>CM022084.1:719011-1919011 GCA_011114355.1 Carex littledalei | reverse complement strand
CTGTGAACAGAGAAAAACAGTAAAATTTTCTGGACCACCGGACCAGCGATTTTCAAAGTGGCTTAATAAATAGTAAAAAAATTCCAAAAAATGTAAAATTTGGTCTCCAAGCACATTTCAATATGGAGAACATGTTGAACGGTTCGGATCGGTCGTGTGGACTTTCAAAATAAAAATATAGCGGCGTGGAGCACCAAAGCGTTTTACTCCATGGAGTAGCATAGTTCAATTCTATATATATATATATATCCAGTTTCCTTTTTCTTTTGGTTGTTAATTATTCTTCTTTGGTTTTGAGCTAGCTAGTCTCAATTGGTGCATGGCTGAAATAATCTGTAAGAGGATGATGAATAATTTTGTATATTGAATTGTTCTGATCTTACAAAGTATATCAAGTCTCTTTATAAATTGAGAGGTCTTGTAGCCGTTGGCTACTTTCCTAAATTATAATTTCTGTATTAATTTGCCTATGCTGAAATCTTGCTAGGTACTATATTTAGCGTGACAGCTATTACATGATGCTAGCTTGATTTGTTTCCTAAGATGGTCAATGATGATCTTCTGAGACCTATTCTTTATTTCTCAATACTCCCCCTCAAGTTGGATTCGAACAAGTTAAAAGAATTCAACTTGCACAAAATATTCTGAAAGGTTCTTTTATATAATGCTTTAGTAAATATGCCAGCTAGCTGATCGTGACTCCTCACAAATGGAGTCTCAATTTCTCCAGCTTGAACTTTTTCTCGTATGAAGTGGCAATCCACCTCAATGTGTTTTGTCCGTTCATGAAACACTGGATTCGATGCTATATGTCGTGTAGCTTGATTATCACAATACATTAGCATTGGTCTTTCACATAAGATTTTCATGTCGCGTAGCAACTGCTTGAGCCATACTAGCTCACTTTCCGTAGACGCCATTGATAGGGCCATGTTCCACAGGCCCTTTTACTTGTTCCAAACTGGGCCATGAAAGACTGGGATTCGGACCTTAACAAGGCCAGCCCGACGTCATATAAAAAAGCCCACAAACTCACTAAGTCGGGGCCCAATATGCCGGCCCCAAACCAGAGCCTTAATATAGGCCCATGCCAACCGATATACGGGATAGCCGGGAAACGGCTGGCTTAAAGGCCCACGTCCCAGAAACGGCTGGTTTAATGCCCACGTCCCGATAACGGACGACATAACTGCCCACGTTCTCCCATAAACGCCCGAGATGGCAGTTATGGCTAGACTATATAAGGCAGTGATCCCCATGAAACGGGGGACGCAATTTTGAACTAAGAGAGAGATCATACAGGTCAGAGTCCGAATCTCTCACAATCCACCCCGAGTTCCTTACTCGGCCCACACCTCGGCCTGCCATCCCCTGGCAGGACGAATCCAGTTAGCCCAAAACTTCCATACGGCCTCATCTCCCGAGATAGGGCGTATCAACCACCGTGGGGCCACGCCTAGCTCGAACGCAGAACTAGATGGCTCGTCCAACCACATCAACTCCGCTCCCACCAGGGGTGACGACCCCGCCAGGAGTAACAATCACACCACCTCCAGTGGTAACACCACCTACAGCTAATCCTTCCCACAGTCAATTCCCGGGGGCGAGGCCCAGCAGCTCAACAGTGCGACCCCAGGGTCCTCAACCCGATCAACCTCTCCCCAACGTCACTCGACCATTCACTGAAGGGAACACAACCAGGCCACTCTACGCCGAACACAATCAGATGGCCGGTACCTATCACAATCAGGTAACTGGTGCTTATCAGATACCCTACATACCATATTACCCTCAGCAAACGCCGCTGTATCACTACGGCGCGCCTCCTTACACACCTTACACTCCCACGGGTCCCCAGTATCCCTATGTCGCGCCACTTGGGCAATGGGGCCCCGGAGGTGCACAAGGGACGTATCCCATGACAGGTCTAACACCATATTCCCAGCAAGTATCACTGCGACCTGTCCACCAGAATGTACCACCTGCTGCAGTTGTACCGCGACCTTTGTCTGCAAATCGTGTCCACAGCCGGCCGGCAGATGTTTCGCCAAGAAACTTGGAACGAGAATTCGCACAGGTCCGAACAGGCGAGGAGACAGACACCCCCTCATTACCCGACCAACAGGTCCAGTCTGAACGCAGGGACCAAAATGCCCTGCCTACAGGGATACACCCCGAGGTAGGAAGGCGCCAGGAAGGTCAAGATGAGAATAGGGGGCCCCATCCCGCGGCAGAACCACACGCTGAAGGCCCCAGAGCTCACCTTAACAACGAGCGAGAATCAGCTAACCACGGCAGGGGGCCCAGACCATCCCGCAGGGACCAATCTCGTTCCCATAGAGGGCGCGAACGAAGCCCACCCCGAGGTCGGGATAGAGATCGCCGCGATGACCGAAGAAGGAACCGACGATCGCCTACCCCAACCCGAGGTATCAACATGGCCCAAGTCGAAGAGCTGATCCAAACCAGACTCGCGGCCAAACTAGCCGAACTCGAATCCCAGAAGGCAGGCACTTACTCTCGGCCTATGGGAATCGAGGACGGCCCCTTGTCCAGAGACATCTACCGCCAATCAATGACGGATTTCAAATACCCAACAACCCTTCCCAGCTTCCGGGGTAGCGGCGATACACAGGATCCACACAACTTCGTGTATGGGTTCCTCGAGCGACTTCGCCTTCTTGGAGCCACCGATGCAATCATGTGCCGAGTTTTCACCACTTGCTTAACTGGAGAAGCATGGGACTGGTATATGACGCTACCTCGGAGGTCCATCAACAAATTCGAGGACTTCGCGAAACTGTTCTTGGAAAGATACACGATAATCAAACCACCGCAAGCCACGTGCGAGATGCTTTTGGACATAGTCCAGGGACAGCGCGAAAGAACAGGAGCGTTTGTCAACCGCTTCATACAAGCATCTCGGAGAATTCAGAACCTCAATGAGGAATTCGCCTTAGCCGCAATCAAGAAAGGACTCCGCAAAGGGGGTCCAGGAACCTTGCGTTACGAAGCCCACATGAAGAAAATGAATACTCTGAGGGAGTTTGTGACCTTTGCGGAGGGTTACATCCGTGCCGAAGACGACAACGGGAGTCCCACGAGACCGAGATCTCGATCCCCCCGCCATCAACCTAACAGACAGCCAGCTCCGGACAGGTTTCGCAACCAAAGGGAACCTCGGAGAAACCAACCAAACCGATCAACCGAACAAGAACACAAGTCTGGCACTGAAGGGTACCGACAACACTTCGTGAGATACGCGCCTCTCACGAAGAAGCGGCACGAGATGTACAACATCGTAGAGGAGATGTTCGACCTTCCCCCACCATTGCCTGAAGGCATCTTCACGGTACAAGATAACTCCAAGAAGTGCGAGTACCATGGATTCAATGGGCATTCCACTGCGGACTGCCTTCAACTCAAAGACATCCTGGAGAGACTAGCCCGTGAGGGTAAGCTGATCGAGTTCATCAACCCCGATTTCTTCAGAAAGTTCTCCAGGAAGTACAACGGTAAAGGTAAGGTTTTTAAGAAACCTATTCCTTACAGACAGGATTATACGGGACCTCGGGTTGGAGAGGTCAACCCCCAAACTCGGGAGGGTCCCGAGACAAGGCGCCAGGAAAGGCAGGGCAGCCCTGTCATCAACGTGATCAGTGGAGGCCATCGCGGTACCGTCCGAACAATCTTACCTCGCGACAATCGAAAGCCATATCCCACTGTTTTACAGGTTGAGACCGATAAAAAACGACCTCGCCCGGAAGAAGCAATATCTTTCTCTGAGAAGGACCTCGGTGAGATCTCTAGTCCACACGATGATCCCGTGGTATTAAACCTCAAAATTAACACCCATCGGGTAAAGAGGGTGTTAGTCGATACGGGAAGCTCAGCAGACATCCTGTACTTGTCGGCTTTCACGCAAATGGGTCTCGACACTCGTGCCCTCCAGCAGCATATCTCGCCTTTGATAGGATTTACGGGAGATGCCCTTCGACCTCGGGGCATGATGCCACTCAAAGTAACATTTGGTACGTTCCCTCGTACAGTGGAAGTCATGGTGGACTTCCTCATCGTTAATGCTCCATCGGCATACAACGCAATCCTGGGAAGAGGAACCTTGAACAAAATCGGTGCAATCATCTCCCCTTCCCACCTAAAAATCAAATTTCACACAGATAACGGGATAGGGGAAGAAAGTGGCCAACAGCAGATAGCGCGTGAATGTTACATGACTTCCATCCAGGGTCAAGGAGGCTCTGTCCACCAAGTCGAACAGTCGAAAGCAAAAACCAACCAACAGAAAGAATTGGCCCGACATGCTTGATGGAATTCTGTGGGCTTACCGTACCACACCTAGAGAAGCCACTCAACAAACCCCGTACTCGCTGGTATTCGGAATGGAAGCAGTCACACCAATGGAAATGATGGAACCATCTCTCCGAACTTTGACATATTCCTCCGACAACAACCGCGATGCGCGAGCTGCAGAACTTGACCTCATCACAGAAGGTCGGGAGAAAGCCCGCATCCGCACCATGGAGTATCAACGCAGGGTTAAACGTGCATTTGACAAACACGTGGTACCTCGGGAATTCCAGCCAGGCGACCTAGTACTTAAAACTGTGGAAGCGACCGGCAAGCATGTCAGCAAGCTTGCTCCTCAATGGGAAGGTCCCTTTAAGATCATTCGCCCACGAGGTAAAGGCGCTTACGAGTTAGAAGACCCGAGTGGTTTCACACTCACTCGCCCGTGGAACACTTGCCACTTAAGAAAGTTTTACACTTAGGGAATATCACTTTCGTTTATGTTTTAATAGATTCGATGTGCTCAGGGCGAGATAAGCCTTTGTTTTTCGTTTTTTATTTCATGTATTCACTTAGACCAAGATGCAAATTTTTGTATGGTTCTAAGCTTTTCTCAATATATATGATGTTACTTATGATTGTGTTTCATTTATGGGGTCCGAGATGCATGCACGAAAGCCTTTTAGGCAACGAAATTAATCTCGGGTACTACACCCGATATACACAACAAATTACGGTAGTCCTAAGGGACGACGACTGTTTTACCAGTACCATACATTATGTCGAGAACATTTATCGAAAACCCCTCGGGGTAACGCATACGTTATCGCGACATATCTGTTCCCCCACATTGACCATTTTGTCAAAATAAAAAGGGGGCAAGGATATAACAATCAAACATGTCTCGCTTGTTCACAAAGAAAAACAAAGAATGCAACCGAGATAATATCGATTGAAAAGAAATCAAGCAAAGAAACATGCGATCAAAACAAACAGGTACATTTAAATTGTTCTGTTAAACCCCCACACCTCGGGGGTACCGAATGTCATCTAAAACCTGTTAAAACCCCCAAACCGCGAGGGTGTAAATAACGCAATACATTACAACACAATTCTGTTAACCCCCACATCTCGGGGGTATAAATGAAACAGTAACATAATACAACTTAATTTTGTTTGACCCCCACATCTCGGGGGTACGAATAATAAAAGCAAGGATAATCTTTAAACTCTCTAATGTCGGGCGTACACCTCACTGAAGCCAACATGGCACTCATCACTCGACCAGATTCCTCCTACAAAATATTTATAAATACGAAGTAAAAATCTCGGAGTAAAAATTCCGGAGGAATCAATAACAGACTTGTTACTTACAAAGAGTAGGTGGCTTCGCCCCAACGGGAACAATGTCATCTTCGTTAAGAGGAGAACCGAAACGAACCATCTCCAATGGATTCCTTTGCTCGTCGCCCCGAGAAATGGTATTACTTTTTTCGACATCATCTACCTCGATCTCGATGTCCTTCTCGTTGTTCTCGGGTTCATCCTCGGTGTTGTCAGCTTCGGTTCCCTCCTCGGAGGATGAATCAGAAGGGATGCCCTCATTCCCCCCTTCAGCCACGTTCTCAGGCAGATCGAGATGACTAGGCCATTTATCTTTAGGCCACGGATGAGCAATACCTAAAGGAGGATGATTTTCAAGTTGAAGCTCCTCCTCGAATGCAGTGCCATCCGGGTTCAGTAATATGTCCTCCTTTTCATCCCAACCATAGCCCGAGAGATCACGGGTCACGAGTTTCTCAGATTCAACTGCCGCAAACCCGACATGCTCAGGTTTGAATGGATAAAAACCCCCCATCACCTTGAGATAGTCGTATATGGTATGCGTCATTATATCCTTACACGCATAAGGGACGGCTTGCGCAAAGGCCTTGCTACCCAAAAACTTGCTAAGGTATTCCTTTGGTAAGTTCTGCGCTTCATCCCGTATACGGAGATTCTCCGACTTCACCTCTTCCAACTCCTGGGTCCGGGCCTCGAGCTCAGCCTCAAGACGAGCCACTTTGCCCTTGTGCCTTTCCATCCTGCGCTTGTAACGCTTCGCTTTCGTCTCGGCTTCCTGGCGCTCGGCATCAAGCCTCATACCCGTGTACCGAGCAAGCTCGTATTTCGCCTCGTTTACGGCAGCTTGGCCAGTGGCTACTCTCTTTTCTTTATCCTTATTCTTCGCCAGCTCCATAAAATGGTTCCTCTCTAGAATCGCCTTGTTAAGCGTCTCTTGGTCAGAAGTAACAACAAGAGCATCGCGCTTCTCATTTATAAACGAGTCCTTGAGGAACCCGAAGTAAACCCCGGCTTCATGCAGCGACCTCAACACCTGGTCCACTACCTGCTCAGGATTTTCCTCAGCCCACTTCTTTTGATATTGAGTGGTAGTGAGTCTGAACGTTTCCCGAGCATACGCAGCTCGGACTTCGGGATGATCTTCCTCTTCCTGCATCCGAGAATACCCTGGAAGGTAGCCTAAAAAACTGTCGGGGAACCCCTGAGAAATCTCGGTTCCCCACGCAAACCCGGTCCGACCCCCTTGCTCGGAAATTCGTGACTCGAGAAATTTTTTGTGATCCTCCGCGGGATCCCACACGTCGCCCGCGGCGTCCTCAATAATCTTCTCTAATTCTTCCTCTGCAGCGAGAAGTTGATCTTGATAGGGTCCTTCAGACTCGGGCTTCCCCAAAAGGACCTTCTGTCTCTTGGACTCGGGCTCTTCTACCGCAACCCCCTTCCCCTTATCTACGTTCAGGGGGGGGTCCTTCCTCTTTTGAGAAACCTCGGGTTTGGAGGAACTGGCGGCACCGCCTTTCGTGCTTTTTACGGCAGCAGCGGACTTGGAAGACGACCTCGAGAGAGTGGCTGTAGGCGGGGCAGGAGCCGATTTCGACGGTTTTTGAACCTTAGAAGGACCCGACTTTGCGATCTTCACAGCCTTGGTGAAACTGCTCTCCGGGTTAGTAAAAGTAGGAATTGGACGAGAAGCCTTCCAGGGTAGTGCCATAAAACCTCGCCCTACAACATAAAAATACGCAAAATTAGCGATGTTGATGATAATACAGGATGACTGAACAAATGCGATGTAAAAAGATATCGGTAAAAATAAAAGAACTAACTTGTGAAATAACGGTCAATAATTTCGATAACTTTTAAATCATTGGACGTCAAGGGTGGTGGTGACTTCGGGACCAACTTTGTCTTTTTTAGAGGACGCCATTCCCTCCGTATCTCACGGAAACAGGGCAACTCTTTGGGATTCTCGAGATATACCCATCCGTGATTCCACTCATCTACCTTTGTCAGTTTTTCAAAAAGCGCAGTACCCTTGGGTTTCTTCCGAATTGCGAGATGACTTTCATTATTATACAAGACACAGAAATAATGAAAGAACAACCCAACATTCGGGAAATATAACTCTAGCTCGGGCATATAATCAAACAAGTATTTGAAGCTCATAATGTAACACCATGCAGGCGCTGTTAACTGTGCAGGGGCCACGTCAAGATGTCGTAATATTTCGCGAACAAACTTAGACATCCTTATTTTAAATCCACATTTAGGCATCTTCCAGTATAAACACATCCCGCGACTCGAGTCATGAGCTCGGTCGTTTGGGCCTGGAGCTATCAACTTTAACGCATGTCGCGGGTATTCTTCTCTATCAGTCTCATCCACAAGATCTTTGTAAAAGGCATTGGCGTAAGATTCACATTGAACCACCAATTTAGGAGGGATATCGGCCGATGTGGGGAACTCCAAATCAAGTGGATGACCATCACGACGAGGGATATCTTTACGAGCCTTTATCTTTCTCGGCTTTAATGGCCCTCGAGATGTTCCCGCTGCAGCTAAGACAAGCTCCCCCCTAGTTTGGTTCTCTTCGTCATCTTCATTCCCTCCATCTCCATCACTATGAAGATCTTCCTCAACGTCTTCCAGAGAGATGTCGGGAGTAGGAGGAGGAACACCATAAAAACCTTTTCCCCCACCCGGACGGAAAGATTGAGGAGATATCGGGGGGACCTCCCCAGAAGCATCGGACGATTGGTCCCGAGATCCGCCTTGCTCTTCAGCCATTTCTAAATTAATGAAGAAACAGGATTGGCTTAGGCAATCGGCCTCACTTTTTCTAAAAGAACCACAACTATTGACTCAACAGGTGTACATCGATTGCCGAGGTCGCAAAATTTATGT
This sequence comes from Carex littledalei, assembly GCA_011114355.1. NCBI lineage: Eukaryota > Viridiplantae > Streptophyta > Magnoliopsida > Poales > Cyperaceae > Carex > Carex littledalei. The sequence goes on along the minus strand of CM022084.1, from coordinate 1,910,458 downwards.
TAGGCCCTTAGCAAACCAGGCCAAACCTAAGTCATTAACTACGTTATCCTCGACCCCGGCCATACAGTAACTACATGCATAACTACTCAATGTAAGACCGACTACCGAGATGGTTAAGAATTACCTTATGTTGAGATTTCCCTGCAACACGGTCTTCGGTTGTCTTCTCCGCGGTCTCCTAAACGCTCTAAAACTCGCTCCGCTATCACCAAAAAATGCTTTCGCTCTGTGGCTCCGAGATCAATTTCCTCACAATAAACGCTAAATGAGTGAATGAGACGGGATAAGGTATATATATAGGGGTCCCTATTTTTCCCGCTCAAAACTTGCGCGAATTTCGAAAAGGAGCCACGAAGCATCGCGTTTCATCATGGCGACGCCTCGATTCCCGCGCCGTATCAAGGGAATCGGGCTTTTACCGAGTTAACGCGTGCCAGGTGTCATGCGGGGATTGCGCCGTAACCTCATATTTATGACTGACTTGACGGTTGATTTGATGGCTGACGACGGTTAACGGAAGACGAGGCGTCGACGTAATTAATACCGATACACTATATATATAACCTCCGTCTCCCCGTAACGGCACATCCAGCGATCTCAGATATCACTTCTAATCCGAATTATAGTAAAATGGCGACTAACAAACACATCAAGGACGGAGTTAAAGAGGAGAAAGAAGACATTCCATCACCACACGCTTCTGCCCAATATCCGAACCCCGAGATTAACATCGAACAACCCCCGATTAACTTGGAGGAAGAAGAAGACAACCCGTTAGCCTGGGATAAGTGTGCTGTTTGCAGAACCCGAGGGAACTGCCGACACATGTTCCATTGTGACGGATGCGAAGAGGCTTTCCATCCCGGATGTCTGGCCCGCAGATCACCTCGGAACCATGATGATCCCCGCTTCACATCATTCACCTGCAGGAGATGCCGGGATCAAGAACGCCGGGTCAAGCGCTCCCGCATTGAATAGCCGTAGTCATATATAGATTATCGCGGGAATAGCCCGCCTTTTGTTAAGTGTTAACTTTTTAATTTTACTCATTATCTCGTAACATTCAGCCGAGATCATTATCTCGTGTTGTTTTAATTATTCTATATGTTTTTCGCATAAGCATTTTATTCCTGCTTAAATACCGTCTAAACATGAGTCAGTTTAACTATCTCGAAAAATACGCCGAAAGCTTGTCATGTCGTACAACTAACACAACGCCCAATGACATTTATGGCTAGTAGCTGGCAGTTACCTATTTAGGCAATATGGCCCACATCATTTATGGCAATATTTTCTCTAAACGACTATAAATACCAGACTCACCATACGGTAAAGGACATTTTTTACTCTGCACCTTTTACCATTCCTTAAAACCTACGAGATGCCTTTCAAAGGAGTTGTTTCGAAGAACAAAACACCCCTCGATCATGGTCATAGCCGTGATGACGAACCATCGAGGCACGGCCACGACATACCTCCCCTTACTCCTCAACATTCTCGGGACACAGTACGGGCCCTATCTCGACCTGAGAGATGGACCCTCCTCCAACATTTTACCGAGAAAGATTTGGATTGGATGCTCGCGAATGAGGACCTACAAATCAGTGACTTTATCGACTTCACCCTTGCTAGCGCACCATTGTTCACCAAGGAAGACGAGAACAACATTTATAAATTCAATCTCGAGCCCAAGTTGCGTCGGTGCATCCTCTGCCGCAACAAAGACGACAAGCACGAGATGGTGAAATGTCGGGGATGCTATAAGTGGAGTTGCTTCACCCATTACGACATCCAAGGTCGGTCGGACCCCCGCCGTCGGTTTTGGAAATGTCCTGGGTGCTTATCACGCAATCCCGGAGGTCCAACATTACACACCGCCACCGAAACCGAGCTCATATCGGATAACCTCTTTGAGGATACCGACAATGAGAGGGTGTAAGTGTGATTTTCAACTTAGAAAAATGACATCACGCCCGTCTCTTTGCAGAGCATGAACAACGTGGTACTTGGAAGGCGTGCCAAATAGAAGTGGAAACATACTTCCAGGCACGGCGTTAACTCATGTCTCATGTTTAAATTTAGATAGGCGTTGTATGATTTCGATATTTTACTAGATCGAGGCGTTGTATGATTTCGATGTTTTCTTATATTTAGGCTTGTTCTGCTTTTACGATATCAATGATTACTTATCATTTCTATGATTCACTTCTTTTACTAATCTATGGCTAACTCGGAAACCATGTTGCCTGTTCAAAAAAAAAAAAAAAAAAAAAAAAAAAAAAAAAAAAAAAATATATATATATATATATATATATATACACAAGTATGCTAAACTGTCGGATGCATACCGAGATATGTATATATCAACACGTTAATTGTGGAATTTGTAACAAGACATGTACCCGACATATGCCGCATCCGAGTTATCACAGTTGACTAATACATTGACATCGGTGATAAAAATCCTCGACACTAAATACGTTTAGTTGTCTCAGGTTACTCGCTGTGATAACACATTTACTTCGGAGTACTTGTCCAGGGTAATTGACCGACATGTTTAGACCTGGATAGTACATTACTAATACAGATAACACCGTCTATAAAGTATGTTTTACGAGTTATTCACCCTCAAGTCGAAAGCATCTCGCTGATGCATTCCGACTTCGGGGGCTAATGATAGGGCCATGTTCCACAGGCCCTTTTACTTGTTCCAAACTGGGCCATGAAAGACTGGGATTCGGACCTTAACAAGGCCAGCCCGACGTCATATAAAAAAGCCCACAAACTCACTAAGTCGGGGCCCAATATGCCGGCCCCAAACCAGAGCCTTAATATAGGCCCATGCCAACCGATATACGGGATAGCCGGGAAACGGCTGGCTTAAAGGCCCACGTCCCAGAAACGGCTGGTTTAATGCCCACGTCCCGATAACGGACGACATAACTGCCCACGTTCTCCCATAAACGCCCGAGATGGCAGTTATGGCTAGACTATATAAGGCAGTGATCCCCATGAAACGGGGGACGCAATTTTGAACTAAGAGAGAGATCATACAGGTCAGAGTCCGAATCTCTCACAATCCACCCCGAGTTCCTTACTCGGCCCACACCTCGGCCTGCCATCCCCTGGCAGGACGAATCCAGTTAGCCCAAAACTTCCATACGGCCTCATCTCCCGAGATAGGGCGTATCAGCCATTGCTCTGTATTATGCTTCTGCGCTGGACCTTGCAATCACATTCTGCTTCTTGCTTTTCCACGTCACGAGATTCCCACCTACAAATGTGCAGTATCCTGTGGTTGATTTTCGATCAAAATTTTCGGCCCAATCTGCATCAGAGTAGGTGAGAATATTATTAGTATTATTTTTCTTCATCCACAACCCTTGTCCAGGAGACCCCTTTAGATACTTAATAATTCAGTTTACTGCTTCTAGATGAGTGGTTCTTGGAGCATGCATAAATTGACTCACAGTGCCAACAGCAAAAGCTATATCGGGTCTAGTAACAGTCAAGTAAATTAACTTTCCAACTAATCGTTGGTAGTGTCCTATATCCTTTAAATGTTCACCACTTTCTGGTTCAAGTTTATCATTGGCATCCATAGGGGTACTTGCAGGTTTTATACCAAGTTTACCTGTCTCCTTTAATAGATCAAGGGTGTATTTTCTTTGAGAAAGAAACAAACCTTTGCTTGAGTGAGCAATTTCAATACCTAGGAAATACTTAAGTTTTCCTAAGTCTTTAATATCAAATTTTTTCTTGAGATAATTTTTTACATTGTTAATTTCTTCCTCATTATTACCAGTGATAATTATATCATCTACATACACAAGAACAATAGTTGTTGTGTTATTTAAATGTTTAACAAACATTGAAGAGTCTGCCGTGCTTTTATCAAAATGAAGAAATAAAAGAGAGTGATTGAGTTTTGCATACCATGCTCGTGGAGATTGTTTAAGTCCGTAAATTGATTTATTCAGCTTACAAACAAGGTTGTGATGAACTCCATTCTTATATCCAGGTGGTAGAGTCATATACACTTCTTCTAAGTTACCTTGAAGAAATGCATTTTTCATATCCATTTGTGACAAACTTCATCCCGAATTAACAACAACTGATAGTAATGTTCTAACAATATTCATTTTTGCAACATGAGCAAAAGTTTCTTAATAATCTATACCATAGGTTTGTGTAAATCCTTTTGCAACTAATCTGGCTTTATATCGTTCTATGGTTTCATCACTGTTGTATTTAATTTTATATACCCATTTGCAACATACTGGTTTTTTTCCTTTTGGTAATGGCATAATAGTCCAAGTATTATTTTTTTCAAGAGCTTGAAGCTCTTCTACCATTGCTTGGGACCAGGTTGGATTATTGTTGGCTTATTTCAAAATTATTTGGTTCGGTTTTCGTTTGAAATGACAGTCAAGAAAGCTTTGTGATCAACAGAAATATTATTATAAGAAACATAATCTTGAATAGGGTAACTTACATTGTACGTGACAAAATCACGTAACCTTGATGGTGGTTGTGTTGACCGAGTTGATCTCCTAGGATTTGCATTTGTATCTTCTTGATTTTCTCCCCCTAAATGCAATTCCTCATTTTCGTGAGTGTCTTCTGCTCCTTCCGGATGATGTGGTGTATTTGCTCCTTCAAAAAAGGTTAATTCTGGAAGCACAATTTCATTTCTAGGTTGTGTTGTAGAACTTCCTTCTTTTTTATAAAAATGTTCGTTTTCAAGGCCACGTTTCTAGATATATATATTTTGTTATTATGAGGATCATAACATTTATATCCTTTCTTTTGTGAAGAATATCCAAGAAATATGGTTTTGACAGAGTTTTGATCTAATTTATCTTGTCGTTTGATATGTACAAAACAAGTGCATCCAAATACTCGTAAATGATCTAAATTTATTTTTCTGTTGTTTAAAATTTCTAGTGGATTTTTATTGTTTAGAATTGAACTAGGCAATCTATTAAGATATATAGCAGTGAGAATAGCATCTGACCAAAAAATTTTTGGAACATTTGATTGAAAAAGAAGAGACCTAGTAACTTCTAATATGTGACGATTTTTTCTTTCTGAAATTCCATTTTGTTCTGGTGTATTAATACATGTTGTTTGATGTAAAATTCTTTTTTGTTTTAAAAAATCTAAAAAATTTCTATTAATATATTCAGTTCCATTATCAGACCTAAATATTTTAATTTTTGTTTCATATTGATTTTCAACAAGATTTGTAAATTCTTGAAACATAGAAAAAACTTCATTTTTGTTTTAAGAAGATAAATCCAAGTAGTACGTGAATAATCATCAATAAATGAGACAAAAAATTTAAAACCATTATATGAGTCTACTGGTGCAGGTCCCCAAACATCAGAATGAATAAGTTCAAATTGTTTTGTGGTTTTACTTTTGGACAAGGAAAAATGTAGTCTGGTTTGTTTGGAGAACCGACAAATATCAGAGTTACTAGAATCTAAAGTAGAAAATGAAAATAAATTATTCAAAATTTTATCTGAAGAATGTCCAATCCTCCAATGCCACAATTTATTTTGTTCTACATTATTAGCAATAAATGCTTTATTTGGAAAATTTAATATGTAAAATTTATTTTCTAAACGACCTTGACCAATTGTTTTCCGAGTTATTTTGTCCTGAAATGTCATAACTTCAGATGAGAAAATGACATCACAATTTAGATCTTTAGTAATCTTAAATTAGAATTAAAAGTTGGTAAATGCAAGATATTTGGAATACTTTTCAAAATAAATTGGTATTTCTTTTATTTTCAATAGGTTTTTTTGGCACCATTTACATCAATAACACTTTGATTGGTTTTGGTTGGTTGCATATTTGTCAAAAGATTAATATTCCCAGTCATATGATCTGTTGCACCAGAATCAATAATCCAATTATTATTTTTATATGAATTTAAACATAATTTTGATACAATACCTGTGAATTTACCTTTCTGTCCAAGTGAATTTTTAATCTGGGCCAAGAGTTGATCTAGCTGCTGTTGGGAAAGGAGAGAATTGGGCTGGCCTGCTTGGCCTGCTTCGGACCTGCCTTTTACCAGACCCGAACCCATGAGAGTCAGATCCAGTAGCGCAAAACCCTCTTCTGTTCGTTTCACGCGATCTGTCTCTCTCCCTCCCTCTTTCTCCTTTATCGCCGCCAGCGTGATCTGTCTCTCCTTTCCACCACTTCGGCCGGAGATGCGGGTGGAGGAACCAGCAGTGGTCTCGGTCATGTCCCTCTTTCTTGCATTGCTCGCATTTAGCCTTGTCGTGTGCTCCCCGCATCTCCCCTTTAGGGTTTCAGACCCAATTTTGATGATTTGACAGAAACGCCTGGTTCTTCGGTTTATCACCGACATGTGTGTCTGGTTTGTTCTCTTGCTCTAACAGTGACACAATCTCTTCAAAAGGGGGAAGAGAGGTTCCGAGAAGAATTTGTTGACGGACCTGCTCACAGCTTGGATCTAGGTTTGCAAGAAATTGAAAAATACGGTCTTGTTCTTTCCTTTCTCGGATTTTGTCAGCCTCTATTACCTCTGGTTGGTGAATATCTAATTCATCCCACTGTTTTTTTATTTCCCCAAAAAACTGTGTAATTGGTTTCTGGTTTTGTTTGTTTTGGGTGATGCTTTGTTTGATTTGAAATATGTGTGCAAAGTTGTTTTGTTTACCGAACCTCTGTTGGATTTTTTTCCACATTTCGGCTGAGGTATCTAAGTACACAAATTGCTCACTAAGTTGTGGCTCTATGGAATTCAAGATTGAGGTCATGATTTGGCTGTCACATTTCTCCCATGCCTCTGAATTTTCTGTTGTTTTCTTTTTATCACCTGTGACATACCCATATTTACCTCTGCCTTTGAGAGCTATCGTTGCTGCTCTGGCCCATGGGAGGTAGTTTTTGCCATTGAGAATGATACCTGTTAACTTTGCTGTGGTATTGTCGTCCATCGAGGCTGACCCGTTTTGTGCCATCACTAGTGGAAAAACACAAATCAGGATCGGTTAAATACGCACATCAGGATCGGACCTAGAGCCGATCCTGTTCCAGCCGATACAAATAGTCAATCTAAACTGTATCGGTTAAAGAACCGATCCAGATACCAACCATCTGGATCGGTTATTTATTAATAACCGATCCTAATTCTAACTATCAAGATCGGTCATTAAATTTTAGCCGATCCTAATTCTAACTTTCAAGAACGGTCAATTAAACAACCGATTCTAATGTTGACTTACAAGATCGGTCAATAATATATCCGGCACTAATTCATAACTATCAGGATTGGATTTTTAAATATAACCGACCCTGATTGTTTTTTTTATTTTTTTTTTTTTTTTTTTTTGTGAAACCAACATTTTGAATCTTGATATTTTGACTAATGATACCTATATTTAAATCCAAGAAGTGCAATGGTATATCTTGATAAACAAAAAGATGCCAAGATGACCCATTTCATTTACCAGTAAAGTAATACATAACTAGTTCTTAGTAATGACATAAGCCTAATAAAATACTAATTCCTAAACCCAGTAAAAGCCCAGAGGGAATATTTGATAGCAATACATGTTTGACTACTAACTAAACTTTGAGACTTCAAATGTGACTCCATTTTTCAATCTGCCTCCAGCTCTGGTACCACCTCAAAATTACTTTATCCATCATCCAGTGCAGTCCTAGGTGGCAAGCTCTGTAAGGGTATCAAAGCCAAGTGTTAAAATGTTTACATAATCAAACATGTACCACAAGATAATTTAATTAAAGTACTTGTTTAATTAAAGACCTGAAACCTTTCTCAGGAGATATAAGATAAAGTTGGTACTAACTTGAATAAATTAGACATAATTTAGTACTGGAAATGCAATTAACTCAACGTAATTTGGATATGAGCACCTCATGACTCTCAATAATACAACTTCAAAGAACTACACAGTTACAGTGTGCTGGCTAAAGAACTGACAGAGGCTAAAGATTTACGAAGCAGGTGACTTTTCATGATTTGATAAATGTTAGCAAGGGTAAAAAGCAATATATAATCAAAGGTTGTTGATAATTACCATGTGGTCTTCTTCTTTTTCTTAGCACAATAAGTAGAACCACAAGGGAAATGACTATGACTGTAACAGTTACACCTGCGATAACACCTTATTTGTTAATCTTGTTTGCTGATGTAGAACCACTCAAGCTTGACGCTGACAGGTCCATGACCATTGCTTCCATTATCATTGGGTACAGTGGATTGAATTGAAATCACAAAATTTCTAATAATTTGAATTGAAAGCATATAATTAATTGGGTACAGTGGATTCATATGGTAAGTTAAAATGTACAGCATGGTCAAGTTGGATTCATAGCGCGGGCCAATATGCACTATGCATAGTACCATAGCCTCACTCTAATAAAATTATCCAGGATTATATTTGAGAGATTGATGAACAAACCATGATGGTGTTGGCTATTGATGCAGTTCATGCTGTTACATATTCACCTGAAGCAAAATGAAACCAAATCAGTTAAGATTTTATCCACAAAGTTGAAGGATGACAACCCCTTATACAAAAAACAAGCTAGCTGGCAACTTTTTCCTCTTTAAGTGTTCTATCGTAAACTCAGTTGATTGTTTGTTGCCTAACTAAAACACTAAACGCAACTTGATACATTATTGCATTGTCAAGGTGTTAAATTGAGTCAAGTTAGGAGCAATTTAGGTCAAATTGCAGAGTTGAACAAGAGGAGTTATAATTTCATGATTGAAGGCAATGACAACTGTAGATGAAAATTATAAGCTTTTTTGGTCAACAAAAATGTCCAACTAAGCTCAAGTCATGACCAAAGCGCAAATTAACATTCCTGGTACTGGTACTGTGATCCTTTCCAATGGTACTGGTAATGTGATCCATTTCCTTAATATATGAAGGATTTTACTAATTTCAATAAAAATGTATTACAAACTTACCATAAGTTCATCTGATGGGTGATATTCGACGAATATCTTCCATTTATCTTTCATCCAAAATTCCAACATAATCATTGAGCAGACATTTACCATCTCTGACGTACTTCCACACAAGAAGTTCTTTGTAAGCATTCTTGTATATTTCACAATTTTGCCCAAAAGTAGATTAAATTCTAACTCAAAGACATTAGATTTTTATTCTTCCTAATCATTCCAAATTTAATTTCAATTTAAATTAAAAACAGTAAAAACTCAAGTGTGACCCCTAAAAAAATATAAGGCAACATTAATACAAGCTAAGCTTCAATTTTAGCAAAAAGAAAGTATATGAGAACTTGATAATACCATAAGCCAAATTAAGATCAATTGACTTCGATCACGCGCTATTAAGGTAAAGGATTAAGGGAAAGGATGGAACAGCCAAGGATTGAGGGAAATGATGCAACATAGGAAAAAAAAAGAAAAAACAAAGACAAAGCTTACAAACCTAGGGTTAGCAGGAGAGGGCGGCGTCGGGAGTGGCCGGCAGGCGTCGGGAGTGGCCGGCAGGCGTCAAAAGTGATCGAAGGAGTGGAGACACTAGGAAGGCCTAGGGCATGTTAGATCGGCAACGATCGCGGGGAGAAGCGGTCGCGTGGAGGGAAAGCACCGGATCTTTCACGGAGGAGAGCACTACGAAGAGAGACCATGAGAGAGTGAGAGATAGTTAGTGTTGGTTGAGCGGCGGCAGGGAGGAGAGACACCAGAGCATAATTTGGATGAGTTTGAGGGTTTGAGGAGAGGGGAGCGCAAGGAGAGGGAAGGAGAGAGGGTAGAATGAGGAGAGCGATAAAGGAGGCAAATAAAAATTTGGGACTCAGCGTTAAATCAAAAAATTTGGGACTCAGCGTTACACCAGGATCGGTCATTTATAAAAAGCCGATCTTAATAAGTTTGGACTTATCAAGAACAGTTATTTATAAATAACCGATCCTGATAAGTCACTATTAAGAACGGTCATTTATAAACAGCCGTCTTGATATGTCTGGACTATCAAGATCGGTCGTTTATAAACAACCGATCCTGATAAGTCACTATCAGGAACGGTTGTTTATAATCGACCGTTCCTGATATGTTCTGGACTATCAAGATCGGTTATTTATAAACAACCGATCCTGATACCTATTATCAAGAACGGTCTTTAAATTTGTCCGATCCAGATATATATTAGTATCGCTTTTATGCTATGTCCGATCCTGATATGCCGATACTAAATGTACATTTTCCACTAGTGCATTGTTGCCTCTGGTTACTTCTATTAGTTTTGTGTGTTTTGAGATGTGTTATTGGTTGTGATGATGTACCAGTTACTGGTACCGGTTTCCCTGCTCTGATACCATGAAAGAATCTGTAAGAGGATGATGAATAATTTTTGTATATTGAATTGTTCTAAACTTACAATGTATATCAGCCTCTTTATAGATTGAGAGGGCTTGTAGCCGTTGGCTACTTTCCTAAATTACAATTTCTGAATTTGCCTACGCTGAAATCTTGCTAGGTACTATATTTAGCGTGACAGCTATTACATGATGCTAGCTTGATTTGTTTCCTAAGATGGTCAATGATGATCTTCTGAGACCTATTCTTTATTTCTCAACAATGGCCAACAGTCTCTCTAACAGGAGATCAACTCTTTTGACCTCTATTCCATCTCCTCTCCTTTAACCAATTCCAAAGGGTCTTGGTTATTTCTTTGGTTTTTTTTTTATCTCTTCTGTCTAGCTCTTCCGTAGTTCTATATATATATATATAGAGAGAGAGAGAGAGAGAGAGAGAGAGAGAGATGGGCTATGGTGAGTTCCGAAGTTAGGATCTTGTTTTACTTCACGCTCATATCTCCATTTTCAAAGATCAAACAGTCGATCTAAATCGCTTAACAAGATATCCATATTGAAATGTATTTAGAGACCAAATTTTACATTTTTTTGGAAATTGTTTATATTTTTTTAGATAGGTAGAAAACCACACTTTTTGAATGGTTCCGGATCATAAAAAACAGTGATTTTGAAATATTTAAAAAATGTAGTAAAAAATTTCCATAAAATGTAAAATTTGGTCTCCAAGCACATTTCAATATGGATATCTCGTTGAGCGGTTCGGATCGACTGTTTAGTCTTTTAAAACGGAGATATGAACGTGAAGTAAAACACAATCCTTACTTCACAACTCACCATAGCCCCCATCTCTCTCTCTATATATACTTGCACTTCCAAGTTTTTTTTTTTTTTTTTTTAATAAAGTTAACTAGCTTATACATATGTACATGTGTATGAAAGTTTACCGAATGCCTTTTCAATTTAAAAAAAAATTATATATTGTAGTATTTATTAAATAGCACTACAGTAAATAATTACGCACAACCGATGCATATAGTTAAATTGCTTGTGTAGCATGCACTTGCAATTTCAATTGCAGAGATGTAGAGAAATTTTAAATTATATTCTAAATTAGCGATTCTTTTCAAGTGCTATGAGCATATATCAACATCTCCTGTAATTGCAAAAGATTGATATCTTTGTTAATCTAAGAATAATTCTCTGTGCCACGTTTGCTGAACTGAAATTACAGGAATGGATACATTCTGAAATTATTGTGAAGAAAATTGTTAAATTAGTTCATGTGACAAATAAATTTAATTTTATAATATACAGGAATGAGATGCTCTTAGCATAGCTAGGCTGACAGATTTTCATATTTTCAGAAGTAGTTTTATTTTTACTTTTAATTTTTTTGTATTAATTAGTGTTGACAGAAGAAATTAACAACATATATAATAATACGACTGAATGTCTAAAGATGATAAGCTAGTCAATTTTTCATACTATTAAGTTCGTAAATAATGATCTGTAGCCAAATATAACATACTGAATAACTTTGAAATATATAGATGAGAATATTTGATCGTGCATGAAATGGTGGAGAAATAACCTAATAGAATAACTTTTCCTACCAAGTTGGAAAATCAAATATAGAGCTGGCATTTGCAATTTTTCCCCCATTTGTTTCTTCCACTAATTTGAAGTCCAATTCGCTGTTTAAAAGAGAAAAAAAAGGAAGAAGCCAAGCATCCATTTTCTCAAAAAAATAAATATAAAAAAAGAATCCATTTCATAATTAACTAAGAGGGTGTCTTTGGTCTACTTGATGTACACAAGCTGATGATGTCTTGGTAAGAAACTTTTGGAGATTGTGAAAATGGATGCATATATTTGAGATTTCAAAAATTATGTTGCCGGAATTAAACAAATTAATTGCTGGACAAATAGAATAAAGAACATATCATTAGGTCAATAAAGGTGTTAAAGTGAAGACAAAATATTCTTTAAAGAAGATATGTCAATGGAATGAAATTAAATATACTTGACTCATGTAAATAAAAAAAAATTATACCAAGATATTGATAAACAAGAAAATAAAGATACCTTTTCCATACCTATATATATGTGTAAACTAACATATGGGTAGTCAACTCAAAATTAAATAAGACTTTGAAAACATTTTGGAGTCTAATAGAATTTTGATAAGAGTTTCTCTGATAGCCAAGGATGACTTGCCTGTCACCTCTCTCCAGCTTTGTTTTTTTTTACCTATGATTTCTGGAGTAGAACTAAGGAGTTTGATCCCACAGGCAGTCTTCCTTGCTAATCTGAGTAACTCTTATTTCGCATGAATCTTGATTTGGATCAGATCTCAGATGTAATCTTACTTTTCAACAGGCTTCAACATGGTTATTTTGTTCATTTAGTTCTTTATATTTTCCTGGTGATAACTCTGATAACATAATTTATCTCAGCTTGAAAGTTGAAATAAATAGGGAAGTTGTTTAGTATGGTTTTTATAATATATACAGACAGGCATGGGTTTTCATTGTGTTGTCACAATGGATAGCAATCATCTCAGGCCGATACCAAACTTTAACCCATAATTAGCTTTGATTACTGTATCTTCCATCTTTTATTTTACAACTAAGTTTTCTGGGCGAAAATGTCTACCCCTGTTGATTGAACAATGGTTTGACATTCATTTTTCATAATAAATTCAAACTTCATAACTATATCTTAATAAACTGGCATGGCATTTGTTTATGGTGGATGTGGAGCATGGATGGGTAATTACTTGAAAGTGGAGTGGCGATGGCGAATCGATGAAGCACTTGCTGCAGATGGTCTTGCAAGTAACCATCTCACTAGCCCTTCTTATTCTATGAAGTTGATCTTTTCCGTTAGTTCTGAAGCAGTGCATTGGAGCCGGTGCCTTTTAACGGTCCTACTTTCCATTTGCAAGCCATGGGGGAATCTTCCTTGATCTGTCTGTTTGCCGATAGTCCATAAGGAGGCACTTGACTACTTGAGAGGTCCATTTGCCGAGTGTTCTGGCTCATAGAAAGAACTTGGGTACGGTATAATAGTATGTCACCTTCTTTCGATCGGAAAGATTGAGTTGTGTCCTCTCGGAGGACCTTGACGAAGTTCATGGTGCATAATCCCACACAATTTGATTGCCATATAACCGCCTGTTATGCATGCATGAAACATGCCCCCATGCAATACGTATATATAGTTACGGAACATAGAAATTTTATTAACATATGATTCGATAATCCATCTATATTTAAACATGTTGAACTTTGGTTTTATATCCAAATTTCTATTACCTGAATTAAAAGCACTGGCATTCTAGCAAGGTACTAGCAGTTAAATTTCCTAGTATATACAAGCCCAAGACTGTTGAGAATAATTGAATAATTGAAGGGTAGAAATGTAAAATAGAAAAATTATAGGAAGTTACCGTTAGATACTAAACCAACGTTACAATAGGATATAGCTATTATAAAAACCAATCTCCTTTCTTGTAAAAAATATACAAAAAAGTTTTGTCTCCTCAGCTTTGCATCTCGTTACAAAAAATAACATGGTATCAGAGCGTCAAGTTCTGTGACCGCAAAAACAACCGCATAATTGTACCAGTAAACTAGTATTCACAAAACAAGCAAAAAACCCATAACAGAAAAAATCAGCAAAGAGCAAAATGGCTCAAGAGGGGCAACACGAGGCTACCAATAATACCTCCAAGCTCACAAATACTTTGCTCAATGGCAATGGGCAAAGGCTGCATCTGGAGCGCTCAGCGGTCAAGAGATACGAGAATACATCACAGGGGAAAATAATGAACCCACAGCCGCAAACCCAGATTTGCCGACCGAACCCGAAAAAAAGGCAGCAAAGAAATGGAGAACCCAAAACGACAAAATCATAACTTGGCTCATGAATTCCATGAAGCCATCCATTTCAGATCTTTTTCTCCTCGCTGACACGGCTTTTGAGCTATGGCAAGCCGTGAAAGACATGTATGGGCAAGAAAATAATTATTCCCGTATCTATCAACTCAAACAAGAAATCTAACAAGAAAAGTAAGGCACTAGAAAGCATATAGAGTACCTTGGTGCTCTTCAAAAGAAAAAAGACGAGCTCCGATCGTATTGGCCGCCAACCACCGACTTGGCCATAATAAAAAAATGAGAAGAAGAAGGTGACATATTCGAGTACCTTGCGGGATTAAACCCTAGTTATGAGGCTGTACGAGCTCAGATCATGAATACCATTCCTCTTCCCTCTAATTCTCAGATCAAAAACATGATCCAACAAGAAGAGAGTAGAAGGGAGGCTATGGGCGGTTCACAAGTCACAACCGACGAGCAACACGAAACCCTCGGCCTTGCAGCAACAAAGAAACCCAATTTCCAAAAATTCGACCAAAACCCTAGTTCCCAAATTTGCCCAAATCAAGGAGAAATTGAGAAATGTTCAAACTGCAAGAAGGAGGGGCATACCCATGAAACTTGTTGGTTCCTTCATCCCATCTCAAACCAAAACATTGGAAGGGAAAGGAGAAAGGGAGAGGCAACGGCGGAAATGAAGAAAAAAGAAGAAAATGAAGGGTTCGAAGGAGGCAGCGTAAAGAAAGGAGGGGGCGAAAGCGGGTTTGTGACCTAGACCCAGACCCGATTTAATCAAATGGATTCAACCCAGTCCGCTGGCGGGTCAGATGGGTCAGTAGATCAAATGCAAAACCTCTTCCAGCAGCTCTCCATGTTGCTAGCCAAACAAAACTCCTCCTTTTCTGGTATCTCTTCATACTCAAAAAATTTAAATTTGTTAGATAAAATAATTATTGACAGTGGAACTACGGACCATATGTTTGGCAACCGAACACTTCTAAAAATTTAGACATGACTAAAAATGACCAATTTGTCTTGGTAGTTAATGGTATGAAGGCTAATAAATGGTATAGGTGAAACTATTTTTTGTAACAAAAAAATATTTAACGTACTATATTTGAAGACTTTTCCTATAAACCTACTTTCAGTACAAAAATTAACGCAAGAATAAAATTGTGAAGTAATTTTTTCTTGCAAAAATGTTGTATTTCAGGACCGGAAAACCAGGATGAAGATTGGTGAATGATTTCTTAAAAATAGACCTTATTTTTTGTTATTTTTTTAACCCAAAAAATTATCTTTGTGCTTCCGCAAAATCCATTGATATTGGTCTTTGGCATAGAAGATTTGGACATCCCTCCGACAAGATTTTAAATTATGGATTGTAAAATTTAAATTGTACTAATTGTGAAGTTTGCAAGTCAGCAAAACAAACAAAACTTCTTTTTTCTCATTCCATTAGTAAAAGTAAAGCTATGTTTGATTTGATTCATTCGGATGTATGGGGACCGGTCCCAATTGAATCGTATAACAGATTGAAATATTTTGTTATTTTTATCGATGAATTTTCAATAACCACTTGGTTATATTTACTCAAATCAAAAGATGAAGTTTTTAGCAACTTCAAGGAATTTTTTTATCTCATAGAAAATCAATTTAATGCCAAACTAAAAATATTTAGATCGGATAATGGGACATAATTTATAAACAAAAATTTGCAAATTTCTTTAAAGAAAAAGAAATTGTACATCAAACAACTTGCATTAATACATACGAGCAAAAATGAGTGTCGGAAAGAAAAAATAGGCACTTATTAGAGATGACAAGACCATTAATGTTTCAAAGTAATGTCCCTAAAATATATTGGTCGGATGTCATACTTTGTGCTACACATTTGATTAATGGATTACCAAGTTCAAAGCTAGATAATAAAATTCCACCAGAAATTCTCTACCAACAAAAAATTACTTTTGATCACTTAAAAATATTTGGATGTACAAGTTTTGTACATATTAAAAGAAGAGATAAACTAGATTATGTATGAACAAAAACTATTTTCTTAGAATACTCATCTTTCAAAAATGGATACAAATGTTATGATCCTATTAATAAAAAGACATTTATTTCTGGGAACGTTATATTTTTTAAAATGAGCCATATTTCAAAAAAAGGGGAGAAATTCAAGTACCTTGTCAAAATGAGAAAATTGATTTGGTAATACCATACTTTGAAAATCAAAATCTTTTTCAAAATGAGTATCATGAAAATGACACAAGTGATCATGAAGAAGAAATAGATGAAAACAATGATAACAAACTACAGTCATGCACGTTATCTAAAAAGCATATTTTTTTGGCATACTTTTCAGGCCTTTCTGATTACAATTTGTTAAGAGAATATGTTCTTGCATAATTCATTTCATTCATGCAATTGCAGGATTTAGTCAACTCTTATTGTCAGGTATATAATTTGATTGGAAGGGCATGGAATAATCTTCTAAAAGTAACTTTTTTGAATCATTTTTCCAAATGTATGGAATAATGGCTGGATATTGTGTTGTCTGAATATATATTCTGGAGATCTTAATCTTTTTCTTTTCATTCGTTCATCTTATTCACTTTGTATTTACATTAAATAATGACAATTGAAGCCACGACAGAAAGGATTATAAATTTACAATGAGGATATATAGATATATATATATCCAGTTTACTTTTTTCTTTTGGTTGTTAATTAGTCTTCTTTGGTTTTGTGCTAGTCTCAATTGGTGGCCAACAGTCTCTCTAACAGGAGATCAACTCTTTTAACCTATATTCTAACTCCTCTCTTTTAACCAATTCCAAAAGGTCTTGGTTATTTCTTTTGTTTATCTCTTCTGTCTCTTCCGTAGTTCCATATATATATATATATATATATATATATATATATATATATATAGAGTAGAACTAAGGTGTGACGTGCTCACCAACGGATTTGGTGAGCACACCTCCAAAAAACGCATTTTCAAAGTTCAAATAGTCGATTCGAACCTTCCAACGTGTTCTTCATATTAATATGTGCTTGGAGACCAAATTTTACATTTTTTGGAAATTTTTTACTATTTTTTTAGAATTTTTGAAAATCAGTGTTTTTTGAATTTTTTTTTTATTTAATGAAAAGCTGATGATTTTCAAAAATTCTAAAAAAATAGTAAAAAATTTCCAAAAAATGTAAAATTTGGTCTCCAAGCACATATTAATATGAAGAACACGTTGGAAGGTTCGAATCGACTATTTGAACTTTGAAAATGCATTTTTTGGAGGTGTGCTCACCAAACCCGTTGGTGAGCACGTCACACCTTAGTTCTACTCTATATATATATATATATATATATATATATAGAGTAAGGCTACGGTGCTTTGCAAAGCATAGAGGCCTCCGTGCTTCGGGGCTACTTTTTGGATTTTGAAAATCCAAACAACCCATCCGAACCGTTCAACATGTTCTAAATATTGAAATGTGCTTGGAGACCAAATTTTACATTTTTTGGAATTATTTTACTATTTATTAAGCCACTTTGAAAATCTGAAATCCAACGGTAAACAGTACAAAAATTTGGACCACCGGATTTTCAGATTTTCAAAGTGGCTTAATAAATAGTAAAATAATTCCAAAAAATGTAAAATTTGGTCTGCAAGCACATTTCAATATTTAGAACATGTTGAACGGTTCGGATGGGTTGTTTGGATTTTCAAAATCCAAAAAGTAGCCCCGAAGCACGGAGGCCTCTATGCTTTGCAAAGCACCGTAGCCTTACTCTATATATATATATATATATATATATATATATATATAGAGAGAGAGAGAGAGAGAGAGATGGGCTATGGTGAGTTGCGAAGTAAGGATCTTGTTTTACTTCACGCTCATATATATCTCCATTTCAAAGATCAAACAGTCAATCTGAATTGCTCAACAAGATATCCATATTAAAATGTGCTTGGAGACCAAATTTTACATTTTTGGAATTTTTTTACTATTCTTTTAGATAGGTTGAAAACCACACTTTTTGAATGGTTCCGGATCATAAAAAACAGTGATTTTGAAATATTTAAAAAAAGTAGTAAATTTTTTTCATAAAATGTAAAATTTGGTCTCCAAGCACATTTCAATATGGATATCTTGTTGAGCGGTTCGGATCGACTGTTTAGTCTTTTAAAACGGAGATATGAACGTGAAGTAAAACAAGATCCTTACTTCACAAATTGCTGAAAATGGATGCATATATTTGAGATTTCAAAAATTATGTTGCCGGAATTAAACAAATTGCTGGACAAGAATAAAGAACATATCATTAGGTCAATAATGGTGTTAAAGTGAAGACAAAATATTCTTTAAAGAAGATATGTCTCAACGGAATGAAATTAAATATGGTTGACTCATGTAAATAAAAAAAAAATTATACCAAGATATTGATAAACAAGAAAATAAAGATACCTTTTCCATACCTATATATATGTGTGTAAACTAACATATGGGTAGTCAACTCAAAATTAAATAAGACTTTGAAAACATTTTGGAGTCTAATAGAATTTTGATAAGAGTTTCTCTGATAGCCAAGGATGACTTGCCTGTCACCTCTCTCCAGCTTTGTTTTTTTTTTCCCCCTATGATTTCTGGACTGGAGTTTGATCCCACAGGCAGTCTTCCTTGCTAATCTGAGTAGCTCTTATTTCGCATGAATCTTGATCTTGGATCAGATCTCAGATGTAATCTTACTTTTCAACAGGCTTCAACATGGTTATTTTGTTCATTTAGTTCTTTATATTTTCCTGGTGATAACTCTGATAACATAATTTATCTCAGCTTGAAAGTTGAAATAAATAGGGAAGTTGTTTAGTATGGTTTTTATAATATATACAGACATGCATGGGTTTTCATTGTGTTGTCACAATGGATAGCAAATCCTCTCAGGCCGATACCAAACTTTAACCCATAATTAGCTTTGATTACTGTATCTTCCATCTTTTATTTTTACAACTATATAAGTTATGTTAATTTTCTGAGCGAAAATGTCTACCCCTGTTGATTGAACAAAGGTTCAACCTTCATTTTTCATAATTCAAATCCAAACTTCATAAGTATATCTTAATAAACTGGCATGGCATTTTGTTTATGGTGGATGTGGAGCATGGATGGGTAATTACTTGAAAGTGGAGTGGCGATGGCGAATCGATGAAGCACTTGCTGCAGATGGTCTTGCAAGTACCCATCTCACTAGCCCTTCTTATTCTATGAAGTTGATCTTTTCCGTTAGTACTGAAGCAGTGCATTGGAGCCGGTGCCTTTTAATGGTCCTACTTTCCATTTGCAAGCCATGGGGGAATCTTCCTTGATCATGTCTGTTTGCCGATAGTCCATAAGGAGGCACTTGACTACTTGAGAGGTCCATTTGCCGAGTGTTCTGGCTCATAGAAAGAACTTGGGTACGGTATAATAGTATGTCACCTTCTTTCGATCGGAAAGATTGAGTTGTGTCCTCTCGGAGGACCTTGACGAAGTTCATGGTGCATAATCCCACACAATTTGATTGCCATATAACCGCCTGTTATGCATGCATGAAACATGCCCCCATGCAATACGTATAGTTACGGAACATAGAAATTTTATTAACATATGATTCGATAATCCATCTATATTTAAACATGTTGAACTTTGGTTTTATATCCAAATTTCTATTACCTGAATTAAAAGCACTGGCATTCTGGCAAGGTACTAGCAGTTAAATTTCCTAGTATATACAAGCCCAAGACTATTGAGAATAATTGAATAATTGAAGGATAGAAATGTAAAATAGGAAAAAGGGTAAAATTATAAAATAGGAAAATTATAGGAAGTTACCGTTAGGTACTAATATCGAGTACCAACGATACAATAGGATATAGCTATTATAAAAACCAATCTCCTCTCTTGTAAAAAAATATACAACAGAAAAATATACAAAAAAGTTTTGTCTCCTCAGCTTTGCATCTCGTTACAAAAAATAATATGGTATCAGAGCGCCAAATTCTGTGACCGCAAAAACAACCACATAATTGTACCAGTAAACTGGTATTCACAAAAGAAGCAAAAAACCCATAACAGAATAATCAGCAAAGAGCAAAATGGATCAAAAGGGGCAACACGAGGCTACCAATAATACCTCCAAGCTCACAAATACTTTGCTCAATGGCAAGAATTATCTTTCATGGGCAAAGGCTGCATCTAGAGCGCTCAGCAATCGAGAGATGCGAGAATACATCATGGGAGAAAATAAAGAACCCACAGCCGCAAACCCAGATTTGCCGACCAAACTCGAAAAAAGGCACCAAAGAAATGGAGAACCCAAAACGACAAAACCATAACTTGGCTCATGAATTCCATGAAGCCATCCATTTCAGATCTTTTTCTCCTCGTTGACACTGCTTTTGAGCTATGACAAGCCGTGAAAGACATGTACGGGCAAGAAAATAATTATTCTCGTATCTATCAACTCAAACAAGAAATCCAACAAGAAAAGCAAGGCACTAAAAAACATATAGAGTACCTTGGTGCTCCTCAAAAGAAAAAAGATAAGCTCCGATCGTATCGGCCGCCAACCACCGACTTGGCCATAATAAAAAAACGAGAAGAAGAAGATGACATATTCGAGTACCTTGCGAGATTAAACCCTAGTTATGAGGCCGTACGAGCTCAGATCATGAATACCATTCCTCTTCCCTCCTATTCTCAAATCAAAAACATGATCTAACAAAAGAGAGTAGAAGGGAGGCTATGGGCGGTTCACAAGTCACAACCGACGAGCAACACGAAACCCTCGGCCTTGCAGCAACAAAGAAACCCAATTTCCAAAAATTCAGCCAAAACCCTAGTTCCCAAATTCGCTCAAATCAAGGAGAAATTGGAAAATGTTTGAACTGCAAGAAGGAGGGGCATACTCATGAAACTTGTTGGTTCCTTCATCCCCATCTCAAACCAAAACATTGGAAGGGAAAGGAGAAAGGGAGAGGCAACGGCGGAAATGAAGAAAAAAGGAGAGAAATGAAGGGTTCAGAGGAGGCAACGTAAAGAATGGAGGGGGCGGAAGCGGGTTTGTGACCCAGACTCAGACCCGATTTAATCAAATGGATTCAACCCAGTCCGCTGGCGGGTAGACGGGTGATCAGTGGATAAATTACAGAACCTCTTCCAGTAGCTCTCCGTGTTGCTAGCCAAACAAAACTCCTCATTTTCTAGTATCTCTGCATACTCAAAAAATTTAAATTTGTTAGATAAAATAATTATTGACAGTGGAGCTACGGACCATATGTTTGGCAACCGAACAATTCTAAAAATTTAGAAAAAAATGACCAATTTGTCTTGGTAGCTAATAGTATGAAGGCTAAAATAAATAGTATAGGTGAAACTAATTTTTGTAACAAAAAAATCTTTAACGTACTATATTTGGAGACTTTTCCTATAAACCTACTTTCGGTACAAAAATTAACACAAGAATTAAATTGTGATGTAATTTTTTCTTGCAAAAATATTGTATTTCAGGACCGGGAAACTGGGACGAAGATTGGTGAAGGATTTCTTGAAAATGGACATTATTTTTTAACCCAAAAAATTATCTTTGTGTTTATGCTAAATCCATTGATATTGGTCTTTGGCATAGAAGATTTGGGCATCCCTTCGACAAGATTTTAAATTATATTTTGGATTGTAAAAATTTAAATCGTACTAATTGTGAAGTTTGCAAGTTAGCAAAACAAACACTTCCTTTTTCTCATTCCATTAGTAAAAGTAAAGTTATGTTTGATTTGATTCATTCGGATGTATAAGGACCGACCCCAATTGAATCGTATAACGAATTTAAATATTTTGTTATTTTTATCGATAATTTTTCAAGAACCACTTGGTTATATTTACTCAAATCAAAAGATGAAGTTTTTAACAACTTCAAGGAATTTTTTTATCTCATAGAAAATCAATTTAATGTTAGATTGGATAATGGGAAGGAATTTATAAACAAAATGTTTACAAATTTCTTTAAAGAAAAATGAATTATACATCAAACAATTTGCATTAATACACCCGAGCAAAACGGAGTGTCGGAAAGAAAAAATAGGCACTTATTAGAGATAACAAGAACATTAATGTTTCAAAGTAATGTCTCTAAAATATATTGGTCGGATGCCATACTTTGTGCTACACATTTGATTAATAGATTACCAAGTTCAAAGTTAGGAAATAAAATTCCACTAGAAATTCTCTACCAACAAAAAATTACTTTTGATCACTTAAAAATATTTGGATGTACACGTTTTGTACATATTAAAAGCAGAGATAAACTAGATTATGTATCAACAAAAACTATTTTCTTAGAATACTCATCTTTCAAAAAGGGGTACAAATACTATGATCCTATTAATAAAAAGACATTTATTTCTAGGAACGTTATATTTTTTGAAAATGAGCCATATTTCAAAAAAAAGGGAGAAATTCAAGTACCGTGTCAAAATGAGAAAATTGATTCGATAATATTATACTTTGAAAATCAAAATCTTTTTCAAAATGAGTATCATGAAAATGACACAAGTGATCATGAAGAAGAAATAGATGAAAACAATAATAACACAACTCAACCCGAATTAGAAAATATTTCGGAACCTAGACGGTCTAGACTAGAGTATCACAACTGTCTAGTAGGGTTAGAGATTTTGTGACCTATACGGTCCAATATCCCATACAAAATTTCGTTTCATATGACAAAATTTCGCCTTCATACCAAGCATTCATCATAACCATAGAAAAAGAAATAGAACCAAAAAATTACCAAGAGGTCATTCAAAGTCCAACTTGGGATAAAACCATGAAAGAAGAGCTAAATGCTCTAGAAAAAATGAAACATGGGTAATTGTTCCATTACCAAAAAATAAAAAACCCGTTGGTTGCAAATGATTTTACAAAACCAAATATAATTGTGATGGTACAATAGAACGGTATAAAGCAAGATTAGTGGCCAAAGGATTTACACAAACATATGGCATATATTACAATGAAACCTTTGCGCTGGTTGCAAACATGAATACCATTAGGATTTTATTTTTCATTGCCGTAAACAATGGTTGGAACCTATACTAAATAGACGTTAAAAATGTTTTTCTTCAAGGAACACTTGAAGAAGAAGTATACATGACACTACTATCGGGCCATAAAATGGAAAATACCTTTGACCTAGTTTGTAGGTTAAATAAATCAATCTATGGATTGAAGCAATCTCCACGAGCATGGTATGACAAACTTAGCTCTTATTTTTTGAGTAAAAATAAGGATCAAAGTCCTTATTTGCTTTATTGATAAAAGAAAAAAGTTTTGAGTTTCAAGGCGAAACCCAATAATAAAATTTTACAAAACTGATTCAACTTTGTTGAATCTTAACAAGAGGACAACTAAAAAACAAAAACACATGAAAACGTTTGTAATTAATTTCTTGTAATTTTAAAATTAGTAATGCCGATCATTCCTTGTTTACCAAAAGTGAAGGAAAAAACATAATCCTTGTGTTAGTATACGTAGATGATTTAATAATTACTGGAAATAATTTAGAAGAAATTAGAAAAATCAAGTCCCAATTAAAAAAAAAATTTGACATTAAAGATTTAGGATATTTAAAATATTTTTTAGAAATAGAAGTAGCTTTTTCAAACAAAGAACTATTAATTTCACAAAGAAAAAATACCTTGAATTTGTTAAAAGAAACTGGTAAATTAGGTTGTAAACCGGCCTCTACACCAATAGATAATAAGTATAAATTAAATACCGAGGATGGTGAACATTTAGAAGACATTTACTATTTTCGTAAGTCAAATTAGTAAATTTATGCATTCACCAAGAACACCACATTTAGAATTTTGAGACATTTAAAAGAAAATCCCGGAAAGGGCATATGGATGAAGAATAATAATTCTAGGGCTGCTAATGAGCTGAGCCGGCTCATGAGCCAATGAGTTGAACAACTCAATAAATTGTATCGAGCCAGGCCCTAAATTAAATAAAGCCCGAACTCGCCTCGGCTCATATTTTATCACTCAAACAGGGTCGAGCCCGAGCCGGCTCATGAGCCCAACGAGTCTCTTCTCTTCATCACCTATGAGGTCTCTCTCTATCTCACACATTATTTATCAGCTCAAAGCTATGAATAGGTATTTTATCAACAAATACCACTATGGTTAGGTCAGATTGATACTGGCTGATACCGAATCCCTTACCAATTTTGGTATTTTTTTTTAAAAGAATTTTGGCATTTTTTTAGAACTCTTGTTTGCTCATTTCCTTTAGGGGTCTGTTTATTTTGTATGAATTAATTTATTTTGGATAAAACAGTTCGGTTGTTGGGTTACTTTTGTGAACAATGGTACAAGGTTTAAAAGTTTGATTAAGATTTGGGATCTGTTTTGTGGACTTTTGTGATTTTCTCTTTTCAGAGGGATTAAATTAAAAATTTTGTACATCTGACTGCCTCGGCCGAGAAAAGAAATTTCCAGCAATTTCAGCATGCTTTGAATAAATTTGAAATCTAAAGTTACTATATATCTAGATTTTGATTCATAATTTTCATTCGGACTGCTTGGTTATATATGTTTGATTTGCGGGAATAGTTTAGGTAAGGTTATGACTTGTAATCAAGTAAATGTTTGTTTTTTTAATGCTTGGCATGAGTTGAGCTCGCGAGTTATGACATGAGTTGAGCTCACGAGTTATGAGCCGAGTTTGAGCCGAGCTGAAGGCTCAAACTCATTAAATTGAGCCGAGCTTTTTTCTTCAAGACCGAGCCGAGTCCGAGTTGAGCCTGTTTAGTTATATGACGAGCTGAGCTGAGTTTTGAGCCGAGCTTGGCTCATTAGCAGCCCTAAATAATTCTAACGCAATATGTGACTATTCCGATGCAAATTGGGCCGGTAACTTTGATAGAAAATTCACCACCGATTTTTGCAATTTGTAGGCGGAAATCTAGTCACATGGAAAAGTAAGAAGCAAAATGTTGTGGCACGATCAAGCGCGGAAGCGGAGTATCGAGCCATGGCATCAACCGCAAGCGAATTGATATGGCTCAAACAATTGCTCAAAGACATGGAAATCGACTTTGATCAACCCATGAAAATGTATTGTGACAACAATTCGGCATGTCACATTGCACTAAATCTCATATTTCACGAACGGACCAAACACATAGAAGTCGATTGTCATTTTATTCGAGAAAAGATTCAAGCCAAGAAAATAGAAACACCGTTTGTTCGAAGTAAGAATCAACTAGCGGATGTTTTCACTAAAGGGTTGGATCCAAAACCATTTGAAGAAATCACAAGCAAGCTAGGATTACTCGACATCTATAATCCTAGCTTGAGGGGGAGTGTTGAGAATAATTGAAGGGTAGAAATGTAAAATAGAAAAAAGGGTAAAATTGTAAAATAGAAAAATTATAGGAAGTTACCGTTAGGTACTAATATTGAGTACCAACGGTACAATAGGATATAGCTATTATAAAAACCAATCTCCTCTCTTGTAAAAAATATACAACAGAAAAATATACAAAAAAATTTGTCTCCTCAGCTTTGCATCTCGTTATAAAAAATAACAAAGACCCAATAATTTATCAGGTCCATTATACTAAATATTCACTTCAAATTAGCTTGCTCTTTCATGATTATTATTTATTCTCTTACCTTTTGATTAATGTAACCTTTTTACTTTTGGGACTTCAGTTATGACCTATTTAGCTTTATGGACAAGAATTGATGCCAGGGAGCCGCCATAGAATGCATCACATCACAAGGTTCTGTTTCCTCCCACCATACCACATGGATTTTGCACTTGCATGAGTAGTTTTGAATGTTAGATAACTAAAAGGTGCCATGCATATTTATAGGAAATAAATCTGCTGCGATTCAAAGGATGGCAGCGTCTCTGCGATTCCAATCCCAACCATTTATATATTTCGAGATTCGTACGCAAAAACTAACTTCTTTTGATATTCTTGCATTCTAATGAATGAACGGTTGGAATTAGAATCGCAGGACCCCGCTATCCTTTGGAATCGCAGCAGATTTGTTTCCATATTTATATGCTTGATCCAAGGTCATGTGTCTTCCTATTGTCTACAAGAAAGGCCACAAGTTGTAAAATTACAACACCTCGGCAGCTAATTAAATTGAAGACAACTCCAAAAAAAAAAAAAAGTTGAGAATCAGTCTTTGATTTAGTCATTCAAACAATCATTATTCGTGTGGAAGGCTACATATTTGTAACTCATATAAGGAATTATTTGTTCAGTACTCACTAAAACTAATATAAAATGAATGCTTCGGTCAATCTACATTTGTCAGTTTCGTTTGTTCTTTCTTTCTTTTGTAGCAGGAATAAAAAAAAAACGAAGTGACATCCTTAATTAAAAGAGAAATGCTAGGGAAAGCTTTAAATAATTAAATTATTCAAGCATCAATTACAAAAAAAAAAATGAAAAAAAGTGTGAATGGCAGAAAGGAAATTAAATTGGTGATAGGGGTGACAAAAAGATTTGGTGGATCCAACATGTAGAATATTAATATTTTGAGTACATTTGGATATATTAGTTAAGATCAGGGAAAAAGTCTTTTAATGATGCTATGCACATTAAAACTTTTTACTGTTAATAATTATGTGGTTTCTCAGAAATAGTCTTTCTCTTCATATTAAAACAAATATTTCATTTTTATAATTTTGATTAAGACGGATGCTAACTATAGGTTAGAACATTTTACCCATATCTCACCTAATATAAGATAATGAGTGAGGCTACGGTACTATGCATAGCACGGTTTGGTCCGTGCTACGGCTTAATATTTGGGTTTTCAAAATCCTAACGGTTGATCCGAACCGTTCAACATGATTATAAAATAAATATGTACTTGCAAACCAAATTTTACATTTTTTTGAATTTGTTTACTATTTTTTTAGATAGGTAGAAAATCACTTGATCTGAAAATTCTGGACCATATATCCAAAAACAGTGATTTTCTACCTATCTAAAAAAATAGTAAAAAAATTCGAAAAAATGTAAAATTTGGTTTGCAAGTACATATTCATTTTATAATCATGTTGAACGGTTCGGATCGACCGTTAGGATTTAAAAAACTCAAATATTGAGCCGTAGTACGGACCAATCCGTGCTATGCATAGTACCGTAGTCTCACTCTAAGATAATTCACTATTTTGCTTTAAAATTTGTACGTACGTAGTTCTCACTTCAAATATACATGGTTCATCTTTTTAGAACAAAAAAAAAGGATGAATCAGGTATGGGGCGAAATCTGGACAAATTTTTTCGAACGAATAAAATCATTAACATAGATTAATTGATCTCACTTAAGGAAAACAAACGAAGGCAACATCTGACAAATATAAATGCAAATACGGAAACATACAAAAGGTATAATTTGTTTATTCTTAATTTCCAGCCTAGAACAGAACTAACAAAGCAAACCTAAACTAACAATATAGTAATTCCAAATTCCCTCTCTTTCTCTCTCATTTTATCCAAAATACTTGGCAGCAGCTACCAATTGTTGAATTAAGATTTTCCTCTCTTTCTCTCTCTCTCTCTCTCTCTCTCTCTACATGATTGAGCATGATATTATATATTGAGTTGCCTATGATTCACTATGTTCCTCATGAGGTGAGTTCCTGCAAAAAACAAGTCAAATATAATTAATTAAATACACTAATTATTACATATCTAAATGATGTTGTTTAGATTATTTTCTCTATATATTACATGCAAAAAGAAAAGAACAAGGAAAAATGCGGTAGTTGGTTCGGGCTACACAAGTTTCAGATGAAACTGTTTTTTTTTTTTTCCCTTTGCTGTTATGACACAAGAATTAAACAAACATTAGTTTATCTTACAAAAGTCAAGTTGAAAGTTTGAAATCTCTCCTGGAATCTGGGTTGGATTGAGTGAACTTTCCATCAGGGAATTTGGAAGTGCATATGAAAAAACTGCCCCTTGGTTCTGTTCTGTTTGCCCATACAGGTTCAAGCCATAGTCATAACATGTACTTGGGGTTACTGTAGCAAGCTTCATTGAAAGAAACTGTGATACCAATAAACAAAGAACCTTTTTAAGTATACACTCATATTAAAAAAAAAAAAAAG
The DNA here is from genome assembly GCA_011114355.1 of Carex littledalei. NCBI lineage: Eukaryota > Viridiplantae > Streptophyta > Magnoliopsida > Poales > Cyperaceae > Carex > Carex littledalei. Next base: position 1,882,022 of record CM022084.1, on the reverse strand, counting down.
ATGCATCTCATGCATCCATGTTATGAACAGAGCGGATGAACCATTTTGTGTTGTTCAGAAAATTAATGATGAGGATGAAGCAGAGGCGCCTATGACAAGTTATGAACACTTTGTATAATATAATTGTATTAATGAGGCGCCTAGGACAAGTTATCCATGTGTTATAATACTAATATGATATATGCTGTCTTGTAGGCTCTTGTAACATAGATATCTCATCTTTCAAATTTATTTATGATATTTTTTCATCGTATAGGGTTATTTATGTGGCATAATGGTTGATATTAATTGATGATAGCTATAAATGCTTGCTATAATTTAGAATTATTTATTATAGTTTGTCATTACAAATTAATGTTTGTTACCTCAACTTGATTCTGCAAGGACTGAACATAATTGATGATCTCATCCAGCATTGAGGCCTTTCCTATCACCTATATATAGCCCCCACAAAAATGAAAAATCAACAAATAAGAGATTTCTCTTTGCAAACTGAATATATACATGAAACATCTCTCATATACAAAATGCTAAGAAATTCAACCTTGTCGCAGCCAGGAACAAGGTCTTGCAGGGTTTTCATCCTTGCACTTATTTTTTCTCTCCTTATCTAAAAAAAAAAAAAATCTATATAAGAGAACCTTGTTCATGATATATAAGAGTGTGCTACTTATAAATTTTCTTATAGTAACTGTTGAATTTTCATATTTAAAATCTAAAGCATTGATATGAAATGAATAAAATAGCCAAAATATAATAACATTTGATGTATAAAGTATATTCATTTATTTCAGATTGCTGCATTAATATTATTATTTAATTTATAAAATTAAAAATAACTAATTCCATTAAATCCATAATAATAAATACTGCTTTTACAATATATCCATTAATTCTATATTTGATAAAAGGAACCACTATAGCAAAATCTATAAAATTAATCATTGCATCATGCAAGGAGAGAGAGAAAGGAGAGAGAGAGTACTCTTTCAGCAATGCTGTGACTATCAGTAGCTTGACCTCTTCTTGCTCTTACACGGATGTATTCTTTTGAAATTTCTCCTCTAATAATGGCCTCAGCATCTCTCATCTCACCATTATTTGCTTTATTTTTTGTTCGATCTTTTCGCTCTTTGATCTACAAGGCGACATCGTTAACATTGTAATAACTGAATGAAATTAGATGAGTTATATCAATTGGTGGTAATAATAACATAATGATATCCTGAACCGCTCAATAACAATTAATATAGTTGTTTATCAGATAGAGAAGTGCATATATATTGTATTAAAAACAAACAAACATGGTCATCAATTCGTCAAAATAGCCTACTACATATATTGTAAGTTATCAATCGAGATCTTGAAAAAGTGAGAGTTTAATTAACAAATATTGGAACTGAGTATATATGTTTTTTTTATTTTAATTGCCAACAAACCGGGAATAAGAGCTACTATTTGTTGGTTTCTCTACTTTTGTGATCTTTTGTTGTAAGTGTTGTAACTATAAGCGTACCTTGGACTGAAAAGAGCTGGTGCTATTTCCATCTGGAGATTTTCTTTTCTTGTGCGCAAATTGCTGATGAGTTTCTAAAGAAGAATACGAACTTTCCATTAAAATGGAATTGTCTTGCAAAATACTGGAACAGTCTACCAGAAAAGTGTTGTAGTTGTGGGAATTAAATGGTTCCATTTTGGGTAGGGAGAGAGAGAGAGAGAGGCCAAAGAGTTATGCAGAGTTTAACAGTTGATGCAAGATCTAATGTTATCTAGTAGATATCACCTCTTGGTTATATAAAGTATATATAATAGGTAATATTAATGAGTGGCTATGGTATAGTGTGCATATAGTGCACATTGACCTGTACTGCGAATATTTAATATGATTTTATATTAAAAAATATATATTATTTTATTTTTTTAGAATTTGTTACTTTTTTAGATAAATGAAAAATCACTACTTTTTGATGGTTTAAAAACTTTAGATCAACTGATTTTCTACTCATTTAAAAAAAAAAAAATTTATTTAACAGATGTATACTTTTTTTTTAAATTAGTAGCTTTAAATATCTACTAATAATTTTATTAATAATAAAAAATGTAATTACAACGAGTCAAATGATATTTATTTTTAGATCTATTATTTTATTCTCATATAGTCCTCTAAACTACTCTCTTTTCTAATTCTAGTTATACACCCTTAATCACCGTATTACCTTATTCCCCTTTCTCTCCACACTCTGATCCGTTCTCGTCGGACACCCGCCATACTACGATGACCAAATCTGCTCACCGCCACACTCTGATCGAGATGGGGACTCTCCGCTCTAAGCTCCAACGATACCGCGCTCTCAGTTCTGCTCCCTTCTCTAGATCTCTTTCATTCTCCTCTCCACTAGAGAAGATAGAGTCGAGACAGAGAGGAGTGTTGATGTGTCAGAGTGAGGCTTAGAAAGAATAGAAGGGGAAGAGTGGAGGTGGGGTGAGGTTGGGGGGAGGGGGAGAAGCGACTCTAGGTTTTTGAAATCGTTTTTCCAACCGCTTCATAAATCAAAGCGCTCCCTCAATATTTCATAACCTTAAGTTAGATCTTTAAAAATAACAAAATGTAAAATTTTATCTACAAATATATTTTTATACAGAAATCTTGTTGAATAGTTTATATTAATTATTTAAATTTTAAAAAAAATTCATAGTACGGACAAACATGCGTTGTACATAGCCTCACTCAATTTTATTCTTGAGAGGCAGTTATTCTTGGAACTCCGTTATTTGTTTTATCGTTTACCCAAGTTGTACACACAAGGCCCCATCACTTATCATTAATGAACCAGATGATCCTTTAACACAATAAATGATAAATGTTCAAGTACTATCACAATTGAAAATTTTAATTCAGAATATATATACTAGTTGCATCACCTCGAGTCTATGACGGGATTAATACTTTGAAGCTTCAATTAAGTAGGTGTCAAAGCTAATTAATATCACCAAAATAAATCTTACAACAACATCTAAATACTAATTAATTAACCATTTACCTTGTTAATATAATTCAACAAATAAGATAATTATTTTGTTCAAATTATTGCCGCGTACAACCCTTTAGAGAAGCACATTCTTTGCAATTGGGCAGTGAAAGAAATAAAGAATGTATATACGATCGTGTTAATTTGGTTGCTACTCAAATTGAATTGAAGAAGGATTAAGCTGCTTGTTCTATCTTACTTCTTTTATTTTATATTTCGTTTGACAGATTAAGTCATGACTTAAATTAATCTGTCAAGATGAGTAATATATTGGAAAATAAATTTCTAACTATATATCACAATGGGATCTATATGAAGAGTACATGTGGATTAAATTGTGTACACTGGTGTAGAGTGGCACTAAGGGGAACAGTAAAATGGATCATTGTAATTAAATTTAGATTTCAAATTATGTGTATAGATGGTGCGGACAACAACTTAGGACTTTGTAATTAGTTTTTATTTGTCAACCAATTTGTTTGGAGCTCAAGTGCTCAACCCTACTAACTTTAAAAAAAAGTGTGGATTAAGTTAAACCCGTTGTAATTTCATCTTACTCTTTATATTTTACATTCTGTTTTACACTTTAAGTTAAAAATAAGGAGTTCATTTCACCTCTTACTCCACAACAAACATCATGGAGTTGTCATTTTCTATGACTACGAATAGTGATTTTCATGTTTCACTGCTCATGAGAAGTAATTTAATTATAATTTTATCATACATCAAGTGACATTTTAAATTTCAACAATTCAAACAATAATTTTTATTGTACCATCATACAATACTTAAATTATATAAATTTTATTAATAGAGATCTATAAGTTCAATAACATATTTATAAATTAAATTTTTATTTTTAAATTTTATTTATTTATTTATTTTTGAAAAATATTATTAAAATTATCCAATTAAATTGATATCTCATATTATTTGATATTTTGATTCATTGCTTCCGTGGTTTCAAGGCAGGGAATCTTCAGGATATCAGAAATGCATTTCCATAACGATGATTCTGGTCTGTTAGATTTGTACAAGATTCGCGCCCGGTTAAAATCTGATGGTTCGCTGATACTTAATTTTGCTTGGTTTTATTCTTGTAAGAATGTGTGTGTGTGATCTTATGTGTAGCGAGTAAAGTTTAATAGCCAATGGGTTGAAAGTAAGGTTTCACAAAGAATAAATTGCTTTGAGCGCATGGTCAGTCCACAAACCTACTTACTACACAATTAGCAAATGACGCATGGCACAAGAACTTTCAAACCGTCCAATTCCTAGGTTTTATGCCGGCGCCAACAATGTGAAATAAATGTTTGGCTCTTTTATTTATTTATTTTCTCGTGTAATTAAATGGGGGTTTCAAATCACAAAAGGTGTAAACAAATTAACTGAACGAAGTTTAGTTACTGCGAGTGATGATGTTACTCCTATGGGATTTGCTCATTGAATATTGAAGCCTGGGAGCTTATATATTTTATATAACATTTAATGTAATGAATTATATTGTCAAGCATTTTTATTGAAAAGGAATGATATCTTCAAATTAAAAACTAAAAAATATTATATATTGACAGTTGATGTATCTTGTTTTTGACACAATTAGAGGCAGAATCTGACTTTCAAATTATGAGGGTCGGACGTGAATGGAGATCAATCATATAAAATTTTCTTACTATGAATGGAAGTCAATTTTGCACTACTAATAACATTTTACTCTAAACTATATAAATAAAGCACAAGTACAAAAATTTTGAAAAATAGAGGGTCAATTAAACCTCATTCCTTTCAAGTAGCTCCACCACTATAAATTCACATCCTCTACATGCGTTAAAAGATCTGGACTGTCCGATTGAGATCCGCACTAATATTAAAGGGCCCCATGCGTTATAGGCGTGGACTGAATTGACTCCGATCCTACAGACAGACGAGATGCTCTTTCGAGTTAATATAGAAGATGTGAAATCTCCACCACGGGACACAATGTAATCATTTAGTAAGCATATTTTATATAAAGTACAGCTACCATATACTATTCAATAATTTTATTATTTGATAATTCGACTTGCAGCAACTTCATAGTTATTTTCATCTTCACAGTGTTCTTAATTAAAATACCCAACTTAATTTGTTGTGATTGAAATTGAATATTGGTGTTTAACTGACTCCGTACACAATTAGCCGCACACAACTCCGATACAGATAACCCGGATTCATGGACCACTGAGGCACTGACTGTGTAAGTGTGTAGGCGTTCATAAAAATGGTGGGCTATTAATTGAGACTTGAGAGGAAGGTGTTGATTCATCTAATATTCAGAGCGTATTAAATGTACCACAACAACAAAAAGCCGTGCAAGAATCTACATTTAAATATTTCATACGGCTTTCACTGTGAAAGGCCAATTTTGTAATTATTTCATTGGAGACGCTATTCAGTTGGTACTTAAAAGGACTAAAGGACTATAGTATTTCTCGTCAGATACTCAGATCCATTATATATATTTGTCCGAACACTTGCACGAATATTGATGTATATTGTTGAGATTTTGCGCATGAATTTTAATGCATCGAAATTCTTTCCAATATTAAATTCGCACTTTTCATCAAGAGAAAACATCAAGAATCGCTGGACGGCGTGCATAAATTTTAATGTGCTGAAAAGATTTAATTTGTACAAAGATTTATTGGGTCTTAAAAGATGAATTTTATTTAAATTAGAAGGACTGAAATGTAAAATGTATAATGTGTGATTGTTTAAATTTAAATTTAAGTTTTCACTATTACAAAATTAAACTTTAACCACTAAACCATAAACATACATTTAGTATTTTATAAGAGAGACTGAATTATATAAAAAGATTTTTTTAAAACAAATTAAATTAAATTCAACATACATGATTAACAACTAAAAAATTATGGAGTGACTAAGCAACTCTGGTATGGCCGTAGATCAATCTCGAAGATGAGTCCATGATCTTAAAACAAATTTAAGTAATTTGATGTCTCACTCGTACATATATTATGGATTTCATAGCTTTCTGCTGCAAATTAAACTAAAGGTTGCCCAAAACAAATTTGTTATTTCAAAGAATGTTAGAATAGCACTATTTTTCTATTTGACTAAAGTTTGAACAACAACAAAAAAAGGAGAAAAAAGTGATATCATTTATAGTATTATTTTATTTTTATTATTGAAACTCAATCTCATGCTAAAGGTGGGTATGAAAATCCTACTAATATGGTTCATCTTTTTATTATTGAAACCCAATATCATGCTGAAGGTGGGTATGAAAATCCTACTAATATGGTTCATCTGTCAATTCATTTATGATCCAGATCATCACAATTGAAGTATGAATAAGACATAACACATACATCAATCATAATCGTTCAGATTATGAATGGATGGAGAGATAGAACATATTAACAAGATTTTTCAGATTGAGTTCCTCTTAATTTCTGGTAAATTTTACTATCATCCTTGCAATTGCTGCTCTTCCTATTATTCTTTCACTTATACTCTCATCATTATTACTGCTTATCTTTAAACAGTTTAATTACACTTTACAGTCAAAACAGTAATATTTCTTGGATAAATTAAAAATGCAAAATATGGCCAATGTGTTTTTACTATTGTACTAGGTGGAAAAGCATTAAATGATGCTTGTAAAAAGCTTGGGCATTAATTGGTACTTGATACTCTGTTTATATATGATCGAGACCTTAGATTGGTCCAAGATATTCATTGATTTACGACATTTTCTGGCATTGAATTGTGGCTCTTGTCACAACCCTTTCCGAAATTTTTATTAATACCCTAAAAAAAAAAATAGCAAATCTGTCCCTAGATTGAAAAATTTTAAAAACACCCTGACCTCCTCATTATTGAACAGTCCATGATTGGGCGGTCTGCTCCCTGTACCAAACCGCCCCATGATGGGCGGTCTTCTGCCTGTATCGAACTGTCCCATGATTGGGCAGTCTGCTATTGCCTATATATTGGAGGGTACCCTTTCCGTTTTTCACCTCATTCATTTCAAGTTTTCATTCTCTCTCCCTCTCCTCTCTTTCTCTCTTTCTCTCTTTCTCCAATAAATCGCCTCCCCTTTTGCATGTAAGTCCATCAATTTTTTTGTATTTATTTTTGTAGTCTAAAAGTGTTTAGAAGTTGTTATGAATTAATTTAAATTGTTAGAAATTGTTAGAAAATGTCCAAAATTGGTTAGAAATTGTTAGAAATTGTTTAGAATTAATATAAATTGTTTAATCCATCATGGTCTTGAAACCCTAGATCTTACCATGGCACCCAAAACCGAACTTCGAAAAGAATGAAGTGAAACCGCACGCAATGCTCGCATATCCCTCGCTAACAATTTTTGGATGGGTGAAGCCCGCTTGAGGAGACGTTTATCTCGTTTAGGATTTCCACCCAACGAGGTTGAATAATATGCTTCCACGGATGATTCGACTATTAGAAGTGTTTTTTACGAGAACTTCGGCGATATCGACTATCCTCCTGATTGGGAAGTGTGCCCCGCATGTCGTGTCAAGGGAGATTGCGGAGATGTTCTTTTGTCATCTCTGTGGTGTAAGAGTTCACCCCAAATATATCGACAAGAATGTAGATATGGTAAATGACTATCGTTTCCAAATGTGGGAGTATGTTGTGTGTTGCTATAGCCTTTCGGGGAAGACGGGAGAAAGTTTCACTACTCCTAAGCCATAGTCTGGATTGTATTATTTTATGTTATACTTGATTGTATTATTTTATGTTGTAGACTGGATTGTATTATTTTATGTTGTAGACTGGATTATAGTACTAGTATTTTATGTTGTAGACTGTATTGTAGTATATTATATTGTAGTATTTTATTTTTGTTTTGTTGTAGTATTTTTTTATTTATTTTTTTAATTCTATTTTTAAATCATTTTATAATTCATTTTTTTTAGACGAGAAAGATGAACAATAACAATCAGGGTAGATATTCTAATCGATAAGTGCTCAGAGGAGGGTCAATGAGTGGTCGAGGAAAAAATGAGAAAAAAAAGAACTGTCAAGTATGCTTCAGGGATAAAAAGAATTGTCAAATCTGTGTTATGGAGCAATTTCTTAGACGACTTATTTGGTTTGAAATTTCATACGATGATTTTGTGGAAAACCCCTATGGTTATGGTTTGAAAAAAAAAAGGTTGATCTGGAGCTGCTAGCCACGGACGATGAGTTTGTTCCTTGTACTTATATTGGTAAGGCTAGCACTTCGTCTGTTGTGACTGATCCAAATCCGCCAACATCGGATGATGATTTTGTTCCATGTACTTTCAAGGCTCATTGTAAGTAGTACTACTTATTTATAAGTGTTTATTTTGTAGACTTTATTTCATCAATTTAGTATTTATTTATATTTATGTTGTCAATTTGTGTATATTTAATTAAGTTATGAAAATAACAAAACTCAAGCATATAAATTAATTTCACATACTCCAAATAAAATAGTTCACAAACTATCAAATAAAATAGTTCACAACATGCATCTAAATAATATAGTTCACAACATGCATCTCAAGTAACTTGGTAATCAGCGATGATGTCCGAACAAACTAAGTCGACGAGTTCTGGGTCTACTTCCAGATGGTTGTTTGAATTTAAATTTAAGTTTTCACTATTACAAAATTAAATTTTAACCACTAAACTATAAACATACATTTAGTATTTTTTTAAAACAAATTAAATTAAATTCAACATACATGATTAATAAAATAGTTCACAACATGCATCTAAAGTAAATAGTTCACAACATGCAACTCAAATAACTTGGTAATCAGCGATGATGTCCGAACAAACTAAGTCGACGAGTTCTGGGTCTACTTCCAGATGGTTGTTTGAATTTAAATTTAAGTAAATTTTAACCACTAAACTATAAACATACATTTAGTATTTTTCAAAACAAATTAAATTAAATTGACAACATGCATCTAAATAAATGTAGCGACCGGATGCCTATCTGTCCGACCTCTAACCGGAAATCTGTCTTCTCTAAGAGGGATGTCTGCATCACCATCTGATAAGTGATCATAATCCCAACCCCCTTCCCAATCATCACCCATGTCCATTTCCTTTTCTAGTATGGCATCGATCCCTTCACCATTAATGTCAATATCATTTCGGGTAACAGCAGGTAACAGTCTAGGTATTGACTCTGATACAGATGGAAATCTGGCTTGGATTACGGGTTCATGAAGAGGTGGTGGTGGTGGTAGCTCAGTGGCATAATCATCCATGGTACAATCAGTGGTATAAGAAGGTACATAATTGTCATAAACGGGTGGTATGTACAGTTCATACGGTGGTACATGACCCGAGTTGTGGTACCCCGAGTTGTCATAGCCTGAGTGGTGGTACCCCGGGCTGTCATAACCTACATTTTTCCTAGAAGATCCAACCCCGGATTGACGCGGAACTCTCCTGAAATATAAGTCCATTACCGGGATATTTCTCGACTCAAATTGATTGTAAACACCCCTTCATAACCCCTCATATGTTATTGGATACCTGACAAAGTAAGGTATATTACCCCCTGAATGTGTCAATCCGAGTTACTAAGTCTAAGTCATACTGGTTGGGGTTTACACCAGTCTTTTCGTATACCATTTGCTTAAGTTTCATAAATGTGATATTTTCATTAACCTCGAAGCCATATGCTGCATCTTTCGTGTACTGTGCTCCCTCCGAACCCCGGATAATCTCCCTGTCCACATACAGTGCAATCAACATTTTTTCTTTTGGGAACTACATTAGTCAATAAACATTTATTAGTTATATATAAATTTAAAAAAATTACAAATTTATTAAATAAAAAATAAAATAAATAATATAAATAAAATAAATATAACTAAATAAAAAAATACCTGAAATAGCTAAAAAATCGTCTTTCTCTTCTTTCTCTTTTTTCTCTTCTTCCTCTTTCTCTTTCAGCTAAGTTAGAATGAATTGTGAGTGGGCATAAGAGAGAAAACTGATTTTTATAAATGTTTTATAGCAGACCGCCTCATCATGGGGCGGTTTAGTACAGGGAGCAGACCGCCCAATCATGGAGCGGTCAGAGTGTTTTTAAAATAATTTCAGTCTGAGAAGCAGATTTGTTATTTTTTTTTTAGGATATTAATAAAAATTTCGGCAACCCTTTTCATTTTGGGTTCTCAGCTCAACTTATAAAACTGATATTTTTCTCGCGCCGGGAAAAAATATCTATATATATTATTTCTATATAATTTACGCAAGGGAGGAAAACAAAAACAAAATTATAATATATGGACCTTAGTCAAGTCAAGGTGGACCCCCACTCCCAAGCTAATGAGATAGAGCATTAGGATCTGCACCAGCTGCCCAGTGCTGATTCGGACTGAGCCCAATTTGAGCAGTGAACAGACATAAATTATTTATTTCAAAAAAAAAAAGAACAGACATAAATTATTTCAACATTTTCACCGTTCAAAAGAATTTACAGTACATAAATAAAATAAATTGGAATTTCGGAACATTAATTGATATGCATATTCTTTTCAGAAAATAATTGATATACATTTTATAACTTCTGCCATATATATTTATTTGTTAACAAATGGCACTTTTATTAAATTATTCTCTTACATAGACCCTATTTTTTATTTATATTACGTTGCCCAGATTATTGGTTTATTAACTTAATTTCGTAATAAATTTATCCATTTAACAATATTTTTATTTTGTCTTGACTGTGGTGCCATCAGTGAAGATCTATGCAGCCATCATGAAGGCTCCAGAGGACCACATATAGATAGGCAGCTCCTGTTCAATTTTTTTTTATTTTTAAAATAAAAAATTAAATTATCGGACACAATATGAATTATTTTGAATGAAGTAATGATTCGGTTCATTGAGTTATTTACAGAGGTTGAATTAATTGTTTGATTCCAGTAATGCCAGCATGCCTTTGTTATAAAAAAAAATTGAAAAGTACTGGAACTGAACCATTAATAGAAGCTATGAATTTAGTGTATAAATTAATTTACATTTGAATTAGAAATCAGAACAAGCCAATGTGGTTTAGACCCATTAATTCCACACTATATGGTCTTTGATCTGAAAATTAGTGGTCAGTTCTATTGACATGTCATCAATGAGGTCCAATTATTGGTTCAGTTCTATTGACATGTCATCAATGAGGTCCAATTATTGGTTCAGTTTTAAAAATATGAAAATTGGCTCATGTTGGCGACTTGGCGTCCACTTATTTGCTGAGATTTTTAAATATTGTATACAATTCAAAATTGGTTAACCTTAGAAATTGCACCTGGCAAATTCTCATTAGTTAGCTTCAGTTTTGCGGTTAAAGTATGCGTTAGAAATTTATATCAAAAAACTTAAAATTTATTTTTGAATTATGTAAATTCAAGCATAAATATTGTATGTTTTATTGTATGATCAATTTCTTTATAGCCAAGAAGTTGCATTTGGAAAAAAAAAAACATATAAAAGATGATAGTTTAATGTTGTCAATTGACTCGGAACCGACTCTGCTGCTCTTCCGAGAGAAGAGCAGGAGCCTGCTCTTCCGATCTCAACCATTCAAAATCGTTGAGATCTGTGCATGAAAAAGTTCTTTTATCGAGATACGTAAATGAAAAATTTTGAATGGTTGAGATCAGAAGAGCAGCAGAGTCCGATCCCTCAATTAATACTAGCAACTGTGCACGACCACCAACGTTCTTACATATTCAGTTCAGGCCTTACCATTATTCTAACACAATTATGCATGAAATTAATATTTATTGCAGCGATTGGTGCCCTCTCATTTTATATTTTATATTTTATATTATATATCTCAGTAAAGGAGGAGAGATATGAAGGTAAAAAAATATACAATATTATAATTTTAGTAAGACTTAGGTGTTATGAATAGTATAAAGCCTTCCGTGCTATAGTCTAGAAAACCTATTCTATAAACTTAAAATTTCGATTTAAATAGCTCAATAAATTAGTTATATAATGAACTTATAGAATACTAATTTTTAATATTTTTAAAAAAATTTACTAATGATTTATGAAAATGGCAAAAAAAATGGCCTAAACATTGGCAATTTTCTTTTATTTTTAAGCTATTTTTTTTCCATCTTTCGTATATCATAAAAAATAGTAAAAAAAATTAGTAAAAATTGGTATTCTAAAAGTTCATTATATAACCAATTTATTGAGCTACTTAGATCGAAGTTTGAAGTTTATATGATAGGTTTTTGAGGCCGTAGCACGGAAAGCCTTATGCTATCCACCGACATTTTTATTAATATCCAAAGTTTAATACAAATTATTAATTATACCCGGAGTTCAAAATTTTCGCTAAAAATACCCAAACCGGCCAGAAAATGGCCGGTTTACGTCCCCCCCTAAACCGGCCATTTTCTGGCCGGTTTACTTATTTTTTTTTTTTTTAAGACTATGAATAGCAAAATAGTAAAATCTAACACTAAAATTGAAATTTTTTGTTTAAATTTTTTGTTAGATTATTTCTTGTGATTTATAATTACCATATTTATACTAAAATATACTGGATTACTGGAAATTCTGTTGAATTACACTAAATTACAATAATTTCGCTAATTACGTAAAATTACGCTAAAGTAGACCGATTATGTGCCATCTTTCATGAATCATTAAAAATAGTAAAAAAATTCCGAAAAATAGTAAAAACTGGTATTCTACAAGCTCATTATGTAACTAATTTACTGAGCTACTTGGATTGAATAATAGAAACGAAAATCTTAATCGGAAACTTCAACTCAAGTTTTGAGGCTCTTCCCTTAGTTTTTTGGCGATTCTGAATTTCGGAATCCGGCATCGTTGGCACTGACGCATGCGTCTTTTCGCAAGCTTTCCGAAAAGTGGTCATTTGCTGAAATCGGACACTCGAGCGCCGTTTTATGACCGTTTGAAGTTTCGCCGTCGTTTTTCGCCGTCACTAAATTACATTACATTACGGTACACTGAAAAGGCGAAACTTCCAACGTTGCGTGGAAGGCATGGTACGACGAGCATGGACGTCCGGTAGAGATGCCGTCACAGCCATCACCTGCGGATAACCTATTAAACAAGAAGAAGATGAAACACAACCAGTAGAACACAAAAGTCAACCAGTACAAGATGAAAGATAACCTATTAAACATGAAAGACAAATTGTAGAATCTTAAAGACAAATAGAAGAAAATAAAAGACAACCAGTAGTAGATTAAAAACAACCAGTACAAGATGAAAGACAACTAGTACAACATGAAAGACAACTAGAAGAAGATTAAGACAACCAATAGAACATGACAGACAATTAGTAGAACACAAAAGGAACTAGAAGAACATGAAAGGCAACCAGAACAAGGTGAGATTTAAACCCTCAGCTTCATGAGCTGCACTGCAGAAAATACTGACAAGTACCCCTCTTTGAAAATTCATAAAATGAAGGGTATAAATGCAAATGTCTCAAACTCACCCTTGAACTGCTCTTTGTTAATCCCTCTTCGAAACCATGCAACCGAATCATTCAAAGTTAAGCTTTAAAGGCTTCAAATCTGTGATACAAAGTCCAATTTCCTGCAAAAGAACAGGAAGGAAAAACCAGTAAATGAATTGTAATATGGTCACAACTTCAATTTACTGTTCATCATAGCCTCCCATGGCAGAAAAATCTGATACTTGACCATTTGGTAGATCACCTGTCAAGCTTTAAATCCATATAAAGAACTCCTAAAATGGCCAAGTGGATAAATCACAATGAAAAAGACAAAATCCAGAAAACTGTAAAAATGTGTAAAATTGCTGCTCAGGTCACTACATTGCACCATTGATTGGCATAGCTAAACACAGCCAAAAATCATGAAAATTGGCTGACTTATAGTCTTGACGCCATAGAACAAGACTGTGAAGTTTCATCCAAAACTTCCAAGAGAATTGAAAGATATCAAGTCTCAAAAATCAACTAAACTGGTAAAACCGCACGTGGGAAAGGATAAATGCACACCCTTGAAATGAATACCAAATAAATATATGAAAATGTAGTAAATTTCCCACATGTCAGTATAACATCAAAGATAATCAGTAGAACATGAAAGACAACTAGAAAAAGATTAAAGACAACCAGTATAACATCAAAGATAATCAGTAGAACATGAAAGCAAACTATAAGAATATGAAAGACAACCAGTACAACATGAATGACAACCAGAACAAGTTGAAAGAAAACTAGTAGACCATTAAAGACAACTAGCAGCACTTGAAACACTACTAGAAAAAGATGAAAGACAAGCAGTTGAACCTGAAACACAACCAGTAAAACATAAAAGACAACCAGTAGAAGATGAAAGAAAACAAGAAGAAGATGAAAGACAACCTGTAGAACCTTAAAGACAAGCAGTAGAACATGAAATAACACTAGAACAAGTTGAAAGACAACTAGTAGAACAATAAAGACAACTAGTAGAACATGAAATACAACTAGTGAAAGATGAACGACAATCAGTAGAACATGAAAACAACTAGTAGAACATGAAAGACAACCAGTAGTAAATGAAAAACAATCAGTGCAAGATGAAAGACACCGGACGTCCATGCTCGTCGTACCATGCCTTCCACGCAACGTTGGAAGTTTCGCCTTTTCAGTGTACCGTAATGTAATGTAATTTAGTGACGGCGAAAAACGACGGTGAAACTTCAAACGGTCATAAAACGGCGCTCGAGTGTCCGATTTCAGCAAATGACCACTTTTCAGAAAGCTTGCGAAAAGACGCATGCGTCAGTGCCAGCGATGCCGGATTCCGAAATTCAGAATCGCCAAAAAACTAAGGGAAGAGCCTCAAAACTTGAGTTGAAGTTTCCGATTAAGATTTTCGTTTATATTATTCAATCCAAGTAGCTCAGTAAATTAGTTACATAATGAGCTTGTAGAATACCAGTTTTTACTATTTTTCGGAATTTTTTTACTATTTTTTATGATTCATGAAAGATGGCACATAATCGGTCTACTTTAGCGTAATTTTACGTAATTAGCGAAGTTATTGTAATTTAGTGTAATTCAACATAATTTATTGTAATATAGTGTAATTCAACATAATTTCCAGTAATCCAGTGTATTTTAGTATAAATATGGTAATTATAAATCACAAGAAATAATCTAACAAAAAATTTAAACAAAAAATTTCAATTTTTAGTGTTAGATTTTGCTATTCATAGTCTTAAAAAAAAAAAAAAAAAAAATAAGTAAACCGGCCAGAAAATGGCCGGTTTAGGGGGGGGGGCGTAAACCGGCCATTTTCTGGCCGGTTTGGGTATTTTTAGCGAAAATTTTGAACTCCGGGTATAATTAATAATTTGTATTAAACTTTGGATATTAATAAAAATGTCGGTGCTATCCATAACACCTAAGCCTTACTCTTATAATTTTTATCTCATATATAATTTTGTGTCCCTTATAATTTTTAATCCCATTATTTTAAAAGATAAAAATTATTAATTAAATGAAATGATAAAATATGGTATAAATCAATTTTTTCATAAATAATTAATTAAAAAATGATATAAAATATTGGATACATAATTTTATTATAAATTACTAAATAAAAATTATATTTAAAAACGAGGGAAAATACAATCACAAACATTTTTAGCTCCGGCACACCACAGAGTAACCCGTCACTGGACCAGATACAGCTAAATTATTTGTTGGCATATAAATATACATGTCAATTAGGATTTTTAACATTGACCGGGCTGCAGTCAACATTAACTGGAGTACTGGACCAGATGCAGCTAAATTATTTATTGTATTGGCATATAAATATAATCATGTCACATAGGATTTTAAACATTGACCGGGCTGCAGTCAACATTAACTGGACCAGATCCACCTAAATTCCCATTCATGAATGAATCATCTGAATAAATTGGAGCTATAGCTCAAATAATTGGGCAACGATACGCGAGTAACAGTGCTCCGATCACTGTTTGAACTTTTAACCTCATATTTAATTTAATTTTATTTAATTAAGATAGGTTGTGTATTATAAATTTATAGTGTGTTTGGATGAGTCAAAGAATAATACTAACTCGGGTTATCAACTATTCCGAATTACTATTCTGAATTTGAATGTGTTTGAATTAGTAACTAGAGACTATTTTTTGTTTGTCTTTTGTGGATTAGCATTCTACTAAATTAAAAATTAAATCAGTGACTGTTCTCAATTTTAAATTAACTTATTATTCTCACTAGTCCTAACTTTCATCCAAAGTTCCCAATTACTGAACTGCTCTAGATTTGGTGCTTAGCAAACAGTTCCAAATTGCATTTTTGGGCCATATGCTGGTGCTTGTCAAATGGAGTTACAGGTCCAATCGGCCCATTTAGTGGTTGCTTGTTTTGACGATTGGATTAGATTTTGTATACCCTCATTGAATATCAAAATTTGTGTTAATTAGGCGGGCATCAGGCTGCTTGAATTGGTTGCAAGTCTGGTTTAAAATTGTTCTTATTATTGTATGGGGATAAGCTAATTTGAGGTTTTGACTAAGATTTTGTGTTGTCAGTTTATATCCTGTTCTGGTCAAGTATACTTCAGATACATTCAAAATTAGGTTTTGGTAGCTTCCAGAACTCTAGTTCATATTGATTCAGGTAACAGTTTGATTGATTGAGATCAATCAGGTCTGAGGTTTAACCAGGTTCAAGTCAGATTAAGTCAGAATTTGCATTTTCCTGGGTACCGGATTTTATAGCTGGTTTGAAATTTTCCAAAATAAAACGAATAATATATCATATTCAAGTTTCTTATAGTTTCGACATATACATATCGAGTATCATATTGATAATTTTAAGTTATTACTAGCAGAAAGTGGTGAGTTCAGGCTCCAAAAAATTGTTTTAATTTTTTCTTATGAATTGATCTTACAAAAGGTATTTATTACATTTAATATATAAGCAAAACCAAAAAAAAGTTACATTTCCATGTACCTTGTGTATTTTTTTTTTTTTTCCTTTGCTCTGAAAAACTCTAATTATCAAAATTCAGATATATTTATCCTATGCAGATTATAGATCAAACACTGATCTTTGAAATAAATTAATTTTCTCATAGCTCCATCCAGTACTAGCAAATCAACCTACATAGGATTTTCTTGGCCTAGTTCTTTGGTTTTAATAGCAACATCTGGGGTAACTCCACCAGTAGTTGGCCTGAAAATTAAGAGCATTGTAATTACAGTAAAAAAAATTAGACAAACAAACAAACAATGTGAAGATAACTTGAAAATTTTGCTAACAAGTGCAAAAGTAGAAACAGATACTTTTCCCAAAACAACCTCAGAACCAGCAGCATTTAATCATGTGGCTTCTTAACAGTAACCGGTATCAGGGACAATCAGTATGAACTAAACAGTACTGGTAAGTAATATAGAGTTTATGTTTATTTTAGATAATACTTGTGCCTATTTACATATCTTTGAACTTTTGGGATCAAGCAGGAAGGTGCAGATAAAAGTTCCATATTTCTTAGTTCCCCACAGTGATATAGTATACCACAGCAGTAAATACCAGTATAAGAAGCAATAAAAATATAAAATAACTTTGTATTAATAAATAAATTGAAATTAGAAAGAAGAGGGATATTAGCACATACAATCCAACAGAGACTTTGAAGGCATCATAGATGCCCCATTGAGCTCCTGTCAATGTTCCAATCATTACTATCCTTATCGGGAGGCCGCGTGTAAATAGCCCCCATAACCCTAGATTTTTCACAGCCTACAATAGAAAATTAAAAAATGTAAATATTTCAAATATTATTTTAGCAAAACTACTACAACATCAATATTAATATAAGTTCTGTGTTAGTGTGGACAATAAATAATAATAGTTACTGTTTTCAATACTGACAACAGAATTATACGTTACGCATCAGGTCCAGAGTTCAACACTTTTTTTCTTCTTCACAAAAATACTCAGTTCTTTATTAACATCTCAGAAATAAGTAGAAACAGTTTATTTCCTGACAGGAAATTTTGTAAAAAGGATCATAACCAGGGGTGCTGGTTTAATATGATGAAAATCCATGTTGGTTTCTACAGAACTGATTTATGTTTCTATTTATAATCAAAGTATAACAGCTTTCTGCACTAGCATCCTACAAATTTTGAGAAATTTGAAAACACAAAATTAGAAATAAGCTAAATACTTACATCACCAACTGTGGCACCTTTGGAGTTGTTAAGGAATGAGACAAGGTTATCGGCCGGGTGGGAGATAAGGGCGCAAAAGATCCCGGCAATATAGCCACCAGCAAAACTGATACCCAGCTGAAGGGGTTTGCTGCACTCCTCCTTTGGTACAGGTATGGCTTTCTTGTAAATCAACTCAACAATGTTCTCAAAGGATGCAAATTTCATCATGGTATCTGAACAAAAAGAAAAATAAGTCGATTTCTCACTTTTAGCACTATTGTCATAATTGAGGCAAACAAAATATGTTGGTATCAGTAAACAAAAAGGTTATTGTATTTCAGCAAAACGAATTGAGAAAATATGCCGGTATCAGTATTTGGGCTCAGTTAGAACAAGCCTAAATTATGACAAACACTTACCATCACATTACAAGTTTACAACAAATGGTATTAATTTAATACTATAAGAATATTTAATTAAGAATGTAGAAATCAAATTCTTACATGGAATTTGCCGACCCCAGAGTGGAACCAGTCCTTTGTACAAACTGCATTTGAAAATTTTACAATTTCAAAATAAATCAGAATTTGAAGATAGAACATACATGCCACACTTTGCAATTCCAAATAAATGTCAGAATTACACAAGTATCCCCTGATTTAAATTGTAAACATTGTTACATTGGGGCCTTTAGTCATCATGGTAAACATCTTAGTTATTAACTTATTATTAATTTGCAAAAATGGAAGTATTCTCTACTTACCCCATAACACCTTCGGCCCGAACAATCTTTGGAAGGCCGTCTTGTAGACCACGAGCAAAACCCGGCTGAGTCTGAACCCTGACCTTAACAGCCTCCATAGGACAGAGAGCCACGTCAGCAATCACCTCTGCTGAAGCAGACCCCGCAAGATAAATTAGAGTCTTATATTTTGCAGCATACTCGGGTCCCGCCATGTCAGAATAGTACTTTTTGAAAAATTCGTAGAACCCCATTTTGCATGCGCCTTGCATGCTGTAACCCAGTAGAGTAGGAGACCAGCCTTTGAAGAAACCTCTTAAACCCTGTTCTTTGTGTAGGATGTTGAAACCTGACATGGTGCTCTTGTACTTCATTGGATCAATCTGAAAAATGTTAACAGTGCAAAACAATGAACTTATCTCTTTTGTTAGCTAATATTCTTCTCAAAAGACATTTTATATTATGTGGTAAATTGCATGAAAGGTCACTATATTTTGCTAATTGGTGCTCCCTGAACCTAATTGATTTTGTATAGCAATTTGGTTACTGAGTTCTCTAAGATACTAAATTTTTTGTTGTTGATAATTTAAGGATACATCTCATTGTTGTACATCTGTTGATATATTTGTAGGTACTATTTAATTAGAAATTAAAATTGTGGATGTCTTCTCTATCATATTTTAGCTAGTACAAATATTGTTGGATCATCCATCAAATAATTTAAAAATTTAAAAATTTAAAAATTGTTAAACCATTGAAAAGTTTGAATTGTGGGATGAATGTGTAAACGACATCTAAAAGTTCACCAAATTACATTTGTGACCTATCTAAATGACAAATTACAAATTTTGACTTTTCTGTTTGAAAAGTAGCAAAGTGGTAAATAAATTGTTAGGAAATGGGGGATATAATTTGAATTATGATTTTATTGAATTGTACTCAAGAAACACATATATATAGACTACAGAGCATGACTAGAAAGGAAAGTAAATAAGAAGAAAATCCTACAAACTCTGTAACACAATACACAAATCACTATTCATTAGAAAAAGAAAGTTTATTTCTACTTCAAGAAAAAAAATTAAATGTACTTATCACTCTATATATATGTAAAATGTTGATGCTCAATTGAGACAAATTAGAAGTTGAATGTATAAAATACCAAATAGGCTAGGCGCCAAAAAATTTTACCCGACTTTCAATTTATTAACACTTTATAATGTTGTTACCATTT
Source organism: Carex littledalei (assembly GCA_011114355.1). Lineage (NCBI taxonomy): Eukaryota > Viridiplantae > Streptophyta > Magnoliopsida > Poales > Cyperaceae > Carex > Carex littledalei. Next base: position 1,861,789 of record CM022084.1, on the reverse strand, counting down.
TCCCCATTTTTTGTAATGGTCGCTTCATAAAGAAACAGAGGATATGCAAAGAGAAATAAAATTAACAACATTAATTTTAGATATGAATTTTCTTCTTCCTATGACAGCCTGAAAAACTACAACATCAATTTCAACAACTAAAACCATTAATTTCAACAAGTAGGAGGGGGAGAGAAATAAAATTAAAGGTCACCTGCATGTTACACTTGACTACATCAAGAGGGGTCATGGCAGTGTGTGTAAGGCCACAGCAGAGCGCTCCACCAACACCGCAGGCCGCATAGAACTCCTTCGAGTACATCTCAATCTTTCCATTTGGCGGTTCAAGAGGTGATCGAGCAAAAACATAAGAACTATATCCATCTTTTGGGGTAGAAAAAGGTTTGTTATTATTGCTCGAAAAGAATGGATTCGATGTAATGTTATACATGGTGTTTTTCTTAGATGAATCCATCTCTCTCTCTCTCTCTCTACCTCCCTCTGTCCTTCCTGCGCGCGATATTAATTGTGTTGTTGTTGAGAAGTCGTGTAAGAGACTTGTTCTTGTTATTCTTTGGAAATAAGCACCTGGAGAAGACAAGTTTGACTGGGCAGTGTCGTGGGGAGAAAGGTGAATGGTCAATTCTACAATTAAGGCAACACAGTTGACTGCACAAGGAACCAATATGTAGGAATTGAGATCTGCTCGCACGGAAATTGATGCGGAGCGCACGAATCTTGATGTAAATCGGATGGTCACCACACCCATCGGACCTACTCTCAATTCGTAGGAATTTTATGCAGGAAATTTTTCAGCACGTGTTTTTTTTCTCTTCTTTTTTTTTTTTTGCTCGCAGCAGCCGCCACAGCGGTGGAACACGTACTAGAAGAGATTGCTAGCCGATATTTTTTTATTATATCTAATATTTACAAAAATTAAAGTTGTGACTATAAATTTAAAATATTTTTTTAGTGTTTCTGATCTGACAAAACGTTAACAATACATTTTGACATATCAGAATTTTTGAAATCGAGTTTCATCCGTATTTCACAAACATTACTAGCGTTTTAATGGTGGCATTGTGGTTAAAACTGAAAATATTTCTATAATGATGCCATAAATTTAATTGTTTTTAATGTTACTGATAAAAAATATTGGGATTTCTTCTTTGATTTTAAATATTTTAATAAAATATATACTTAAAACTATACTTAAAATTTACGAATGTCTACATTTAATTGTCATTAATTATGTGTCAAATGATACTGAAACTGTATAAACTTGAATACACAATCAATTTATTAGACAATAATAACTGTATCAATTTTTCTATTTTTGAAAATAAAATTAGCTTGATATGAACAATATTGTTAAGATTGTTTAAATTAATTCACTGTCCATATATCCTAAAACATAAAATATGTCAATGCAACAAATTAATCAAGACAAACTTTTAAATTTCGGCTTCATGATTTTGTAAAAAATAATATGTAAGGTTATACATGTTTTTTTTTTTTTTTTGGTGAGGATCCGCTACTATCAAGATTAAAAAAAAAGTCAATAATCACATTCTTTATTTGCAACTTGAAATTTGAATTATTATTGGACAAAAAAAAAAAAACATAAATCAAGGTAGGACATAAAAGAAACATAAGCATCCCACCCCCTCCTAGTGAGTAATTAAAATTTGACAAATACATTGAAGTCTCATTCGTTCGGAAGTAATTTGAGAATCTAGTTGAAAATGATTGCTTCATCGAATAAATGAAAACCAGGTGTCCGCATGGGAACAAACTTTTACCAGGGTTCCTTGAAGATATTTTATTAAACGGTCATGCGTGACGGCTTAAGAGACATAAGTAGCATAATACCTTTCCGTAGCAAAACAAATGATATTTTTTGTTTCTAGAAATTATTATTAAATAATATAAAAAAATAGAAAAAGTACCTTGTGATTTTGATGGCACAGATGGATCCGAACTTTGGAGCCAAAATATTTTTCGGATGCAAAGTTTTTTTTTCTGATGCCTACATCTTCACAATCCGATGGCCACAAAGAATCACGTTAAAAATTAAAAAAAAATTGGATCTGAAAAAAAAATTCAGCTTCAAAGTTTGAATTCAAAATATTTTTCGATCCATCTATACTATCGAAAAACTCCAACACTCTTTCGGTTTCTTTTCATTATTTAACAATAATTTCTATAAATAAAAATTTATCAAAACAAATGCCTCCGCGTGTCGTGCAAATGTGCAATCATCCAATTTTGTGTAGAAGTCAAAAGAATGGTGCCATTTCTCGGGCGCTCTCAGCCACAGAGAACCTCTGGTTCGCTCTGCTGTTCAGTGGAAAACTTTTTCTTAGGAAAAGTCAAAAAAGTATTGACGTAATACAGAAGGAGAGGTGAGAGAATTTTGTTGTAACAAATGGCAAAAATGAATTATGCTTTAATTAATTGTTTATGAAATCAGGGGTTTCTTCTCAGAAACTCAACCATTGTACCCAATTATGATTTTAAAAAAATGAGGACTTAATCTTTATTCAATTTCTTAAAAATTAGTTGTTTATAAAAGATAAAGGTAGCAAATCTGATACGACCCAAAGGACCTGGCCGACCGGACCCGACCCAATATTTTGAAATGTCAAACCGATCGGATCAAACTTGAGACAACTGAGGCGCAGACATGCTAAGTGGATTGCATATTGGTGTTGTTAATATACATTTTTTTATTTTTTGTGTTAATACATAACAATAGAGAATTAATTTTTGATCTATTGACCAAAAATTTCTTTAGATGATGAGATCATAAATTTAAAATTTAAGTAAAAAATTATCATTAAAAAGTTAGATAACTTGACTTTCTGTTATAAAAAAATAAAAGCATGTTGCCATAGACAATAGAATCGAAAATGAAATTGTGTGCCTATGTTGTAGATAAGTCGACATTTTGGCCAGTCCAAAAAACATTTTTTTGAAATATGAGTTGAGGTCAAGCCACTTAACACATTTTAAACCTCTACGTATTAATACAGAGAATTTTTTCACTTTGTAAGTTTCGAACCCATGACCTCTTACATAAAAGCCAAATCCTTCTTCAACATAATTAACATTGTTCATGCTCAAGCGTTAGGTCTTTAACATCACGTGAACCGGTAGGTATTTAACATCCGTGGCAGTATCAAAGTGTGTTTAAAAAATGAATCATCACCTTTTATTTTACATCAAAAAAATGTCTATGGCTATGATTTTAGAACCTATAATTCTTAAAAAGTTTACATAAACATTCCTAAAATAGATATTATTACATTCTAACCGAATTATCTAAATTTTAGGACACAAGTCTCTTGCTTATCTATTTAATCAAAATAATAAAGACCGACCATTACCTATTTTATTATTTACACCTACATTAATTACTTATTATTAAAATTTACTTTACCAAAACGCAGAAAATTTTGATCTATTGCAATTAGACCCATACTTATAATTTGTAAAATTTTCTTCCATCTTCCTTTAACTTAGAAATCATTACACCTAATGACCTAATCCACCATTTTGCTAACGATGCTTTATTCAAATTGTCAAAGTCCAGAACACCAAATCATTCATGATACTAAAGCATTTTTTTTTTCCTAACAATATTATCACTTTATCAAAGAAATCTTTTTCGTAATTTATCTAATTCTAAATATAATTCATATGATGGCATCCTACAAATTGCTAACCAATACAACGGTATAGTTAAAATTAAAGAATTTAGGAGTTAACACTTCCTTCTAGGGAAAGCAATTTGTTTTTCCACCCTTGTAATTTTTTTTTTTTCAATTTTATCACTAAAATATTTCATTCATCAGAATGTAATTGCCTCCGGTGTAGAAGGGCCTCTAAATAAGTTATAGGTAACTAAGCTTACTTAAAACCAAGTATATTAGCTAGAGTATACTCTCAGATCAGAAATATTTAAATTTTTTTTGTTAAATTATTTTTTAAACTAAAAAGGTCTTAAAAAACAAGTCATTTTAAGAATTCTACCAAAGAATTCTTTGCTTCTAAAAATAATTGTGGTATCAGTAAAGTGCAGACTTAGAATACTGACAACTCCTAAAAAAATAACTAGATTTTATTTATATAACAAGCACTCTGACTCTGAGCATTTGTAAAATATTATTAAGTAGATCAAATAAAAAAAAGAATGAGAATCTCAATGTCTAAGCCCCCTTTACAACTAAAATACTTCCCTAGTTCTCCATTATAATTAGTTCAAAATCTACTACTTTCTAATATATCCTTAATCCATAGTAAAAAAAAAAAAGTTCAACTAACTCAATCAGAAGCATTTTCAAAATATAATTTAAAAAGGACCCTTTTGCTTGATCTGATGTAAAACTTCATGAGCACACAAAATGCACTTCACGATCAATCTACTGTAGATGTTCGTATTATGGGATATATTAAATTGTAAGAAAACCTATTTCTTACTTCAATCATTTTAAGATTGGTAAAATATCCGCTACTTGCTCATAACACTAATGCATGATATTCTGCAAATTGCAAATAGATCTATATCAGTTAGGCTTATAAGACATGTAAATACTTCCAAAATAATTATTAACAAATGGTGAACTAGCTGGCCAAGCACTTTAACATAAATCAGTTTAATTAATTGGGGCACAGGATTTCAGGACCTTCGTGTTATGGTGCCCAGGCTTGACAGGGAAAACATACGTATGCACACATATATACACTGTAAATGCATCATTAATATTCCTCTCCTTATTTCATGTTTCTATTGTGTATTTATTCTCATTATTAATTAATTAATTTTGGAATTTTACGAATGGTGTCTGATCCATTGAATAACATGCCGGCCACTATATCTCCACAATTCAGTAAAAACCAGTGTTTTAAATAGCACGCTATAGCAACGCAATAGCGGCGCTATAGTGTTTTCGGACTTTAAACGCGAAGCTACGGGATAAAAGTGTGCTATTTCAGCTACGACCGCTATAGCGGTAATAGCGGTGCGCTATTTGCGCTACGCGCTATAACGCACGCTATGTTACATAAGTTTTTATTTAAAAGTCCAAATTGAAACTTTTTTAAGAATCAATTTTTTTCAAGGTCCAGATTGTTTTTGCTTTTAAATAGAAAAAAGATAAATAGTTTATGCCATGATGCTTAGGTTTTTTTTAATAGAAAAAAATATATAGGTTATTTTGAATGAAAACATATAGATAGTTTATGATATTATTAGGGATATTTTGAATAGCAATTTAGACTTTGTACTGGTTCAATATGAATATTCTAATTTCTTAATTAATTTTGCATTACTTATCGCTATATGAGACTTTAGATAATGTTAATAATTAGTAGAAATATAAATCATAATTTTTAAACAAAAAACGCTATGTATGATAGCTTTCGCTATAGCTACGCTATTCGCAATAGCTTTTTATTTAACCTTTCCGCGATGACGCGATAATCGCTACTTAAAACCTTGGTAAAAACATAGAATTTCATGGAGGAAATTTGTATGTAATAGCAACAAAACAAAGACTTAATTATATACCAGCAAACTTCTTTTTGGTTTCCTCCAATGACTTAAGATGCTAAATAGTTGAAACATGATATTGTTTTTTGCAATAATTAAATAAATATCCCATATACATTTTGTATTGTGGTTGTGTCTTGCAGCATGAACAAAGCTACTATATATCATCCTCATGCTGTCATGCTTCTCGAGTGTTCAAACAACCGTAGCATCATATGCACCAAATATGCATTTTATCTATCATGCCCCTGGATGTCATGTTTTTTGAGCCTTCAAACTACAATATTTTCATAGGAACCATGCATTTCCTCTTTCTTTCTTTTTTCACATACGCTGTCATAGAATCAATATATTGCAAGTCTCATAATGAACAATCTTTTTTTCTTTTGGTCTGACAAAAGAAGTGTACCAGTACAACTACCAACTCCAACTTGTACTTTTCACACTAACAAAAAATAATATGCAAAAATGCCTCTCAAATATTAAATGTCAGTCTAAAATCTCCTTCAACAATTGGTTAATCATAAATTAAAACACCTTGATTCTAGCTTCCCCTCGACACATGTCCTCTCTTAAGATTAATTCTGGGTGCACTACAATTGTAACAAAAGGTGATAATGAGTTGGAAGTAAACTTAATCTGTGCCCCTGGCAATCAGCGGCTGCCTTTCTGCAGCTTAAATCTGGACACTGGCCTTGAGGGATTAGAACTTGGAGGCTGCATACCAAAAATTATGATTAGTAAGACATTATATGAGAGAGAGAGAGAACTTGGCAGCCTCTGCCAAGGTTTAAAAGAGAGAGAGAGAGAGACTGCTACCTGGTCGGCAGGAGTGCTTATCTGAGGGTGAATAGGAGCAAGGCCATGGTCATGTTCAACAATAGAGCCTGTAAAGGCTCTGCGAGTACTTGACCCCATCATCGATTTATGGCTAGTTTTACTTTCCTCTGGATTATCCTAAATCATTTGATCATAAACTAATTAGACAAATGCATCAACTTATAGATGGATACCTAGCATATCACAAATACGTACCCAAACCTCAGAACCAGCCATTTGTTTTTCCTTTTTCTCCTTTTCTTTTTTTATCCAAATTTCCACATAGAATCTTAGTATTATTGTATGCACCAGTTGGAGCTAGTTTTGATATGTATTCCATATGAACAAAATCTTTTTCAGCATAGAAAGTTTAGAAACCCAAAACAATTTATATTTTAGAAGATATTTGCATGGATGATTGTGTATATGATCTACATACCGTGGGTTTCAGAGTGGCATAATGTTGAATTTGAGAGGGAATTATAGATTCAGATGTACTGACTGGCTGCTCCTCAGGGATGCTGAAAGTAACCACTAAATAAAAATAAAAAACATAACCATCAAAATGCTACAACAAGCTTTTTACAGTACACAATCATCAGCATACTATACTGTGCCTAACTGCCTATAATAATATAGTCCTGTACTGCTGCTGAGTCTTTATTATATTAATTAATAATTGAGGGGCTTGTTGGAGTCAGGGTGGTTGTAAGGAACAAGTATCCTCTCCAATATGTGTAAAAGATTCCCTTCACTTTACGGTTTGAGATTTACTCTCAGCCGCTTTGAGATTTGGGCTAGAGCAGGGGGCAGTATTATTTGGCTTTGAGATTCGTGCAAAGTTAAAAAGAACGGTCCGGATCCACTAATTCTAAAAGATTCCCTTTTACAGTACCGGGGAGGATGTGAATTCAGTTGTAAGTGGGTCCGGATCCCCTAAAGTAACTCAAAATTTGAGTTTGGATCCGGACTGTCCGATCAGAATCCGGGCCAATCCGGCCCAGGTTGGAATTCATGGATCTCCTTTAATATTCATGTGGATTCTGATGGTCCGGTACTAGACTCAAACTTTGAGTTACTTTAGGGGATCCCAAATTCGTTGTAAGTGGGGGGCATTGGGACAATTTTTCTCCTGACCTCTCATCGTCTTTTCATTCATGTTTTAAACTCCCGAATAGTCAACTAGTAGGGAACAGGATATTATTTCCTCACAAGATTTTACCTTTGGCAGCAGGCACTTTTGGTTGTGAAATCTGCGAAGGAAAAGAAACAACTTGTGAGTGGAAGAGAAAGAGAGACCATTAACCATTCAGAGAGAGAGTGGAAGGTTAAGAGAGACCCTTACCATTCAAAGAGTGTGTGTGTGTGTGTGTGGTGGGAGGGTGCCAAGTTATACATATCTTAAGTTACACGGTATGAACTATGGAAGAAAGTTCAGTACCGGGCCACGGAAGAAAGCAGCTCAAACAATAGCAGTACCATTGTACCAAGCTGATAATTTAAAGAACTACAGCACACACATTGGTATAGCCATACATCATTAGAGCTTACCTCGTTATAGTTATCGACCTATGGTAATCTTTGCAGGTATGTACCAGAATTGGTACAAACTAGCAGGTATGTCAGTCTCATAACATAGTAGGAAAAAAAGCCAAAACAGTGAAAGTGGAATTGAAGGAACACAACCACATCTTCAATTACCATTTTGCCAATGGCAGTGGCCTCTTTAGGTTCTGAGAAACTGATGTCTGCTCTGTGGGTCCTGAATTCATTCGTTGAAGTCATTTCCTCCTCTTCGTCGCTCTCTTCTGCATTATAAATAACATCATTTTATGTATCCTTCCTTTGGAGTAGCAAGTCCAGTATAAAAAATTAATTGACTAAGCAACTTTACCAACACCAACTTTCCTGACATGATATGTATACTACCCTGACCTACTGGCCAATATCAGTTCCTCCAACTTATATGTTATTTGTAATTTATTTCAATACTGATGCATCATATAGAATTAGGTAATCATCAAATAATATAGATACATCATATTAGGAAAAACACCAACTGCAGTTATGTTCAACAAATGAGCAGAACATGTGTGAAGCTAGTTGAATCTCATACTGAAATACTAGTACCAAATTAGCAATAGAACCAGTTTAATATTGCTCAAAAAATAACTGCACTTATCTGCAGGGTATTTGACTATTTGTGTTTAGTTAAGATTATCTTTTGACTTCTTTTTTTTTTGAAAGACTTGATAGAGACTACAATTCCAATTTTCACTACTTAGTACTTCAAGTCAATTCATCACAATTACCAACAAGTAGGAATGTGGGACGCACCTTCCATCTCACTAATACCCGGTTGTTCAACCTCATCTGCATCTTCCTCACCATCACTTCCGGCCTCCTGTTCTTCCATCTCCAGTTCATTCAACCTCGCCATTACCCTTTTATACTCTTCATCTTTCTCTCTCTCTATATCTTCATCCCTCTTAGAAGAGCTAGAACCTAACATATGTATATTACTGTGAGAACAAAATTAAAGAGAGAGAGAGAGAGAGAAATGAAAACAACTGATACCTGATATGTTGTCCTGAGAATGCTCAATGTACTCTTCTCTTATTTCAACAAGGCCTTCCTGCTCAAGATGATACAAATAATTCAAAATGTGGCATAAAAAACCCAATAAAAATTAAATTAACAATTGTTTTATTTTGAAAAGTAAGACCAATTAAGGAAAAGCAGGGGCTAAGTTTTGACTTACTGCAGCTTCAGTGGCAGTAGAAGAGAAGAACTTGGCCTCTGCCTCAAGATCCGCAATAGTGGCCTTAAGAAAATCTATTTGGTCTTCTAATGATTTTCCTCTCCTTTGTAATATCTCCGCTGTCTGTTTTGCACTTCTCTCCGCATAATAACCCTCGCCAAGTAGCACCTAAAGATAATTGGTAGCATCAAGAGAATGACCTATATGTTAAAATCTGACACTTTTGTTTTTGCTCGGTATATGAGGACACAATTGGTAGCATCACATTTAGTTATTTAGCAAACTGGTGAGCATCTGTTGGTCAAGTATTGTGATTAATGAGCAAAAATTTGTTAGAAGATCTCTCATCATATAGTAAATAACATACAAACCTAAATCAAGTGATGTGTCTTTTGTATCTATCTTTGTTTCATTTTCAGAGTATGAAAGATAGCAGTGACTGAGTACCAGAAGCTCATTTGTATGGATAAGACGGCCTGGGAAGAAAGCCACACCACCAAAAGGAACCTGAAAACAAATCAAATAAAAAAAAATGTAACTCAGCAAAGTGATAACAACATTGACCATATAGGAGGTCCTTAAACCTTCGTTGCAACAGGTGTAAAAAAAAAATTTAAATAAATGATTCAGCTCTCACCTGAGTATTAATGTTAATGTGAATTTCAGGAATAAAAAGTAAAAAAATAATATCTTCTCTAGCCAATATGTTACAAACCAGTTGCTAATTTTCAGGCTGGTATAAGAAAAAACCAAAAGCTGGAAAACAATTCCAAATTCCCTGATAACCACCGATCTTTTACTGGAATAAGGCTGTGAAATGGACTCTGTCCTCGCTTAACAAGTGTAATCCAAAGATGAGTCATCTTTACAGCTCCTTTTTGTTTTTTTGGTAATTCATCTTCACACTTCTTAAAACTTAAATTATGTACATTTATCTTATTCAACAAAGGCATCCCACTTACTAGTCCAATAAATCGTTATTTCATACTACGTATTTCTACCTCCAAAAATACATGACAAGAACGAACTAGGAAACGAGAGAATACAAAAAGAAAGAAAGAGAGAAAAGAGAATATTTTTAACTAAAAAACCCCAGAGCAATTACCATGATATCATGAAAAGTTTCATCGGGGAGTCTCTGGACGAGGGAGGAGAGGGAGGAGTTTTCGGCGGCGAAACGGCGAAGGCCATCGAGCTCGCGGCGGCGCTCGGCGACGACCTCCTCAACGCGGTGCACAGCCTTGGCGGTCTCCTCGGGAGAGTAGACGGAGTCTAGCGCTATCGCCTTCCCTTTCACCTCGCTGGCAGCCATCGCCTCTCCGATTAGAAATGGAAATGCACCGAGTGAAGCGCTGGTCGCTCGGGGGTAAAGGCGGTGAAGCGACTCCTGCTTTCTTCCTGCTACTAGTGAGTCTGAATTAAATTAAACTAGAGTTGGCTTTGCACTTGATCCGCACGAATTTTAAAGTTATCCGACGAATCTTGATGCGGATCGGACGGCCACATCGGACCACCCCGATTCCAATTAAACTTGCTTCCAACTTCCAATTTTCGGTCCCATAAAAACTTTGTTTTTGTCTACGTGGGCCACAAGCTTTTCTTTCTTTCTAAATGGGCCGTATGTAGCCCAGTTTACTTCGCGCCTGGTTTGACGTGGGCCACAAGCTTTTTTTTATTAGGCTTTGTGACATCAGGTGGTTAACCGACATTTTTATTAATATCCAAAGTTTAATACAAATTATTAATTATACTCAGAACTCAACTCAATATCGAAATATACCCAAGCCGGCCATTTTCTGGCCGGCTATGTTCCCTCCCTAAGCCGGCCATTTTATGGTCGGCTATGTACCCTTTTTTTTTTTTTTTTTTTTTTTTTTTTTTTTTTTTCCCTAAGCCGGCCATTTTATGGCCGGCTATGTACCTTTTTTTTTTTTTTTTTTTTTTTTTTTTAAGAGAGAGACACTATGAAGATCAAAATATTGAAATCTAACTCTGAAAATTTGAAATTTTTGTTTAAATTATTTGTTATATTACTTCTATGAGGAGGGATCAAATTACAACAATTATTTTTTTTTATTTTCAAAGTCCAAATCGTCAATCCAAACCGTTCAACATGATTTCCACAATAAACTGTGCTTGCAGATCAAATTTTACATTTTTTTGAATTTTTTTACTATTTATTAAGATGGGTACAAAATTCAATAGTCTGAATATGACTATTTTTTGTAAAATACTTAATAAATAGTAAACAAATTCAAAAAAATGTAAAATTTGATCTGCAAGCACAGTTTATTGTGGAAATCATGTTGAACTGTTTGGATTGACGATTTGGACTTTGAAAATAAAAAAAATAATTGTTGTAATTTGATCCCTCCTCTACTTCTTTTGATGTATAATTAGCATATTTATACTAAAATACGCTAGAATACTTGAAATTATGTTGAATTACACTATATTACAATAAATTATGTTCAATTATACTAAATTACGTTAAATTACAATAACTTCGCTAATTATGCTGAAATACAGTAAAAAAAACACTAAACTACACAAAATTACGCTATAGTAGACTGATTTTGCTCATCTTTCATGAATCATAAAAAATAGAAAAAAAATTCCAAAAATAGTAAAAATTGGTAATCTGCAAGTTCATTATGTAACTAATTTACTGAGCTACTTGGATTGAATGATAGAAATGAAAATCTTAATCGGAAACTTCAACTCAAGTTTTGAGGCTCTTCCCTTTGTTTTTTGGCGATTCTAAATTTCGGAATCCAGCATAGCTGGCACAGACGCATGCGCATTTTCGCAAGCTTTCCGAAAAGTGGTCATTTGCTGAAATCGGACACTCGAGCACCGTTTTATGACCGTTTGAAGTTTCATCGTCATTTTTCTCATTTTCAATGAAGATATCGTCCCTATTCATATCGTATTTTAGCGTAATTTACCGTATTTTAAAGTAATTTAATGTAATTTAACGTAATTTAACATAATTTAGTGTTATTCAACGTAATTTCAATTAATCTATCGTATTTTAGTATAAATATGCTAATTATACATCAAAGAAGTAATATAACAAATAATTTAAACAAAAATTTCAAATTTTCAGAGTTAGATTTCAATATTTTGATCTTCATGGTGTCTCTCTAAAAAAAAAAAAAAAAAAAAAAAAAAAGTACATAGCCGGCCATAAAATGGCCGGCTTAGGGAAAAAAAAAAAAAAAAAGGGTACATAGCCGGCCATAAAATGGCCGGCTTAGGGAGGGAACATAGCCGGCCAGAAAATGGCCGGCTTGGGTATATTTCGATATTGAGTTGAGTTCTGGGTATAATTAATAATTTGTATTAAACTTTGGATATTAATAAAAATGTCGGGGTGGTTAATGTTGTTGCTTTTTTGGTGTTAAATTAACTTAAATTTTGAGACTTCTAGGGGTCTATGATGACACGAACCCAAAAAAAATTGATCGGCTTATCAATTCAATTTGCGACAAAAATCACTAAATAAAATATAAGAAGTAGTACTCAAAAGTATGTTATGCACAAATAGGTTTTTTTTTTTTTTTTCTTGCAGATTGTATTAAGCAGTGAATATATTCGGAAGAATGATTTAACCGTGAGCACATGAATTCATAGTTTTGAAAGGATTGGAATTATTTTCCGGACTTCGCTTCGGAAAAAAGTTTTAAACAAAAATAATTGTAAAATATGATAACTTGTATAGAATTTTTATATTCAACAAATTTAGCACGTAATAAATATTTTTTTGAAAAGATAAAATTATGTTGCGCAACGGTTCCTACATAGGAACACAAAAAGAATTCTATTAGTTTAAGTATTTTGTTGTATTTTAGGCACAATATTTAATTTGAACTTTTTATCCTATTTTACTTGACGACCTAAGCATTTACATTCCAAGTTTTAAAAAAAATCAAGTTTATTTTGTTTAATATTAGAAGGTTGAAAAGTAAATTACTTTGGTGTTTTTATTTTTCAACAAACTTTTCAATATCTTAATCTTTCAGCTTAAGCTGACTTGAAAGATTCAAGCATAAAATATAAATATTTAACTAATGTAGTAGATCAAACAATCATTCAAATTATGTTATTTAAAATCTCTTAGTAAACTTAAAATCAAACTAGCTTTACTTATCATAATCAGATATCCTATCCTAGATAGGGGTGGCAACGAGCTGGCTCGGTTCGAGCTAGGTCCCAGCTCAGCTTGTTAATTCTAGACCGAGCTACAACCGAGTGAGTTGGACCTAGAGCATTCGAGCTAAAATCTCAGCTTGAAATCCTGACAAGCCAGCCCGAGCTGGCTCGCTGGGTCTGGATGGATCTTGTTTTAAGAAGAAAATAAATTCTACAAACTTTTTGAATTGAGCTGAATCGAGTTGAACCGAGCTAGACAGTATAAAATGCACACAAATTCATACAAATTCACAAATTGATGCCTAACTGAGCTAGCTCGCGAGCTGACGAGCAAGTTAGGCCCCAGCTTGAACTCGTTAATTCTGGACCAAGCTAGTGGCGAGCTGGCTCGTTAACAGCTCGGTCTAGTAACGAGCGAGCTGTTAACAAGCAAGTCAGGTGCGAGTCACGATCGTGCCACAAGCTACGAGCTTTTTTGCCACCCCTAATCCTAGATTCCTAGTTCTCCATAGTTTATTAATATATTATTTGTTAATCTTGCCACGCTGTCCGTGATATTTAGAGGAATGGTACCAATAGAGGAGACTTTAAGAGGAAGGGGAGAAGGATTGGTCTAGACTCCAGACTTTTTTAGTATGGAAAGAGATTTCAACACTGTATCAACTGTTAACGGAAATTGTTGTATGATATGGTTTTTTTTCTTGCTAAATTGGTTCTAACACAAAAATTGCCGTACCATATGGCTCTTTTTTGCTATTACCATCCGACTGGTACACTGTATCATATGGTTTTTTTCTTGCTGGTTCAAACACAGAGACTAAAAATTCCTAGCAATTTTCTATATAGTTGTGAACACCTAATTAAATCGCAATTTTTTTTTCATGGGTTCCTTCCACTTGAGAATTAACAAGTTAAAGAATTCATATCCAAAAAATTCAATTCCCTTAAATAAGAAGAAAAGTATGTCAATATGAATTGTCCGATCAAGATAAAATGCAAAAAAAAATATGATCCGACGGTTAAGGACATGAGTGTTGTGACATGACTAAATAATTTCTAAACTCAACCCTCTTTATATATTTATAATTATAGATTAATCTGCAAAGTTCATAAAAGTTTGTTGAGGTGAAAGAAATAATAAACGCTTCACGTAATAAACTTTGAAAAAAAATATGTGGACGGATATATACCTTTATATCATTACAACAACAACAATAACAACTACGTCTTTAGTCCCAAACAAATTAGAATAGGCTAGAAATGAAACTCAATCATAATCATAAAGTCAAGATAGATAATAAAATAATAATAATAATAATAATAATAATAATAATAATAGTACTAATAGTAATATAGTATTAATAGTAATAATACTAATATTAACTATATTATGCCTAAACTATAGATCGTAGGGGTCAAAGTTCTAAGCTCTACGTCCTTGATTCCGAATCACTAGTCCTGTAACCTAAGGCCTATAATATTACCCTTAAACAAATCCCTAAACAATATTTCCTAGGTTATGACTCTGGTACGTGGATAGCTAACTTTCACGCGCTCCTGTTCAAAGCCAACTCCTTGGATACATTTCATTTCTTAAAGTGCCTTTTCACTGCTTCGTCCCATATCAATCGTGCCCGACCTCTGTCTCCCCTTGTGTTTTCAATACGGCTTATAATTCCAGTACGCACTGGTGCCTCGGGAGGCCTCCGTTGGAGATGCCCAAACCATCTCAAGCGGTGTTGGACGAGCTTCTCTTCAATCGGTGCTACCCCAAGTCTGTCACATATATCGTCATTTCTAATTCGGTCCCGTCTTGTATGGCCACAGCTCCACCACAACATACGCATCTCTGCTACACTTATCTTCTGGACGTGTTGTCTTTTAGTAGCTCAACATTTTGCACCATACAACATCGCAGGCCTGATCGCCATCCTGTAGAACTTGGCTTTGAGTTTTTGTGGGACTTTTCTATCACATAGGATGCCAGATGCATATCGCCAATTGACCCATCCCGCTCGTATCTTATGACTAGCATCTTCATCAATCTCGCCATCACTCTGCAGCAGCGACTCCAAATATCAAAACGTATCCTTCCTAGGCACTACTTGTCCCACCAAAGTGACATGAGTGTGGAGACAGACTTTAGAATCGAAGAGTTTTAGACTTAGTAGGAATAAAACTGAGTATATGAGGTGCGACTTTGCGAGTTCAGTGGTGTCAGATCAGATGATGGAGATGTCACCGGAGTATAAAAGAGTAGTTATACATATCTTGCATCTTTTTATCACCTATGAATTTGGATCTTTTGAAAACAGATTAATTTGATATTTATTCAGCACATAAAACAAATAATAAAGTACTCTTATATTAGAATCTATTGGCATTTTCTATCCGGCAAACTTCAAACAACAAACTTCGGTTAAAGACATTTAATGTAAATAATTAAACATATAAAAATAATAATAATAAGAGTAAATTTCGCTGGAGGTCACTAAATTTTATTCTTTGTCACGAATTGGTCACTTAAGTTTAATTTGTCTCAATCAAATCACTGAACTTTTCTTCTGTCTCAATCAAGTCACTTTATAACTTTTTCGTCCAAAATACTAACGGAATATGTCCATTCCGTCCAAAATGTTAACGGAATATGCTCATTCCATCCAAAATACTAACGCAATGAAAATATTCCGTTAGCATTTTGGATAAAAAAGTTAAGAGTGACTTGATTGGAACAAATGAAAAGTTCACTGACTTGATTAGAACAAATCAAACTTGAGTGACCAATTCGTGACAAAAAACAAAGTTTAGTGACCTCTGGCGAAATTTACTCTAATAATAACTAGAGTCCAATCCAGACGGCGAGAACAAAGAATTTCGGTAAAAAAAAAACATTGCTCTGGCAAAAACATTCTCATATTTGAGAGGCTACTCCATTGAAATAGTTCAATGAATTTATAGAGGATACGGATCCATTGATGAATTAACTCGATAATGTTGACAATTATAAAAAAATAATGTGTAGTTTTAAACTTCGGTTTTTGCAATGCATGTGATGTATAATTTATTTTCATCGTGAATTTGCGACGGTCTATATTTAATTGTCTTTAATTGAATATCAAATAATACTAAACTTGCATGAATTAATTAATCTAATACACAACTAACTGATAAGGCTAAAACATGGTTATGATTTTTTTTTTTAAGCTTGATTTCAAATCAGTAACCTATGATGTATATATTTCTTCAGATACTACATTTTTCGATCAAAAATGAATTAAGGACCAAAATATGGATTATGAGCACTAGCATAATGGACCCAAGATGAAATCAAGAATTGTTCTATCTTTTTTCTTGGCTTCAGAATTATTGTGAAGGGTAGAGACCAAATGACACCCGGGCAATGCAATTATTGTTATCGACCCCATAATAATACCCATTACTAAAGTTCCAAATTCTAAACAACAAATTAGAACCATTGATTGTTCTAAGTCGACGAACAAGCACATAAAAAATATTGTAAATTTAGAAACTGTATCTATGGGCATTCATAATCTTATCCAAGAACAATTTCACTGTGATTTTTTTTTATATATAGAGGTAAATTACAGTGAGTGTTTCTTTTCAAATGATGCCAATAACCTTGAGAGATTATAACGTTAAATGTCATTATATATATCGAAATTTGGGAATTTAAATCACAAAACACAAACATACAATTAGAAATAAATTTCAAAATAATATTACATACCGCATTTGTAACAATAGGATCAATCCTGAAATCATAAAAAAAATGCGGCCATTATCTCATTCATGCCTTGAACATATTTTACACCAGGATTTAGTTTTGCAAAGATGAAAGATGATTATTAGTACATTCCTCAATGAGTCCTATAAAAAAAAGTAAATAAAAAGAGAAGAATGAGAGAACTTGCTTTTGGTCTAGTGACAAAGGCACATGCTCTTATGTGTGAGGTCATGGGTTCGAAACTCACAAAGTGGAGAAATCTTCTATATTAATACATAGGGGTTTGAAATGTATTGGGTGGCTTGACCCACAACCCATATTTCAAAAAAAAAAAAAAATCAGTTCACGGGTAAATAGCAATACCAATGAACACTAAGGACACCAATTTCAGCAAGATTGAATCCTCTTTATCTCTCTTGAAAGGCATGTGATTATTATCTAAACTTTATTAGCGAAACTTAAAATTAATGTTCCATAAATTAAAGAGAGAAACAATCATAAACGGGAGGAGTGTATACTTACAAATGTGATCCAATTTTAAGAGTAAACGAGAAGGTTACATTCAACATGGCAAACTCTGTTTGGAACTTGGTCAAATTTGTAAAATGAAATAGGACTAATCTTTTATTCACTAATGGGTTGATTTGCAAAGACTATACATCATTAATATTTTACGACAACCTTATAATTTTGTGTTATAAATCATTTTACGAAATGTGTTAGGTGCCATCGAAATTGCCGCTATTCAATATGTGAAGAACAACATGCTGACAGCAGAGAGTTGGTGAGAATTAGATCGCGTAATATTTTTTATGACAGTTGTTATGAAGAGAGTTCAACTATTATTTTCTCACATTGACTGCAAATCAAATTGTGTCACTTACTTCTGAAGACAAAATAGCTAGATACCATAGATAATTATGTAATAGATGATGTAAATTTAATATATTTATTCAATTTACTTCAAATTTATGTAATAGATAATGTAAATTTAATATATTTATTCAATTTTTGAAGTAAAATAAAGATCTTATTCATTTAATGATTTTTACCTACAAGATTATTAATTATTATATGAGGATTATGAGTGAGGGGAAAAATAGAAGACCACATATACATATGGTGGATACTTTGGTGGTTCCGTAGTTGATACAATTAGGTCGGACGTACTATGACGACCCCAAATCCAAAACAGTTAATCAGTGGATGAGAATTGCAAAAGCGGGAACATATATCATTAATGCAAAATAGTAACATCTTTCATATATTTTTGATTCAAATTCTATAGTTTTTCAAAAAAATTATTATTGTAGTATGACAATCTTCTTTGTGGAGATTTTTTTATTTATCAACAGGAATAATATTCACTGGTACCTTGGAGTATTAAATTTTAAAAGAAAAGAACTTCAACTTTTAGATCCTATGTACATTCAAATGAAAACTGAGACGTATGAAGAGACGATAGATGATTTGGTAATGTACAATACTAATTGACCTAAAAATATTCTTACTATGAAAACTTTGTTTGCGAATCTATTACAATTTTTTTATTGCACAAAGATTGGAAATTATTTTGTGTTTGAGTTTAACAACCGCTGGACAAACATTGGCGTAACCACCAGAAGATATAACATCATGGCCCGTCAAAATAATCTCCGACATTCCAAAACAATCTGATATGTATGGTTAATAAGTTATATTTCTATTTTTGTACTTAAATTGATCCTATATTTTATATACCTGATATTTCTGATCGTATCCATCAGGATTTCGTGCGGCCTTTTTTGTTTGAAATATATGCAGCTGTGGGATGGAAGTAACATTAAAAGATCATTTTCACAGGTATGTAAATTTCATTTTTTTCGTGAAAGAGTATGTTCCTCAAGTGCTAGTATAATTAGGTGTTATAAAATATTTAACTTGTGTTGCTTATTTTGTAGGCTGATGTGGATTTATTTTAAAAATATCAAGTCAGCAATCAACTTATTTCGAAATAAATCTACATCAGCCTACAAAATAAGCAACAAAAATTAAACATTTCATAAATTTTAATTATAATAACACTTGAGGAACATATTCTTTCATGAAAACAAAATTACATACATGAAAATGGTCTTTAATGTTACTTACATCCCAAGGCTGCATATATTTCAAACAAAAAAGGCCACACGAAATCCTGATGGATACGAACAGAAATATCAGGTATATAAAATTTAGGATCAATTAATTAAAAATTATAACTTGTTAACCATACATATCGGATTGTTTTGGAATATCGTAGCTTATATTGACTAGTCTTGATGATATATCTTCTGGTATTTTGCCAATGTTTGTCTGGCGGTTGTTGAACTCAAACACAACATAATTCTCAATCTCTATGCAAATAAAAAATATCATAGATTCGCAAAGAAAGTTGTCACAGTAAGAATATTGTTAAGTTAATTACTATTGTACTTTACCAAATCATCTGTATCCTCTTCATACGTCTCAGGTTTCACTTGGGCGTCTGTAGGATCTAATTATTGAAAGTTTTTTTCTTTTAAAATTTAATACTCCAAGGTACCAATGATTATTATTTCTGTTGACAGGTAAAAAAATCTTCACAAAAAAAATTGTCAGACTACAATAATAAAAAAGTTGAAAACCTATAGAATTTGAACCAAGAAGGATGTTACCATTTCGCATTGACGATATATGTTCTCCGCCCTAGCAATTCTCACTCATTGATTATCTGTTTTGGATTCCGAGATCGTTATAGTACGTCCAGCCTAATTGCATCAACCACAAAACCACCAAGGTATCCACCGTATGTATATGTGGTCTTCTATTTTTTCCCTCGCTCATAATCCTCATATATCAACTAATATTCTAGTAAGTCAAAATTAATCATCAAATAAATAAGATATTTATTTTACTTCAAAAATTGAATAAATATATTAAACTTACATCATCTATTACATAATTCTCTATTAGATCTGTCTTGTCTTTAGAAGTAAGAGACACCATTTGATTTGCAGTCAATGTGAGAAAATCAATAGTCGAACTCTCTTTATAGTAGCTGTCATAAAAAATGTTACGCGACTTAATTCTCACCAATTCTCTATTGTCGAGCATGTTGTTCCTCACATATTGTATAGCAGCAATTTCGATGGCACCTAACACATTTCGTAAAATGATTTATAAGACAAAATTATAAGGTTGTCGTAAAATATTAATGGTGTATTTTCTATTGCAAATCAACCCATTAGTGACTAAAAGATTAGCCTTATTTAATTTTAGAAATTTGACCAAGTTTCAAACAGAGTGAAAAATGATAAGTTGAATAGACTAGTTTTTGTTATAAAAAAAATTAGGTCAGATCATTTGCAGATGTGCTAAGGTGTGACTGTTAAAGGTCAGGTGTTTAATCCAAATAAACTGCAGAACCTAACCACAATCTATGAGTGAAAGTCCTCTAATAAGATGAAAACTAAATACTATCAGCTTACAATAATAACAGATCATTTAAAATATATACCTACCAGTTTGCTTGATACTATTAGCGTTCCATGACCCTATGTCTTTTGTCTCTGGCCGGGGTGATGTGAAACTTCTCGCTTCCCTCTACTACTTCTTATTTGCTGTTGTGTCAGTGTTGTAAAATGCGGTTTCTATGCGGTATGCGGAAGGCCACCGCATACCGCATATACGGTATGCGGCCGCATATGCGGATTTTCATGCGGACTTATATATGCGGGTTTTAAAATGAGAATTGATACATATATAAACAAGTATGCAGTGATATGCGGTGATATACGGTGATATGCGGTGATATGCGGTGATATGCGGTCAATATGCGGTCAATATGCGGTGATATGCGGTGATATGCGGTCAATATGCGGTATATGCGGTATGCGGTATATGCGGTATGCGGTATGCGGTAATATGCGGTCGAATATGCGGCCGCATATGCGGAACCGCATATTGGAACCGCATATTGATTTTTCATGCGGTTGCCAACCGCATACGCATATGCGGCCGCATATGCGGCCGCATGAACTGCATTTTACTACATTGGTTGTGTGTGCACCGTTATTCCAGACAGATCACACCATCCTTCAAGTAATCTGGCTCCCTTAATTTTCGACTTATTTTTAACTTTCCTCCCAAGCAATTATCCCTAATTACTTGGTTGTGTCGTCATCTACAATTATTTAAAAAGAAAAAAGAAAGAAAGTACCATATTTAATATTGTGTGGCCGGGGTAACATATAAAAGTTAGATGTAGCTAACATGGTCGATTCTAAAGACTAGATCTTCAGATATTTTCTCAATTAGTGGTTATTTATTGATATTGTATGTGCTGGCTCTGATATTAACTAAAGTTGTCATGTGCACTCGGAATAACCCGTTATGTATTTATATGTAAAGCGTACACACATCACATACATTATAAACAACATTCATAAATGTCACAATAATTCCATAACAAAAATCTTACAACAATAATTAAACTATTCAACAATAATCACGACAGACATGGTTAGAAATACGACAGTAACCATTTAATAAACTATTCATATGAAATGAAGAACTTTGATGAAATTTATCATTTTAATTGAACTCGGTGAACTTCGGTTAAAATCCAAGAACCAATTGAACCTATGGGATTTAAATAAATATTTGATTATTGTTTAATAAACAGATTGATAAAATTCCATAAATATCTGCAATCCGAATAATACTCAATATTTGTGAAGGGAGATGAATAGCAAAGTTAAGATATTCTTTGTTGTTTCTGCATCCGTATATAGATGAGATAGAAGTAAAGAGTAATAATATTTTATTTCTTTTTGTCTACAGCGA
This sequence comes from Carex littledalei, assembly GCA_011114355.1. Taxonomy (NCBI): domain Eukaryota; kingdom Viridiplantae; phylum Streptophyta; class Magnoliopsida; order Poales; family Cyperaceae; genus Carex; species Carex littledalei. Next base: position 1,839,931 of record CM022084.1, on the reverse strand, counting down.
AAGATTGTGAAGAAAATAAAAGAATCGATCTTCTTTGAAATCAAATTTCCTTGAAAATAATTAGTGAATCCAAGAATTTTGTATAACATAAATTCATATTATAATATTAAAGAAATCTTTGATAATCAATTAGATTTTTATTCAAGAAATACTTTAACTAATTGAACAAGCACATGAATTTTCAGAAATTCAACGATAAATCAATATAGCAAATATGTAATTTTAATAATATATAATATTCACAAATCTCATCAAATAAATAACATAAGAACTTACTTAATCTACTTACTAATCGTAAATTAAATTTAGATTTTGGAATACCTTAATCTGCACGGTTTGGATCTCTGATGGAATTTATGAAGGAAAGGAGATATATCAAATTTCTGCGAATGAAGTTACGATTCTTAATTTGAGTAATTTATATATTATGAATTTGCAGCTGTTGCAAACAATGGCCTAAATTTGGTTTTTAAGAATTACTAATGTCCATAATTATATAAGCTATTTTAAATATTGTATAAATCAGAACATATTTATTTCTATTCAAGGTAGTTATTTTGAGTAATTTGTTAAATTAATCAATATAATGAAGGAAAGAAGAATAATAAAGTAGAATATATATATATATATATATATAGAGTTGGGCTATGGTGCATTGCAATGTATATGCTCTCTTGTACATTGGACTGCAAATCGTTGAATTTGAAGTTCAAATTGTCGATCTAAATGGCTCAACATGTTCTCCATATCAATATGTGCTTGGAGACCAAATTTTATATTTTTATGAAAAAAATTTACTATTTTTTTAGAATTTTTTAAAATCGTTGTTTTTCAGAAATTTCTGGACCATAGAAAAACAGTGATTTTCAAAAGTTCTACAAAAGTAGCAAACAATTTTCAAAAAATGTAAAATTTGGTCTCCAAGCACATTTTAATATGGATATCAAATTGAACGGTTTGGATCGGTTGTTTTGAAGTCAATACCAACGATTTATAGTCCAATGTACAAGAGGGTGTATACATTGCAATGTACGATAGCTCAACTCTCTCTCTCTATATATGAGAACAGTCTAGATTTAATAATTATAAAAGATTCTCTATTGCGGTACCGGGAGGATGTGAATTCGGCAAAAACATTCTCATATTTGAGAGCTACTCCATTGAAATAGTTCAATGAATTTATAGAGGATACGGATCCATTGATGAATTAACTCGATAATGTTGACAATTATAAAAAAATTTGGTTTGCAAGTACATATTCATATGGAGATCATGTTGAACGGTTCGGATCGACCGTTAGGATTTTGAAAACTCAAAAGTGAGCCGTAGCACGGAGGGCCCTTATATATGCGTAGCATGCTAGCCAATTCCTATATATATATATATATATATATATATATATATATAGAGTATGGCTAATGTGCTTCCTCTAGAACTTCGGCCTCGTGCTTCCGGGGGCATATAGGAATTGGCTAGCATGCTACGCATATATAAGGGCCCTCCGTGCTACGGCTCACTTTTTGAGTTTTCAAAATCCTAACGGTCGATCCGAACCGTTCAACATGATCTCCATATGAATATGTACTTGCAAACCAAATTTTATATTTTTTAGAATTTTTTTACTATTTATTAAGCCACTTTGAAAAAACACTAATTTGTACACAACAGTAAAATCTGCTGGACCATTGGATCAGCGATTTTCAAAGTGGCTTAATAAATAGTAAAAAAATTCTAAAAAATGTAAAATTTGGTTTGCAAGTACATATTCATATGGAGATCATGTTGAACGGTTCGGATCGACCGTTAGGATTTTGAAAACTCAAAAAGTGAGCCGTAGCACGGAAGAGCCCTTATATATGCATAGCACCGTAGCACTGTCCTATATATATATATATATATATATATATATATATAGAGATTGGCTAATGTAATAACGTTAGAACTTCGGCCCGAAGTTCTAACGGGTCGTTTTTGCAATTTCAAAATCCAAACAACCCATCCGAACCGTTCAACATGTTCTCTATATTGAAATGTGCTTGGAGACCAAATTTTACATTTTTTGGAATTTTTTTGCTATTTATTAAGCCACTTTGAAAATTCTGATCCGGTGGTCCAGAAAATTTGGCTGTTTTTTACTGTTCACCGTTGGATCAGAAACTTTCAAAGTGGCTTAAAAAATAGCAAATAAATTCCAAAAAATGTAAAATTTGGTCTCCAAGCACATTTCAATATAGAGAACATGTTGAACGGTTCGGATGGGTTGTTTGGATTTTGAAATTGCAAAAACGACCCGTTAGAACTTCGGCCGAAGTTCTAACGTTATTACATTAGCCAATCTCTATATATATATAGAGATGGGCTATGGTGCATTGCAATGCATAGGCACCCTTGTGCATTGGACCATAAATCACCGATTCAAAGTCCATATGACCGATCCAAACCGTTCATCTTGTTCTCCATATTAATATGTACTTGGAGACCAAATTTTATATTTTTTGGAATGTTTTTACTATTTATTAAGCCACTTTGAAAATTGCTGATCACATGGTCCAGAATTTAGTTGCACTGTTTTTACTGTTCACCCGGATCAGCAATTTTCAAAGTAGCTTAATAAATAGCAAAAAAATTCCAAAAAATGTAAAATTTGGTCTCCAAGCACATATTAATATGGAGAACAAGATGAACGGTTTGGATCGGTCATTTGAACTTTGAATCGGTGATTTATGGTCCAATGCACAATGGTGCCTATGCATTGCAATGCACCATAGCCCATCTCTATATATATATATATATATATATATATATATATATATATATATATATATATATAAACTATTTACGTTGTACTTTAATTTAGTATTTCAATTACGTGGCGTTACATCCGCACAAGATTTCTGACTTGGCGATTTCTTCAGCTGCTTGCTCCATTTGCATGTGATTTGTATCCAAACCGTATATGAAAATCCTACTTGATTAGAATGCGTCGCTTTTTTTCTATTTTTGGCCTAAAAACACTCGAAATCTCTGATTATATAAAATCATAAGTTCAAAGCAAAAGTAATGGTTATTTATTATATCAAATGATTGGACAAAATGGTACAATTTTACACCCTATCAATGACCGATCTTGAAAAGCTTTTTCTATGCTTAAATTATATATGTGAAATTGTGAATTCATTCTATTTTGAATAATTTCTAAAAGGGAGAACATATACTCCCCAAAAACTTCAAAATATGTTTTTCAACATGTTACATATTTTATGTTTTAAATAAAGAATTAAATGAGTATTTTATTAATTTAAGATTATTTTTAATATAAAAGACAATAAAATGGATAAATTTGTGAGTTATTGAAGTTTAGAGAATAAATACGTAATTTTGAAGTTTTTAAGGGGTATACATGAAATTCCTCCTTTTTAAAAATAACATAGTTTTATAACTTTCAATACTGACACTGACTGTGGATCCCAACCTTCAGATCCCTTTGTCATGCCTCTCTCTAATGTCAATCTTTGCTCCTTATCCTGCCAAATTCAGTGGTTATAATTGTTTCTCTCTTTAATTTATGGAACATTAATTTTAAGTTCCGCTAACTCCTAAGGTTTGCAATCAATATCAAGTTACCCAATTTTTCCTCCCTTAATCCTCATATTGTATAATCCAGCATCAAGTAATTAAGCTTTTCTTATCTCTCACTTGTGCAATTATAATTTAATTTTGCCAAATTGGCCCTGATCATTAGCGGAATTTGAATTTTTCCACAAGATGCCTTCAAAATTATCGTTGTGGCATTCATTGATACCTACAAGAGGAGGGTTCAAATGCCTCCATTTTTCATGCCTCCACCGTGCCTCCATTTTTAAAAACTTTAATAACTCAAAATTTAAAACAAAAAAATCAAAATAAAACCGTTGGATATGATCTACATCATTTTATCTATGTGCTCATAAAAAATTATCACATTTTGATTTTGTTTTTATGTGAATCAATAAGTTGAAAAATCAACGTCTAGAAATTATCCACATTAGTACATTTTTTACAAGCTCTTGATGACAACCAAAACAAAATTGAAATGTCATAATTTTTTACACGTGTATAAATAAAATGATGTAGATCATATCCAACGGTTTTATTTTGATTTTTTAGTTTTAAATTTTGAGTTATTAAAGTTTTAAAAATAGAGGCATGATGGAGGCATGAAAAATGAAGGCATTTGAACCCTCCTCTACCTACAATATTCCTAGTACATATTCATTTGAATTTTTTTTTCTATTTAATTCCAGGGAAAAGTAGTTTGTATCTTGATTAGGCGACTCGGTTTGAGATATGCCTTGGTGTGGCACGTGGCCGTATATATTCATCTGCATGAGAAGTCCAATGTCAAAATTATACATAGAGATATTAAAGCCAGTAATATACTAAATATCTGATTTCGGTTTGGCCAGACTTTATGATGACAAGAAGACCCATATCAGTACTAGAGTAGCTGGCACAATGTAAGTCTCTACTCTATCGTTGTACACATATAATACCAGCATTTACTGTACCATTTCAAAATCAGAATATTATGTCAAATGTCATGACTCCCAATACATTTGAACAATATACCACTTTGTTGGTCGCATTTATCTCCTCATTCTCATCAACACACACATATACCACTTTGCTGTTCAAAAATCCAAAAGAAATAGTAAAAATTTTCCAAAAAATGTAAAATTTGATCTCCAAGCACATTTTAATATGGAGAATACGTTGAGTATTTTAAATCGATTATTTGGACTTCGAAATTACAAAAATCCACTTGATATATATAACGAACTGCTCTATACCAATGTTGATAGATTAGCCAACCTCTGGTTATGATTAATCTAAATATCATAATTAAAATAATAAAAAATAATATAGCATATTGTATCCTAAATTTTTAAAAATTGTCGTATCGTTGTATCCGTATTATATCCGATACGATACCCGTACCCGTATTCATATAACATTAGAAAATATTTTGTAGCTTTAATAAACTCAACAACCTTGATGTAAACAAAATGTTAGATTAAACTTGATGTAAACAAAAATATTGGAATAGGTAATGTACACAACAACCTTGATGTAAACAAAAATTGTGCAAGCTCCTCATAATCTCCTCATATTGGAATAGGTAATGTACACAACAGCATGCATATTATTTAAGGTTGTCGAGTTTTGTAGCTTTAATAAACTCAACAACCTTGATGTAAACAAAAATATTGGAATAGGTAATGTACACAATGATGTCTTATTTAGAAAAGCAACAGTGGGGGATTGGCAAAACTACATGACGACTGAAATGGCTAATAAGTTGGATGAAATTACAAATGAAAAATTACATTGTTCTGGTTTCAGCTTTTGAGTGGCAAAAGCACATACGGACAAACGGTGGTAATGGCCATGGAATGTTTTCTTTATCTTTTTCTAATCATTTATTTTTGTTTGCCTATTTATTTCTCGTATTTTGTTAGATGAGATTGATGCAGTTTTCTGTTATTTTATGTCTGTACTCGAGAGCTTGGATATTAGTGATATATTTTCATATTAAATTAATTTGCATTAGAGTAATTTCTTTTTTTGCTGTAGTACGGTTTCTGTTAATTTTATGTCTGTACTCGATAGCTTGGATATTAAATATAGAGATGTGATAACTGTCTTTCACACTCAATTATCAATCAAATTCTCCGACTAACGACTTTTGATCATAATCACCTTCTAGAAGGTTGCTAGTGCATTTAAAGCCCATGCTAATTGGTGCATGTAAATCTTTAAACTTACGCGTACAAGTCTTTATACATAACATATCTATTTTTTATGCCAAACATACAAAGTCTTTGTAAATACTGAACATATCAACTTTTTATGAAATTTTGACACCTGACGCTAGTTGTGTTTTAATTTGAATTGAAATCTTCCATGAATATTATATATCAAAAGCAGTGTAAAATTTTACAAAATTCATTGATTTTGAACTTCTATTAATAGCTATAAGACTTTATACTCAGCATATCAAGTCGTTTAAAGGTTCAAAGTTCAAGTCTTTAAAAGATTCAAAGTGCAGTATTTATACATAGCATATCAAGTCTTTAAAATTAACATAGTAAGTTTTTATACATAGCATATTAAGAAGAAAAAAACCAAAGAAACATTTATAGTGAAATATTTTAGTGGGGTGGTTGGTTTTAAATAATATGCATGTTGTTGTGTTTTTTTTATTTATAATTTTATTGAAAAAACTAATTTTACAAATTTAGATTAAAAATTTATAATATTGCAAATATGTCCACATAAAAAATTTCAAAATTATTATCAAAATCACTGATGTCACATTCTCTCTCTTTAAGAGAAAATTTTGGCATCAATATTGAAACAGATGATAAAAAACCAAATTAAACAAATTAAACGAAAGTCAAAATGAATTTATCAAAACCCAATTTATCAGTAAATATAATAATCAATTGAAATTATTTAAATAGAATTTAGTTGATATATTGATAACAAAACGAACTAAGGGCCAAACAAAGTTTGAGAAACAAATACTCTGATACAATTATGTCACGTTTTGGCTCTCGATCGGTCAGGCACGCTACAAATCGACAACATAACAAGATTCCAACATCCGTCTAACAGCTCGTCATTCATCAACATACATTGTAAACATAAATAAATGGAAAATAAAACGAAGTCAGCTACAAAGCTCAGCAATAGAACTATGCATTTCCCTGTAATTAGTTTATTTAGTATAACGTACAAACAGAACTAGATTAATCCACATAAATATATATCATATTATGTACGCATAATTAATCAACTGAATCTAATTTTTCATAAAATACAATGCTCAGACAGTTAAATTCCATAAACAAATTCATATTCCTAGGCTCGCTAACCCGTTCATTAATTATACCCTCATAAGTCATAATCCAATATTTTGATATTGTACAGTATTTATTATTCAAACATATCAAAACAAAAACTTATTATAGAAAAATCCAGTTATCTTTTATAACAAATAGTTTCAGAAAACAAAATTGAATTGCAACTGCCCGCGACGTGAATTAAGTTAGAAACTCTAGTGGGGCATATAACAAAATTTCCTTTTATTCTTCTATTTTTCTTTCGGTTATTTTGTTTATTTTTTGTTGTTTTTTCCTTATCTCTGTTTTTTTGGTTTTAAATAACATGCACGCTGCCACGTTTTTTTAATTTTTTTTTTAAACTAATTTATAAATTTAGGTTAAAAGTTTATAATATTGCAAATATCCTCAAATGAAATTTTTCAAAATTATTATCAAAATCACGGAATGTCACAATAATAAAGCACATAAATTAAATCTTAAGTATCCAAAATGAATACAAAAATACAAAGACTGAATACAAATATTTTAAATGACAATAAATCATACAGACTAATACTAAAGCATGATATTTATTATTGTCGAAACGCAGAAGATCACTGTTTACCAGTAAAATCACTAGGATTAGTATATCAGCTCTCTAATTTTATGAGGTGTATTTTCATAATTCTATCGTGAAGATCAAATCATGATCGTTGATCTAATGGTAATTATATTTTTTTTGAGATAAAATGAAAATTAAGTATCTTGACTTTAAATATTCATAAAAAATTTCCAATCAGATTTCGGACATACAATTTTCCACACATACAAAAAATTACCTTAATCACTAGACTAAAATCTGATTTTTGAATATGCTACTTTTAATTTAAATAAATGATTTGAAGTATGATCATTAGGATCAAACTCAAATAATATGTATTTATTTATATTATTTCCAACTTCGGAGTTTTTTTTTCTTTGAGGAAAAGGCCGTGTGAGTATGTATCCCTCTACGGTACGGTACTTAGTCTAATGAACTGAGATTAGTTCTCAGTTGAGTGATTGAAATCCGGTATCTATTTAAATACAAAAAGTCTGTTTTCGAGGTTTGTGTCACGATTAAAAAACCGATTGAGATTTAGTAATTTCACGTACGGTACCGAAAATAATTCAAATTTAAAAGCCATGGGCACTACTTTGATTAAATTAATAGCATTACATCCTACTACTTTCTCGGACTATAACCTCCTACATTGTAAAACCAAAAAACTCTCTTTTTTATGAAATCATTGTTGTGTATTTTAGGTATTAGATTTTTGGGTCAAATTGGATACATTTTTCACTTTTAAATTTATAAACTTTAGTACACAATAATAGATCAGTTGCAAGCATATAATCTATCTTTGTAGTAATATAAGTATCGATCTAAAGATAAAACTAATTCTAAAAGGTGCAATAAAAGTAAATGGGGGTTTGTTTGCAAATTTAGTTTTGTGGGTTCAATACCCGATTGAGAAATGAATTGTAACAAAAGCAATTTAAACAAACAAATAAAAAGAGTTTTGTGATTCAATAAGAGAGAAGTCTAGAGGCTATTGGCATACAATCACTTGGTTTAAATCCACACTTAATTGGTTTCTAAATTCATGTTTGCATTGATGGGGTTTATAAGCCTAAAATATCATTAAGGGTCACTTTCGTGAATTAATGACGTGCCTAAACAATTCGGGTTTCACGATTAAGTCATTCACCCTAGCAGTTTAGACCATAAGCATAGGTTAGCATAGTTTATCCCTAAATATCAATACTTCACGATTAAGTCCTTCATACGATATTTGGTTCAATTCTAGGGGTCCTAATTAAATATGAGGTTTCACGATTAAGTCATTCACCTCAATTCAACATTTGTTCCTTGTGGTTCCGGACTAAGAATTAGATTTGGTCATTTCTAATCTCAAATCCTAAGGTTATTCATGTACATAATTTGGTACCATCAATTCTTGCTCCAAATCTACTTAAGTTGTTTAGACCTAAGCGGGATACTAATCAACAAGCAACACAAATCATGCAATCACACTAATAAATAAATCAACAAGAACAATCATGCAAGCAAACAATCATAATAAATAAAACCATCCAAGTAAGGTAGATTTTAACACAAGTTCATGCTTAAAGCCTAAGCCCCTAGAGAGGAAATCTAGCCTCTCATGGGTGCGCTAACATCCATAAGAAATACAAGAGAAAACATGATAAAACTAAGAAAAACAAGAAAGAGAATATACTACACTAATCTCCTCGCTTGCTGCCCTTATCTTAACGATGTTCCACTCGAGCAACCTTCAATCCTTGCTCCAATCGCCTTGATTCGCTTGGAAAAGAAATAGGTCTGGAGAATTTTCTAGAATAAAAGCTAAAAACAAAGATGCCCTTCTCCTGCTGCCTCCCTCCAATATATAGCAATTTTCGTGTCGTGGGAAGTCACGGCCAAACTAGTGTGCAAGTTGAGCCTAAAAGCTCGAGCTGGAGAGTCCCTTGGGATCGTCACACAGCTATGGATATATGTGAGCGAAAACACTCTAGCTAGTGTACTCTCCTTCGTGCCCTACAAGCAGACCACACTAGCGGGGATGTAAAAGCTCTAAAATTAAATTCTAGACACTAAACTATATCTCCTAAAAGATAAGTAGAGTGGATTTGAGAATGTTGAGAGGATATTGAAGTTTAAGTTCACTCAACAATGGATGCTATCAAGTGTTGCACAATAAATACATTTTCAAATGTGAGAGGCGGCTAGCTTAGCAAATCTGAAGTGATGATAACTCTTTATGTAGTGGGAGAGTTCAGATTTGCTAGATCCATTCTAACGGAAAAAAACCTGTTAGGTTGGACTGTACGAATATTGAAGTTAGGATTTCTGCAAAATAATTCAAATTAATATTAACCGTTCTAAACGTTTATGCCCGTTTAGAATGGTTCGTACAATTTGTCTCACAAAAATTAATAAGCAACCATACGTATGTCATCCGTCTTGCATGAAACTAAATTGGAACTTTCTGACTTGTTATTTTAAATTGGTTCCATGTATTTGTTTCTGTCAAGACGGATGTTTCATAAATTAACAAGCCTCAAATATACTTTACTTAACTACTTGATTATTACACAAATCTATAGCTTCGTAAAGTCTTGTTGACTTCTTAGGTTCATCAAAAGAATCTTGTAATTCATCACTTCATGAACCTTGGTTCTTCATTATAAATCTTGAAATTAAAGCTCTGAACCTATCTTTGGTTCTTTCACAATAGATCTTGTAATTAAAGCTTTGAACCTGCAAACTCACTAAATCGTGTAAAATGTTAAATTCAATTAGTGTATGTTTTACAAATCTAGTCAAACAAGTATTAGAAGATTGCATACAGCCAACAACATCTTCATCATGGCCATGGATTTCCTAGCTTTATGGACAAGCAAACTCATAGACCTCAACCTTATGCAAAGACCTTTTCCACAAAGCCATCAATGCCTACTGTTTGCGGATGACACACTTTTTGTAATCAAGCCAACTGTACAACAGCTGCAATTTTTAAAGATTATTCTCCATATTTTTGGGGAATTGTCAGGTCTGAAGATAAACCCACACAAATCACAATTTCTTGTCACATCAACTCCACTCACAGAGGTTCAGGAATTGGCCGATATTATGCAGTGCCAAGCAGTAGATTTTCCAATCACTTATCTAGGAATGCCGCTTTCAAACAAAAGGTTGCATAAGAGACTATTTTGATCTTATACAAAGGATAGGCAACAAGCTCCCAACATGGAAAGCGATCATGCTTTCAATAGGGGGGAGAGTGACACTTTTAAATGCTACTCTGACGGCTATGCCAATTTACATGATGCAAACATTCTGCTTCCCAAAATGGGTTATAAAGAAGATTGATAAAATTAGAAGAAGATTTATGTGGCATGGTAAACAGCAACAAGAAAGATACATGAGTCTGGTATCATGGCAGGTGGTCACACTACCAAAGCAGATGGGAGGTTTAGGAGTACCGAACCTACAAATCATGAATATGGCACTGCTGACAAAAGTGGCATGGAAGTGGTTGCAGCCGAAAAAATCTGCATGGATGGACATAGTTAAGGTTAGGGTTGTTCATTGGGTCCGGTTTAGTCGGTTTTGAACTGAACCGAATTAGTTTGGACCAAACGGTTCAGTTTTTTCAGTTTAATGGTTCGGTTCGGTTTGTTTTTTAAAACTGAATTATAATTTTGGTTCGGTTCGGTTTGGAAATTTTCAAAACCGAAATAACTGAATCGATCGAACTTTTATATATTATGAATTTGGTCCGGACCGCCTCGGTTTATTTCTTAATCAATTGCTTTAAATACTTCAGTTTATTTCTTAATATCCTGGTTTATTTCTTGGTTTATTTCTTAATATACTTCGGTTTATTATAAATTAATTGCTTTAAATAAAAAATTAATATATTTTGGTTTGAACCGAACAAACCGAAATAAAACTTTGGTTTGATTCGGCTTGATTCGGTTCGGTTCGGTTCGGTTCGGTTCTATTTTAGAAACCGAATTATTACTTTGGTTTGCCTAGTTTGGTTCGGTTTCAACCGAACCGAACCGATGAACACCCCTAGTTAAGGTCAACAAGCCCACTGTTAGACCATGGAAAATGCAAAACACTACACCATTCTGGACTAACCTTAAACATATCACATAATTTATGATAATGTCAATGCAATTCAAGATAGGGCAAGGGATCACTGTCAGATTCTGGCAAGACAGCTGGTTAGATGGACCTATCAAACACAGGTATCCACTGCTTTACTCACTAACACATGATATAGACATATCAGTACAAAAAGCAAGAGGTCAGGGGCAATGGGTTTTCCAAGAGGAGTAAAGTGTAAGCCAGGAAGTGATAGAAGAGAGAGATTTACTTCTGCAAGAACTCAACCAAGGAATACAGCTACAAAACAATCAGCAACAGGACATACCAAAGTGCAAATGGAAAGCAAATAAAGTTTTTTCTATCAAATCCAGTCAGAACTTGGCAACTTATGGCACATCAAGGCACCAACAAGGGTACTCATATTTGGTTGGCTTATGTTGAAGAATATAATATTAACCACTGACAACCTCGTATTGAGGGGATGACACTTAATTAATAGATGTTACCTGTGTAAAAAGGAAATGGAAACAGTAAAGCATATGTTTGGACCATGTGAATTTACGGTCTCTCTCAGGAGAATGATTAAGGAAGTAATGTCAGTACTTACTCAGTGTGACTATTTTGCACAAGAGAACTTTCGAAACACCATTCTACATTCCTCGCAAATTTACAGCAAGGCAAATGAATCTGACATTATGCTTTATGATCTAGAGAGATGTAGAAGAATTTTTCAGAATCAGACCAAATCACTACATCAGTTGAGGGCTGAGCTGGTGGATGAATTCACAACCTGGTTTGCCAACAGAGCTGGAATAGGCTAAGCGAGCAATTTAAATGGAAATTTTCTTTCCTTTACATTTACTGCTATCATGTAAATAATCCTCCTTTACTTTCTTTTATCTTATTTTTTTTTTTTTTTTCAAAAACTTTGTAAATTGACACCATCATGTCTGATATATGAAATCTGAGACTGATATATGAAATCTGGGAGCTTGACTCTTACATTTCTCATAAAAAAAAAATAATGTCGTACAATTTAAAACTCTAAAAATGAAACATGTGAGGTGGATAATTGGATCCACACCCGTCAACCTTGAACACGATTCGCCGAGTTAATTAGTTAAACCATCGTTCTCAGTCTCCCCTTCATTCTATTCTCTCCTTCACTTCTCCCCCATCATGGCTTCTCTATCTTGGCTCTATCTTCTCTTGTTCCTGGTGCATCTCCGGTGGTGCACGGTGGACTCGGTGTACATTGCTTACAACACCTCAGCGGGGATCGTGGAGGGGAAGCTGAACGTGCATCTGGTGCCGCACACGCACGATGACGTGGGCTGGCTCAAGACCGTCGATCAGTACTACGTCGGATCCAATAATTCCATCCAGGTCACTCAATTTTCACTAAATTGCATGCTCATCACTTATCGAGTCCAAACTAACATTGTTTTAAGCTTGAAAGCTCGAATATTCGTAAGTTAGAAAATACTTTTGTTTATTTTATTATAAAAATTATAAAGATCGCCATTTTCCATATTTGGGACTTGGAGTTCAAAATTTTCTTTCAGGTCCCTCAGTATTATGTGTATTCTACAGAGACGCTTTTCTCTTTGGTCCAATTATAGCTTACTTCTTTTGTTCAATAGCTCTTTCTGGAAAATTGATAATTAAATGAATGTGAATAGATACATTGTGTGAATGATAACAAATAAGCTTTCTTTCATAAATTTTCTTTACAAGCTAAATTGTCTAGGTTCTTTTAGTACAGGGGCAACGGTATATGAACAATTTCTGAATTTCACCTCTCCGGTGCAGTTATACTTATACATTAACACAAGTCATTTTTTATTCATGTTTTTAACTAACATGTGTTTTATAGAAACATGAGCTCACAGATTTTATTCTACCTAACCTTTGTAACATTGTTTTTGTAGGGTGCATGCGTGCAAAATGTGTTGGATTCAATGGTTCAAGTTTTGTTGGAAGATAAAAACCGCAAGTTTATTTATGTTGAACAGGTGAATACTGAATATTACATTGGGTTTAAAGGATTTGCATTTATATCCTTGTAATCTTGCTTATTTGCTTAAGGAACTTTTTTTTGCAAAATGTAGTTGATAACAGAACGAGTACCCAAATGCTAGTATATTCTGGACAATAAGAACAGCTACATTTGTGCATTATTCATGCCCTTATCTTTATGCCTGCAATACTGTGAATGTTCATAGTATCATACATATGCTATAGATGTAATTAAAGTTTGGTGGTTGTTCTAGGCATTTTTCCAGAGATGGTGGAGGCAACAAAATGATGCGATCAAGGATTTGGTGAGAGGATTTGTCAAATCTGGCCAACTGGAATTCATGTAAATATAGAATTTTTCAGATTTTAGTTTCTACCTTCTGAGAACTGCTATAAGCCTCAATATTCTTTGTACAATAACTCTAAAGGTTTCATTTGTAAAGTAACTATGCCTGAATTTCCAGTGTTTGTTTTTCTTGTATATAACCATACTGGCAGCATTTATGGTTTGGCTTGGGGTAACTGCTGGTATTGTTTTGGTTTAGGGTACATAACTGTAATATTTGGTATTGGAGGTGCATAACAGTACCAAATAGGTTTAAGGTAACTTCTGTACCATTCAGGGTACATAACTGTATCATTTAGGTTACACTGGCACCTACTCCAGGTATCATATGCCAGTAATTGTTTTGTTCTTCCTTGAATTTATTTTATCATTTTTATGTAAGCATCAATTGTGAATACCCTGAAGTTCACAAGGAAGCAACAATAAAGGGCCCTAACACTTTATCTCCACTTATTTCTGACTTGAATTTTCTGTTGTTTTTTCACCTTTCCGAACATACTATTAAAAATGAAAAAGAAATGGGGGGATGTGCATGCATGACGAGGCGGCTGTGCATTACATTGACATGATAGACCAGACAACCCTCGGCCACCGTTTTATAAAAGAAGAATTTGAAGTTGTTCCCAGAATAGGTTGGCAAATTGACCCTTTTGGTCATTCGGCTGTTCAAGCCTACTTACTTAGTGCAGAGGTACCATTTCTTTTTTCTTTTTCCTTTATTTTTTCTTTTATGTAGTAAATACCAGATCTGATACCGCACCAGAACATATTATTTTTCAGTTTTTGCCGTTGCTGTTATACTTTATTCAAGTTGGGTTTGTCATCTTATTAATTTTTGACTTGGCCATCACTTCTTCTTCTTGTTTTTTTTCAAATTTTCTGCATTTGCAAATTATGCGCAGCATTCCTGATACCTGGATCTAGCAACCAATAACTCTTAGAGTTATTTGCAAATTGCATCTCAACCATTAAAGGTGTTCCAAATCTTATAATCCATAGAAATTTTCTTACAAAATATAATAAGTTAAATCTGTACAATCTTATAATCCATAGAAATCAATCATTATTTATTGATTCTACAATGCAGTCATGATTATAACAAGCACCAAAACCTAGAGCTTGACATGATGTTAGTTCAATTATGGTTATCAGAAATTAGTCATTGAGGTAGGGACAATATCATCAACATTCCATCAATTGTATTTAACAGTTTTCTATAATCAGCAAGAGTCTCAGGAGATGTTGGCAAAAAGAAGCCTCTAATTTGGTCTTACATCATTTTTGTACTAAATGATAGATATGCTATCCATGTTATTAGCAGATGTATGCTTGTTCATTAAAATATCATGAAAGGTCACTAATAGCTTTCTTGGCCATTTTAGGTGGGGTTTGATGCGCTTTACTTTTCAAGAATTGACTATCAAGACCGGGCCAAGCGCAAGGATACAAAAAGTCTAGAGTTCATTTGGCGCGCTTCCAAATCCCTTGGCTCTTCTGCTGATGTAAATTTCCACTATTATTTTTTACCTTTTTGTGCTTTCGATGAAGCAACTAATTCATTGTCTTTTTTTTCTGTTTAGGTATTTACTGGCATATTTCCCAAGGACTACGAGCCTCCATCAGGTGATTTCTACTTTGAAGTTGATGCTACATCACCTGTTGTTCAGGTAACCTAGCTTATGTGTTGTAAATTCTTAGGTTACCTTTCCATTAGATGGATTGTCATTTGTTGTGTTGCTTATTTATTGACATTGCAGGATGATCCTCTTTTATTTGACTACAATGTTCAAGACAGGGTTAATGATTTTGTTGCTGTGTCATTTTCTCAGGTGTGACTATGAACTTCTTTTCACTTGTGCTTAGTTTTTCCATCTAAGGCCTTGCTTAAGTTAGGATGTATTTACTGTTATTGATTCTGTATTTATTTTTTGTATGGTTCAGAACAAAATCACTTGTTTTGGAGAGCATATCATATTATTTTGGGCTAAATATACAGTAGGTTTGAGTTTGCTTTTTCTTATTTTAGGCAAATATTACAAGATCAAATCACATTATGTTTACAATGGGCACAGATTTCAAGTACCAATATGCCAAGTCATGGTACAGGCAGCTGGATAAGTTCATACATTATGTAAACCTGGTTAGTTTTCTCCACTTTTTATACTTTTATGTGATTTATTGAGCTTAGAAATTGGAATTCCCCAGTAAAGGTTTCATAACAAAAGAGATGTACATAATGACGGCTTATATTTCCCCCAGTTCAGTAAGAAAATCAAATTAACTGAAGAAAAATGCACGCACCCCCCTCCTACACACACATGCACACACAAAATAAGCCAAGAAAAAGAACACGCAATAAGTTGATGTTGTTTTCTGTATTTCATATGATTTTAAACACATTGTTTGTTTGGCAAGGATTATTTATTGAGAATCATAATTTGAGTACTATTTCAGGATGGAAGAGTAAATACCTTTTACTCAACACCTTCAATTTACACCAAGGCTAAGCATGCCTCAGATGAGGCCTGGCCGATCAAGACTGATGACTTTTTCCCGTGAGTCTCCTCTTTTGGCTGTCTTGCAATTTCTTTTCTCAAAGGTTAGTTGGTGCATAGGCTATTTTGCAAATTGCAGCCAACATTTTGCATATTTTAACCTGATACACATTACTTATGCTATAACTTCCAACTATAGTTTAGCAAGTATTCCTTCAAATTTTCAAATTTTCTCCTCCCACAACCAACTCCTACATTATCATGGCATTGATCCGTATATAGCATGAACTCCAAGCACATGACAGAAAAAAAAAAAAAAAAAAAAATTTGCCCCTCCAACTCCCAAATCCATTTTTGTCATGGCATTGATCTGTATATAGCATGAACACTAACCACATGATAGACATGTATGTTGCAGTTCATCTTGGATACCCTGACAAAAAGAAAAGTGCAAATGTACTTTATTAATTAGTTAGATTATTTGAATTTATGTGACCAAAGATATTACACATTGTTCACCCACCTTTCTTCTTTTATCTTAATTTTTATATCTACTTCTTTGGTGTCGTATGCAAATAATTGATGAAAGATGTGGTGCTACAGAGTAGTTACAATTTTGTTTAACGAAGAACAAAAATATTTTTCTAACAAAGTCACATTTTTGCTTTTTTCTTATATTGGAAGTTAATAGCTTTAGTTGATGCTTCCTGTTACAAGGTATGCAGATGGCTTAAACAGGTACTGGACCGGGTATTTCACTAGCCGACCTGCTTTAAAAGGATACATAAGAGTGTTAAGCGGATATTATCTAGTAAGTGTTTTGTATATTGCTATTCAGTTTATTTGTCTTATGGTCCATGCCATTACTGTTCCAGTGTCATTCTGTGCCAATTGGTTGAAGAAACATGCAGCAAGGGGAATATTAAGCAATAATGTTACTGCAGTTCTCAATAAAGCATGAGAGGGGTATTCTAGTTCTAATACTTTTTGGTTCCACAAGTTGGCAAAACCTACATACATCAATATCAAAATACGAAGTCCAACTGTGGGGACTGTTGTTAATCTCGATCTTTGTCACATGCAATGCATGCATTTTAATTTTTTTTAGTTCACATCATACAAGATGAAGAGGTGCAAAATGAACTGATCAAGATGATTGTAATAAATATATTTTAGTGCGTTCACTTTTCGGCCTCTTGATCTTGTACAACTAGATAAAGTAGAGAATTTTACAAACTTCTATGTGCATACATGACTTGTGGCAAAGATTTAGATGAACTGATCGAATTGTTGTTAGGGGACAGCCTATGGCATCTTGAGAAGAAGCCTCTAATAACAAGAAGGTAAACAATATATATGTAAAATAAAATATAAATTATATCACCCATAATTATCTTCCAGTGGTATATGCAAAAACTACCCTACTATCTAGGCGATAATAACATAAAGCAACAAAATGCAGGACTTCTTAAAATGTCATCTCTTTTTTAGAAAATACTTTGCATCGCTATATCTTATCTAATGTACCCGGCTGCACATCTTTTTTAACGTGTATTAAACAGGCTACCAGGCAACTAGAATTTCTGACATCATCAAGGGATAAAGCGGGCCCCACTACTGACAGCCTGGGTGATGCTTTGGCACTTGCTCAGCATCATGATGCAGTCACTGGTACAGAGAAACAGCATGTGGCAAATGACTATGCTAAGAGACTGGCCATTGGTTATTCTGAGGTATATTTGTATGTTAAGGTGGCACCATTGAGTGGGTTGCTCAGGTTTCAGTCTGGTTGCTTCAGGCTCTGGTCATTTCCAAGTGTTGGGTCATTCGAGTATAGGTTTGAGTTGTCTCTTGTTTGGGTCATTTTGGGTCCTGGGGCAATCAATTCTCAGGTAGTTTCAGATTCTGGCTGTTTGGGGTCTTAGGTAATTCGGGCCATGGGTTGGTAAATTTGGATCTTCAGTTATATGGGGCTTTGGATGGATGGTTTTGAGTATTGGGCCAATCAGATTCATGAATCACGCATTGTTATTGATTAATGTCTTTTTAAATTGATTTTTTAGTAGCGGCTGAGTTTTTTGGGGTCAAATAGGTCATTAATTTGGTTTTCAGCAGTTTGACGTTTAGTACTCTCGGGCCCGGGTCTATTGGGTGTGGGTCTAGTTAGGTACCAGGTTTGGGTTGATCGGGTCTGGTTCATGTCACTGATTTTCAAAAAGAAGTTTACTGGCCGTGTTCTTGGATCGGTCAGATTTTGCCAACTCTGAATATCTGTATTAAATCTCACTGATAAAAAAATATACCAGTTCAATTTTTTTCCTTTTTGGGATTGTTTTTCCATCTCTTCTCATTAAGGTACCACTTTAGTTCTCAATTATGGTCAAAGTAACACATTAGTAATAAATAAATAAACTTTCTGTCAACCGGCACGCAACAGGTTGGAACCAAAATTTCAGTATTGTATGCTGATAATGAATTCTGTGCCACTATAGTTCTAGAACATTCACCATAATTCTATCGTCATGTCATGTAATTGTTTTTATATCATTCCAGGCTGAAAGATTGGTTGGAGAGTCACTTTCTCGTCTGTCAGAGACAGCATTTGGTTCAGAGTTATCTAACACATCAGCAAAGTTTGAACAGGTTACTTGTGTCTATGTCTCACCTTATTCAAATGATATAACGTTATTTTGTACAACTTTGCATTCAAAATTAAAATCTTATGACGTGAGAAGTAATCTATTTGAAAATCCAGAAGTATTTTTACTTGAAATAAGATGGGGACAAAAATAATGCTAGATCAAGATATTGGACCTATTGATTACTTTTTGTTCACAGTGGATACACCCACAATGGCACCATTATATCTGAACCCTTGGTTGTTCTTTTGATCCTTATAGACGTGATCTTTCATTGGGCTTAGAATGCAATTATTGTTTATTTTTCTAATCCCAGTGTCTTCTGATCAATGTGACCTACTGTCCTGCATCAGAGCTAGATCTTTTGAGCGGGAAAAGCCTGGTAAGTCATAATTATAAATAATTATACTAAAAGTACTTTGACTGGTAAATAAAAAAAGTCAAAAATCTCTTTTAATATATTTCTCTTTTGAAGTGAAGGTTGTTCTTGTTTACAACTCTTTAGGATGGAACAGGGAGGATGTGATTCGTATACCAGTATGTGCTATATATTACTTTCATTAAGTTCCCCAAATTAACTATAAAGAGTAAAGAAGGATAATGATATATTTCTGTATCTGAGGCAGGTAGCTAGCGAATTGGTGTTGGTACGGGATCATGAAGGAACAGAAATAGAGTCTCAGCTTATACCTATATCCAATGCTTCTTTGCACCTGAGAAAAACTTATGTTAAGGCTTATACTGGCAATTCGCCCTCAACTGTGCCTAAATTTTGGCTCACGTTCTCTGTTACTGTACCACCGCTGGGCTTCAGCACCTATTTTGTCAACCCAACAATGGAAAAAGGTTCAACCAAGTATATGCTATCAACATTGAAAAAATTCAGTTTCTGATGTCATCACAGTCTATATTGGTCAAGAAATAACAATGAAATGAATAAATTAAGATGGTCCCAACTGAATTCGTAATTGCAGGGCCAAAAGCTATCATCTCTGATTTGTATGCACCTCAGCAACAAAATGGAATTAGTACCACGATGGAGGTTGGATCAGGAAATTTGAAACTTCAATTTGATTCCAGAAAGGGAATATCTTATCATTATTTAAACAAAAGAACATTGGTACTCTTTCTCTCTCTCTGTGTCTCTCTCTGTCTGTCATACACACACATTGTCATGGAACAAAAAAAAACTAAAAGATAGAAAGTCTCAGCTGGGCATGTTGCATTAGTTCTGCTATTTTTGAGTAAACACACTGCTTAGTACATTACGATGATAGGATGTTTAAAAGGTGATTATAATTAATCGCTCTGTTTTAATGCAGATCTCCCAACTAAGCACGTATTGACACCAACAAAAAGAAAATATTGAACTCTCTTTCTCTCTCTATATCTAACTTCAAATATTTTTCTCATTTCAAGGTGAATTCTTCAATAGAGCAGTCGTACCTCTATTATAAGGGATATGATGGGTCCAAGACTGACGTTCAAGTATGCTTATTTTATGATAGTAGATAGTTATTTATATGAGCATGGGAATATTACTAAAAAAAAGATTCATGCCTAACACTTATTGATATTTCATTTCTTTTTCATCGCGTTACTTATATCAGTCCTCTGGGGCTTATGTTTTTCGGCCAAATGGGACAGTTTCGATTGCACCTGAGTTAAAGGTAAGATAATTGTTTCTAAAATTCTCAGATAAATATATTTGATCTGTTACCTGGACAAGGTGTTGATGTTAAAAATACAAAAATATATATTAGGTACCGTTGGCAGTTTATGAGGGGCCCATATTAGATGAAGTGCATTTTCAGATAAAGCCATGGATATATCAGGTGATTATAATCTCATACCCTCAATTACTGTAGCAGTCTGATAATTTTATTTACCGAGTTTTATGAATATTTGGTTACTTTTGTAATTGCTTGTTTCTCCCTAATTGCAGATTGTTAGAGCTTATAAGATAAAGGAGCATGTGGAAGTTGAGTACATTGTAAGTCCCTATCTTGCAATGATATTTATGCATTGTTTACAAAGACTAGCTTTTAATTTTGTTTTAAAATTTTGAGAACTCCTTAGATAAATGGGATTTACCATAGAAAATAACCTTCTTAAATGGGTTTGTAAATACAATAGTTACTTTTAATGAGCTTTAATGTAGAAGCAGAATCAGATGAAGGTATGTGTAATTTGAGCAAAATATAAGCTGATGTTAGATTCTATGTGATTTCTTTAATTTAAAGCTGCCTGTTTATGTAAATATAAGCTCTCTTAGGTCTAATACTATTTACGTCAACATTGATATTTGTAGGTGGGACCCATACCAATTAATAATGAGGTCGGGAAAGAAGTCGTTACTCAATTTTCAACAGCCATGGCCACCAACAAAACATTCTACACCGACTCCAATGGCCGTGATTTTATTAAAAGGGTATATGCGTACCTCATTTTTATTTAAAAATTGCTTGGTAATGTAACTCTAAAGAGAAAATAAGAGACTATCATGTAAAAGTGTTAACAGTACACTCTTTTTATTTGTATGTTGTTTTTCCATACTCAACAGATAACAATGTTTCATCTTTTTATTTTATCTTCTGATTATTAGTGCTATTTTTCTTCTTTTGTAGATAAGAGATTACAGATCAGATTGGGAATTGGAAGTGAACGAACCTGTTGCTGGAAATTATTATCCGGTATGATTAATTTCTCTCTTTTTATTTTTGTTGTAGAAGTCATTCTTATTCTCACAAAAAGTGTCTACTTGGGGGATTAGGAAAGATTGAGACCAATAATGTTCCAATCAATTTTCTTTTAACACTTTATTAAGCTCATGTCCGAATTGTTAATTCTAATGCATTTGACCCAATCTTAGAACTAAATATATTTGGAATTGTGAATTAGGGAACATTGTTCTCATTTTCTTACATTCCACTTGGCCCAGTTGTAGAACTAAATAGTTGAGAATTGTGAATTAAGGACCTTTATTGTAATTCTACAACCAAACATGAGAATAGAATAAAAGTCACTTCCATTCAAGTTGAATCTTGTGATTTATGCATAATAATCCTTGTATATACATTTTTTTCTAGATAAATCTTGGGATGTATATCAAGGATGAAAGCACTGAGCTATCATTACTTGTAGACCGAGCAATAGGTGGCTCTAGCATTGTAGATGGTCAAGTTGAACTCATGCTCCATAGGTACATTTTCTCTGAGGATTTTTGAAGCACTTTTGATCAACACCTGATTAAGTCTAATAATGTATTCTTTTTGAGATAATACTCAGGAGATTGCTTCATGATGATGGAAAAGGAGTTGCTGAAAGTCTAAATGAAACAGTCTGTGTAAACGACAAATGTGATGGTCTAATTGTAAGTACACTTAGAAAAAAATGTAACTCATTAATATTTGGGATTCGTATCCATACAGGTCAGGTGCAATACCAATATTATAACAGTCTTAATTTTGTACTGGTTGGTAATTTATTGTTTGATTTATCCCAACTCTGCTATTTTCATGTTGAAAGAGGGTAAAAGTGAAAATTTAGAGGGCATAATTATATGTAGTAATTTGTAACTTCTGATGGTCATACACAACAGAGCTAATGGATATCACTATATTGACAGACACAAGGCAAGTTGTACCTTAGTGTTGACCCTTCAGGAGAAGGTGCCAGGTGGCGCCGCACCATTGGCCAGGAGATCTACTCTCCTCTTCTGTTAGCATTCTCTGAAGTGGAGGTGCAGTCAATTTCCTTTATTGTTGTTCCTGCTAACCAATTAAAAGGAATCTTTGTATTTATACTCTTCTTTGGTTAACATAGAATGGAACAAAGTGGACAGCTAAGCACATACCGACCTTCTCTTTGACTGGAACTGCCTACAAATTGCCAGATAATGTCGCACTGATCACTCTTCAGGTTTTTTTTTCTCTCCCTCTCTTTCTACCTCTGAAAGTTTGAACGAATAACAAATCTACAATAGGTAAAACTATAACTTTCTGATTCTCCTGTAATGCCTGTCATTTGGTTACTATTATAAATATCCGATTTTACAATTATTACTTTTTATTTTTTTTTCTGTGTTAGTCGCTTGAAGATGGCAGTGTCCTGCTGCGCTTGGCTCATCTATACGAGGTCTTCTATTTTTACTAAATTCATTTAATAGGCATATAGCAGTTATATGAGTACCACTTCTGTACTTTCTATTTCTCTCCCATTTTTTTTTTATTTTAAGTTGCCTTCACTCATTTTTTTTTTTACCACACTGGATTATATTAAAGTACCTCTATCAGAATATGCTGGTGCAAATGAGCTCTAGGTATTACAATTTACAACGAGATGTTTTATAGAAGTGCTGGTCTTTGTTGTAGGTTGGAGAGGACAAAGATCTCTCAGTCATGGCTACTGTCGACCTCAATAAACTCCTCAAGGGAAACAAGGTAATTTCACAGTATCTGAAATTGCCCTTCTGTACTTTCTCAGCAAACTAAAATAAAAGTTTGTGATTTTCAGATAAGTTGGATACAGGAAACAAGCTTGACTGCGAACCAAGGGAGGGATGAAATGGAGAAGAACCGACTTAAATGGAGGATAGATGGCTCTGACAGACAATCTGATCCTGTCAGAGGCAGGCCTGTCGACTTGTCAGAGCTTGTGGTGGAGTTGGCTCCAATGGAGATCCGCACTTTCCTTCTATACTTTGACTCTTTTTCCTATGCTTTCTAGGAGGGTTTTTATCTAAAATAAATTTGTTGATAACATTTGTAGCTCAGTTTATTCATTTTTTCATTGATTGAAGAAGAATAATTTGCTATCTGTGTATCCTGTTGTTTCTTTTGCATCTTTACATTTTTGCTCTTACAATCATCATTGTTTGACATACATCGATTTAATCTCTGTGCTTGTATTTGATTTTTCATGTTAACAAATATCACGGTTTGGTTGAATCAAAGTGTATCATGGTAAATCCAATTTTGAATGGTAAAATATTTGAAAATACTATTAGCACCAACATATTTAAAAGTTTTTACATACATGAAAAAAATTGAATTAATTGAGAATTACATGATTCTCCACATCTTGAATGCTATTTGCACAGCTGTGCATATCAGTTTCTCTCCTTTTGTTTTGAAGGATGTGTATATTCTTTTTTGTTCTCCATAAGAGTTCTACACCTTTTGTCAAAACTAATAATTTACAAATACAACAAAAGGGGAAAGGAAACAACCAGATTGGATATCATTTCACACATAAACAAATGGTATCTTTTGGAGTTAGTTTAGGCACAGAGAAAGCACTTGATAGATCATCAGCTCCACTACAATGTAGCCTGAATAACCCACAAAAATTTGGAAATTTCATGTTGCTCTTCTTTTTACTTGTCATTTTGCCTCTAACTACCACCTCTTTCTTACCAAAATCTACCATGTAGTCTAGCAATCCTGCTGCACAAGCAATTATCTATTAGTATCTATTTTGTATACATACATTCACTTGTGATTTATTTTTTTAATACTTTTTCTGAAACATTATCATTCTTATGTAAATTAATATGTATGGACTGTTTCACTTGACTATGAAGTTATTATTAACAAAACTCATTGTATTACAATAATTTCATTTATATGCAACATTTGCAAAGTTAAGAAGCACCAATCAAGAGAAATTTGGAGCATGATAGTTGTTTAGTTTAATCATGAAATTTAATTTTGGCCACCAAAATGCACATTGCCAATTGCCAATAAAGCATCAGTCCTCGTTGTGAACTCTTTTTTGTTCCTATTTCTTTATGTAAATTTTATGTGTGTGTCTGTATGCGAAGTCAATACTCACTATTCATTTTGGAGACGACGGTGGTGACCCTCCGGCGACAGTGAATGCAGCCCATATTTGCATTCATCACCACCACCTGCACCTGCAGTTGGTAACTAGCTTCAGCAAAGATGAATGATATGATATATGGCATTAATTTGGTGGAATTAAACCATATAAAATCTATAAATATGGTAGGAGTTGCAAACATCGATCCTACCTTGTTTTTCAATCCTTTTTTTTTTCAGAATTACTAGTTTGTTGGAAATTATTATTAATTTTGATAATTACTACCTACTACTTTAAATGGAAAAGAAAAGACATATGGAATGTTTTTTTTTTAATGAGAATTAATTTCGCTCACTTAAGGTAATTCACGCGAACCCACCCACTAATTTTGTTGTGCCACATATGAATTTTGTTCCGCTAAGTGCATAATTAAATGTTAATTCCATACAAATTTTTGACAAGTATGGACCCCGTAAAAAACTACATTTAAATGATTTCACACCAATGAAAATTCTCCAACAATTGTTAAAATAACTCTAATTTAATTTGCTCATTGGTACTAAAAAAAAAACTATTTGAGTTTCACATGTAAGCATAATACAAAAACCCACAATCAAATTAAATTAGAGTTTAGTACAATTTCTCTCTAATCCAGTTTTCTTTGTCTTTATTAGTGTAGGTTTGTATACTATGTTTGTTTTACGCATGGTATGTTTGTAGACTTTGAATGGTATAATTAATTGGACATGTGACATTTAACAGAGGGGTATGGCAAAAGAAGAAATAAATATATATATATAAGGTTACATTACATGACAACTTGTAATTTTTTATGGTGAGTGGTTCCTTTGTTATGAATTTTCTTACCTAATCATTCTACCATCCTATTCATTAGTCAGGCATTATTTCCCCAATAAGCAATTCTTATTTCTTTAAAATGCTAGTCAGATCTGGTATCTTGAAGTCAAGCACTATATTTTTTTTTATGAAATTGGTATTAAATACAAAATATATTGAGAAATTAATGTTAAAGGAAAATCCGACATTTTTATTAATATCCAAATTTAATTAGAAAATATGTTTAAAAACGCTCAAACCGGCCATTTAATGGCCAGTCCTCATTTTTTTTTTCTGTTGAAATAGTCATCGTCATTTTTAAAAATACCCAGCTGAGCTGAGTATAATTAATATTTTCTAATTAAATTTGAATATTAATAAAAATGTCGGAAGGAAAATGCTTGGCACATGCAAAGGTGCATGAACCTTTTATTCTTTTCATTACTGTGGGTTAATATGATATACAAATAGGGGTGAGAATTTGTGAAGGTGACAGGTTAGCCATGACTTGGAATTATGTTGCAATGAATTTTTTTTTTCTTACCTAATCATTCTACCATCATACGCATTTAATATGGTGTATTATGTTGACCAATGTCAGATAACTTTGACTTGGTCAAAGAAATCATAAATTCACAGCGTTACACACTCAGCATTCAGAAATCATAAATTGGTTGAATTTTTCATTTCTAGTGTCCAAGAAAATCAATCTTCATACAAAATTTCTCATTTATTTGGACTTTAGAAAGTTAATTACAGAATTTTAAGTTTTGAAATTCAATAAAAAAGATTGTCAGAAAATGCACAAGCATTGTGGCAACCAAAGACATCAAATTATTAATTCGGTTCTATGAAACTTTTTTTTTAAAGGTCGGTTCTATGAAATTGAAAAAATCAAAACACTCTCCATCCATTTCCCAATAACTTTTTTATTGAATTTCTGAAAATAAAACAATTGGGTTAATTTGCTTAGGAAAGAAACTCGTGAGGATGATGTTTACATTTTTAAATTCGTTTTAAGTTAAAACCATACCTAACCCTCTCGCTTTCCTCACATGCGTGCCTCTTCATTTTTTTAAGAAAAAAATCAAAAATTTCATGTCAAGGGGTTTGACAATATGACAAATTACTGTAACCCACGTGACAATAAAGGGGCCGCACTTGGACAAGTAGGGCTGAAAACGAATCAAACTACCGATATTTTTATTAATATCCAAAGTTTAATAGAAATTAATTAATATACTCAAATTCACTGGAAAGTTATAAAAATATCCGTACTAGTCATTTTTTGACTGGTATCTAATTTAATTCATTACTGGCCGAAAAATAGTCGGTACCCAAATTTTTTTTTTAACATAGTACCAACTATTTTCTGGCCGGTACTTTTTTTTTTTTTTTTTTTAGGATGGGCATAGCATAGTTGGTTAGAAGAAAAAGTTGTAGGAAACTCGGATTGAAGTTTGCACTCGGTTTGGCTAAGATCAAACAAATGCATTTGGTTGGATGCGTGTGTTACATCGGTTGCATATATCGGTGCATCATTGATGTTTTAACAATAAAACATCGGTCCGTCGCTAATGTTTTTGTAATGAAACATCGATGTTTTATTAGACTTAGCATTGGCAATTAAGCATGATAGTGCTAAAAAAACATCAATGCACTTATGCCGTCGTTAGGCCGTGCATAAAGCATCGGTACTCAATTTTAGAATGCTGGCTATTGTCAAATTAAATTCAGACACTGTAAAAAAACGTAGTTTAGTGTTCGCATACGGCTAGTGAATTTAATTTGACAATAACCAGCATTCTAATAAAACATCGATGTTTCATTACAAAAACATCAGCGACGCACCAATGTTTTTTTAGCACTACTCGGCTAATAAAACATCGATGTTTTATTGCAAAAACATCGATGATGCACCGATACATGCAACCGATGTAACACATGCATCCAACCAAATGCATTTGTTTGATCTTAGCCAAATCGAGTGCAAACTTCAATCCGAGTTTCCTACGACTTTTTCTTCTAGCCAACTATGCTATGCCCATCCTAAAAAAACAAAACAAAAAATTAAGTACCGGCCAGAAAATGGCCGGTACTGTATTAAAAAAAATTTGGGTACCGGCCATTTTCCAATCGGTAATGAATTAAATTGGGTACCGGCCAGAAAATAATCGGTACTGGTATTTTTATAACTTTCCAGTGGATTTGGGTATATTAATTAATTTCTATTAAACTTTGGATATTAATAAAAATGTCGGATCAAACTAAATTAAACTTACTTTAGTTTGAGTTTGAGTTTGAATAAGATTGAAATCGAACTAGTTTGATTTGTTTCAGAACGAACTTCAATCGAACGAGTTAATTGCAAAAAAAATTCGAATCGAAGTCAATCGAATCACGAACTATGAGCTTTTTTTGGCAGTCCTCTCACCCTTAGTTATTTTTTTTAAATTGAATAGCTTAAACTAAGTATTGCATTGGATCTTATCTTATCATATCAGTACCTATTTGTACCTATTTGAAATGAAACCTTAATTTTGCACTGAGCCACTGGCGTTGCTCTAATTTAAACAGTACATGTTAATTTGAGATTTGAACCTAAATAGTTTGCGAACCAATTTCAAACGAACTATACCCAGTTTGAATTTGAGTTTGAATAAGATTCGAACCAAACTGGATTGATTTGTTTCAGAATTAACTTCAATGAACGAGTTAATTGCGAATTTTTTTTCGAATCGAAGTCAATCGAATCACGAACTACGAGCTTTTTTGGCAGCCCTTACAAGTAACAGCTTACAAATGGTCAGTTTAGCAATAATTATGTGATTGGATAAGATAAAAAAGTTTATAATTTAAATAATAGTGTATATATAATTCAAAAAAATATTTTTTTTGTTTTACAATGATATAATATTGATATTTTATAAATAAGTTTCACGACTTTTGTAAATATTTTTTTCTCGCTTGTATAATTCGTCAAATTTAAAAATAAATTGAATATCTGCTAAAAATATATAATTTCAATATAATATGAATATTATTCAAAAATTTGTTATTATGGGTATAACCAAATCGTCAGTGACATTTTTGTCCGGACTCATCCATCAATGGCAGTCATCACATCGCCTTCACAAACTTTTAGCATTGCTAGCATTTGGTTCAACTATTGACATTGCTAGTAGGCTAGTAGCTGATTCACATTTATTTATTTTTATATAATTCGTACTTTACGCATCATATGATCTAACGATTAGTATTTTTTTTTTAAATCTAACGAGAAAAAATATTTTTCAACGAAAAATATCTCAGATGAAACGAACAACTTTTGAGATAATTTCATAGATTTTGACTTGATTGGTCCTAGTATGACAAGATGTGAGAGAAAAGGAGATATTTGTTTCTTCCATTTTGAAGAAATTGTGGCATTAAAACTTCTAGCCAATGAATTGAATAATAAGCAAGAACAAAGATGGAAAAGAAAGGAAAGTTTTATTATTCATTCATGAAGTGTTTTAAAATTCGGTTATATTCAGCGAATAAGTGTCCGGCCAAATAGAAAATAGTTATTCATATCGAATATTGAATTCATGCTTTAAAAAAATTAAAAAACATTCAAAATCCATTAAAAGAGTTCCGGACCCGAATCCATAACCCATTAAATGAGTTTCAGACCCGCCAGGTAGGTGTTTTCTTAAAGCGTCCCACTCAGAAGTCTTTTATAACCTCTCTACATGATGTCTTATTGTATTTAAGTACTGTGGGATTAAATATTTAATAAAAAATCTGCATATTCAGCCGCATACCATACGGTATGCGGTGGCCTTCTGAATACCGCATGAGAACCGAATATTAAAACACTGCATTTATGTAATGGAAATGATTTGTAGTTGAGCTCATGAGCTGAGATTAGACAACCTTTATGCGCTCTGCAATTTAATTAATGTATCTTTATGGTTCTTTATGGAACTTAGTTGATTAGTGGGACAAAAGGAAATTTTGTTTCTTTCTTTTAAAAAAATTTGCACTTTTCTCTGGTAATATTTTATCAAGAGAAATTTTAGTGCCACAGTTTTACTTACTAATTACTACAAGGTGCATGTCATGATTGGTTTGACAGTAATAATTTGCCCAACAAGGCAACAAACGATCAAAATCTTGATTGATATAAAAAATCTTGTAAATTAATTTATCACGTCATTATGGACATGAATAATTCGAATAAATAATTCAAATTTGTTATGGTAAATTAGTAGCATTGGCATGCTGTTGAGGGTAGATTATTGTTCTTAGATAAATTTGGTCTATACCAGTTATTACACTTGTTTAAAAATATTCCTCACTTGACAATAATTTATTTTGACAATCTATAATTTTCAAAATTAAAATTTGAACTTAAAATCTAATATAAGACCGAAAGTTTTAAAACTACCATTGTTTAAAAAAAAAAAAACTAAAAAACTATCGTTTTTGAGAAATTCGATATCTAACACGGCCGCAGAATGATTCTGCGGCTTCAAATGCTGGGACCGCATAGACATTCTGCGGACCTAGCCAGGGGTCCGCAGAACCATTTTTTTTGTGGCCCCATATATAATTTTTTTTGTCAAAGCAAATTTTGAGAAATCTCATACGGGACACGCAAATTTAGAACACAAAAAAATTATTAAAAAACCAAACTTTGAGATATCCCCTGGCTGGGTCCGCAAAACGCCTGTGCGGTCCCCAGCATTTGGGGTCGTAGAATCATTCTGCAACCGTGTTAGATTTCAAATTTCTCAAAAACAATAGTTTTTTAGTTTATTTTTTTAAAATTGTGCTAACTTTAAAAATTTCGGAATATGAGAGGAGGGTTCCACTGCACCCAAATATCCCTACTCCCAAATGCTCCAGAAATTTGGACCATCCGATTTCCGTCAAAAGTCGTGCAGATCAAAAGAAGAATTCAGTGCAAAAAAACTGTCATGTTATAAAAAAAATATATGATTTAGTGCATGTTTCATTAATGATCATTTATAAATTATCAAACAATATTAAAATTATTTGAAATTTGATTGTGCAGATATTTGTATGTTAAATAAAGTACTTTTAAAAATCACTATCGAGATAACTATTATCAAATGATCTCTCTCCTCTTTATTATAAAATATTTTTTATTAATTCTTAATTGAAAAAATAAACAAGACACATTAATTCTACAAAATATTTCTCGAATTTTTTTTTCCTAATTTCTTCTTTTTCCTACACATCAAACTGGCTTTTACACGGATCTAATTAATACAGTCAAAAATGGAAAAAAGAATTGAAGTTCGCATCATTTGTTTAATTTTTATTCTTTTTATAATACATCTTATTACTAGTTACGCACAGGGTCCCATTTTATATGCTAGTGGGACCAGGAAACAGTGACATATAAAAAACAAAAATAGGATCTATTCCACATGATCTGTAAAGGGGGTGATAATATTAATACTACTCCTTTTTTTTTTATTAACACAATATTATTTAATATTTTAATATATAGACAATTTTATCTTTCATTAATTATTTTCTTTAGAAACTGCCTCGCATAAAAAATATAAAATATATTATTTGTTTAAAATAGATTATTTGGATTTGGAAGTGCCGGTCCTACTCCTACACATTCCGTTTGAATCAAAGAATAAAAGAAAAAGGAAAAAGATCTAGAGACAAGAAAACTTTAATATTTGACAGTTGCACTTATAATAATGCTAATATGCATGCTCCATTAACGCACTAATAATTGACACCGCTACAAGTGATGCGATCGATGCACTAAGCTTCAAGTTGATTCTTTTAATTTCGAGTAAAACCTAGCTATCCCTGTTCTATAAGCTACATTGCAATTAGTTGCTAATCAATTGTGATCAATCAAGCAACATGAAAATGAATGAATTTGCTTCTAAAAGGCGTGAACAATTACCGCTATTAAGGAAAAGTATCAGAGAATTAATTTTGTAGAGAAACAGAGATGGTACCGATGGAAGTGACAAGTTCTCTACAACTCTTAGAGCTTGAGACATGGCAGCTCTTCTCATTTAATTCATGAGATTGATTTCTCGATCTCTACGCGGCTACGCCTGCCTGGGATTTTATTCACTTCCAGCTGCTATCAATTGCTCTCGTCTTTAACTTTCTTCGCCTTGTGATCGCATCTCCTTCTCTCTCTCTCTGTTTCCTCTAGAGAATCAAAGTGGCTCTCTTTTTATCCAACTGTAGGAGAGAGAGGAACGCGTATCCTCTGCATTAACTCAAAAGAGAATCTTTTGAGTTAATGAATATCAACCGTCTGATTTTAAACGGAGACAATCCGGCTCCTGCCTATAACATAGGGAGTTTTTCAATATTAGTGCGGATCTAATCTGCACGAATCTTAAAATAGATCGGACGGTTGATATTCATTAACTCAAAAGATTCCCTTTTGAGTTAATGCAGAGGATAGGAATTCGGAGAGAGAGGGGAAGTGCATAGTCGTACAGGTCGGACCAAAAATTGGAATCTTGAATTCTAAATGAAGTTATTCCGATATGACCTTGGAAGTTACTGAAATTAACTTCATTGTTTAGTAATTGGCTCTTAGTGCACCAATGATTTAACTAGGTTATCTATCCTAATATCCTATGATTCCTATCATATCATATTCAAAAGTGATTAAAGCGGATATAAAAAATTATATTTTTTTTATCCTGTTTATCCTGTCGTATTGGCTCTTAACCTCTTACCTGTTTATCCTGTTCATATCATTTTCGTTAAAGCGGATATAAAAAATTATATTTTTTTTAATTTATAAGGCAAAGTAACGAATAAAAAAAGTATTAGCTTGAACATATAAGAATATAGATAAGAGCTATTTAATCGATACCTGCAAAATAAAGGATAAATATAAAATTATATATTATAAGTATTTCATTCGTACATAGTTGAGTTTGACATTTTCTATAATTTTATTTAATTGATAAATTATGACGTCATTGATATATAACATATTAACATATTAACATTTTATATAATGTTATTTAATTAGTAATTATATTCTTTTAAAAATAATGAGATTGATCATTATATTTTATATTTTATGATAGAGTAGGGTTAAATTGCCGTATTTTTCTTTTAGCCCCAATCATGTTCTACATCTTTATCTCTATTTTTGAAGTTCAAACAGTTGATTCAAACCACTCAACATGATCTCCTTATTTAAATGTGCTTAGAGACTAAATTTTATATTTTTTGAAAAAAATTTACTATTTTCTTAGATATGTACGAATCGTAAGATTCTTGATCCATCCAAAAACAATAATTTTGTACTTATCTAAAAAAATTAGTAAACAAATCTAAAAAATATAAAATTTGATCTCCAGTCATATTTTAATATAGAGATCATGTTGAGTGGTTTGAATTTTAGACTTAAAAAACGAAGGAAAGGATACCGGATATAATTTGAGCACAAAATCAATAAAACATTTTAACCCTACTATATTTTTACAATGGGGGTAGGTTTAATTTTTAAACAAATATATTTATTTCTTTGGAATATTTTGGGTTAGATTGTATAAGTTATCAATTTATTTAATAATTAAATGACAAAAATTAAGATTCAGACGAGGTAATGATTAATAGATATTAATATAATACAAATAAGATACAAATAAAAATAATTTTATAAAAATACAAATACCAAAACACTTCTATTCTATTCGTATGGGGCACTGGCCAGCTGGATCCTTTGTTTTTACTTTTTACAGCGCGTGTTTACATGAAGCATTGGATGAGTATGGTGCAAGCAATCTATTTTTTATTTTTACTTTTTTACCTCCGAGTGATTATGGTGCGAGTTATCATTGTTTGTTCAAAATGGTATCTCATTATTTCATATTTATATTGCGGTTTACCATTTTTTTAAAAGGTTGTACCAAACTAAGCACCTTATTTTACCTGGTTAAAGAAGAATATGACTGTTTCTTTTCTTTTGCCTTTGTAATATAAAAATTAAATATTTTATAAAGAGTGAGGCTACGGTGCTATGCATAGCACCAATTGGGTCCGTGCTATGGCTCAAAATTTGACTTTTCAAAATCCTAACGGTCGATCCGAACCGTTCAACATGATTATAAAATGAATATGTACTTGCAAACCAAATTTTACATTTTTTCGAATTTTTTACTATTTTTTCGAAAATCACTTGATCTGAACATTCTGGACCATCCAAAAACAGCCTATCTAAAAAAATAGTAAAAAAATTCGAAAAAATGTAAAATTTGGTTTGCAAGTACATATTCATTTTATAATCATGTTGAACGGTTCGGATCGACCGTTAGAATTTTGAAAAATCAAATTTTAAGCCGTAGCACGGACCCAATCCGTGCTATGCATAGCACCGTAGCCTCACTCTTTTATAAATTTTGTGTGTACACGAGATCAGATGTGTTAATTCTTTTGTTGAGATTCATATTTGAAGTATTTGTTTTAACAATAAAAAATTGTTATAGTTGGCTCTCCATCTCTATAAACCATTAATTGCAACTTTTTTTTTTTGCAATTGTGGGGAAGTTAATGTTATGTAACTGAACTGGACACCAATCCGGTCCAATTTTGATCAACGGTTCATTGGTCGACCAATAAGCTAACTGGTTTAACCACTAATTTTTTTATATTTATAAGATATCAAAATTTTATATAAAATAATCATATTTTGTATAAAGTCCTTGCATAATATTAGAAATCTAATTATTAAAAAAATGGAAACTAACTATAGACTTAAGTATGCTTGTACAAGATTTTGGGCCTTTAAAATTCATATAAATTGCCTCAATCTTGTAGTCCTCTCTAAGATGATTTGTGTATTTGATTTGTATATTTAAGATTAATTAGGTATTTAATTTATAACAACACTTCATGCATGTATAATATGATTAAAATCATTCTTATGTGGACCTAGATTTCCCAGGTGGTAAACTGGTAATACAATCTCTAGGCATAAAGGTACATGCATGAAAATGACAATTATGAATAGCTTCACCTTTTGGTTGATATATGGGGTCCAACTCTATTTGGACCCACTAATTTGTAGCTTTTGGCGGTACATCTATCTAATATTCCATGAAGATAAGCTTAATTTAACCAGGTACCGGATACAAAAGTGGTACATGTATTATTTTTTGTTAAAAACACATATGAGAAGCGAGTCATTAAATTTTATTACATAGATTAGGCATGTGGGATTGATTTTTGCCACCGATTCTTGCCTAAAATTGGTAACGAAAAATTGATTTTTGTGATAACAAAGTAACAAACTAAACTTTAAATTTAGCATTACAAAGACCCTTGTAAGTAAGAACATGTCTCAAATCTTTTGGGACCTTTGAACTCAGAGTAGGTCCGATGCCCATCGGACCTACTTTGGTTCGATGGGTTTAATCACCGTCCAATCAACATTAAGATGCATGCGTTCTGTATTATGTTCGTACGCATCTGCTTTAATTTTCATGCGTACAGATCTTGATACTGATCGGACGGTGTTGGAACTAATTGGACCCAAAAGTAGGTCTGATGCCCATCGGACCTACTCCTATCTCGGGACCTTTCCCTTTCCCTTTCCTTTTACTTTACATTTTGGTCCCTAAACTTTCAATTTAGTAATAATAGATAATAGCTTGATCCTTAATTCCTTATTTTTACTTTAAAAAGAGCATTACAAAGACCCAATTTATACCGCTCCTCTGATTTTTTTTTTCTTTAGTAATTCTTTGCAACTTAATTATGTTTTGTATCATTTTATTTCTTAACATTTATTAAGAATATTTTTTATCTAATAGTAATTTATTGGTTGACAGCAGCCAAGTGATTGTAAAAAATAAAAGTTAACTAAAAGTTATAGAAATAAATTAAAACAAAAATCTATTGTGCGCAATAAATCTGACGCAGCCTAGACATTTGATATCTTTTATTTAATGAAAAAAAAAAAGGAACGGCACCAGATACCTAGCTTTTTTTATTTTTATTGACAAGATATGCACCATGACTAAATAGACTACACATCTAACACATTGCTTTCACTTGGGTCTGTTGGGTGTGTATTGTAAGTAATTATTATTACTAATTAGTAATTAATGTCATAGTCATGCTCTCGTTAATTTATATGCACCCAAGAGCAAGTGCAGATTTTTTTTTATTTAGATATATAATATATATTTATTGTAAAAAAAAATCTGAAATTTAAAGGAACATTGCTTCGGCTCTTTTACGCATTGTTACACATTTCCTTTTTAAATTGATGTTAAAGGAACCGAAACAATTCTTTGGTTTTGTTAAATTTCGAATGTTTCGGTTCTTTTATGCATTGATACATGTCTTGTATTTGCATTGATGCTAAAGAAATAAAAGTAATATTTCAGTTCCTTTAAGTTTAAAAAAAATCTTATCAAATTTGAAGACTTGTAATTTTTTAAAAATGTCTAAAGTGACCGAATCAATGATTTAATTTCTTAAAAATGTCTGAAGGAATGGGATCGATAAAAGTTTCTCATCTATCTATTTTTTGACAAAAAATTTAACATTTCTAAAAATAAAATTATGAAGAAAGTGTTTAAAATAAAGTCTTATCTTGACTTTCTTAGAATGGATGGATACTTGATAGTTAACAATGTAACATACACTTTAGCAGCATCTACCAAGCCTTCAAAAAAAAAATATATATATGTAAAATACATAGAGTTGACAGCGAGGTTTTATAATAAACACGAGTATATTATCTATAAAAATGTAACATACCTATAGTTGATAGTGAGGTTTTATAATAAATAGGAGTATATTATCCAAATAAGAAAGCTCATGTTAAGAATTTTCTTGGTCTTACAGCCCCTGTGTAGAATTAATTTTTTATATATTTTAGAAAGAGCAATAATTGTATATTCTACCTGCATCTCTTATTTGCACATAAATATATTTTATATTTTTCAGAAAATATTTATACTTGATGATAAAAGTTATTAAAATAAACATTCTGAAAGCTATATATTTATTTATATAACAAAATCTTTAGCTCGGACTTTTTTATAATCGTTTTACAAAATATAATAAAGTATGAGTGAGACTACAATAATATGCATATTACGGATCAACCGTGCTGGATCTATTTTTCTAATTTCAAAGTTCAAATGTATTTGGAGATCAATTTTTTTATTTTTTTTTTAAATTGTAGACCGCACAGGCGTTCTGGGGTTCGGATCCCCTAAAGTAACCCAATCTTTGGGTTTTGGATTGAGACCGTCCAATTCGAATTCGTCGCTCGAGATCGTCTCGGGATTCGAATTTGTCGTTGGGATATGTGCGCTCACTTCGCGGATTCGAATTGGACAGTCTCGATCCAAAACCCAAAGATTGGGTTACTTCACTGGATCCGAATTGGGCGTTCTGCGGACCCAGCCAGGGGTCCGCAGAACCATTCCGCGGACCCAATTTTTGTTTTTTTTTGGTGTCTTATCGAGGCACCACGTGCCTCTGTATGAGATATCTCAATTTTTTTGGTATTTTAATATTTTTTGTTCTAGGAATGTGTGCCCCATTTATGAAATATCTCAAAGTTTGAAAAAAAAAAAAATTGGGTTCGCATAATGGTTCTGCGGACCCAGCCAGGGGTCCGCAGAACGCCTGTGCGGTCTCCAACATTTGAGTCCGCAGAATCATTTTGCGACCGTGATAGATTTCGAATTTTTCAAAAACGATGGTTTTTTGGTTTATTTTTTTTTAAACAATGGTAGTTTCAAAAATTTCGGAAAGTTTGCCAAATGAAGTCTTATCTTGCCGAAATTTTTATTAACAGAAAAAAGAATAAATTAATATCGACATAGAATAAGAATTTCGTGGTATTTTGAAATGTAACAAAGACGTTACGGTTCATAACGTCCAGGGGACGTTACGAACCGTAACGGCCAACTTAACTACGTAATTAGCACAACAACCCAGCTTACGGGCTGGCCGTTCCGAACAATGACGGCCAGCGATAGAAGAAAAAAAAAGTCAGAGGTTTGGCCGTTGGGAACCATGACGTCCTGGGAGAGAAGAAAAAATAAAGTGTGGCCGTCCGGAACGATAACGGCCTGCGCAGAAGAAAGAAAAATTTAAGGCCGTTCCGAACGATGACGAACTGTCGGCAGTACAGGAAAAGCGGCTTGGACGTTATTCTTCATAATGGGCAGAATTACAAAGGCACTTTCTGGATCCCAGCAGAAAAAAATTAAAAATATGGACGTTGTACTCCTTAACGTCCAGACAATCTATAAATCACACGCCCCTCTCGCTGAAGTCTGTACAACTCTTTCTCAGAGGCTCAGTCTCTGCAACTCTCTCCTCTAGTTTAAAAAAAAAAAATCTCTCCTCTAAGAAAAAAAAAAATTACGCCTTGTCATACACCTCTTCCCTTGAGAATAAAGAAATCATCAATATAAAAGGTAAATCTTCAATTATATGTCATGTATTTACGTTTATGATTTATATAAGATGAATATCAAAATTGTTTTTTACATTAGTTAAAATAATATTAGTAATGTTAATGTTAATTTGTAATGTTAGTAATGTTAATGTAATGTTAATGTAATGTTAATGTAATGTTAATGTAATGTTAATGTAATGTTAGTAATGTTAATGTAATGTTAATGTAATGTTAATGTAATGTTAATGTAATGTTAATGTAATGTTGTAATATTAATAATGTCTTCAATTATATGTCATGTATTAGTAATGTTAATGTTAATTTGTAAAAATATTGTAAATTTGTAATGTTAATTTGTAAAAAATATTAGTAATGTTAGTAAAAATATTAGTTATGTTAATTTGTAAAAATATTAGTAATGTTAATGTGTAAAAAATATTAGTAATGTTAATTTTAATGTTAATGTGTAAAAATATTAGTAATGTTAATGTTAATGTTAATGTTAATGTTAATTTATAAAAATTTTGTAAAAAAATTAGTAATGTTAACGTTAATTTGTAAAAATTAGTAATGTTAATTAAAAAAAAAATAGTAATGTTAATATTAAATAATTTGAAATATATAAATAAATAAAGAAGTTCACATTTGTAAAAATTTACTAGTTTAGATTAATAACTATTGTGTAGGGTAATTAATTAATATTTATTGTTCATTAGTGCCAACATTTTTTAAATTTATTTTTTTGGACGAGAAGGATGGACAGTAACAATCGAGGTAAGAAAGAGAGCAACCGAGATTGTGGCGTAGCGAGAGGAGGGTCAATTAGTGATCGAGGTAAAAATGAGGGGAAAAAGAACAACTGGCCCGTATGCCGTGATCCCCGGAATTGTGTGACATGTAAGATGGGGGAATGGAATAGACGGCATGGTCGGTATGAAATTTCAGACGACGACTTTGTGGAAATCCCCTACGGCTCTGGATTGAAAAAGAAGAAGGTTGATCCAGAGCCTCCAGCATCGGACAATGAGTTTGTTCCGTGTACTTATACTGGTAAGGCCACCACTTCGTCTGCTGTGACTGATCCAGATCCGACAAATTCCGATGATGACTTTGTTTCATGTACTTTCAAGGCTCGTTCTAAGAAGTAGTAGTACTTATTAGTAATGTTTGTTGTAAGAAGTAGTTGTACTTATTGTAAGAAGTAGTAGTATTATTAGTAATGTTTGTAAAACTACTTATTAGTAATGTTTGTTGTAATAATAAATTATATCTAATTTATTCATTATTGTGCAGGCTAATTCATCAAAATAATTAATCATGCTCATGGTAAGAGTTCATTTCGGTGGTGAAATACGGCAAGGTCGTAAAGGAGCGGAGTACACCGAATCTCTTCGATTCACATTGATGGCAACTAGTGAACAAGGTTGGCATGATGTGAAAGGTGAAATTTATCGCCAGCTTGGATATTCTGAGAGTGAGTACAACCTAAAAACACTTGCACGGGTTAATGTTGGTACAACAACTCGACGTTATTATGAGATATAAGAAATCGTGTGGGATCAGACTTGGCGAGGTATTTACGACCAAAGTATGCTTGCCAGAACCCAGTATTCTTATGTCAATTTGTACATTGAGTTAGTTCCAATTGTTGGTTCGATGCAATCGCAATTATTCATTAATAGTGTGTTACCAGAGACACAACCAGAACTTGGACATACCCAATACAGTGTTTCACAAGCGGGTCACAGTCTATTCGAACCCTATCAAATACAACAAACACAGAGGCGCGACCTTTATCTGAGTCCTTATCCCGATGTAAACGACTTGTCACCGCCTGTTCAGACAGGTATGGGTTGGATAGAGTATAATAATCAGGACAGTCCATGGGTTGATCCGCCAAGGGCCGGGAATCCTTGTAATGATGCAGACGGCGTACCGCAAAGTGATGACGAAGATGACGCTGACTCATGTGAGGATGATGCTGATTGGGATACCGAACCTGATTTAGAAGGATGTCCCGCCTGATACCTAGAGACAATCGCAAACACCACGTGTTCAGGCTCGACATTTTCCCATATCTGATCGCAGTACGAGTCACCCGGTGGGAAGTTTCAATGACACCTCGGGATTCCATGAAGCAGATGTATCCTACTTCAGTAGGACCCAACACGTCCATGATCCACTTGGTGTAGGTAAGGAGTACTCTTCAAAAGAGGCTTTACGGTTGGCCATAAATGATTATCACATCAAAAATAATATTGAAGTAAAAACTACTAGTAGCAATAGAACCCAACTGATAATGGACTGCAAGAGCAGCAGGTGTATGTGGCGTTTGTATGCCAGGTCCGGCATATTTTCATCTAAGTGGGAAATTAAAACAATTAGAGCACCACATACGTGCCAGGCCGATGCTTCTCGTACCGATCACTCACAATTAACTGCAGAAGTGATTGCCGATGTTATAAGAGAAGATATTAGGGAAGATGTTACAAAAAACATTAAAAGCATTAAAGGGCTAGTCCGTCAGAAATACGAAGGAGTTACTCCCAAATATAACAAGCTGTGGCGTGGTCGAGAGCTGGCAATCGCACAAATATTCGGTAGTTGGGAAGGCTCGTACAACCTTCTCACCCCATTGTTGGAAGCAATTAAAAGATCAACTCCTGAAACAAAATATGGAGTTGCGCACGAACCCATGGAGGATCCGCAAAAAAGGTTGTTTAAGGCAGCTGTGTGGGCTTACGGTCTGTGCATTGCTGCAGTACCTCATCTCAGGCCAATCATTAGTATTGATGCATGTTTCCTGTCTGGCCGGTACCAAGGGAGACTGCTGATGGCGTGCGGTTATGATGCAGAGAACCAGTTGCTTCCTCTGGCTTTTGCATTAGTCGAGGAAGAGAGATTCGAGACATCGGGATGGTTCATGAGGTGGTTGCGTTGGGAGATAATTGGTAATAGGTTCATGTGTGTTGTTTCTGACCGGCACATGGGGATCAAGAAAGTATTCACCGATAGATACGGTGGTTGGTACGAGAATGGCGGCGAGTGCGTTCACAGATTGTGTTCACAGCACGTCGCCGAGAATTTGATGAAAAAGGTACATAATAAAAAAATCTGCGAACTATTTAAAATACTTGTGAACAAAAAGAAGCCACGGAGGTTTGAAGAGTTCTTCGAACTATTGCGGAAGAAAGTCCAGATGCAGTTGCATACCTAGATAATGTCGGTAAATACCAAGATTCCAACCATAATGAGATCCCTAAACCATGGAAGGTGTATCAGAGCATGGACGGCGGCCCTCGCTGGGGAATTATGACTACTAATGGATCTAAATCATTGAACGCTGTATTCAAAGATAGTCGACGACTGCCAGTCGTTGCACTCGTGGAAGATACATATTACAAGTGTCTCGCTTGGTTTAACCAAAGACGAGCGAAAGCAGTGGCTCGCATAGCCGATCAGCAACTTTGGTCAGCACGGGTTGAAGAATTGTTGACAAAAGGAATCGGGAAATGCTTACCAATGCGTTCAATGCCAGTTGGTGAGCACGGTGAACACGAGGTCAGGGTTAAGGATGAGAGAGTCGTATACAAAGAACGAGACAGAAATTTTAGTTATAGAAGGGAGACTTTCAAGTATAAGGTCGACATACGTGACGGAAACAGAGCAGAATGTGTATGTCTCAAGCCACAACTTACAGGTATACCGTGCGCCCATGTTCTCGCTGTGTGTCGGGATCGGAGATACAACCACAATTTATTCGTGCATCATTTGTATTCGACGAGAAAACTTGCTGAAACTTGGAGTGGCCAATTCCACGGCTATGCCAACCAATGTGACTGGCCAACCATAGCCGGTCTAACTATTATTCTGGACAAAAACAGAATAAAAAAGGGTAGGAGAAGGCACAACCGTATAGTCATGCTGATGGATGAAATGGAAGGAATGAGAGTGGGACACCAGGCTAGACGTTCTACGTCCGACAGGCATGCAGCAGGTTTGTTAATTTTATTTTCAATACTAAATTTTGATGTCATTCTCGTTGGAAATATCAATTTTCAATGTTGTTTTATTGGTTCAGAGGCTTCTTCTGGACAGAGCATGGGACAGCAAGCGAGACGTTCTATGTCTGACATACATGCAGCAGGTTTGTTGATATTTTAAATTTAATTTATTTGTTTTATCGGTCTTATTGAAAAGTTGTCCGAACTTTGTAATATACTTTGTTATCTATTTTTTTTCAGGAACCTCTTCTAGTTACAATCGGAGATGAAGCGAACTTGCTTCTCGTGTATTTAGTAATTGTTGTTATGTATGCATAATTTTGTAATTTGTTTGGACATGGTACTTGTATTTTGGTATTTGTATTTTGGTATTTGGTATTTTTATTTTTATTTGTATTTGTATTTTTGTATTCGTATTTTGTTGTTTATGCATAATTTTGTAATTTGTATTTCCATTTATAATTGGTCGAACTTCAAATCCATTTTTTAATCTTTAATTGGTCGGAATTTTGTTTTTAATTTTTTGTTTATAATTTGGCGGAGTGCATTTTGCAATTTTGACAGCACCATAAAACTAAAGCACAAAAACCAAATCCGAAAACCAAATCCCCAAACCGAATACATCATGGCCGAATTCATCATGACACAAGCATATCCCAATGGCCCGATCCCAGAATACAAGCATACAAGCACAAAAACTACAATAATCATACAATCACAAAACCTAACATAAACTACAATAATCATACAAGCACAAAAACTAACATAAACTAACAAATGGTCATACAAGCACAAAAACTAACGTAAACAACCGTTCATCAAACAACATACATGAAATGAAATACCTAGTCAAAAGTGAACTTGTATGGCTGTTGGCGCTCTCTGCGTGGGTATCTGCGTGCTGGCTCTTGTTGTTGTTGTCCTCTCCTACGCCTCACGTAAACATTATTGTATGCATCGACACTGTGTAACGCGGTGCCAAATAAGCTCTCTACCGCTTGTGTACGTGGTGTGACGACTTGACTAGATACCGTATCGTCATATGTACCAGTAGCAACTGGCCCGGGCATCCTGAAATGGTCATCCGAACCCTACAGCAATCGCCGAAGTCTTTACCAAACATATAGAGACGATTATTTAAATAAAACTTATAATTTCAGAATAATTACCTGGTACACCAGACTTGGTCCTGTATGACCCGTGTATTGCTCATCGTAAGCAGAGGCCTGATGGTATGTCTGGTGTCCAAACTCATCGAAACCGACAAACTCATTCGGTCCCTATAATAAATATTGTAGTATTGTAATAAACATTCAACCACGGTTTTTTATGATTAAATTTCTTACAAGTTTGGAAGAAATACCTGGTCGAGCTGACTTGGTCCCGTGTGACCCATGTGCAACGAGGAATCTTGGACGGGAACGCCATGGTGTGTCGTGTATTGCCCCTCCTGTGTAGGACATTGCTGGTACGGCTCGTTTTGAAGCAACTCTGTCACTAATTGTGTTGTCTCATACCAATTGAAGTCGTGTATTTCCTGCAACAAGTATTTAGTACTTAATAAATGTAGAATCGACAATCAACAACAAAATTCTTACAGTTTAGAATAGTTACCTGGTCGACCAGACTAGGTCCTGTGTTGCTCTGTGCAACACCGTCATGTGTGGCTCCGATATTGACCTCCGGTTCCTACAAAAATTATATTACTATTTCAATAAATACAATCGATGATTACTTAAGATTTTGTAAAGTTTTGTACACTTACCGGATCGACCTGAGTAGGTACGACTCGTGCGAGGTAGTCCATCAACCCGTCATCGAGTTGAGTCAATTATCTCTATAGTGGGGATCATCATCTACGGGCAAGTCGGGGATGGGTTCTTGACCGGGAGGAATATCACCATCTGGAATGTCCTCGTAGTTGGCCGAAAGATCGACCGCTCTCATCATGTCATGGTATTTAGGCTCCATACCATTGTCTCTGAGAAGGCCACAACTTAATCTGAGCAAAATCTTTCCCATCTTTTTAAGAGTCTTTGATTTGGCCAGAGCTATACCATACGACACTATCTTCACTCCTCGTAGTACCTACAAAATAAAAACAAAGTTAGTAACCTATATGAAAGATTAATATCATAAAATAAATATTTTGATGATTGAATTGAAACTTACATCACGTGTGTCCTTCGGGGCACTAGGAATGTACCCTACTTTGTCATGCTCATCCCTATATTCTGGAATTGGATGATCAAGACCTTGTATGCACCTTCTCGATAAGAAGACATTGTGCATACAATTGTTTTGAAACCAACTCCGATATGGAAAAAGCTGGTCGTCCGACCATAGTCCCGTCGGAACAACCAAGTGATTGGCAGGATGAGATGCATGTTGTACGTAGGTGTGGTGCTCAACAACCCAATCTTTTCTTGTCACATGCACACTATGAATAATGTTATGTAACCGGCGTACCTCGTCCTCGCCCAACGGGGGTGCTACTGGGATGGGCTGTGAATAGCCAAGCTGACACATCACTCGATTAGGATAATGGTGTTCCACTATCCAAAAGTGTATTAGTGGCACACCGGCTAGCCACACATCTCTGTCATCCTGAACT
The DNA here is from genome assembly GCA_011114355.1 of Carex littledalei. Classification (NCBI taxonomy): domain Eukaryota; kingdom Viridiplantae; phylum Streptophyta; class Magnoliopsida; order Poales; family Cyperaceae; genus Carex; species Carex littledalei. The sequence goes on along the minus strand of CM022084.1, from coordinate 1,795,156 downwards.
CGTGCTGGCAACCGAGATTGCACCTCATCCAACAGTGCTTTGTAAGGTTCCCATCTTACCATATAATCTTCAAGATCCTGCAATTGACTTCGGAAGTAGCCAACTCCAGCCCGATTGTGAGCTTGATTATATCATGGCAACAGCACCACATCTCCCCGATTGCAGGACACCTATAATAAAAAATTTAAGATTCTTAATAAACATAAAACACATCAAATTAAAGTATTGTAAAGTTTTTTGTAGTTACCTTTCTGGATTCGGGTAGCCCCAATGTGGAATCCATGCACCTACGGGATAAGAACGGCCGGTCGGTAATCTGGACCAACACTAATGCTGTAGAAGAAGAGTTGGTCCCCACATAGATTTCGTCCGACGCTTAACGGCAACACACAAGTTCCTATAGAGTAGTGCTAGAACAGCACCACTCCAGTTGTATTGCACCAGTTCGTCAAGGTTTCCAAGAAATTACAGATACATCACCGGAACTGAATCTCCTGAAGAATCAGCAAAAAGTAAAGTCCCGAACAAGTCCAGTATGTAAGCCTGAGTGTACTAGCGTACCTGCTCATCTGTAGGCTCACTCGGATTTTCAGCTGGCATGACAACAAATCGATTGCGCAATTCCTTCAAACATATAGAATATCCTGACGTCATGCGAACAGCACTTCCATCGGCTGACTGCGATCTCTTCTTCTTTTGAAGCACCGCATCCGCACTCCCAACTCCAAGAAGCTGCTCCACTAATGCATGCGCATTTGTGTCTGCAAACCCGGTCACCGGAGCCCCCTTTATTGGCAATCCCCACAGACATGACACATCTTGCAGTGTGACCGTCATCTCTCCCACAGGAAGATGGAAAGTGTGCGTCTCTGGTCTCCACCGCTCAACGAGGCCAGCGAGGAGCCCTTTGTCAATGTTCATATCATTCATTCGAGCTATCTGATACAAACCGAGACTACACAAGAATAGGTCGCAGCGCGCGTGGCGTGGAATCACAGACCGGTGGTGTCGAACATCCACCCCGGTATAATCCTATCATTGTTATACAATTTGATTAAAATCAAAACTCGTAATTCAAATATTTATATCTCTTTATTCAAAAACATGTGAATTTTGGATATGAGACGATTCATTGAGTAACTTACCATGTCAGATAACAGTGCGACCTTATGCTGTGCATGCAGCATCCATAATAAGTTGCTAAAATTCTCTGCTGGAGGTTTACTCGGACCACAACTGCTTGACATCCTGCATGCATAACATTTTAACCTTAAAATTAAAACAATCTAAATTTTCAAAAATTTACATTTAAACCACACATCATAACAGTTACGTTTGCATTTACATTTACATTAACATCCTACATCCAACATGTTTGACATCAGGTACAATTGCATAAAATTATACCTACCACCTAAAAAATTATACCTAATCGGATGCAATTTAACAAAATTAAACCTAATCGAATGCTAATTTAAAAAATTAAACCTAATAATAACCTAACTAACCTAATTAACAATAACAATAACCTAATTAACAAAATTAAACCTAATCGGATGCAATTTAACAAAATTAAACCAAATCGAATGCTAATTTACCAAATTAAACCTAACAATAACCTAATTAACAAAATTAAACCTAATCGGATGCTATTTAACAAAATCAAACCAAATCGAATGCTAATTTACAAAATTAAACATAACAATAATCTAATTACACCTAATTAACAATAACAATAACCTAATTACACCTAATTAACCTAATTAACAAAATTAAATCTAATAGAATGCAATTTCACATAATTAAACCTAACAATAATCTTGACAACAAATTCAACCTTAAATTATTGTTAATTTATAAAGTTCTAAAATATTTAAAAAAAAATATTTACCTTCTAGGGTTCTGAGGTCAGCGGGGGAAGGTCAGCGGGGGAAGCGGAGCTGCGGACCTGGACGTTATGGAGAAGAACGGCCAGGCGCTTTTTTCTCGCTTCTGTCGGTATCGTTCCTCTTCTTTTTTTTCCGCCGCGTCTCTCTTTTTCGGTCTCTCTGTGTTTTTTTTTCCGGAAGGTTACGGACAGAGAGCAAAAGAGTGGGTACTTAGGCGTTTAAAAAAAAAAAAAAGCTGGCTGTCATGGTTCGGAACGGCCAAAGATTAATTTTTTTTCTTTTCCGCATCTGGCCGTCATCTTTCGGAACGGCCTCGAAATTTTTTTTTTTCTGCGCAGGCCGTTATGGTCCGGACGGCCAGACTTTTTTTTTTTTTCTTCTCTCCTGGGACGTCATGGTTCCCAACGGCCAGCCCCTCTTATAATCTGCGTCGCTAAGAATTGTTAAGCTGGCCGTTACGGTTCGTAACGTCCCGTGGACGTTACGAACCGTAACGTCTTTGTTACATTTCAAAATACCGCAAAATTGTTATTCTATGTCGATATTAATTTATTGTTTTTTCTATTAATAAAAATTTCGACTTATCTTGACTATGAATTATTTAAACGATAACCAGAGAATCTCTAGTTGTATTACCTGTATAAAATAAAACATAAATTCATGGATACCATGAGGGGTAACAATGTAACATACGTGAGTTGATAGCGATGATCTAAAATAAGCACGAGTATATTTCCACAAGAAAGATACCTCATGCTAAAAAAATTCTTGGTCTTACTTCTGTTTAAAATTAATTTTTATTTACTTATTTTAGAAGAGTGATAATTGTACCATTTATCCGCATCTCCTACCTGTACCCTAAATATATTATATCTTTTTTCAAAAGTGAGGCCATGGTAATATGCGTATTACACATCGGCCCACACTATGAACTCATATTTTCATTTTTAAAATCCAAACCATCGATATAAATCATTCAATATGATCTTCATATGAAAATGTACTTGCAAATCAATTTTTTAGAATTTTGTTACTATTTTTTTAAGATGGGTAAACAATCATTTGATTTAAAAATTCTGAACCAACCAAAAACAATAATTTTCTACCCATTTAATGATCTAAAAAAACAGTAAAAAGTTATAAAAAAAAATGTGAAATTTGTTTTTCAAGTACATTCATATGAAGATCGTGTTTAATGGTTTGGATTGACCTTTTAAACTTAAAAAAAATGAAGAAATAAATCCATAGCACAAGTCAATTGTAATATGCATTATTACCAAAGCATCACTTTTTTTTCAACTTGTTAAAATCCTTCTACTTCATGAGCTATGCATGTAAATGTAAAGTTTTGAAAGTTTCGAATTTATTTAGTACAAGATCAAGCGTTAAAAAAATGAATATTTTGAAGTTGTTTTATAAGTTGTGTTTATTCCTTGTGTAACTAAAATAAACATTCTGAAAGCTATATATTTATTTATTCGACAAAGTTTTTTAACTTATGATAATTTGAAAAGAATAATAAATTATTTTATACTAGATAGTAAATTCAATAACGTATATATTAAGTAGAAACACTTTAATTTGGAATACAGTTAGAGTTTGACTCTCATTTATTGCATGTTACAGTTTATAAGCTACAAAACTGTTTGCATGTCACTTTTGGCCACCTAATTTATCTCTGTACCAACGCCAATTACGTCCTTAATTAATTCAATTAGACCTATTGAATGGATCAAAATAAACCGAAATGAATGGTGTATCTCATTTGGAACATCCGATTTGCCCGACATTTTTATTAATATCCAAAGTTAATTAGCAATTAATATTTATGCTCAGAATTCTCGACTTTCGCCAAAAAATGCCCAGAATTCCCGACTTTCGACATTTTTATTAATATCCAAAGTTTCCTCCTCCTCTTCTTTTTTTTTTTTGTTTTTTTAGAGACACTATGAAGAGCAAAATAATGAAATCTAACACTGAAAATTTGAATTTTTTGTTTAAATTATTTGTTAGATTACTTCTTTTGATTTATAATTAGCATATTTATACTAAAATACACTAGATTACTTGAAATTATGTTGAATTACACTATATTACAATAAATTATGTTGAATTACACTAAATTACGTTAAATTACGCTAAATTACAATAACTTCGCTAATTATGCTGAAATACGGTAAATTACGCTAAACTACACAAAATTACGCTAAAGTAGACCGATTTTGTGTCATCTTTCATGAATCATAAAAAATAGTAAAAAAATTCAGAAAATAGTAAAAATTGGTATTCTACAAGTTCATTATGTAACTAATTTACTGAGCTACTTAGATTGAATAATAGAAATAAAAATCTTAATCGGAAACTTCAACTCAAGTTTTGAGGCTCTTCTCTTAGTTTTTTGGCAATTCTGAATTTTGAAATCGGACACTCGAGCGCCGTTTTATGACCGTTTGAAGTTTCGTCGTCGTTTTTTGCCTTTTCAGTGAAGATATCGTCCCTATTCATATGTAATTTAGCATAATTTACCGTATTTTAGCGTAATGTAATGTAATTTAGTGTAATTTAACTTAATATAGTGTAATTCAACATAATTTCAAGTAATTTAGCGTATTTTAGTATAAATATGCTAATTATATATCAAAAGAAGTAATCTAACAAATAATTTAAACAAAAAAATTCAAATTTTCAGTGTTAGATTTCATTATCTTGCTCTTCATAGTGTCTCTAAATATTAATTTTTAGCAGCAGTCAGAAATTCTGAGCATAAATATTAATTTCTAATTAACTTTGGATATTAATAAAAATGTCAGGTGATTTGCTCTTTATTTTGAATAAGCATTAATTGTAGATAATTAATAACTGTGGATGAATAGCAACAGTCTAGCATTAAATGCGTTTTACCAAAAATTGGAAATGGGTGAAGATATTAACATGGCTGTTTTGGCTTCATGCAGTGCACAGACAATAGAGTCAAAATGAAAAAATATATGATTTGTGTGTTGCATGAAACTAGAACAGCACTGTCAATAAGCATAGGAAAAGAAATCTGCTGTAGTTGATACCTATTCGGAAGTATATGATAATAGTGTGTAATTAATTAGTTGGACTGCTCAATTGAAACTTCTATATTATATTTTTTTTTCAAAAAGAAAAACAATTGATTTTTTTAAACTCAACTGATGATTACCAACTGACAATTTCATACAAAAAATAAAAGTTAGATAATACAAAATGTAATGTGTTTGAATGTTACATTATATATGTAAAGAAAAATAACAAACATCACAATGAAAAGGATAATCTAACAAAACTAAAAACAAACAAGCTAGCAATTATGCAATATTTACATTTCAAAAACTAATTTCAAGCTCTGCTTCTCTTAGGAGGTTGCTCTAATGCCGTACTTTTCAAGAAAATATTCGTTAATTAAACATAAATAAAACTAATTATAACTGTTAATTTTTGACGTCTTGGTTGTCTATTTGCATTTATAAAACTGAGTTTGAAGCTAAAATATAAAGAGTTCCTGAATTCGGATCCACTCAGATACTTGACCGCATAGATTAGATCCGAATAGTTCGTTATGCCTCAACACAAATCTTAAAGTGATCTCCTGAATCTAATCAAGCGCGAGTTCCGTACTGGCTCAACTGAAAGCTAACCTAACGCGGTCAGATAATCGTTATGTTAATTACCCCGATACTTTATGTATGGTCCCGTATTGTATTGCCGTATTGATACCCGTACCCGTATCGCCCGTATTCCATATTACCGTATCCCGCATCGTATCCGATACGATACTCGTACCCGTATCCATGCAACATATAATCGTTAACTTAAAGTACTTGGTTTCCTATGTCTTCAGACATGCAATCTACGTAGAATAGTATACTACAGATCGAAACAGAACTATATGCTTGTGTGCAATTAATTTAAATATATAGATTATAGAATTTGATCAACTATTTGGGTATGTAACTTAAAAATCAGATTTTTCTTTTTAAATCATTGCCAACATTTGATCAGCCTACTTCCTTTCGTTTTATATGATTATTTTTAACTATTTTAATGTGTAATAATATGTATGACAATATTTACTTGTTGAACATACCTCCCAGTGTTCTGCATATGTCATGTTATTTTTGTATCGGGTATATTGATTGCAAAATTCGTGTGTTTACCAGTACCACCTAAAATTCGTGTGTTTATGTGGCTTACCCAACATAATAAAATTCTTACTAAAAGCAACTTAGTTAACAAAGGGTGGAATGGGGATCAACAATGTCTCATATGCTCTGAACCAGAAATAGTAACACACTTGTTCCTCACATGTCCCCTGACTCAACAAATATGGTTCTGGTTAGAAAAAAGTCAAGATATATTGCATACTTGGGACTCTTTCACTGATATTATCCATTTTGCCTGCTGTGCAAAGATCTGGATTTTTGATAGTTTTTAGTACATTATGTTGGAATATTTGAAAACACAGAAATGACCTTTGTTTTAATAATAAATCCTTTCAAACAGCTAGACATATAATACTTCTGATCAAATCTATGGTGTTGTACTGGACAGGTCCCCTCAATTCTAGTCTGCAGGCAGCAGCTGGTGACTGGCTCCCAGTGATGGAGGATGCCATTCCTTTAGCAAGCTATATGCCATTGGAGATGGTGGTCTACCAAGACCCAGATGAGCATCTGCCTCCTGAATGAAGATCTCACAGCAATCTTATTTAAATTTTGCAACTGACTTCCTTAGCCCATTACTTTGTGGCTTAGTTAGCTCCACTTTATCTTACTTTTGGTGTTTAGATAGTCCATGTTCTTGGCTAGTCTGTTTACTATACTTCTTTCCTGTTATGTCTTTTGAAGATATCAGTCTAGCCTATAGCTAGTTGGAACTGGTTTTTGTAATTATCTGATTTCAGCAATGGAATGGGCTATCATGCCTCTTTAAAAAAATATATATATATATTGATTGCAAATTATACTGTTTCGATCTTCATCAAAATTTATATCCAGTATATCACTTTTAACTTGAATAAAAAGTTAAAATTATCTCACTTCTCAAAATTAAAAGCTGAAATTTAAAAATATTTGAACCGCTCCACTAGCTAGGTTCCCAAATTAAGGTCCTTTTCTTAATTAGTTATTCCACTGGTACTTTAAAAAAAACTTATTCCTACCCCAACTAAACAATCAATCGGTAGAGTTTCCTGCAATGATGCGATTTTTTAGTTTGTCATCAAACTTCTCATGAATTTCCTCGTTTGTATGGAGATAATGATCGTTGGATAATATACATAAAAATTCCTCAATCATCCATCCTTAACAAAAGGATACTTAATTTTTTAATTTTGTTTGTGCAGCTAATTCTGATACAAGCATCTAGTTACAAGAGATTCTCAACCATTTTACTTTTCCTATTTATCTCTTTATTATGTTAATCCATTATCAGAACAAGGATTGTTAACTTGTTATGCTTCGGAGAAGTCTTTGTGGCGGTAATTATCTATGCACGTGCACTATGTGCATGTGTGTTTGAGAGAGATGCATGATCGAAGGACATCACACTTTGCTTTGAATTTTTCAACTCAGTCCATTTCAAAAACTTGATCAGAATAGCCAGCTTGTATATCTTGACCTCTTGACTCAAAATGATAGTAATAATAAATGCAACTCAAAACTAGTTTGGTTTTGTGTGCAAGAATTTCCCACCTCCATGCAAAGCATAAGTCACGTTTTATTTTTGCAGTCTTCTTAATTCATAAATTCCGAAAAACTAACAAAGAAATTCATATTTTCTCCTTGCAATTAATGAAGAACAATGGAAGGCTGACCTCATATCTAAATCCACCTAAGGCTCTGTTAGTTTTGCATTTTTTTTAGATGGATTTCACCTTAATCAGTCCAGCCCAGCCCATTACAATAGCATAATCCAAAACTTCTATGATAATATACCACCACACAAAGACCAAACGGTAAACACAAAAAAAAACAGGGACCAAAACATAAATCTGACCCATGTTAGTGAAATAATCACAATCAGCACCACAAATCTAACCTGGCATTTGTTAACAAAATCTAACTAGTCTCTCTGCAAATTATTTCATATCTATTTCTATGTTAAAAATCCTTGGGGGGAGGCAATGCAGAGGGTTCAAGCTGTAACATCACATCTGGCAAACCGGGTTGCCCCTCATGACCCGTTACATTGTAGGCTGGGACCCGATGCGAGAACCCCAGCATCTCAGACCGGGTGACCCATTTTGTGAGCCTAAAACCATCGTGAAATTGCCTCTGAAAGAAAGTCAATGACCCCTCTACCTCAGTCAAACTCCCGACATTTATCCTTTTTTCATCTGACAAGTAGTCAGACAAAATCTCCACCATACGAAATGCATCCCTGCAATTATCGGCCTTATTTGATTTCATTCCCCGACTTTTGCAAATTGCCCAAATCTCCCCCTTCCTCGGGAAAATTCGGTAGTAATTCTTTCTTGCACTCCAGTCACATTTTACTATATGGGAGAAATTTGACATATGCACAATGTATGTGTCAGCACTTTTGCGAAAAACCCCACAAGAAAAAATTAAATCCTCCTCGATCCACTGTATCTCCTCATTGTTCATTGGATGTGGCTCCAGAAAGGAAACTCGCACATGGGTCTCGGACATGATGTTAATTATTTTCACGTACAATCTCGGCATGGAATCAAGCCATGAGAAAATAGCCCATATTTGTTCTTCGGAGAAATCTCTCGGTGAGAACTGGCAAGTGGAGTCGTTGTAAATGCAATCATAGACCAAATCTTTATTGATTGCCAAAGAATCATGCGTTTTTGTACCAGTACTGATACTCAAAGGAGAGAAATCCTCGCTCAAATTTTCTGGAATTGTCAGCTGATCTAGCTCAAATGTACCATTTGACTGAAATGCGGGGACCACGTGAGAAAACATGTAAAGCTTGTCTGGCGGAATAAGAAAGGAGAAATCGGAATCGAAATGAGAAATTGAGCTGTTATATTTTTGGGAAGATCTTTGGAAACTATTTTTGGTCCCCTGGACTCTCGTCAGGCACACCACTTTTATACCAAAGTCCTCAGAAAAGTTTGTAATTACCTCCACCAGATATAACTCGCATTTCAGTAGTATTGCCAAGTCCCAATTAAAGTGCCAGTCCTTGTAAATAGCCCAAACCTCACCTTTCTTGGGGTACACTTGGAGCTTACTGTCGCATTCGTATCCTGAAAATAACAACTGAGAGAATTTAGTGGGCCCATCTAAAGCCACAACAGCACTCTCCTTTTGCACAAACTCTCCACAAGATACCGGGAGGCCCGAATCACACCATTTTTTCTCCTTATCGGATTTTGGGCAGGGCTTGTACCAGATCACATTGACCAGCATTTGCTCAGGTTCAACTGACACAATTCGGGCATATTTTACAAAGCATGTACACCTGGCATAACATAACCAAACTTGATCACATTCAAAGTTAGTGGAATTATCAGAACAGAATCTCTTCGGCACTATATCAATGTCTCCATTTTGCCCTTCATCAAAATGTAATAAATCAGGGTACTTCCGCCTATTCCCTGAAATACTAGGCAGATCCAAAGTTCGATTTTTCTTAAAACCAACCCCTGAAAATTTTCTCCTTGCATCAAAACCCGAACGTTTAATCGGATCTGACAACATATTATAAGCATCCTCAACAAACTGTAGGGCCAGTTTAGCACCTGGCATGTCATCCTTAACAGGTTCCAGTACGGATAACATATCCCGGTACTGTGTCTCAACAGTTGCTGCACCATCTAGAGGTAGCAGTTGGAGGACCCGATACCAGTCAACTTCATGATCAGTACCAGAGGTGTTTGCAGAGCACAGGATTTCACACACAGTGAGCATTTCTGATGCATTTTCAAGATTAGGAAAGGTTTTTATGGTTTCTAGAAGATGCACGCGGGCCCCATTATAGTCATGATTCTTTAACTTTTCATCGAGCACGTCTTTGAAGGTATCATCGCTCTTGTACCCCATTACTTCTTGGTCCCTAGAAAAATATCATTTAAAGTTTTGCAATGTCAGGTCGACGTAGAAAAATTAAATCTAGGGAGGTGCTATAAAAAAAAAAAAAGAAACAAATCGACTTCAACTTTGTTTCATAACAGTGCCTGGTGGTGGGATACCCACAGCTAAATATGAAAATTCATGAAGAAAAACACATGTGGAGTTAATTCTGGTTAACAAATTGAAATATTCCTATTTGATTACTAGAATCAAATTATTTATGGCAGTCACAGAAAAAGGTTTGTTCAAGAGAAAGTACAAAGACCCTAAAGCAGTTCTTGCTCTCAGAAAAGAAGATCAAAGTTCCAATTTCCGAATACAAGTTACTAAAATGTATCAGTTATTACCAGTTGGTATGACCCTGCATCGGTTAGTGCTAAAATAACTTCTAATGAATTGACCAGTGGATAGTGATGTCAACCTTGGTTATTTTTTGGACCAAGAGGTAATTAAGTGATCTGATTTGTATAAATTGCCAATTTCAGCAACCAGCTTGGGACTTGCACACAGTTCAATGGCCTGACGAGAACTTTTATCCAATAATAAAATATCTTTAACTAAGCCTGTTACTTAAATAAAAATGCATGTCACAAGAATTGCATGGTTAGGGGCACCAAAAGCATGGTTAAGTTATGGAGATACTTTATCCAATAATAAAGTACTCTCTGCACCAAAAGCATTTAATTTAACAATCACCTAACAAAGCAATTTCTGACAATCAATCAATCCTAAGAAATGCAATTAGCCGTTAAAAATGACCGATACCATTAAGTTGATCACATAAATTAAATGACACTGTTTTTGACAATTACATTTTCTTCCAGAAACAATATATTGAGCTTCGACATAAATAAATTCAACTTTCATGGTAGCTCAGCTCAACCAGTGAAGGGCTGAGAACTGAGAATCCCGCCTCATTTTAGCCAAAAATAATAAAACCAATAACAACAAATGAGACATACAATTCAATCCTTTGAACTTGTGTGTAGAAAAAGGAATTTCCAAAGGTGCTGATCGGGAATACTAAAAGTTCAAGGGGTCTCGGAAAACTAAACCGCAGCATCCTTCCTAATATCTCCAAATTAAAAAAAAAGCAAAAAAAAAAAAGTAGCTACGAAAGAGCTTACTAATTGTTCAGATGTATATATCTAGAGTTCGCTTCTTTCTAGCTTTCTTTTTATCTCCTTCGCCTTCCTCCTCTAGCTTTTGGAAATTACCTCAGAAAGTCAGAAGAGGAAGTCATATTTACACAAAAGAATTACGCTTTGTGCTTCCCTGCCAGAGAGGAAGACTGAAGCGAGAGAAGGGAAGGTGAAAAAACCGACCGGCCGGAGCTTTCTTGTTTAAACGCACGGCGATCTGTTGCCAACTGGCTTTGTGTGATACTGTAATGGGAGGAAGATGCACTATTGATGATGAATTTGTGGGCTCAGACTGGGCTGAATTAAACCCAAAAAGGCCCATCTTGAATTGTTTAGAATCTATTTGGATCATACACTCGAGAAAAATAAATGACCGGACCTACTTTTCTGATAATTTTTGTCGTTACTGCATAAGATGGCCGACATTTTTATTAATATCCAAAGTTTAATAGAAATTAATTAATATATTCAGATCTAAAGTTATAAAAATACCTGTACCGGTTATTTTCTGGCCGGTATTCAATTTAATTCAGTACCGGCTGAAAAATTACCGGTACCCAAATTTTTTTTTGTTTACAACAGTACCGGCCATTTTCTGGCCGGTATTTTTTTTTAAGGATAGGCATAGCATGGTTGGCTAGAAGAAAAAGTCGTAGAAAATTCGGATTGAAGTACCGATATTTTTTTTGACAGTGTTGTATGACACTAAAGTTTAGTATTCGCATGCGGCTAGTGAATTTAATTTGACAATAACCAGCATTCTAAAGTTTAGTGTTCGCAAACTTCAATCCGAGTTTCCTATGACTTTTTCTTGTAGCCAACTATGCTATGCCCATTCTTAAAAAATAAATAATTGGGTACCGGCTATTTTCTAGCCGGTACTAAATTAAATTGAGTATCGGACAAAAAATGGCCAGTATGAATATTTTTATAACTTTCTAGCTGATATGAATATATTAATTAATTTCTATTAAACTTTGGATATTGATAAAAATGTCGGCACAGATGGCAAACGATTAAATTCTTGCCATAAAGTTTCAAGGACGGGTAAGAAAAACATTTGTGTCATCTACAAGACTACAAGATTATACTGAAATGTCATAAAAAAAGATTATACAAATCAGAATAAAAATAATAAAAACTAACTTTTAAGTTAATTTTAAAAACATTCGACTCATGCAATTAATTTTGATTATTTTTAAGGTTCAAATATTGGAAAAAAAAAAAAAAAAATCTCATGCGTCTCGAATGGATGAACGAATCAAATTCAATATTTTGTCAACATGACATTTTGAAAGCGATTTCATTAAAACAAAATTCGTTTTATGAAATTGTCATATATTTTTTAAACAGTAAATAAAATTGCCACCTAAAACTTGAAATTGGAATGAAATTACCAATGTAGAAGTTGTTGGTAAAATTCTGAATCCCCTAAAGTAACTCAAATTTTGAGATTGCATCTGAATCGTTCTTCTGATAATCCGGTTCAAGGTATAATGCACGGGGCCTTTTAATATTGGTGCTAGAGCAGTTCAGACGAATCGGATCCAATAATTTAGGAGATCCGAATTCGAATTTACTTAGGACGGATCCAAAGTGAGCACATGGGGGAGCTGTCCTCACCCTTTCGGATTTTGAAATTCTATAGAAGATATACAGATCTACAAAATTTTGTTCTCTCCTAAAAATAATTTTGACTCCTTCTGAATTTAGAGTATTGAAAATTAGAAATTAGAGTATTATTTTTTATTTAGTATAATATTTTTTGGCACCCTTCCTTGTGACGAAAATTTTGAATACATTCCTAAAATTTACAATAAATAGATGCTTGCATTTTTGCATATCAATACAAGTTCTTGTGGATTTCTAACTACTAGTTGCTTCTATTATGTTGGAAATTGATTCGGACGTAACATGGTTACTATTTAATTAAGTTTAATATATCTTCTCTTTTATCAAGCACGTCAGTGTTTTGATCCGTCAACATGATTTAATTCGCTGGATTTTAAGTGGTTAAGATAAAAAAATTCTGCAATTGTGATTTTATGGTGCAATGTATTGGTGTTTATTGTATTGAAGTTTGAATTTAGTTATTTGAACACTCGCTTATATTGATTTTCTCCTCACCATTTCTTCATATGAATGTTATCATAAAAGCAATCAAATGATAATATTTATTTCTTTCTCTTTATGTTATTGATGACAACAAAATAAGAAAGTAATTAACACATTTACTCATTAAACGATTGATTACCTTTGATTACCTTCCTATTTAACGGAGAGGTAAAAGACAAATAGTTCATTTCATTACAGAAGAAAGAGAAATTATAAAAAGACAGATATTGTTAAAATATTTTCTATTTGAATTTTGAATCCGTAGCAAAGCAACAAAATACTAGTAAGTAATTACATGTGTTTCGCCTCCCTTTCTGACCGTCCGATCTATGTTAAATAGGCAGTGGAGTATACTTCATCATGCTAATGAATCATCAATATAATAAATGTAAATAAAATGTAACATGAGTAAAAATATAAAAAATATATATATTTAATAATTTTCCCTGGCATTCATTTTACCAGAAATGGAGGGTTGAGGAGCTTCATCGATTTTAAGTTTTTAAATTTGAATCACATCTTTTTATGCTCTCAAAAGAAGACCCTGCGCATGCATAGCTAAGCTAAAAGGGTTGTTTGCATTCATTAAAGCTAAAAAAAAAATTTCAGTTAAAGGCAAGAATATTCCCATCTTTGTTGGTTCAATTTTAAATGATAGAAAAGCTAAAGTTTTGTTCTCCCTAATGAAAAGGTTCTATACTAGAGCTAGAACCCTAAAACAAAATACACTGAACCACCAATTGTGTCATAATATTTGATTGCATGTCATCTACAGTGATTTTAGCAAGATGTAGTTATCATCGGTCGTACTATTTCAATCATAATCTTTTGTGTTTTTAAATTAATTTTTCTTTTTAGACTTTTGGGACATTGAGGATTCAGCACTTGAGAGTAAGTCCGATGGACATCAGATCTACTTTGGTTCGATGGGTTTAATCACCGTCAATTTAAGATTCGTGCGGAACGCTTTAAACTTCGTGCGTGTCTGTTTCAATTTTCGTACGCACAAATCTTAAATTAGATCTGACGTTCATCATGCTCATTGAATCTAAAAGTAGGTCCGATGGGCATCGGACCTACTCCGTCCTCAGGATTCAGTGGGTTCAATGAGATCGTTATCATAATAGGGACGATATAATGAACTTGATTAATAATCAAGAAAATGCAAAAAAAAAAAAAAACATTTATTAAGTGTTCCTCGCCGAAGTAGTTATAACACACTTTCTGCTTGAAATTAAAAGGATTATATTCATAAACCTTTTCAAGGGACATCTATTCCGTTGTCATATATATATTACATAGTGAGTGAGACTATGGTAAACATGCATGCTACAAATTGATCCGTTTTATAGATCTATATTTTTATTTTTAAAGTTCAAATAATTGATCTGAATTATTAAATATAATCTTCATATGTAAATATATTTAAAGATCAAATTTATATTTTTATGATTTTTTACTATTTTTTTAGATAGGTAGAAAATTGCCAAATTTTTGGATGGCCCAAGTTTTTTAAATAAAGTTATTTTTCTATCTATCTAAAAATTAGAAAAAAAATATAAAAGATGTAAAATTTGATCACAAAAATATTTTCATATAGAGATGCACTTAAGCATTCGGATTGACAGTTAAAACTTTAACTAGAGATATGAATCTATAGCATAGCATGTATGCATTTTATCGTAGCCTCACTCTTACGGAGTAGAAGAAAAGAGAGTGTGTTCACTTTATTTTTTTTTCACAACGGGTGAGGGGTTTTGATGGATCTTAGACCCAAGTTCATTCGATATTCAATCTAAGCCGTTGGATTCGTATTGAGATTCGCATAATCATTTTAGATTAAAAAAACAGTTAATATTAATGTAGTTGAATCCGTTTGCACAAATTTCAATACAAATCGAACAATAGATCGGATATGGAATAACTAGGGGTGCAAACGGATTAGATAATATCCGATCGTATCTGGATCCGTATCCGAAAATTTGATACAGATATCCGATATCCGAATATCCATACTATCCGTATTTGAATAGTAGATATATATCATATAATTTAATATATATTATAAAAATATTTATGTATATATCTATGGATATCCGATATCCGATCCGTATCCGTCTAATATCCAATTCGTATCCGTATCCGAAAAATAAAAGCAGATACAGATATGTTTTTATCACTATCCAATCCGTATCCGATCCGTTTGCACCCGAATAACATGTCGGGAAACCTCTGCTCCCTTTCACTAGATCTTTCAACAATCTTGATAAATATGACGCTCTTCTTTAAAAAGGAATTTAAAAAGGAAATTGAATTTTTGGTTTTTAAAAACCTTGACAGTATAAATTGAAAGAAATTAGATTTAAAAATAGTTGTTGTATTGATTGATTGTGCAAAAATAATAAAGAGAGAGTTTAGGAATAAATTGAGTATCAAAAAAAAATTCAGCTCTCAATAACAAAAACTGTGTTCTCAAAATAACACCTCTCTAAGCTTATCCAACTCACTTTAAATGTTTTCTTTTCTCGGGACTTAAATATCAGCATGGATACAAAAAAGAAAAAAAAAATAGAAGTAATTAAATCGAAGTATATACTGAATCGTTTTTAAAATATTAGTGTTTGATAGTAGTACCATAAATAAATAAATAAAGTAATATTGATAAAACGATAAAAAAAAATGTATACAGTGTTATATTATCAAGTGAACTAAATACTATTAAATACAGAAGAACTTAATGTTTTAACTTTACTTCATCTCTAAAGGTGTTTTGACTTTACTTCATCTTAAAACACCTCAATACATTTTTATTTGATCCATTGAAACATCTATTAAAATCATCACTACATATTTCACTTACCAAAATACACACAAAAACATTTAAAATAACAATTGCCAATATCATATGCTTAAATATCTAAATTCTCTACTGGAATCTCACTTTATAAGTCACGATTACATTAGATTGAATTTGAACTAATACCCATCGGATAGCCGCCATTTCTTTTCCAGGTGGATACTCTGTCTCTAAAATTTTGGTTCTTTTACATGTCTATCCGGTTTAAAAGTTGATCAAAGATGCGTGGCTTTTAAAAGTTCGTCAAAATTGTTAATCGTTCTATAAACTCATACGGACATAATTGCGTATGATTACATGCGGTTGCTGTTTTAAACTATGCGGTATCAAAAAGCCACTCAAAGTTTGCCTCGTTCTATAAACTCATACGGACATAATTTTGGTTCTCCTTCCAACAATGGACTGCTCTGGAAGAGGCGGCTATCATCATCCCCTCCTTCAAGGTCTTGCTTGCACTAGAGGACCTGCCAGCGTACCTATGGAGAGAGGACTATGTCATATAGGCTGTGGCATCTATGGGCACCTACTTGGGTTCAGTGGCGCCGCCTAACCCGGCAAACCTGAAATAATACTTGGTGGTCATAGCTACAGACGACCTGCAAAGGGTCTCCCAGCATGTGGGTCTGAGAGTTGGTGGCCTAGAACACTTGCTGGCGGTCAGGGTCCTAAAGATATCCACATGCACCATCTATGGACCTAGAGACCTCCCTCAGCTACCGAAGAAATACGGCCGGCCGGAACGGCCATACTCATCACCGGACTCGTCAGAGGAGGAAGAGGTCGGCATGCAAGATGACATAATACATGTCAGCAGGAAGGCCATAAGAGAGATATGTAGAGGGCAAGACCTCTCCACCTTGCCGGAGGCGCTGAGGACACTCCTTGCCGGAGAAGAAACAACCGCACAAACTAACATGGGGGGCGCGGGCCACAGAAAATATGGAGAAGGACACTGATCAACGGCTAGTTCCTGTCACGCTGACTCCTCATGTTGCGCAGCCCTTGGCAGTATAGAATGACAGACCTCTCATGCAACCTCCGACTATACAGAAAGGTGTGGCGGGTCATGAAATGGTCACAACTGACCCACTACAAATTCAGCCTACTGCGGTACATCCCATCAGAAACATGGCTCTAAAAGCATGCCCGACAGACCAAAACTTGCCGAAACGCATCCTCAAGCTGAACCCCTTGGAAACGGGTCGACCACAGATGGAAAGTGAGCCCTTTCAAAATGAGGGCACTCTGGAGTGGCAACAGAAAATCCAAGAGGACACACTCAATCAACACGGGGATCTGCACCTTCCCCAGTGTGTGAGGACGCACCCTGAAAAGGCTCAGCAAACAGAAGCATCCTAAGATGCGAGTAGAGACAAATCTTCCACGTCTCTGGGAAGATGACAAGGACATCCTTGGGGAAAATGTGGCGCAAGGGTGTCACTGACAAGTAGCAGAAGGCAACAGGTGTCACACAACAAGACAACCCTGGGGAAGCTTCTAACAACACAAGGCAAAAGCGGAAATCAGCGGCCCAAAATCAAGCCTATGGAGGTGCTGCTGGGCCTTCCAAAGTATTTCTGCCAAAACAATGGGAGATGGACAGCCTCAATAGACGGCCTAACTTAAGGAAAAGCTCAAGCAGGCCGATTGTTCTCTTAATGACAAGGGACTATATGAAGTGCAAGTTAATTACACCCACATCTTGAACATAGCACACAGCACATGAGTCGACCTAGAAACAGTTCTCCAAACAATCCAGGAAGACAACCTGCAACAAGCAAACCACCATACTGATCCCTTTGTTCCGACTGACCAATAAATGGCTGATCAAATGATGAGGTTCGATCCTGACTCTGAAGACGAACTGGATTCTGAGTTTGACTGAATAGAGATACACTGTGTCTAGATGTTATGATGTTCTTTTGGTTATTAAATAAAACTCAAAAAACTAGAACTTTTGTGTTGGAATGTCAAGGGGCTAGGGGATGAGTCCAAATGTAATGTGGTTAGAAATATAGTCAAAGACTCTAGATGTGATATCTTTTGTATCCAAGAAACCAAGTTAAATGAAAAGAATTTAAGATATGTTTTGCGTGCTCTTTCTTCTTTTTTTCAAAGACAAGTAGTCAGTGTTGATGCAAAGGGCTCACCAGGTGGGATTGTAATTGCGTGGAAACATAGTTTTGAATTGGTTTCATGTTGGGCTACACCACATACATCCACAACCATTCTTAGACAAGTCTCAACTGGTCAAGAATTGGCAATCACGAATGTATACGGGCCGAGCATTGAGGGTTTCAAATTGCAATTCATTGAGGAACTAAGAATGCTGCATGCAACAATTGCTAAGCCGTGGTTTCTGGTTAGCGATTTCAATTCAGTAAGATGGTATGTTGACCGACCGACTGATTTAAGGGGATTCAACCTAATGTGTGATTTCAACGATCTCATACGTCAAATGGGGATCATGAATGTGGAACTCAAAAATCGGGCCTTTACCTGGTCAAATAAAAGACCATGCCCATCCTTCTCGCGAATTGATAGGGTGTTCATGTCTAATCACTGGAACCTGACCTTTCCCAAGATCGACCTCAGGGCTTTGGAGACGATCATCTCATATCACGTCCTACTTCTACTCTCATACAGGGACTCGGATACAAGGCCGGTACAATTTAATTCGAAACTTCTGGCTGCAGTTTCCACAGGTGCACTAGTTGATTCACAACGCATGGAACAACCACCAAGGCAACGCTCCATTACCTTAACAATCAAACTCTAATATTGCAAAGGTGCATGAGCAGTTGAGAACCTGGCATAGGTCAAATTTCGAGCAGGCACAAAAAGAGATCAAACACTGCAAGGAGTCCATCTTGCAATTGGATAAGAATGAGGAGGAAAGAACACTAAACCTGGAGGAGTTCAGGACAAGACAACACCTCAGGGAAAAGGCCTATTTTCTGGTTAATGTCATTGAAGAACGGTGGAGACAGAGGTCCAGATGCAAATGGTTACAATGGGAGATAAGAACACTCGATATTTTCACTATTTTGCCTCTGCAAGACTGAGAAAAAATGTGGTTTTGTCCATCAGAACTGACGAAGGAATGATATCTCACTTGTCGGCAATAAAGTCAGTTTTTTTTCAACACATAAGAAGCACTATGGGGGTACGCAAAGAAGTCTCTAACTTTGACCCGACTTCACTCTATCAGCCTATGCAAGAGCTTTTTTCCCTCCAAGCCCAATTCTCACAAGAGGAAATACTCCAAGCAGTGTCCCAACTAGAGAGGAATAAAGCTTCTGGACCGGATGGTCCGACAAACAATTTTCTTAAGCACTATTGGGATACTCTAAAAGATTGTGTTGCAAATTTTCAATAGGTTCTACGTGCATGATATAGACCTATCGAAAATAAATCTTGCAAACATCGTGATGGTGTCTAAGAAGGAGGCAGCAGAGTTAGTAGGGGACTTCAGATCGATAATTATCATCAACCTTATCCCAAAATTAATATCAAAGGTGTTGTCAAATTAACTTAGACCTTGGCTGCCAATGTTGATATCGATTAAGCAAACGACTTTCGTAAAGGGTCGACATATTACGGAGACTTTCATCTCTATGAGAGAAATTCTCCACCACATGTCCACATTCAAACAAATAGCCTTATTTACCAAGATTGATTTCCATAAAGCATTTGATTCCATAGACTAGACCTACCTAAACAAGGTCATGAAGAGCATGGGTTTCCCAAATCGATGGATTGGTTGGATTCGACAGATTCTTGAGACATCATCATCTCGGGTGCTAATAAAAGGAGATCAAACATAATTTTTCCTCCATCAGAGGGGCCTCCGTCAGGGAGACCCTCTTTTTCCCATGTTATTCCTGCTGGCAACGGATGTGCTCCAACAAATGGTGCAAAGGATAAATGTCTCACTCCAGAACGGCATTACAATAAAGCTAAAAGACCCGATAACTGTGCTCTAATATGCAGATGATACGTTTCTAATTGCAAATGGCTCGATTGAAACGGTTATAACCCTCAAGATCATATTAAGGATCTTTGCAAAAATATCTTGTTTGGAAATAAACTACGATAAAAGTTGTTATATGCCTTTCAATATGACAAACGAAGAACAAATGAGGGTGGGGGTTGTCCTAGGATGTCACAAAACTAATCTCCCGGTCATGTATCTTGGAATGCCCCTTATAATAACCAAACCAGGAAGAGATCTGTTTGCACCACTCATTCAGAAATTGGATCAAAGGCTGCAAGAATGGAAGAGGAAGTTAATCTCGAGAGGAGGTCGCCTCCAGTTGGTAAGATCGGTCCTATCTTCGATACCAATCTACTTCATGACTTGCTTCTTGCTACCAAAGTGGGTCATCAAGAAAATAGATTACATTCGAAGACAATTCCTCTGGGGTAAAAACAGTACTGATGCTAAGGGCATGTCATTGATAAATTGGCAAATGGCCTGCATGCAAACCAAATGGTGTGGGTTGGGAATCTTGGATCTCGAAATGCACAATATCTACTGCTGCGTTGGTGGTGGAAGCCACACACTGATGAACCATCTTTATGGTCAGAGGTGGTCAATATGCTCAAACAAAACGTAAATCTGCAACTTGGCCCAAAGTTGTGGATTTCGGTTGTTAGTTTTTTCTGGAAGCAACTAAAAGGGCTACTGTACCTATTTCATTGGTGCACCACTTGGTCGGTCGGCGATGGAAGGTCCATAAGCTTCTGGTTCCATGCGTGTCAGGGGTTGTCTATCAAAAACAGCAGGCCCCCTAGACCGTCCCGGCCTAACATCAGCTTGCAAATGGCGTTGCCTCTTATAAGAGAACTGGCTCCTAACAGGGCTTTGCAAAGCTTGCCAAGACTAACTCAAGAGAAAGATGTCATTGTTTGGAGGTGGTCCAATGCTGGCCAATATACGGCTAAATCGGTTTATGAGAAACTCACTGAAGGGGGAAAGATCAGAGACCTCAACTCTGAAATGTGGAGGTATAGGGTACCGCCAACGGTACAAATTTTTGGCTATTTGATGTTATAAGGAAAAATTCTTACAAGAGATGTGTTGATTAAATGCAGAGTTAATTGTCAGACAAACTGTATCATGTGCCAAAATTGTGATATTGAAACAACGATACATCTTCTTTTCAAGTGTGATTATGCGGTACAGGTTTGGAGGGAGATCAATAGACACATGAGGGTACGAAGTATTGAGCAGCGGGATAATATTGAGGGAATTTGGGAGCAATCCTTAAAAATTACAGGCCTAAAAAATGATCGCTAGAGAAATGAGGGACCGATTTTAATACTGTGTACCTGTTGGTACATCTAGAATCAGAGGAATAGTGTGATATTCACGGCCGCTAGAAAAAATGATTTTTTTTTAAAAACATAATTAAAAAAAAAATTACCAAACCAACATGATTACCTTTTTTTTTTACAAAAACCATAATAACCGAATTGCCAATTCAGTCCGCTTGGTTTTTTTTTTGGACCGAATTGGGCCAATTCGGTCCCTGTTGATTTCACAAATTTTTCAGAAAGGCGGCCACAGAAAATCCGAAAAAGACTCCGGACCGAATTGGCAATTCGGTCCCAACTTTTTTTTTTTTAGGGTTTGCTTAATAAATAGCATTATTGTAAATTTAGTTAAAAAAAACATTTACATTAACAAAGATGTGTAATTCTTACTCACTAGGTTGTGCCAAAAAAATTAAAAATGAAATAGAGTAAATCAAATTTCATCTAATATCCTCTATGGGAGATAAAAAAAATGATCCGGCTAAAAAGACATATTTAATTGTCTTTCGGTTTCAAATTCAATTTGATCTACATCCGATATGATATATGATACACAAATGAGAAATTCAACCAAACCCTAAAAAAAAAAAAAGTTGGGACCGAATTGCCAATTTGGTCCGGACTAAAAACACTCTGGACCGAACTGGCAATTCGGTCCCTAGGCATTACACAAACAGTAACACAGTTTTCCTGCGGGAACTGTGAAATCAATAGGGACCGAATTACCAATTCGGTCCCAAAAAAAGAAAAAATCAAGCGGACCGAATTGGCAATTCGGTTCTTATGATTTTTGTAAAAAAAAAAATAATCATGTTGGTTTGGTAAAAATATTTTTTTTAATGATATTTTTTGAAAAAAATCCCTAGAAAGAAACATCCAGACATTCTGACAGAGATGATCTGCAAGCTTTTCAGTTGGTGGATTAGGCTCTAACGAGGCTATAGCTAGGGGTGTTCATCGGTTCGGTTCGGTTGAAACCGAACCGAACTAGGCAAACCAAAGTTGTAATTCGGTTTCAAAAATAAAACCGAACCGAACCGAATCAAAGTTTTATTTCAGTTTGTTCGGTTCAAACCGAAATATATTAATTTTTTTATTTAAAGCAATTGATTTATAATAAACCGAAGTATATTAAGAAATAAACAGAGGTATTAAAAAATAAATCGGGATATTAAGAAATAAACCGAAGTATTTAAAGCAATTGATTAAGATATAAACCGGGGCGGTCCAGACCAAATTCATAATATATAAAATTCCGGTCGGTTCGGTTATTTCGGTTTTCAAAATTTTCAAACCGAACCGAACTGAAATTATAATTCGGTTTTAAAAAGCAAACCGAACCGAACTATTAAACCAAAAAAACCGAACTGTTTAGTCCAAACTAATTCGGTTCGGTTCAAAACCGAATAAATCGGATCCAATGAACACCCGTAGCTATAGCTAATAATGAGAAAATAAGCTTTGTATTATGCTGTTTTTTAGGCTGTAAGTTTGTAACAGTTATAGAGGGTTTTTAAGGATGTGGTCCTGTTTTTCCTTCTTGTACCAATTGGTACCGAGTTGTAAAAGTCTCTTATATTAATACAATCCTTGGAAGCCTCTTCCAAGTTTTCAAAAAAAAAAAAAAAAGTTTGAGATATCTCAGGGAATTCCACAAGGTATGGGCACTAATTGCAGTTGCTTCAATTTGTACGGGCAGCCCGTATATATTCGGGCAACGATTGGATGCGCGTCCTTCAATGCAGTTGTCTTTTGTTATCTCGGCACGTGAGCTAACACTTATTTCCCTCCATTGGTTCCTGAGTCTTCTGCTCTCCAGTCTTTCTGAAGAAAATAATGATTGTTACTTTACTTTTCACATTAATATCAGTGCTTAGATATATAAGACTCAGGTGTTTAGTAATCTGAATCCAAATTGGAAAAATTAATAACTATAAAGTCCAAAACTAAGAGAAATTAAAATAAAAGAGGTATTGAACCGGTTATCATCAAACAAAATAATACAATCATTTTGTGTTCAACTTAATATGATTTATAATTTAATTATCTAAGTCGTTGTAACGACTTGAGTGTTCAAATGATGTGACTAATTTATCACGCAATTCAATGTTAACGATGAATATATCAATAAAGATAGTGCTTGAACATTTATCTTAGAGCATGAACTTGAAAAATTAATAATTAAAGATATATTAAAGGAGTTTTGAATCATTTATAACTTACCAAATAATATGTGCGCTTTTGAGTTCAGCTTAAGAATTATGATTCTCTTTAATGACTCAAGTATTAGCTAACTTAAATGATTTACAATGAATCGAACTAATTTAACAATAACGATAAATTTTCAATAACATAACGCTCGAATATATTTTTTTTCTCTTTCAAACAACAACTTAGAGCATCTACATCCCAGCAACTTAAATGAGTTTCTAAATAACTGTTAACTTCTTTTTAAAAATTAAGGTCTCTAAAATTTCTAACTCTCACATCCCTAAAATTAATTTTAGAGTTTTCATTAAGCCACGTCAGCAACAAATTATAAAGCAGAAATAATTTGAGCCAATCATTTGATCAGCATGGAGTTTATAAACAGTTTCTTAATAAGAAACTTTACTGCATAGTTTCTAAATAAGAAACTCTCACACATTTCTGAAACTATATTAGAAATTGCCACATGATATTAGAAACTCTAATAGTACCAGAGACGTAGATGCTCTTAGTTTCAATCAATTGTCTTATCTTGTAAGAATCTCGCCGGTTCTGATAGGCCGGAGAAGATTTTCTACAGTGAAGCGGCCCACTCCTGTTGGGTGAGGCCAACTCTGACCGAGCAGTGGGCCCACAGCACGGTCCGTTAAAAAAAAAATCAAACTGGCGGGAAAGCCCTCAAAATGTGGAAATTGATAAATTCATTCCTTGGTAATACAACTTGCACCCCATCTTTTGGAATCCATATCATCTAAGGTACCTTAATTTTTTATTTTGAATCCGATCCGTTCGTTATATACAAACACAAACTTAAAGGGGCCCGCGCATTGATTAATATGGATTCTGGTCGGACGGTAAATGAAACTCAACTGGTACGTTACCTCAGAGGGTCTGAACTCTCAGTTTTTGTCCCTATTTGCTCCCAATTCGGATCCAGTGATGTAACCCAATCCTTGGGTTTTGGATCGAGACCGTCCGATTCAAATCCGTGAAAATCCATCCGCGAAGTGAGTGCACGCATCCCGACAATGAATTCGAATTCCGAGACGATCTCGAACGACAAATTCGAATCGGACGGTCTCAATCGAAAACCCAAAGATTGGGTTACTTTAGGGGATCCGGACCCATTTGCTCCTCTCTCCGAGCAGAGACAGAGCAGTTTTTCAACATTAACCTTATAAAACTGAAAATTGGATGTAGGATTTGTAAAGTTTATTATGACTGCCGTTTAAATGTTAGGGTTTAGGGTTTCAATCAAAAGAAAAAGTTAGATATGACATTTTGTAGTCCCAAGGTGATATGTGCGAAACATTCTACTTTTATTTGTGTATTTATTAATTATTTATTTGTGTGTGGACAACAAAAGCTGTAAGTGAGATTACCCTTTGCACGGAAATCAAAGCACGCTTTTCTGCATTTCTCCATAAAATTTGTCACACGCCCATCACAATTCACAACACTGTCTCTAGACAAAATAGAAGAGAAATCATTTTTTTTTTTTTATCTCAGCCCGTAGGCACCGCGCACACACCTCACACAACTCACTCCCTAAAGTCCTGCGCAGAGGCAGAATCAATTTTGTTTGTTTTGCAAATTACCCTTTTGGGTTTGAGAGGGTTTGAGAGAGAGAGAGAGCTCCAATCAAGTTCAACAATGATAGGCTTCAAAATGGCGCTAGAAATATCAGTTTAAAAGGTACTTCTTTTTGGTCCCAAAACATCTCGCATTTGTTAGTTTGAACTTGCTTAAAATGTGTAAATCGACATTCCTTGTTTAGAACTGAGAGTGAGAGATGAGAGAAAAGTTGGGTTTTGAAAAGGTGGTCAATTTTTGTGTTTGTGTAAGAATGCAAGTCCAGTAGGTGCTTTGGTTTTCATTTTTGGGATTTTCTTTTCTTTTAATATCTATATGAACTAAATCACATTGCAAGGGTTCCATTGGATTTTCTTTTAATTGTGAGCGTGTGTTGTCATTTAATTTGGTTTTTGTTTTCTAAATTGTAGTAGATGGGGGTTTTTCAACAGGACAATTTCTTATATTTTGTTCATATTTTATTTGAGGTAGACTTTGAAATTGAGATGCCAGTACCAAATTGTGTTCACTCGTCGTCAGTTGTCATGTACCAATGCAACAATCTGAATATTAATTTTTTTTTTCATTCATTAGGTAAGTTCATTGGCGTCTGGAAGAACAAAGCAGGAGGTTGTGATTTTGTGGAAAGGAAAGAGAGATTAACAAGTTGGAGGGTCTAAATGTGAAAAAAAAAAGGAATCAGTTCTATTCTGAGTTCCAATTTGAAGCAGCTTCAACTGTTTTTGACTGGTAAATGTGAAAGAAAATAAGTCTTCTTTGTCAATCTTCTCCTTTCTTGGAGAATTTTTTGATGCCCACCGGAGAGAGAACATTCTCTCTCTCTCTCTCTCTCTCTAAACTACCATGAAAAGAAGCTCACAGCTTTTTCTTGTGCTCCTTTTGTAGAGAGTATCCATCTCTCTTTCTAGCTCATTGTTTTTTGTCATCTTTCTTTCATTTCTAAACAACTCTTTAGGCGGGTTTCAAGCTTGCTTTTCATTTTGATACTTCATCCTCTCTCTCTCTCTCTCTCTCTCTCTCTGTGAGGTGTGTGTGTTTAACATATGGCCTCAACTCATCAAAACCCCACAATAACCATCTCTATCCTTGCACCATTTCTCATCCTCCTCTCATCTTATTGTGCATCTCAACCTCTCCACTCACAACCCCTGATCTCTCCAACACCCTCACCACCTGCGGCCATTTCGCAATCAAGCCCCTCAGACACTAACAATCACGCAAGAGCCCCTCTAAAACCCATACTCTTCGGTATACTCCTTGGTACTCTTTCTGGCTTCCTTCTTGCTCTCCTCTTTCTCTATCTAATTCGACTCGCATTTCTCTACACCCATCTCACTCCTTTGTTAAAAGGACCGGTCGTTTTTACCCCTCAAATCAACCCCAAATCCCTTCTATTAGCCCTTGTGAGCAACCCGCAATCACCACAATTAACCCCGATTCCTAGTGCCTCCCCGGCTTGCAAATATCTTAAATTGCAACTCGAAACCGACCTCTCAGTCGCAATCAAAGTTGTACCTCTCAGGCCAAATTCAAATTCTACTTCTGAAAAGCGAAAAATCCAACAGAAGCTTGAATCTTTGTCGCGGCTCAAACACCGGAATGTGTTAACTCTAAGAGCGTACTTACTGGATAAAGATAAATTATTCATAGCATATGATTTTTTGAGCGAAGGCAGTTTGGAAGATTTGATGAAACGGGTTAGAGCAGGTCAGATGGTGCTGAATTGGGAAGTTAGGTCGAAAATTGCATTAGGCATTGCGAAGGGGATGAGATATTTGCATTTTGAGTGCAACCCTAGATTGATGCATTGGAACTTAAAGCCGACTAATGTGATTTTGGATGAAGAGTTTGAGCCGAGATTAGGAGACTGTGGGTTGGTTAGGATTTCTGTGGACAGTGAAGGTGATTTGCAGTTTGGTGATCAGAGGCATTCTAGTTTTTTTCTGGCACCTGAATGTAACCAGGGTTGCAGGTAATTGTTCTATCTTTTACATGTTTAAATTTTAGATTTTAGGTCTAGTACCAGCATATACCAATACTGGACCTGCATGTATTAACCCGGTGCACTAAGTTTTTTTCTCTTTTATTTGTTGTTTCTCTCTGCACAGTGCACACTATACTGTATAATTGAACTTTTATGAACTTTTGTTGGATGGAATTTTTTTAAAATAGCTGAAACTGGAAAGATCCTGTTACATGCCAGGATATTTGTAACGCAGCATAAAATGAAGCCAGAGAAAAAGGAAATCAATCAAAATGATCTGTACCAATACTGAGTTGATGGTAATGGTATTTGTGCCTGGTACTGAGTTAGAACAATTTTTCCTCCTTTAGTACCAGAAAATGAGGTAGTACCTAGAGTAATGAGATACTAGGAAGTCAAAGGTTCAGACCTCATTGGTTCAAATTATGAATTACACAGCCTTCTGCATATTTAAAAAATTGTTGCCAAATATGCATTATTGATGCACATTGGTATACTCCACAAGTAAAGATGTAATGATTTTTATGGCATATTATTTCATTTGATGAGTGAATAATTTGTTATCTTTGCCATTGTTGAACTTCCATTTTTTTTCATTTCAGGTATACAGACAAGAGTGATGTATACAGTTTTGGTGTCATGCTTGCCATACTACTAACTGGCCGAGACCCAAGTGACCAATTTTTAACTGGAGAGTCCAGTCGGGATGGGTTGGTGTGCTGGTTGAGGCAGAAGCAGCAGGCCGGAGAGGCGAAGGAGGCACTGGACACATCCATTTTAGGGGATGAGGGAGAGGAAGAGGAAATGCTCATGGCAATGAGAATAGCACTTGTTTGTTTGTCGGATTTACCGGCTGATCGGCCATCTAGTGATGAGCTTGTATCCATGCTTAGCCAACTTCATAGCTTCTAGGAATTCCTAACCTTGTTTTTATGATTTGTTTAACCTTTTTATTTAGTACTAGTTAGGAATTACCTCTCGTGTATATTAGGATGATGGCTCAATTATTCTCCCTTCACTATTTTATTCTGTCTCATCTTATTTGTTATTTTTTATGTAATGTCTTATGCTTGATCATGTATATCCTTCTGTGTCTTTGTTTTGATTGTCCAAATGCAAAAAATTCATGGCGTGGCCAGATACGTCACGGCACGGCATGGCATGGCATGGCTTCATCAAGGCACTTGTGCGTCACGTGTTGTGTGCACTTGTGTGCCGTGATTATATTTCGGAAGAATGATACGACACAACACGGTATGCGAACCGTGATTATCATGGCATGGCACACAACCAAAGGTGACTATATGTAACCAAAACAAAAAATTTATTCCATTGTCTATTCCAAATAACAATCCAATTAGGACAGTGAATTTTCTTTTGTGCACGTAAATATTTTTCTCATAACATTGTTTCTTTTTGTTATAAATTATTTACAATATCTTCACATCTTCAACATTTTTCTGTTTTTCTTCCTTGAACAAACTTAAAAAAAAAAGTTAAACATGATCAAACGTGACTGCACATCACCCAAACAGGAATTAACTGCTCAAATTGGCTTTTTTATGTGGTATATAGAATAGGTTTGTAATGTAATTTTTTATTTTTCCTTTATTTTTGGAGCCAAATTAATCTACAGTTTACCATTTGGAAGTACATCTCACGTGGAAGGGACTTGTTGCAAAAGTTGCAAGTATGGGTGACTATAGGGACAATTTGCATTTATTATGGTTGGAATCGTTGGATTCCTTCATTTGAATTAATTGTACTGTTTTAGTAAAATTGACCACAGAAACCAGAAAGTCATAATATGTGGGGTCAAAATGTTTTAAATGACATTGTTTGCAAGCCTTTGTTTCTCATTTTACTTATAACAGTACATATAGTTGGTTGGCTAGCATAAAAAACTTGAGAGATTGAACGTGGTGGGCTGGTGGCTGCTGTTTAGGTTTGTTGTAAAGAAAGTTTAATGAGAATTATACAATAAGATATATAGGGTTGGGTATTTGTGTTTTTTTCTCTTATAATATTTGCATCAAAAAAAAATTTCATCCGTTACATTTCAAATTGGGAGGGAAATTGATTCTATTGATTTCAATTATACAAGATTAATCATTTTCCCTCATGTCCCCCTCACCTCCGTCATAATTTTGTCAACCAAACACGATTGGAGGGACAATTTTCTTTCCATTCCATTCCCTTCCTTCCATTAAACTCTATCCAAACAGGGTGTAAAGGCAAAGGGGAAAAAACTGTGAAAACAAGGGTTTAAGATAAAACTATTTCGAGAGAATAAAGGGTCTGTTAGAATTAGATGCCATATCATAAAAGAGGGAATTTTTTATATATATTTCAGTTTAAAAAAAATAGTATTATTTTAAATATGTAGACAATCAATTGATTTGAAGAAAGCAAGAAAGATCATTTCTTCAAGGCTTTCAAAGCTTTCTATTTTTTCAAGGCCAATTGGGCTCAAAGATGGGCTTTTCTACCCCAAACCGGGGCCCATATTACTTTCAGGTTCATAGGAAATATAGTTGCCAATAGACGGATATTGCAATACCAAGTTTAAGACACTTTATAGTCGTTCATTTTAATACTATATATGCGATCTTTTTTTTTAATCTCAACTTAAGCAAACCTGATCAAACCTTACATCATTCCATATAAAACATAAAATAAGTCTAACATTTACGTAATCAGGTATTCCATGAACCAGCACTTTGTCTAGCGGCAAAGACAGTGATCTCAAAGCAAAGACTAATTATTTTAGAACCAGCACTTTGTCTAGCGACAAAGACAGTGATCTCCGTATGGAAGGTCATAGGTTTGAAATATGCATGAAGATTCCTTTCAGATACTAAATATTTGGATAGCGTGACCTAATCACATGAAATTCATATCACCTAAGCTAACAGAATATTCATGTCTATATCCGAAATGTCCGATCAGAATTTGCGCTAATACTAAAGGGCCCCGTGCATTCCACCCCGGAACAAATGGGATCATTACTTAGGGGACTTAGTTCAGTACATGATGGAATAAAGGAAATGTTATATTCCTCAGTTAATATTATGATCTTGGATAAATTGGAAAAGTCAAATAATGGAGAACTGAGAAAGTACGGAGAAACGAGCAAATTTTATCCTATGAAAAAGACCAATATTCAATTCCCTGTGAAACAAATAATTGACTTGTGATTAATTAGAGGAGAGACTAAGCTGCAAATTGTAAGAGTTTTTACTGCAAATTTGATCATAAACCATAAAGCAATATATTAGAAGCATTCGGTAAACACATGCATTCAGACAATTGTGATTCAACGCTTAAGCAAAAAAAAAAAAATAAATAACATATCATGAACTAGATGTTATTAATGACTACACACACTCCAACAGTAAAAATAAAATTTTAAGCATTTGAAATCGAGAACCATAAAAATTGAGAATAGACCCCCAAAAAAAAAAAAATCGTTTGCTAATGACGCAACAAATTTCACCAAAGGCCCAGTCTTACACAAACAAACTTTGCTCTTTCTTTGAAGATTCAACCTAAAAAGGTCAAAATTCTCTCACCAATTGCTTTCTCATTTTTAGGCCCACTATAATAGAGGGCATGTCTAATTTATCCGACCTCTTTATATGTTTTCCAATTGTTAAACAATAGAAGCTCTTTAGGACCTAGTTGTGTAAACTGTAAAATTAACACTTATTATGATTTTAGTTTACCTGGTAGTGTAAACTGATCATCTACAGCAGTAATTTCATTTCAATTTTAAATTTTAGGTAATAATTTTATATACAATTTCAAAGATGTATAATAATTTTTAAATATATTTTTTAATGGAATTGCTTTGAAAACTCCATGTTGGTAAAAGTAGTAATTTTCATTCACTTACCCATCTCAAAAATTAATTTATGGGATGATGAGAATTTTTATTCTTATTTTTGAACGCTAAGTGTTAACAAAAATTATCTGCATGAGTGCAGTTGCTTTAAAAATTAACTTCAAATTAATTTCAGTCTAATTTCGCAAATGCAGAAGCCTTCATTCAAAGTAATTTGGACGGTTTTACCCTTCTTATGTCATGGTTATGCATTAGTCTCTCTCTGAGTTGTTGATCCAGTTTATATGACTTCAAAAGAGACTTAGACCATCCGATATAAAGAAGTCATAAGCAAGACTAAATCCAGGGGCGGACCCAGAGTGGGGGGCAGCTGCCCGTCTGGATTTTGAGTTTTAGTGGAGATTTATCGGTTCCGACCGACTTTGCCTCCCCTGAAATTTTTTTTGCCCCCCTCTGGACGTTTAATTTGTAATTCGAGTTAAATTTAGAGTTAAAATTGAAATAAATCTGTTGAATTTTAATTGGTAATTAGAATTATAAGTCAGAGTATCAGAAATTACAAGTCAAAGCATTGGAAAGTATAAGTTAAAGCATTGTTTTTTGTCGAGTACCCAATTGGTTAATGGATTTAAACCCGATTAGGTATTTTTTTGCCCCCCTGACGAAAATTTTGGATCCGCTCCTGACTAAATCACGTTTTAAGTCGATTTTATATGAATAGAATTGTGTTGAATTTGAACTACAAATCAGCATACTGCTTTCCTATTGTTTCTGTAAAAAGTGATTTTTTACAATGGAAAATAAAAATATTGATACTATTATCATGCTTTATATTTGTGTTGTATAAGTTCATGTACCCTGACATATAAGGCTGCATTTATAATATTATGAAGGTTTAATCAACAAAAATAGATTTCTAGTATTATAAATAGTCAAAATTACTTTTAGTTAAAGTTAATTAACTCTGGGGACAATTAGAAAATAAAGCTGCTTGTGATCTAGATAAGTATAAAAATAATATGAAGTGAGAGCTTAATTCATCCAAAAACCTTGTTGTCTGGTTTTTTTTTTTTTTTCTCTGACATTGTAATTTGTATGTTTGAAAGTAAACAAAAAAAAATAATGTTTATGAAATTAATCCATGTTATTCTCATAAATTAAAAAATATATGGTAGCTGTTGAAGCAACCTATCTTTTATTATGTCAGCAAATTTATTGGTCTGAGTTTGTATAATATTGATGCATTTTTGTCTTTTATTTATTTTTTGGAGTGTACTCAATGTTCAACAAAATATAGAAATATGTATTAACAAGTCTAATCTCACTTAACTTATCAACATACTAAGATATGTTGATATGGAGTAGAACTAGGGTGCTCCTAAGCTCACCAAGCCCTTCGTGAGCGCGGCTCTAAAACCTATCAAATTGACTTCAAACGACATTTCCAAACCGTTAGATGTTCAATCTATATCAAAATCTACTTGGAGACCAAATTTTACATTTTTTGGAATTTTTTTACTATTTATTAAGATGGTTTGAAAATCGCTGTTTTTATTAAAATTCTGCACCATTGGAAAACAGCGATTTTCAAACCATCTTAATAAATAGTAAAAAAATTCCAAAAAATGTAAAATTTGGTCTCCAAGTAGATTTTGATATAGATTGAACATCTAACGGTTTGGAAATGTCGTTTGAAGTCAATTTGATAGGTTTTAGAGCCGCGCTCACGGAAGGGCTTGGTGAGCTTAGGAGCACCCTAGTTCTACTCGTTGATATGACTATTAGGGGCGAAACTAGAAAATTGATATTGAGGAACTGGATGATTTTTTCATGTAATTTCATTTTATTGAGGGAACTAATAATAATATTTTTTGTAAAAATTAAAAAATTTAAAGAATAAAAATGAAAGTTGTCAATTCATAGGGCGGGCTTAACCCCCTGTTTTCTACTTAGCATCTTCTAGATGAAAATTTGATAATAATATATTCAAATTGAAATTCTTCATCAGATGAAGGATTTAAAATAAAAGATAAATATAAAATAAAACCTGATTCGTTCAATTGATGTACCGTTGTAGAATAAATACTTGAACTATGCGGTTATTTCTTTAATAAAAAAAAATCATCACAATTTCACAACACATCTGTTTTGTTGAAGCAAGGGATATATAAGTATATAACATGCAAGGCAGGAAATGCTACACGGATCACTGCACCAAGAGGGTAACAAGATATCTGGGTACTTTACTTGTCAAACGTTATACCGATCGAGAAAACACACGTGACTAACATGTGGGACCCACTGGACGGTAGATATTGGACTTGACTGTTATAAAGGACAAAGTCATTCATTCCTTTGTGTTTGATTCGCTTGACTTGACATATGTAATTATTCCTTTTGAGAATTATCCGTCATA
This sequence comes from Carex littledalei, assembly GCA_011114355.1. NCBI lineage: Eukaryota > Viridiplantae > Streptophyta > Magnoliopsida > Poales > Cyperaceae > Carex > Carex littledalei. The sequence goes on along the minus strand of CM022084.1, from coordinate 1,761,717 downwards.
TAAATTCAAAGTTTAGTTCAATAAAATGCGAGATTTTTCAAAAACAGCGACTGCTGTTGAAACTGTTCCTAGTATGATTTTCTACACCTGCAAGACCACTTGAGAGTAGGTCCGATGAGCATCGGACCTACTCTGGTTCAATGAGTTTAATCACCGTCGATTTGCTTTAAAATTCGTGCGGAACGCTTTACACTTCGTACGTGTTTGTTTCAATTTCCGTGCGCACAAATCTTTAATTAGATCGGACGGTCATCATGCTCGTTGAACCTAAAAGTAGATCCGATGGACATCAGACCTACTCCGTTCTCCTGCAAGACATCCCCTCTTCCTTTATTATTAGTCGAGACTAAAATATTTTCCAAAATACCTATTTTTATTGTTAGGTCTATTTCAATATAGTAACTTTTTGAAAAAAAAAAAATATATTGATAGAAATGAAATTCAATTCATTTATATTGTGAAGATCAGTTTTCAAAAGCGGTAATATATTTTATTATTATTTGGAAAATTAATATTAGTGGGAAAACTAGTAACCAACAACATCTTCGTTATTTGAAAGGACCGGAGGCGGTTCAATGGACATCATTGCAAATTTTAAAGTTGATATGCACGAGTTTTAAAGTTGTTCACGCAAATTTTAATGCAAATTAGACGACTCGAATTTAACATTGTACTGAATTTGATATGATGTTCATCGGAGACACTCCGATTTCCTCCAATATGTAGATCTTGATACATATTTAGATCCCAGCCATTATTACTCAGTCGCGCAAGATTCAAATCCTTTGTTCCAATCTTCTTTATGTTGATGATGAGAACAATTTTAGAGGTTCACAACTACAATAAAATCGACAAAATAAGTGTATATTGTCAATTTTATGCTCAATTAAAAATTATTACTACATCTTATGTTGTGGACATTGATGCATTCTATACATGTGGTGTACAACTTAAGATGTAATTTGAATATTAATAATAGTTTAAAAATAAAAATTACCAATGACCAAGCAGTTTAAAAAAGATATTTGGTCATATTTATAGTTTAGCCTCTATAATATAATGATTGATAAACTCATATCGACAATTGTGTAAATGGCTTTGAATAACAAGAAAAGCAAAGAAGGCTCTCAAAAGTTCCTCGTTAACCTCTCGCTATTTTTTTTTCAGGTATTTTTTTTTTATCAATTTAATCTGGACATTTGGTTGTTATTTTTGTCAAAATCCAGTACCCTTATAATTTTTTTTTGTCACAGAGAGATGTGTTTTAGTTTGATAATCGTCGAAATTTTTTAGCAAGATTTAATAGAGGAGGGATCAAGTTACAACAAATTTGAGTTACAACAAAGTTACAACAACTATTTTTTTCATTTTCAAAGTCCAAATCGTCGATCCAAACCATTCAACATGATTATCTAAATAAAATGTGCTTGCGGATCAAATTTTATATTTTTTTTAATTTTTTTACTATTTATTAAGATGGGTACAAAATTCAATGGTCTGAATATGACTATTTTTTGTAAAATACTTAATAAATAGTAAAAAAATTCAAAAAAAATGTAAAACTTGATCTGCAAGCACATTTTATTGTGGAGATCATGTTGAACGGTTTGGATCGACAATTTGAACTTTGAAAATGAAAAAAATAGTTGTTGTAACTTTGTTGTAACTCAAATTTGTTGTAACTTGATCCCTCCTCGATTTAATAATACAAATATATTTTTTGTCCAGTAAAAAATGAAACTGTCAATTTTGTATTCATCCTAAATATTTCGCATCATGTTAAATGAAAGGAGCAAGACAAAATTTTAAATCTAATTTTTGTTCCGGAAGACTTAAATTAGGCGAAACACAGGTGGCGGAGAGAGGAAAAGATTACTTTGTAAACTTAGATAAAAAAAAAAAAATTAATGATAATTTTGTTTATAAGAGTGTAGGAGAATTAGGTGGAGAGCATGGAAGCTTCAATTTCTTATTCCCAAAATAGTCATTATTTATTAGAGAGCACAAACATTTTTGCCTAAAAAATTTTTAGTGGTGGGCACTTTTCCTAAATAAACAAATGAGCTTCTATATATGTAGCATTCGTATAAAAGATGTCGACCTAATTTGCTTGTCTCAAACTAGTTCTGCTATTTGGCAAATATAACACAAGGCGATTTTGTTTTGTAAACAAATAAAAAAAAAAACAGAGAAAAGGACCCACACAATTAATTTTGTGAAGCGGTCTCAAGTATAAACAAGTTTCCCAAAATTTGCACAAATTTCTAATTTTGTTGACTTAATATTGGCCTTTTGGCTTTTACAAAAAAATACATGACATGCTTTTGGGATAGCAAATATAAAGGTTTTTGGGGTGCATTCTCAAAAACCCCCTTGATTATACCTAATTGCCTAATTAAAAACCCTGTTCCACTTGCCCCCTTGTGCCCTACCATTAAGGCATTAACACAGGGCAATTGCTTCTTTTTCTGAAATTGATTGAATCCGAATTCCGAAACAATGGATGCCGTCGTTGTCGCTACCGTACCATTTCAATAGCTTTCTATCAAAACATATAATTATTGTTGAGTCCGGCTAGTATGACATCGGTGTCATATGACACCAACTACAAAATTGATTGGATAGACTTCAAACGACTAATTCAAACCGTTCAAACCGATTTACTTTATGAGTGTTGTGTTTACATGCAAATTTTTTATATTTTCTAGTTATTTTAGTATCAAATCAAGCAGTCAAAAATGTTGAAAAATGAATGCATTAAAATTAACTTAAAAACTCACACATTTGACCGTTTGACTTGATACTAAATAAATTCGAAAAATTATAAATTTTGCATGTAAACGCACAACTAATGAAATGGATTGATTTGAACGGTTTGGATTCACCATTTGAAGTCAATTTGATAGATTTTGGAGTTAGTATTATATAGGCTGAAATGACACTGATGCCATACTAACCAGACTCATTATTGTTTATTTCATTTTAGTAGTTGAGTCAAAAAGTACAATAGGATAAGATATAATTTTACAGTTATTTTGAAAAATAGGTCTGTTTTTATATTTTTTAGAAAATCGAAATAAAAAAAATTGAAATTTTTGGGCCAGAGGTGACGAATGTTGGAAATAATTTGGGTTTGACGCGCATCAGACTCAAATTAGAGTCTGATGGATTCCGCATCTGTCCAATCATCTTTAAGATCCGTGCACATCTACTACTCAATTAAGAGTCTGATGTTATGTTGCACGGATACTTCAGTTTAGACGCTGTACCGGTATCGGACACGTATCCGATACTGATACGCACCCGATACGGCTCCGATACGCCAGCTTACGTGGCGTATCCTTACTTAGTCGATACGGTCGCCGATACTCCGCTGAAACTCACGGATACGGCGGGATATGTGTGGATAAGGTCAGATCGAACCCATAGCGCCCGTGAGCCGCACATACACCGGAGTTCTTTTTGTGCCCAGCAGGATTCGAACTTGGGACTTCTTAGTTTGGAACCAAAACCTTTAACCACTCCTCAACAATTTTGTTTGTGATATATCCCAATAACTATAGTATTTAATCTATTCTTAAAGCTTGATTTAGTAAATAAGACTTTTTGTGACATATTCACCTTTTTAATTAGAATTTTTATGATTATCTAAATACAATATATAAATAATAAAAAATAAAACATATATATATAATATATATAATAGACGTATCGTATCCTAGATTTTTAAAAATTGCCGTATCGCCGTATCCGTATCGTATCCGATACGATACCTGTACCCGTATCCATGCAACATAGGTCTGATGGGTTCTGCGTCCGTCCAGTCATCTTTAAAATATGTGTGCATCTGCTTTAATATTCGTATTGATCTATTACGCACGGATCATACGGATGCGGAACCTATCAGACTCTAATCTTAGTCAAATGGAAGTCGGACCCGAATTCTTCCTAACATTCATCACCTTCGAGACCAACATGCTCCATTACTCTTTCTCACAGTTCAGCCACAAAAATCACAAAATTTATGTTAATAATATATTATTATTATTCCAAAATTTATATTTTTCACTTTGAGATGCACTGTGATAATATGAAACAACTTGTTCCGGTATATGAATTGGAACGGGCCGAAACGGTATTGGCACTTGTCGGCTAGAGTTCCCAAAGCAAAGGGATCCCACCTTCCACCAGAGGCCAGTGCATGAATAAAAGATTTGATCCTAGTCAAGAACTCAAAGATTAGTGACTTTAATTTATCAAATGCGTCCCCTAGTTAATAAACAATGCTTGTTTTTTGTTCCCTTTATAGCAACCAATGCACCTCACGGATCATGCCTCTGTGTATATAATAAATCCCACTTTTATTTTGTAGTGCTTTAATTCCGTAAATACCCTTTAGTAAAATAACATGGGTTTATGTTAAAGAACAAAGAGTGAGGCTATGGTGCTATGCATAGCACGGATGGGGTCCGTGCTACGGCTCAAAATTTGACTTTTCAAAATTCTAACGGTCAATCCAACCGTTCAATGTGATAACCATATGAATATGTACTTGCAAACTAAATTTTATATTTTTTCGAATTTTTTTACTATTTTTTTAGATAGGTAGAATTTTGATGGTCCAGAATTTTCAGAAAACACTGATTTTTCTACCTATCTAAAAAAATAGTAAAAAAATTCGAAAAAATATAAAATTTAGTTTGAAAAGTCAAATTTTGAGCCGTAGCACGGACCCCATCCGTGCTATGCATAGCACCATAGGCTCACTCAAGAACAAATATTAGATAAGCATAAGAGGTTATTGTACAAAGTTGTATGTACTTTTATGTCCCAATTTCTTAATCCTCTTATCATTTGTTTGAAGTTATCACTACAGATTTTAAAATTTTAACACGGCAATTTTGATTCTATGTGGTGCCCAAATCATTTGCAGTGATGTTTTAATTCTATAGCTAGTGTGTTGTATAAAGTTAAAATTGCTGTGTTACAATCTTTACCCAATTATGAATTATCATTTGGCAAATTGACATGTTAACTTGAGACAAATGATAATTCTGCTATTAAGATTTATAGATTTATTTCTCGTTTCATTTTTTTTCAAGCAACAAAAAAAAAACTAATTAAGGAATAAAGAAAGACTCCCAGCTGAAATTTGAGGAAATATGTTTTATTTTGACAATATAGGTAAAAAAAAGGATGATTTGAATTTTTTTTTTTTTAATGAAGTACTGAGAAGACAAATTATCCTATTTACATATTATGTAATAAAATTGTCACTATCATTTTGAATTCCAACATTAATTTGTTATTGTAAATTATAAATAATCAATGTTTGTGATTTTTGATAGCTTGCAGAATCCGGATTTACAATATTAGTGTCCATTTTGAAGGGGTCAGGAACAATTATGTATATATTCTAGAAAGTATTTTTTAATATAATATGAGTCTTTGAAAGGGATTACTATTGAATATGTCAGTGCAAAGACTTAAATAAAAACCTTGTGAAGCATAATTAATTTTAAAATAGGCTAGAGAGATCTTGTATATGGGCTACTATTATTAAGTCAAGATTCTCCTAAATAAATAATAAAGAAGAGATGAATGGTTAATTTCATTAACTATAATTGATTTTATAGAAGCCCATGATTCTAATTTAACAATCCATTAAAATATTTTTTATTTAATATGCAAAGCCAACTTTGGTGCTTGATTATAGGTGCAAAGACATCTATATATTTTGATGTACATCATCAATAGGAAAGCAAGCTGTCTTCTTATCTCAATGCTTAACTAGTATATAAGAGATGAATGATTAATTTAATTGCTTATATTTGATTCTCCAAAATAAATAATATATAAGAAATGAATGGTTAATTTCATTGCTTATAATTGATTTTTATAGAAGCCCGTGATTCGAATTTAACAATCCATAAAAAAAATGTAAATTAACTAAATAAAGTTGCGGCAACACATGCCTCAAGTGAACCTCATCCTCCTCCATGTTATTCTGGACATCCTCCTGGATCACCGCCACCGGCTGTGTACGCAACTCCCATGGGGGATCGGCCTCCCAAGTAGAAGGATATGTGGCCGGAGGCGGTGTGCCAAATATAGCAGAGGCAAAGACATCTACAGTCTGTGCCCCACTCCCACTGGCCTCGCGGTCGTGTTGTCTGGTCTCCATGTATCGTGGTATGTGGAGGCTCGGTACCTCATACCCGTCATCATTTCCGGTAAGATCATCCATAGAGAAATCGAAGTTGGCCTGCCAGGCAGGAGCTCCATCCTGCATGTAAACAATGTTAGTTTTGTTATATACAAATAACTAGTAAGTTAATTAAATCGGGGTTGGCTTGCCAGGCAGGAGCTCCGTCTCCATAGTATCTCGTGAACGTCCCCGTCTAGGACTGGCTATACTACATTTGAAAATAGCAAGTTACTAATTTTCACTTACAAGAAAATGTTAAACTCTAAAACCAAATTTTGGACCCCAAACCCTAATTTATAAACCCTAAATCCTAAACTATAATTTTGGATAGTTTCTCTAAACCCTAAACTCTAATTTTGGACCCTAAACCCTAAATCCTAAACAATAATTTTGGATAGTTTCTAAAACCATAAACTCTAAACTCTAAACCCTAAATCCTAAACCCTAAACCCTAATTTTGAACCCTAAACCCTAATTTATAAACCCTAAACCCTAAATTCTAATTTATAAACCTCTATATCAACTCTAATTTTGAACAATTTTGGACCCTAAATCCTAATTTATAAACCCTAAACCCTAATTTATAAACCCCTAATTTTATCAACTCTAATTTTGGACCCTAAATCCTAATTTATAAATCCTAATTTTGTCAACCCTAAATGCTAATTTGTCAACCCTAATTTTGAACAATTCAATCGCGTACGGAATATCAACAACCCGCACACGATAAATAACATTTTTTTTTCAATTTCTACCAATCGTTCCAATGCCAATACAAGACACAAAATATAAATCAAATAAGTTATTTAGAGACTTACCCGAAAATAATCGGATTGTGGCCGAGATGGAAGAGGGGGTCGAAAGGGAGAGAGAGAGGGGGGGGGGTCAGATCTGTGGGGTGAGGGCGACAGAAAGAGAGGGGGGAGAGAGAGAGAGGGTGGCCAGTGGGGAGGGTGGCCGGTGGGGGGGGGGAGGGGTGGCCGGGGTCGGGTTGGGCAACGTTGTGGGGTGGGAGGGTCGAGTTGGGCGGCGCAAGACAGAGAGAGAGATGAACGGGGCGGGGCGGTCGGGTTGGGTCCCCTTTTAAAACAAAAGATAATAAGCGGACCGTCCCACTAGGGGGTGGTCTGGTATGGATAGTGGACCGCCCCACAGTGGGGCGGTCAGGGTATTCTTAATAAACATTTGGGATTGAGGACAGATTTGATTTTTTTTTTGGTATTAATAAAAAAAGCGGGTTGTATAAAGTTAAAATTGCTGTGTTACAAATCTTTACCCAATTATGAATTATCATTTGACAACTTGACACGATAACTTCAGACAAATGATAATTTTGCCTACTAAGAATTATAGATTTATTTCTCGTTTCATTTTTTTCAAGCAACAAAAATAACTAATTAGGGAAAATAAAGACTCCCTGCTGAATTTTGAGGAAAGATGTTTTATTTTGACAATATAAGTCTTCAAACTTAAAAAGGATGATTTGAATTTTTTTTTTATGAAGTACTGAGGAAACAGGCGAGCATGTTATCATATAATACTCTGGAAGCTACTGAGAAGTGAGAAGACAAATTATCCTCTTTACATATTATGCAATAAAAGTGTCACCATCGTTTTGAATTCCAGCATTAATTTGTTATTATTAATTATAAATAATCAATGATTGTGATCTTTGATAGCTTGCAGAATCCGGATTTGCAATATTGGTGTCCATTTTGAAGGGGTCAGGAACAATTATGTATATATTCTAGAAAGTATTTTTTAATATAATATGAGTCTTTGAAAGGGATAACTATTGAATATATCAGTGCACAGAAAACTTAAATAACAGCCTTGTGAATCATAATTAATTTTACAAATAGGCTAGAAAAGATCTTGTATATGGGCTAGTATTATCAAGTCAAGATTCTCCTAAATAAATAATACAGAAGAGATGAATAGTTAATTTCATTGCTTATAATTGATTTATATATAAGCCCATGATTCCAATTTAACTATCCAACAAAATATTTTGTATTTAATATGCAAAGCCAACTTTGGTGCTTGATTATAGGTGCAAAGACATCTATATATTTTGATGTACATCATCAATAGGAAAGCAAGCTGTCTTCTTATCTCAATGCTTAACTAGTATATAAGAGATGAATGATTAATTTAATTGCTTATATTTGATTCTCCAAAATAAATAATATATAAGAAATGAATGGTTAATTTCATTGCTTATAATTGATTTTTATAGAAGCCCGTGATTCCAATTTAACAATCCATAAAAAAAAATGTAAATTAACTAAATAAAGTTGCGGCAACACATACCTCAAGTGAACCTCATCCTCCTCCACGTCATTCTGGACATCCTCCTGGATCACCGCCACCGGCTGTGTACGCAACTCCCATGGATCGGCCTCCCAAGTAGAAGGATATGTGGCCGGAGGCGGTGTGCCAAATATAGTAGAGGCAAAGACATCTACAGTCTGTGCCCCACTCACTGGCCTCGCGGTCGTGTTGTCTGGTCTCCATGTATCGTGGTATATGGAGGCTCGGTACCTCATACCCGTCATCATTTCCGGTAAGATCATCCATAGAGAAATCAAAGTTGGCCTGCCAGGCAGGAGCTCCATCCTGCATGTAAACAATGTTAGTTTTGTTATATACAAATAACTAGTAAGTTAATTAAATCGGGGTTGGCTTGCCAGGCAGGAGCTCCGTCTCCATAGTATCTCGTGAACGTCCCCGTCTAGGACTGGCCATACTACATTTGAAAATAGCAAGTTACTAATTTTCACTTACAAGAAAATGTTAAACTCTAAAATCTAATTTTGGACCCCAAACCCTAATTTATAAACTCTAAATCCTAAACTATAATTTTGGATAGTTTCTCAAACCATAAACCCTAATTTTGGACCCTAAACCCTAATTTATAAACCCTAAATCCTAAATCCTAAATCCTAAACAATAATTTTGGATAGTTTCTAAAACCATAAACTCTAAACCTAAACCCTAAACCCTAAATTCTAATTTATAAACCCCTATATCAACTCTAATTTTGGACAATTTTGGACCCTAAATTCTAATTTATAAACCCTAAACCCTAATTTATAAACCCTAAACCCTAATTTATAAACCCCTAATTTTATCAACTCTAATTTTGGACAATTTTGGACCCTAAATCCTAATTTTGTCAACTCTAAATGCTAATTTGTCAACCCTAATTTTGAACAATTCAATCGCGTACGGAATATCAACAACCCGCACACGATAAATAATAATTTTTTTTCAATTTCTACCAATCGTTCCAATGCCAATACAAGACACAAAATATAAATCAAATAAATTATTTAGAGACTTACTCGAAAATAATCAGATTGTGGCCGAGATGGAAGAGAGGGGGTCGAAAGGGGGAAAGAGAGGGGGGGTCAGATCTGTGGGGTGAGGGCGACAGAAAGAGAGGGGGGGAGAGAGAGAGGGTGGCCAGTGGGAAGGGTGGCCGGGGTCGGGTTGGGCGGCGCTGTGGGGTGGGAGGGTCGAGTTGGGTGGCGCAAGACAGAGAGAGAGATGAAGGGGGCGAGGCGGTCGGGTTGGGTCCCCTTTTAAAACAAAAGATAATAAGCGGACCGTCCCACTAGGGGGCGGTCTGGTATGGATAGTGGACCGCCCCACAGTGGGGCGGTCAGGGTATTCTTAATAAAAATTTGAGATTGAGGACAGATTTGATGTTTTTTTTGGGTATTAATAAAAAAAGCGGGTTGTATAAAGTTAAAATTGCTGTGTTACAAATCTTTATCCAATTATGAATTATCATTTGGCAGGCAAATTGACACGTTAACTTGAGACAAATGATAATTCTGCTATTGAGATTTATAGATTTATTTATCGTTTCATTTTTTTCAAGCAACAAAAAAAAAACTAATTAAGGAATAAAGAAAGACTCCCAGCTGAAATTTGAGGAAATATGTTTTATTTTGACAATATAGGTAAAAAAAAAAAGGATGATTTGAATTTTTTTTTTTTAATGAAGTACTGAGAAGTGAGAAGACAAATTATCTTATTTACATATTATGTAATAAAATTGTCACATTAATTTGTTATTGTAAATTATAAATAATCAATGTTTGTGATTTTTGATAGCTTGCAGAATCCGGATTTGCAATATTAGTGTCCATTTTGAAGGGGTCAGGAACAATTATGTATATATTCTAGAAAGTATTCTTTAATATAATATGAGTCTTTGAAAGGGATTACTATTGAATATGTCAGTGCAAAGACTTAAATAAAAACCTTGTGAAGCATAATTAATTTTTCAAATAGGCTAGAGAGATCTTGTATATGGGCTACTATTATTAAGTCAAGATTCTCCTAAATAAATAATATAGAAGAGATGAATGGTTAATTTCATTAATTATAATTGATTTTATAGAAGCCCATGATTCCAATTTAACAATCCATTAAAATATTTTTTATTTAATATGCAAAGCCAACTTTGGTGCTTGATTATAGGTGCAAAGACATCTATATATTTTGATGTACATCATCAATAGGAAAGCAAGCTGTCTTCTTTATCTCAATGCTTAACAAGTATATAAGAGATGAATGATTAATTCAATTGCTTATATTTGATTCTCCAAAATAAATAATATATAAGAAATGAATGGTTAATTTCATTGCTTATAATTGATTTTTATAGAAGCCATGATTCCAATTTAACAATCCATAAAAAAATGTAAATTAACTAAATAAAGTTAACTAATAAACAGATTAAGGAGAAATCTTAAGGATGCCACTAAGACACTTTTTATATATTTAACTATCCAACAAAATATTTTTTAAATTAATGTGCAAAACCAACCTTGGTGCTTGATTATAGGTGCAAAGACATCTATATATATATCATCAATACATCATCAATAGGAAAGCAAGCTGATCTTCTTATCTTTAATGCTTAATTAGTATATAACACACAGTCCAACATTTGGTGTGGTACATTAGGTCATTAATTAGTGGGTGCCAACTCAAGCAAGCTATATATGTTTTCTCTAAGATTAATTAAACTTCATAGATCCAGTCTAATACTTGCATTGTGTGTTTTCTCCTATTAATTATGAGCTTGTTTAGTTGTGTTTTGAAAGGAAGGGGGTAACTAGGCAGGCTAGGCAGGTTAATGTTGACAATTCCGTAACGATTTTTGTACCCATAAGAGTAAAGATATTGACAGCGTTGTTTTAATTTTATAATCCTCACGAGTTATATATATTTTTTTATTTTGACTCTATTAATTGTGTGTATATTGTATGAAGTCTGAACAGTGTTGTCCATATATTTATACTACTCAAAATGAGTTCCTTCTAGATAATACGCCAAGTTCTATTTCCACCTGATCCGAGTTCGTTTATGCCGTGAAAAAAACTGACGTATGTGTTGTTAATCGAATTTATATTAGTCAGATTATAATATCTTCAATTTGTAATTTAAAAAATACTATTTATGTGATTTTTTTTAAACAATTAAAATTTATAGGTTTTGTGACATTCGTTGAAATGAAAATTGATGTTAAAACATAGGTCACAATTGAATTGCAACCAAGACATCATTTTTCTCCAATTGAGAAATGATAATAACATATAATATTTTCTTAACAAAAATTACATATGTGTTATTGTTGTCTTTGTAATTATAGTGATTTTTTTTAAGTTTGGTATAACAAAAATTAATAATCCTCTTAATTAATATAGTTGGCCACATGTGCTACTTGACATCTAAAATAAAATGGTAACTAGACAGTGCTTCCTGTAATACAATTAGGTTTCATTCTTTTCTAAAAATATAGCATGAATATCTGATGCTATTGGACAGACTAAATACTAGTTGGGGCATATTAAACTCATGAAATAATTATTGATTATTTGCAAACCTAGATTAATTATTCTACCACTTATTTTAGTTTACATCACTAGTTAAACAATAATCTTGTTATCATTATTTATCCTTGTTTCGTTCTGTGAACAGCTGGAACTTTTTAATTGACCGAATTAAAAATGATATAGCTGTCTTTTTAGAAATTTTTATTGTCTCGTTAATTAGGAAACTTGTGTACACTTCAACTAGTGTGTTTTCCATAAATGTGATTGGTGCCTGTGTGAAGTGCTCCAAATATAGAGATTTAAAAATATTTTATACTAAAACATTTTATATAGAAGGTTATTTTCATATTTTAACTTTCCTTATTTCGAGAAGAGTCTGGTAAACAAGTTTAGTACTCATCTGTGGGCAGGAGATTCGATTCCGCATAGAAGCACCTAGGGGTGTTCAACCGGTCGGTTCGGGTCAAACCGAACTTTTTTTGTCAAACCGCGGTTTGAACAGAATTTTGAAAACCCAACCGAACCGACCGAATTAAAATTCCAAACCGATCTAAAACCGAACCGATTAAACCGATTTAAACTTCAGTTTGTTCGGTTGAACCGAATACAAACATTTCAGCTACAAATAAACATTTCAAAACCGGTTGGTTCGGTTCAAACCGATTTGGATAACATTTTTGATAACCACACAAGCCGGTTTTTGATAAACCGATCCATTATAAACCACACAAAATAAACCGATCCATTTTTTATTAAACCGGTTGGTTCGGTTCAAACCGATTTGGAGATCCCAAAACCGAACTTCTTCAAAAACTAAACCGAACCGAACCATTTAAACCGAACAACCGATCCAATTAAACCAAAATTTACCGGTTCGGTTTAAAACCGAATAAACCGATCCATTTGAACACCCCTAGAAGCACCGTCTGTCTGCAAGTTAAATTTCAGTAAAAGAAATCTAAAATAAATAAATACCACATAGCTTTTATTTGAAAAATAAATAAATATATGCTCTTTTCTTTTTTGTCAAAGTATGTCTTTTTTTGTCATTTCTTTCAAAGAGTTACAACAATATGTCAGTATTTAAAATAACCACGCAATTACGTCATATCTTAAAAAATGTATCCCGCCTTATCTTATTTCCTTGCTCCGTTCCTGACACTAAGGGCCTGTTCGACGTGGTACTGTGCGCTTGGGAAAAAAAAAATTCACTCAGACTGAATTTTTTTTTTCCCGCGAGCACAGTAAAATTCAGTTAAAAGTTTTTCTGTTCCCAAGTCCATTCCCGTTTCCCTCTTGACGCCGAACATGCCCTAAAGGCATCAATATTCCAAAAATTTACTTGCGCAAAACCTTTAAACATTTTGTGACAAAACTTGGAGATGATTAGATTTTGATTATGCCACTCATATTAAATGTGGTCGCGTTTAATGACTATGTTTGATATGAACAATCGAAATTAATTAATGCCATAAAAATGTCATTTTCACATGTCAGAAAAAAATATTTAATTGGAAATTTCTCAACAAAAAACCCTCTCCTCGCCTTAAAAAAATAGTACTTAACTGGTCTAAATTAGCTTCGGATCTGGGTATCACGTACTTCCAACACGCGGTCAACCAATTTGAGCAGTGCAGTCTGATCACATCTTCAAATGCGGTGTCAGTCTATATATGCAAGTTTAAGGTCTTTCACTACTAATCTTAGTTAATATTAGTATGACAAAAGACTTTTAGGGCCTGTTCGGCTTGCCACTGTGTCCGTGGGAAAAAAAAAATTCACTCAGAATGAATGTTTTTTCCCCCACGCGTACAGTGTTTTAGCCATTCAAAAATCTTTATTCCCCAGCACTTTCTCATTCCCTTCAATCTGCCGAACATGCCCCTAGTTAACTTATATGTCTTTCTTCATATATAAATCTGTATTTTATATTATATTGTTTGAATAAAAGATTACTACAGTTTTGTCAAAAAAAAAAAATTGTCACCGAAACACCAGTCCTTATAATCCAATCTAAAATAAAATAAAAATAATAATTCAACTATACTTTTGGGATTCATAAATGTCAGAGGCAAGGAGGGGAGCATGGAGATACACGCACAAATGTTACCGTATTCACGGACAGTTCTTCCTCAAAGTCCCCTATCCCCAATTAAAAAAATGCATCTTTAAATTAATTTTATAATGCTACATGATGATTCCAACATTTTTTTAGTACAACTTCTTATCGGTCGCTGTTTAGCATTTCCTTGCCGTTTGATCCCTTGACAAGCCAATGCTTGCCTCCCGGCTTCAACGCAAACAAATCTCTTTCGTAGCTCCAAACCTAACGCCGTCAATTATCTCAATAATTGCGGTTTATATATACTATTATTTTATAAGTCTATTTATTTATTTATCACTGTACCTAATTTATGTGCAGCTGTGGAGCACAAACTTGTGGCTCCCCGGTGCTCCCCAAGTGCTGATGACGTGGATTTTTTTTAATTGAAAAGATAATTGTGTTGAAAATGAATGTAGGTGACAAGTTAGTTTTATGTGTCAAAATTTAAGCTTTAATTATATTAAATTTAAATATGAACTAGCACGTGTTGAAAACTTAAAATCAATTATTCTAACTCCACTTTGCATTTTTTTTAGTGAGAAAATTTCTATCTTTGTTCAATTTCATAAAACAAAAATTATTTTTTTCCTTAGATGGCTTGAATCCTAATTGCATAGAGACCTTAACTGCAATCAATAGCTTGCACTTTGCAGATTGAGCAATTAAAAATGATATATAAAAGTTCATTTCTCAGTAAATATAACAGGGTATAGCATTTGGTTTTTTTTTCTTTCTAATGAATTAGGTAAACATAGATAAAAGATACTATGAAATCAATAATGCCTTAACAACCTAGTATTAGTACACATTATTTTAATAGTTCTGCTAATTATTGTTTTCTATTCTTACTAAAAAATATTTAACAAAAAGATACTGTTATAGACTTATAGCTGGATACAATGCAGTGGATCTTTACAGGGTTTAGGTAGAGTCAGAAAGCGCATCTGCTGAAATCCGAGACCAGTAACAGTAATCTTGAAATTCCTG
Organism: Carex littledalei; assembly: GCA_011114355.1. Classification (NCBI taxonomy): domain Eukaryota; kingdom Viridiplantae; phylum Streptophyta; class Magnoliopsida; order Poales; family Cyperaceae; genus Carex; species Carex littledalei. Next base: position 1,746,563 of record CM022084.1, on the reverse strand, counting down.
CAATCCGAATCTAGCCGTCGAACTGTTCCGAGATGCGTGCAAGAAAAAACCTGTTGTTTCGAGATGCGTTCTCGGAAAAAATTCAATGGCTGGATTCGGGTTGCAGGGATTTCAGGATTACTGTTAATTGGTTTCGGAATTTCAGCTAATCCGAATCCGTAGAGTCATGTATACCAACATTTTTTATGACACCCTTGGTCGTTTAAATTAATATGATAATTATGTGATTATAGGATTGGATCTGACAATGGATTAATTTGATAATTTATTTGATACACATAATACTTAATATAAAAATGATTTGTAGCTATGTTTTGGACATATGAATAGCCTATTAATTATATTTCATACAAATTGAGTACTATTTGATATTTTATCGAGAATTGCTAATTTAAAATAATTAAAAATTGTGAAACATGCACACCCATATAACACAGAGGACGTATCACCTGACAATGGTTATTTGACAATTTTAACAATAACAAAAAAAAAACAGATAAAATTAAAAATTTAAAAGTAAATTGATAGGTATGGTATATATATAGATAATTTAATAATCAAATTCCATTCAATTTAAGCGCGTGCATAAGAGACCAATAATTTTGGAACGTTGAAATTTTTTATAGTAAATCTTATCATTTTTTTTATAGACACATGTATAAATTAATGAATTTTAAATTTTAACTGAATTTTTGGAGATTTTTAAGATAAATAATAATCAAATGACCCCACCCCCCCTCTATATCGTAAAGATCATGTAGAATTTTATATTTACACAATATTTGTGATCACTGCAAAAATTATCAAGTGGCATCTTTATAATCATAAAGACTCAAATTCATATATTGACTGTCTTAAAAAAAAATTAAAATTAATGAGAAAATTGATTGAAACCTTTTCTTATCATGATACTTCGCTGCTTTTATAAATATGAATATTCAAATTCACTTTAAAACATTAGTAGTGCCAAACAAACCAGTGATGCTCTCCAAAATATGTAGACCATCCAATTTTTAGGTAAAAGATTCTTGTTCCTCTTTGTTTGCTTATCTAATGTTTGGCTTGTGGCAAGGTAGGCACGTTTGCTTATTCTTGTAAGCCAATTTTTTTATATTAGAAATTTAAAAAAATAATTTGTCAGGGAATAAATTAATGAGTTTTATTTTCAAAAATAGAAAGGATGCCGCGAAATAAATTAATGATTTTTTTTCAAAAATAAAAATGATCGAATCATTAATTCGGTCATCCACCTATATCAAATCAATGGTTCGGTCCACCCTTTAATTTGTCACACCTTTACACGACCGACGACACATAAATTTAAAAGGCGGGAAATCAAATTATTGCTTTTGTTTGTGTATATTTTCAAATAGCACGTGAACGGGCTGAACCATTAATTCGGTCTGATAGGGCCAGGTTCCACAGGCCCTTTTACTTATTCCAAACTGGGCCATAAAAGACTGGGATTCGGACCTTAACAAGGCCAACCCGACGTCATATGAAAAAGCCCAAAAGCTCGTTAAGCCGGGGCCCAACATGCCGGCCCCAAACAAGAGCTTTAATACAGGCCCAAGCCAACCGACATACGGGATAGCCGGGAAACGGCTGGTTTAGTACCCACGTCCCAGAAACGGCTGGTTTAATGCCCACGTCTCGATAACGGACGACATAACTGCCCACGTTCTCCCATAAACGCCCGAGATGGCAGTTATGGCTAGACTATATAAGGCAGTGATCCCCATGAAACGGGGGACGCAATTTTGAACTAAGAGAGAGATCATACAGGTCAGAGTTCGAATCTCTCACAATCCACCCCAAGTTCCTAACTCGACCCACATCTCGGCCTGCAATCCCTTGGCAGGACGAATCCAGTTAGCCCAAAACTTCCATACGGCCTCATCTCCCGAGATAGGGCGTATCAACCACCGTGGGGCCCCGCCTAGCTCGAACGCAGAACTAGATGGCTCGTCCAACCACATCAACTCCGCTCCCACCAGGGGTGACGACCCCGCCAGGAGTAACAATCACACCACCTCCAGTGGTAACATCACCTACAGCTAATCCTTCCCACAGTCAATTCCCGGGGGCGAGGCCCAGCAGCTCAACAGTGCGACCCCAGGGTCCTCAACCCGATCAACCTCGCCCCGACGTCACTCGACCATTCACTGAAGGGAACACAACCAGGCCACTCTACGCCGAACACAATCAGATGGCCGGTACCTATCACAATCAGGTAACTGGTGCTTATCAGATACCCTACATACCATATTACCCTCAGCAAACGCCGCTGTATCACTACGGCGCGCCTCCTTACACACCTTACACTCCCACGGGTCCCCAGTATCCCTATGTCACGCCACCTGGGCAATGGGGCCCCGGAGGCGCACACGGGACGTATCCCATGACAGGTCCAACACCATATTCCCAGCAAGTACCACTGCGACCTATCCATCAGACTGTACCACCCGCCGCAGCGGTACCGCGACCTTTGTCTGCAAACCGTGTCCACAGCCGGCCGGCAGATGTTTCACCAAGAAATTTGGAACGAGAGTTCGCACAGGTCCGAACAGGCGAGGAGACGGACACCCCATCACTACCTGACCAACAAATCCAGTCCGAACGCAGGGACCAAAATGCTCTGCCAACCGGGGTATACCCCGATGTAGGACGACGCCCGGAAGGCCAGGATGAGAATAGGGGGCCCCATCCCGAGGAAGGACCACATGCCGAAGGTCCCCGAGCCCACCTCAACAACGAACGAGAATCGGCTAACCACGGCAGAGGGCCCAGACCATCCCGCAGAGACCAATCTCGCTCTCGTAGAGAGCGCGAGCGAAGCCCACCCCGAGGTCGGGATAAATTTCGCCGCGACGACCGAAGAAGGAATCGGCGATCACCTACCCCAACCCGAGGCATCAACATGGCCCAAGTTGAAGAGCTGATCCAAACCAGACTCGCGGCCAAACTAGCCGAACTCGAATCCCAGAAGGCAGGCACTTACTCTCGGCCTCTGGGAATCGAGGATGGCCCTCTGTCCAGAGACATCTACCGTCAGTCAATGACGGACTTCAAATACCCAACAACCCTTCCCAGCTTCCGGGGTAGCGGCGATACACAGGATCCACACAACTTCGTGTACGGGTTCCTTGAGCGACTTCGCCTTCTTGGAGCCACCGATGCAATCATGTGCCGAGTTTTCACCACTTGCTTAACTGGAGAAGCATGGGACTGGTATATGACGCTACCTCGTAGGTCCATCAATAAATTTGAGGACTTCGCGAAACTGTTCTTGGAGAGGTACACAATCATAAAACCCCCGCAAGCCACGTGCGAAATGCTCCTGGATATTGTCCAAGGACAACGTGAAAGGACAGGTGCATTCGTCAACCGTTTCATACAGGCATCCCGGCGAATTCAGAACCTCAATGAAGAATTCGCCCTCGCCGCCATCAAGAAAGGACTCCGCAAAGGAGGTCCAGGAACCTTGCGTTATGAAGCCCATATGAAGAAGATGTCCACTCTGAGAGAATTCGTAACCTTTGCGGAAGGTTACATCCATGCCGAGGACGACAACGGGAGTCCCACGAGGCCTAGATCTCGATCTCCCCGCTGCCAAACTAACAGACAGCCAGCTCCGGACAGGTTTCGCCACCAAAGGGAACCTCGGAGAAACCAACCAAACCGGCCGACCGAGCAAGAACACAAAACTGGCACCGAGGGATACCGCCAACACTTCGTAAGGTATGCACCTCTCACTAAGAAACGGCACGAGATGTACAACATCATAGAAGGCATGTTCGACCTCCCACCGCCATTGCCTGAAAACATTTTCACGGTGCAAGACAACTCCCAGAAGTGCGAGTACCACGGATTCAATGGGCACTCCACCGCAGATTGTCTTCAACTCAAAGACATCCTGGAGAGACTCGCCCGAGAAGACAGGACTATACCGGACCCAGAGTAGGAGAAGCCGGTCCCCAAACCCTGGATGATCCTGAGAACAGACGCCCAGAGAGGCAGAATAGTCCTGTCATCAATGTGATTAGTGGGGGCCATCGCGGGACCATCCGAAGAATTTCACCTCGCGACAATCAAAAACCATACCCCACTATTCTTCAGGTCGAAACCGACAAAAAACGGCCCCGACCTGAAGAGGCAATATCCTTTTCAGAGAAGGACTTAGGCGAGATTTCTAGCCCGCATGATGATCCCGTTGTGCTGAACCTCAAGATTAACACACACCGGGTTAAGAGGGTATTAGTTGATACGGGAAGCTCGGCAGACATCCTGTACTTGTCGGCCTTCACGCAAATGGGCCTCGACACTCGCGCCCTCCAACAACACATCTCACCCTTGATAGGTTTCACGGGTGATACCCTTCAACCTCGGGGAATAATGCCGCTCAAGGTGACATTCGGCACATTCCCTCGAACAGTGGAAGTCATGGTGGACTTCCTCATCGTCAATGCTCCTTCTGCATACAACGCAATCCTGGGAAGAACAACCTTGAACAAAATAGGTGCGGTTATTTCCCCTTCACACCTAAAAATCAAGTTCCACACTGATAACGGGATAGGAGAAGAAAGCGGCCAGCAACAGGTGGCACGAGAATGCTACATGACGTCTGTTCAAGGTCAAGGAGGCTCTGTCCACCAGGTCGACCAATCCGACGCCAAAACAAACCAACAGCGGTTGCGTTCAAGTGCTGACTTTTTACCTCCAAACACCGACCTGGCGCTAGATCCAGTGGATAAAGCCGGGGCAAAAACTTCCCTTGAGCCCGCTGACGAAGTCGAACAACTCGATTTGGGCCAAGGCAGAACGCTCAACATCAGAAAAGCAGTCCAGGGACAAGCAAAGGACGAACTCATCAAGTTTCTCCGAGAAAATCAGTCTGTTTTTGCCTGGACAGCTGCCGACATGCCAGGGATTCCGAGGTCAATAGCGGAACACCGACTGCATATCAAACCGGGTTCAAAACCGGTTAGGCAACGAAAACGTAACATGGGGGAAGAACGGCAGCAGGCCGTAAAGCGTGAAGTTCAGAAGCTACTCGACGCTGGTTTCATCAGAAATGTCGAGTGCCCAGAATGGACAGCCAACCCCGTGCTTGTCAAAAAGTCCAACGGTGACTGGCGTATGTGTATTGATTACACCGATCTTAATAAGGCATGCCCCATGGATCCGTTCCCCTTGCCCAAAATCGACCAACTGGTTGACTCCACCTCGGGACATGCCTTCCTCAGTTTCATGGACGCATTCTCCGGGTACAATCAAATCCGGATGAATCAAGACGATGAAGAAAAGACCGCTTTCACCACCAACTCGGGGCTATACTGCTACCGGGTTATGCCTTTCGGGTTGCGTAATGCTGGAGCCACGTTCCAGCGCATGGTCAACACTGTCTTCCACAACCAGATTGGGCGAAATGCAGAAGCGTACGTGGATGACCTGCTTGTAAAAAGCATGTCCGACCTCGACCACGTCCGAGATCTCCGAGAAACCTTCGCGACCTTGAATTCAGCCAACATGAAACTCAACCCGAAGAAGAGTTTCTTCAGTTTAACCGGTGGTAAGTTCCTTGGTTTCATGGTTTCTATGCGAGGCATCGAGATTCATCCTTCGAAATCACAAGCCATCCTCGATATGAAACCACCGAGGAACCTCAAAGAGTTACAATCCCTCACTGGCAAATTGGCCGCCCTCAACAGGTTTATCGCGAGATCCGGGGACGTCTGTTTCCCCTTCTTCAAAGCCATGCGTAAGTCGGCCAAATTCGAATGGACAGAGGAGTGTGCCACGGCCTTTGAAAAGATCAAAGTCTATCTCGCCAATCCACCATGTCTCAGCAGGCCTACTGCGGGCGATATCCTCGTGTTGTATTTGGCAACAACGGGTCATGCAGTGAGCGCCGCCCTTGTCCGAGAAGAGGGACGAGATCAAAAGCCTATATATTTCGTCTCGCATGTACTTCGGGATGCCGAAACCAGATATTCTCAGATCGAAAAGGCAGCATATGCTCTCGTCATAGCTGCTAGAAAGTTGAGGCCTTACTTTCAGTCCCATTCCATCAAGGTTTATACCGGAATCCCCCTCAAAAAGGCGTTCGCAAATTTCGACTCTTCCGGGCGATTGTTAACTTGGGCGCTCGAATTGTCCGAGTTCGATATTTCTTTCCACCCCCAAAACGCTCTGAAATCCCAGATATTCGCCGACTTCATCGCTGAGTATTCCGGAGTTCCTCCCGAGTCTGAAGGGCGTTGGATAATTCACGTTGACGGAGCATCTTCACTACAAGGGGCCGGAGCCGGGGTCTCCCTCACCGGACCACACGGGGAAACCTTGAACTATGCCCTCCATTTTCAATTCCCGGTAACAAACAACACCGCGGAATATGAAGCCATGATAGCAGGCCTGAAGCTAGCTAAAGAATTGGGTGCCCGCGAGGTTCATCTCCGCAGTGACTCCGAGTTAGCAGTCAAACAGATAAATGATGAATGCCGAGTTATGGACGACAAGTTACGCAAGTACCGACAACAATTCCACCTGCTCAAAAGCCATTTCGATGAAGTTGATATCCAACATGTTTCGCGCAACAAAAACTGCCAAGCTGATGCTTTATCAAAACTTGGCGCCGCGGGCAACCTCGACAAAGACCGGCCCGTGATTGTTATGGATATTCCGGAATCCAGCATCAATCTGGAGACGGTAACCGTGCTCGCCATCGGTGAACCCGGTGAGTCCTGGTTCACCCCGATGTGGAACTTCCTTAACACCGGGGTTCTCCCCACTGATCAGCTGGAAGCCAGACGGCTGAAAAGGATCGCACCAATGTACTCTATATTCAACAACCATCTCTACAAACGAGGGTACGTGCGACCTTGGCTCAAGTGTCTCAATGAGGAGACAGCCTCGAAAATGCTATCTGAAGTACATGAAGGCGTCTGCGGCAGTCATCAAGGAGCGAAAACCCTTGCCAAACGAATCCTCAGAGCAGGCTTTTACTGGCCAACCATGCAACATGACGCGGCTAACCTAGTTCGGAAATGCGAGCGCTGTCAATATCACAGCAAGCTGAGTAACATTCCGGCATACGATCAGATATCCATCTCGGGAGCTTGGCCTTTTGACCTATGGGGGATAGACATAGTCGGGCCGTTTCCCAAAGCTGTTGGACAGCGCCGTTGGATTATCGTGGCTGTAGAATATCTTACTAAATGGGTCGAAGCCGAAGCTTTATCAACCATCACTGCCGCGACAGCAGAGAAGTTCATCTGGCGCAACATCATTTGTCGTTTTGGCATACCACATGCCCTCATCTCGGACAATGGGACACAGTTCAATGCCGCACGCACTATGACGTTCCTCTCTAACCTAGGCATTCAGAACAACTTTACCTCGGTCAGTCACCCTGCTAGCAATGGTTTAGCAGAAGTCACAAACCGTACCATTCTGGATGGCCTCAAGAAGAAAGTTGCCGAGAACAGAACGAATTGGCCCGACATGCTTGATGGAATTCTGTGGGCCTACCGTACCACACCTAGAGAAGCCACACAACAAATCCCATATTCGCTGGTGTTCGGAATGGAAGCAGTCACTCCAATGGAAATGATGGAGCCATCTCTCCGAACTTTGACGTATTCCACCGACAACAACCGCGATGCTCGCGCCGCAGAGCTCGACCTCATCACAGAAGGTCGGGAGAAAGCCCGCATTCGTACTATGGAGTATCAACGCAGAGTTAAACGTGCGTTTGACAAACATGTCGTACCTCGGGAATTCCAGCCAGGCGACCTAGTACTCAAAACTGTGGAAGCGACCGGCAAGCATGTCAGCAAGCTTGCTCCTCAATGGGAAGGTCCCTTTAAGATCATTCGCCCACGAGGTAAAGGCGCTTACGAGTTAGAAGATCCGAGTGGGTTCACACTCACTCGCCCGTGGAACACTTGCCACTTGAGAAAGTTTTACACTTAGTGAATATCACTTTAGTTTATGTTTTAATAGATTCGATGTGCTCAGGGCGAGATAAGCCTTTGTTTTTCGTTTGCTATTTCATGTATTCACTTAGACCGAGATGCAAATTTTTTGTATGGTTCTAAGCTTTTATCAATATATGTGATGTTACTTTTGATTGTGCTTCATTTATTGGGTCCGAGATGCATGCACGAAAGCCTTTTAGGCAACGAAATTAATCTCGAGTACTACACCCGAAATACACAACAAATTACGATAGTCCTAAGGGACGACGACTGTTTTACCAGTAACATACATTATGTCGAGAACATTTATCGAAAACCCCTCGGGGTAACGCATACGTTATCGCGACATACCTGTTCCCCCACATTGACCATTTTGTCAAAAATAAAAACAAAAGGGGGGCAAGGATATACAATCAAGCATATTTCGCATGTTCACAAAGAAAAAACAAAGCATGCAACCGAGATAAAATCGATTGAAAAGCAATCAAGCAAAGAAACACGCGATTAAAACAAACAGGTACATTTTAGTTGTTCTGTTAAACCCCCACATCTCGGGGGTACCAAATGTCATATTACATCTAAAATCTGTTAAACCCCCACACCTCGGGGGTATAAATAACGCAATACATTACACCACAATTCTGTTAACCCCCACATCTCGGGGGTGCAAATGGAACAGTGCACATTTCAAGGTCTTTAAAAACCCATACATCTCGGGGTACGGGTGTCTTACTCCTATCGACGTTGCATCCAAGGCTCAACAGGATCCTTCCTACAAACAAAATCAAACAAGTAGTAAGGTTAAGCTTGAATGAAATACCTCGATGATAGTAATAATAAAATCGCTACTTACATGAGGGAGGGGAATTCGGCCTTATGGAAGCATCTTCTCCTCCATCACGTGGAGCGTTAAAAAGAGTTGCATCATCCTCTTGCTCCTCGTATTGATGCATGGTATTACCCTCCTCGGTATTCCCTACCTCGGTATCCCCTTCGACATCCCTTACTTCGGTGTCATTCTCTTCCCCTTCGGACGAAGAATCAGAGGGATGGTTTTCAATCTCCACTACAGGGGCACCATCCGGAAGGTCGAGATGTTCTGGCCATTTGTCCTTGGGCCAAGGGTGAACAATTCCCAAAGGATGATGATTCTCGAGTTGGAGTTCCTCATTGAATAAGGAGCCATCCGGGTTCAAAAATACATCCTTTTCTTCATCCCAACCATAGCTCGACAGATCCCTGACCACGAGTTTTTCCGACTCAACCGGCGTGAACCCGACATGCTCAGGTTTAAACGGATAAAAACCCCCCATAAAGTTAAGATAATCATACACGGTATGTGTCATCATATCCTTCATCGCGTACGGAACGGCTTGTGCGAAGGCTTTGCTGCCCAAGAACTTGCTGAGATGTCTCTTTGGCAAGTTCTGCGCTTCATCCCGTATACGGACATTTTCCGACTTCGCCTCTTCCAACTCCTGGGTTCGGGCCTCGAGCTCGGACTTAAGACGAGCTACTTTGCTCTTGTGTCTTTCCATCTTGCGCTTATAACGCCTCGCTTTCGTCTCGGCTTCCTGGCGCTCGGCATCGAGCCTCATACCCGTGTAACGAGCAAGCTCGTATTTCGCCTCGTTTACAGCAGCTTGGCCAGTGGCTACTCTCCTTTCTTTGTCTTTATTTTTCGCCAGCTCCATAAAATGGTTCCTCTCTAGAATCGCCTTGTTAAGCGTCTCCTGGTCAGAAGTAACAACAAGAGCATCGCGCTTCTCATTGATAAACGAGTCCTTGAGGAACCCGAAGTAAACCCCGGCTTCATGCAGCGACCTCAACACCTGGTCCACAACTTGATCAGGATTTTCCTCAGCCCACTTCTTTTGATATTGAGTGGTAGTGAGTCTGAACATTTCCCGAGCATACGCAGCCCGGACCTCGGGATGATCTTCCTCTTCCTGCATTCGAGAATACCCTGGAAGGTAGCCTAAAAAACTGTCGGGGAACCCCTGAGAAATCTCGGTTCCCCACGCAAACCCGGTCCGACCCCCTTGCTCAGAAATTCGTGACTCGAGAAATTTCTTGTGATCCTCCGCGGGATCCCACACGTCGCCCGCGGCGTCCTCAATAATCTTCTCTAATTCTTCCTCTGCAGCGAGAAGTTGATCTTGATAGGGTCCTTCAGACTCGGGCTTCCCCAAAAGAACCTTTTGTCTCTTGGACTCGGGCTCTTCTGCCGCAATCCCTTTCCCCTTATCTACCCTTGTAACGTTCAGGGGGGTGTCTTTCCTCTTTTGAGAAACCCCGGGTTTGGAGGAACTGGAGGCACCGCCTTTCGTGCTTTTGACGGCAGCAGCAGATTTGGAGGATGGCTTCGTAAGAGCCGCTGTTTCACTGGCAGGAACCGATTTAGGGGCCTTCCGTACCTTGGCGGGACCCGACTTGGAAGTATTCGGAACCCCCGTCTTCTTAACGAAACCGTCCTCGGGGTTCGCGAAGATCGGAATTGGACGAATAGCCTTCCAGGGCAGTGCCATAAAACCGCGACCTACGACATAAGAAGTATGCAAGAATTAACAATTTACCCATAACGAAACGAAATAACTAAAAAAGAAACATATGCGATATGTAGATATATCGGTACGAATTCAAAAAATACTAACTTGTGAAATAACCATCAAGAAGTTTGACGATTTTTAACTCATCTGATGTCAGAGGTGGACGAGACCTCGGAATCAAACTTTTCTTTTTCAAGGGGCGCCAAATCCTTCGTATTTCATTAAAACACTTCAAATCGGTGGGATTCTGAAGATATACCCAACCACTACTCCAATCATCCGCCTTGGATAATCTGTCAAACAACGTGACTTTACCACGCTTCCGAATTGCAAGATGGCTATCATTATTATACAAGGGAGCGAAATAATGAAAGAACAACCCTACACTCGGGAAATGTGACTTTAACTCGGGCAGGAAATCAAACAAAAACTTAAAACTCATAATATAACACCATGCGGGTGCGGTTAGCTGTGCAGGGGCCACGTCGAGATGTCGTAATATCTCCCGAACGAACTTAGAAACCCTTATTTTGAAACTGCACTTCGGCATTTTCCAATACAGGCACATCCCGAGATTCGAGTCATGCGCTCGGTCATCCGGACCCGGGACTCTTAACTGTAATGCATGTCGCGGATATTCCTCCATATCCGCTTCATCCACGAGTTCCTCATAAAAGGCATCAGCATAAGCCTTATATTGGACAACCAGTTTAGGAGAGATGCCGGCGGATGCTTCAAAAATTAAATCATCCTTATGACCATCCCGGGGGCCAGTAGATTTTTTCCCGGCCTTCGCAGGCCCCCGAGACGTTCCTACGGAAGTTGTAACGAGTTCTCCCCGAGACGGACTTTCTCCATCCCCTTCATTTCCTTCGCTGTACTGATGAGATAGTGAGGGGGACTCCCACGAAGCAGAAGGTGACGAATCCCGAGGTCCTCCTTGTTCCTCGGCCATTTCTAAATTTATGAAGAAACAGGATTGGCTTAGGTACTCGCTATTCTTTATTTCTATGGTATTACATTTACCGAATTATCAATTATTACGCGATTGCCAAGAATAAGTCACTAATCCTAAAGGTGGATAACCTCACCATATTTAAACTGGTCAACTACATTACAGTCGACCTCGGCAATGCCCATGCATAGTCACAAATAGGATTAACGGATGTATGGTAAACTACCGAGGTGATAAATGATTACCTTATATTGAAGTTTCTCACAAATCGATCTTCGTCCGACGTCGTTTCCGCGGTACTCTGAGCGCTCTCAACTTCCTTTGCTAATACCGAGATTCTTTTCGCTCTTTCGCTCCGAGGTTGGGTTGCTCAAAATATACGATAATGAAAGGCTGGGTCGGGAGGAGGTATATATATAAGGGTCCCTATTTTTCCCGCTCAAACCTTGCGCGAATTTCGAAAATGAGTGACGAAGCGTCGCGTTTCATCATGGCGACGCCTCGATTCCCGCGCCGTATCAAGGGAATCGGGCTTTTACCGAGTTAATGCGTGCCAAGTGTCATACGGGGATTGCGCCGTAAACTCGTATCTCTGACTGACTTGACGGTTGATTTGATGGCTGACGACGGTTAACGGAAGACGAGGCGTCGACGTAATTAATGCCGACACACTATATATATAACCTCCGTCTCCCTTTAACGGGACATCCAGCGATCCCAGATACAACTTCTAATTCGGATTGCAGTAAGATGGCGACTAACAAAAATATAAAGGACGAGGTTAAGGAGGAGAAAGAAGACATTCCATCACCACACACATCTCCCCAACATCAGAACCCCGAGGTCAACATCGAACAGCCCCCAATTAACTTAGGGGAAGAGGAAGACGACCCGTTAGCCTGGGATAAGTGTGCTGTTTGCAGAACCCGAGGGAACTATCGGCACATGTTCCATTGTGACGGATGCGAAGAAGCTTTCCATCCCGGATGTCTGGCCCGCAGATCACCTCGAAATCATGATGATCCCCGCTTCACATCGTTCACCTGCAGGAGATGTCGGGATCAAGAACGCCGGGTCAAGCGCTCCCGCCTTGAATAGCAGTAGTCATATATAGAATGTCGCGGGAATAGCCCGCCTTTTGTTAAGTGTTAACTTTTCATTTTACTCATATGTATTATCTCGTAACATTCAGCCGAGATCTTTATCTCGTGTTGTTTTAATTATTCTATATGTTTTTCGCATAAGCATCTCATTCCTGCTTAAATACCGTCTAAACATGAGTCAGTTTAACTATCTCGAAAAATACGCCGAAAGCTTGTCATGTCGTACAACTAACACAACGCCCAATGACATTTATGGCTAGTAGCTGGCGGCTACCTATTTAGGCAATATGGCCCACATCATTTATGGCGATATTTTCTCTAAACGACTATAAATACCAGACTCACCATACGGTAAAAGGCACATTTTTTACTCTGCACCTTTTACCATCCCTTAAAACCTCCGAGATGCCTTTCAAGAGAGTGGCTTTTAAAAACAAAACACCTCTCGACCACGGTCAAGGTGGTACTGACCAACCCCCACGACGTCGCCGTAACCAACCTCCCCCCAATCCACGTCGCTCTCGGAACCCGAGACGAGAACTATCTCGGCCCGAGAGATGGACCCTTCTCCAGCATTTTCCGGAGGAAGATTTGGACTGGATGCTCGACAACGAGGATTTCCAAATTGGTGACCTTATAGACCTTACCCTCGCTAAGGCACCCCCATTCACCAAAGAGGACGAGAATGACATTTACAAGTTCGACCTCGAACCCAAGTTGCGTTGGTGTGTCCTGTGCAACGATCAATGGGCCAAAAACGAGATGGTGAAATGTCGGATGTGCTACGAGTGGAGTTGCTTCACCCACTACGACATAGAGGGCCGTTCGGACCCTCGCCGTCGATTTTGGAAGTGCCCGGGTTGTTTATCCCGCAATGCTGGAGGCCCAAGTTTGTACACCGCTACCCAACATGAGCTCAACGACGATAATCTTTTTGAGCATACAGATAACGAGATGTACTAAGCATCCTCCAAGAAACGACATCACACCCGTCTTTTTGCTGCGCATGGACAACGTGGTGCTTGGAAGGCGTGACATGACAGAAGTGGAAACATACTTCCTGGCACTGCGTTAAATCATGTCATGTTTAGTCTAATTAGGCGTTGTATGATTTCGATATTTTACTAGATCGAGGCGTTGTCTGATTTCGATGTTTTCTTATATATTTAGACTTGTTCTGCTTTTACAATATCAATTATTACTTATTATTTCTATGATTCACTTCTTTTACTGATCTTGACTAACTTGGAAACCATGTCGCTAAGAAAAAAAAAAAAAAAAAAAAAAAAAGGTGGGCAAGTATGTTAACACATTAACTGTCGGATACATACCGAGATAGGTACATATTAACACATTGACCATCGGATTTAGACATATACCCGACATATGCCACACCCGAGTTATTACAGCATGACTAATACACTAAAGTCGATGTTAAAAATCCGCATACACTAAGTAAGCTTAGTTGTCCCAGGTTACTCACTATGATAACACATTTATCCCGGGTTACGTGTCCGGGGTAATTAAACCGACATGTTTGGATTTAGCTAGTGCATCACTAACACAGATAACGTTTAATAAAGTTTATCTTATGACTTATCCACCCTCAAGTCGAAAGCATCTCGCCGATACATTCCGACTTCGGGGGCTAATGATAGGGCCAGGTTCCACAGGCCCTTTTACTTATTCCAAACTGGGCCATAAAAGACTGGGATTCGGACCTTAACAAGGCCAACCCGACGTTATATGAAAAAGCCCAAAAGCTCGTTAAGCCGGGGCCCAACATGTCGGCCCCAAACAAGAGCTTTAATACAGGCCCAAGCCAACCGACATACGGGATAGCCGGGAAACGGCTGGTTTAGTACCCACGTCCCAGAAACGGCTGGTTTAATGCCCACGTCTCGATAACGGACGACATAACTGCCCACGTTCTCCCATAAACGCCCGAGATGGCAGTTATGGCTAGACTATATAAGGCAGTGATCCCCATGAAACGGGGGACGAAATTTTGAACTAAGAGAGAGATCATACAGGTCAGAGTCCGAATCTCTCACAATCCACCCCGAGTTCCTAACTCAACCCACATCTCGGCCTGCAATCCCTTGGCAGGACGAATCCAGTTAGCCCGAAACTTCCATACGGCCTCATCTCCCGAGATAGGGCGTATCACGGTCCAAATGTGGGATGGACCAAATCAGGGCCTGTTCGGCGTGATACTGTGCGCGTGGGGAAAAAAAAATTCACTCAGACTGAATTTTGTTTTCCCACGCACACAGTAAAATTCAGTTCAAAATATTTATGTTCCCAGGCCCATTCTCATTCCTCTCTTGACACCGAACAGGCCCTCAATGAATTAAGGTGGGAACGGAATTTATACAGCCGATCATGTGAAAGTGTGAACAAAGATGAACCAAACCATTGATTAAGTGACCAAATCAATGATTTGGTCCTTCCTATATTTTAAGAATAAAAAACATCAATATATTTCCACACAAGTCAGTTTTTCAATTTCTAAATAAAAAATAAAATGTATGTATAGTTGTATACGGTAGGATAAGTATCCTCTCCATTACTGTACAAGATTCTCTTAACTTTACGGTTTGAGATTAACTCCCAACCGCTTTGGGATTCGGGCTGATGGAGGAGGCTAGAGTGGAAAAAACGTGTCATGTCGTGCCGTGTCGTGACTAACACGCGCGTTACTTAGTCTCGTGCCTTGCCGTGCCGTGACAAAGTTAATTTTTCACGACACGCGAATGGTCACGCCACGTGAGTCACGCCGTGCCTAACGTGCCGTGACCATACATGACTTGCGTGACCATTTAATCATAATTTATGTTAGTTTATTCAAGATTCACCATTAAATTAATATTTAATGGTCCTAATTACACATGACTCGCGTGACTACGTGACGTGCCGTACCGTGCCAAAGTTTCAAAAGATGGGCACGGCACGGGACACGCGAGTCACGGCAAGTAACTGACACGCGTGCCGTGCCGTAACCGTGCTGTTCGGTGACGGAGTCGGCTCCGCCGTGCCATTTTTCCCACTCTAGAGGGGGCAGTATTATTGGGCTTTGAGATCCGTACCAAGTTAAAATGAACGGTCCAGATCAAGTAATTGGAAAGATTCCTATTACGTACCGGCGAAGATCTGAATTCGTGTACGGTATGGGTGCACGAGAGGACAAATATTCTCTCCATTGCTGTAAAAGATTCCTTTCACTTTACGGTTTGAGATTTACTCTCAGACGCTTTGAGATTCGGACTGACGGATGGAGCAGTATTATTGAGCTTTGAGATTCATGTCAAGTTAAAAAGAACGGTCCAGATCAAGTAATTGTAAAAGATTCTCTATTACGGTATCGGGGAGGATCTGAATTCTGCACGAGATGGGTAACTGAGAAAAAATCTATCCTTTATTCATCGGGGCGGTCTATTCGAGGCTGTCTGAACCGGCCGGACTGGATCCAAACCGGGAAACAGCCTAAAGGACATATTCTCCGACACGTGCCAGTAAAAAAAGGAAAGTAGCGAGGGGGCAGTTACCGTCACCTCCCGGTCGCACAGGTGAGAAAGCGAAGAAGTGACCGGAGATCTGGTCACCACCGGTGGACGAGAAGTGTCGGAGGGCAGGCCAGCATCTGTCACACACGCTCATTGTACCTTCTCCTTTTCCGTGATATTTGGCTTTGCACCCTTTAAAAACTAGCAATTTGGTTTGCTTCTTCCCCTTGTTATTATTATATTTTTCTTGAGATGATTATCCACTCCTAATTGCACCTATTTAATGATTTATGAAAACCAGAAGGCTGCTAATAGTATAATACTAATAGTACTTATAGTATAACACTGACATTGCCAAATATTATTCAGTGACTTTTATTATTTATTGTTAACGTACCAACTTTTATATGATAAAGTTAGTATGATTGAAACTATTACATATAAAAGGAAGGTAAAAATTTTTCATTGTTTTTGTGTTCCCATCATGACTTACATTTTTATTTTTATTTTAAAAGTTCAAACAGTCGATCTGAACCACTCAACAATATCTCCATAGTAATATGTGCCTATAGATCAAATTTTATATTTTTTGAAACTTTTTAACTATTTATTTTTAGATAGTTACAAAATCATTATTTTTCAGAAAATTCTCACTCATATACCGAAATCTCCAAGTAAGAGTGTTCCAAAAACTACGAGAGAAGGACAAGGGAGAGGAGAGAAGAGGTTACCAGATTGTCTAAACAAGTTTAATTGCTCTAATAATTTAAACGAAGAGAAGGAAAAATCAAGATACAAAAATGAAAATTATTTCCCGCCAATCTTTACCCTCCCAATTTAGAAAGTCCTTACTCCTTCCATCCACTCACCTTCACTCTTCTTTTTTAATTTCTGAAACACACTCTAATAATCGAGTGAAACTGTATGTAAATATAATTATTACTATCATTCCAGTAAATTCAAAAACTTCACTTTGTTAACTTAATTGTACTATAATTGTGCTTATACCTGGGGGATATCACTTAACCACAACACAAGCATCTTGGAGGTGTTTAAGGATTTCTTTCGTTCTCTGCTCACATATTATAAACCCATGATTGTACGGCACTACTTTTCACAAGGTGAGTGTTCAAATTACAGCTCTTTGGAGGGGATACACAAAAGTGCACCGTCTCTTTCTTTTCTCTACTCCCTTCAAAGAGACCGAGAGGCAAGAGCCATACAGACAGAAGAGAGAGAGAAGGTAGAGAGAGAGAAAGCGGGGCGTAGAATAAGCGAAAGAGCCAACTGATAGAGGAAAAAAAGGAGAAAAATCTCAGCAAATTCAAGTTCCTTCCGGTTTAGGATCAACCAATTCATCTAGCGTTGTTGTTGTAATTGGCGATCTATTGTCGTGGGGGATCGAAGCGATCGTTTAGGGATTCTTGAGTCTGCTTTTCCTGTGGATGCGATTTGTCGTGTGGATTCCTTCAGATTTTTAGAATGAATTCAGCGGATTTAGCACAAAACGGGAACGGTACGTAGTTAATCTGATTGAAATTTTCTCTTTTGGGGTCGTGCTAATTTACCTTTTTAGGGTTTGAATCAATTTTAGCCTATTTTAGCTAAATTGAAGAATTCTCAGCTTTCTACTGAAATTACCGAAATTTGCTTGCTTAAGTGTTAACTCAACTCCGTCGAGCTTCAGTTTTTGTCTTAATTTTGACGTTATAAACGGTAATTTGCTATTAAAGTGCTAAATATAAACTCAAACCTCCTATTAATTTCCAGTGCTGGAGAAATCAATAGTTTTTCAGGAGCCAGATTGACCTTTGGTCTTTTGTTCTTTCTCCTTTTTTCAGTGCTTAGAATTAAGTTCCTAGGGTTCTCTATTGGGAAAAATTTTAAATCAAATTTTTCGTGTTGATCCTTAAAAGAGAACTTCACCCATGAGTTATTGAGTTTATATAAGCCAATTTTTAATGCCTCTTTTAGGTCTCTGGGTCCTTTTTTCACTTGGTAGCACTCCAAAATTAGTAAAGTACTTGAAAGGCGAAGTTGCTTGCTATTAGACCTTTTTTGTTACTTCCTCGAGTGTGCCTGTGAGCTTTAGTTGGGTTTTTTTGTGTGAAAAAAAAATTATGTTTTCTTTAATTTCTTCATTTTGTTCTGAAGTCTAGATTTGACTTCAGTTGTTTTGGTTTTGCTAGATGATAAATCCGAGCTTTATGAATCCCCGACAGAACTATATAGAAATTTAAACATTTTCTGCTGTTTTGGTTTTGTTTAAAATTAAGTGAGGTTTTCAAAATCTTTTTTATGATTTCTTACAAACTTTTTAATTTTCTCTGATTTGCTACCTGTTTGTATTTATCAGTATAAATAAAGAGAAATATTGCAAAATAACTTCTATTTGTAAAAATAAGATAGGATTTATTGTGCAAATAAGCCCTTAATTTCACTGAACTTCCCAATTTCTCAATTACAAAGAAAGGAGTGAGATTTGACATTTCCATGCATTGTGTATGATTAGGAGCTATTTCCTAAACAGTGTTCTTACTTCTGTTTGGTACTATTTATGTGTAAAATGCTTAATTTGTTAGATTTTAACAGTGGGTTGGTTCTTTGTGTATAGGTATGTCAGATCCATTGTATGCCGAGCTATGGCATGCATGTGCGGGGCCTCTTGTTAACGTGCCTCAGAAGGGAGATTTGGTTTTCTACTTCCCACAAGGTCATCTAGAGCAGGTATACTTTTTATGGTGTGTACGGTTTATGTACACTTGTGTGTGGGTGTGGTTTCGCTCATTGTGAGTTCTCGAGGGGGAGGGAAGATAGATTGGCTATTTGGTAGATTTATGTGTGATTGAGCTTGAAATTTGGGGGGAGAGAAATTGATTCCCTGTCTTCCTACCAGAAAGAGAATTTACTTGGTTCTTGGTTTCTTTACCTATACTGTCTTACCTGGGTGATTTTGATTTAACCAATTCTAGTTTTGGATATTGTTTTCTCCTTTTTATTTTCTCCAACAATAAGCTGTACTTAATATTTACAACTATGTTTAAATAGGTGGAGGCCTCAATGAATCAGGCCACAGACAAGCAAATGAGCATGTATGACCTCCCGTCCAAAATTCTGTGCCGGGTGCTAAATGTTGAACTTAAGGTATGTAAATAATCATCTTACTGGTGCCAGAGATTTAACAATTTGATAAGTGTTTTTCTCTATCACATGTAACTTCTTTGATCTAAGATCTTTTGGTGTTAATAGGCTGAACTAGAGACAGATGAAGTCTTTGCTCAAGTTATGCTCCTTCCGGAAATTAATGTAAGTTGGTTTTTGTTTGTTAATTATGCTCGACTTTGGAAAGCAAGTTAAATTAAAATTAGACATGACTTTAAGAATTTTCTAGCCGGTAGTTTTTTTTCTCGTCAGAAAAGGAAACGCTGGTCTTTGGAATCCTGAATCTAATTCCATCCTTGTCTGTCCTTTAACCACAAAGTCTATGCTAAAGTAACAAATTGGGTTTTTTAATTTGATTAGCAAGATGAGAATGCAGACGAAAAGAAAGCCAGCACAACAACCCCACCTAACAGACCCCATGTGAGGTCATTTTGCAAGACACTGACAGCATCAGACACCAGCACGCATGGTGGCTTCTCTGTTCTGAGGCGCCATGCTGATGAGTGCCTTCCCCCTCTGGTAAGTATTTCTCTGATAATTTAACCATCCGTGCTTCTCTGGTAGTGTGGTTCATATTATGATCAAGTCGATGTTGTTGTTTGATAAAATAGGATATGAGCCAGCAGCCACCAACACAGGAGCTGGTTGCCAAGGACCTCCATGGGGTTGAGTGGCGCTTTCGCCATATATTCCGAGGTATTTGATTCTCTAATTCTTCTGAACTTTTAGACTTAAAAATATTAGTCTTGTTCTCGGTTTTTACTTTTTATTTTGTTTGTGTATATCAGGTCAGCCAAGAAGGCATCTGCTGCAGAGCGGTTGGAGTGTTTTTGTGAGCTCCAAGAGACTCGTTGCTGGAGATGCTTTCATTTTTCTCAGGTTAGTTGTAAGACCTTTTCAATGCTAGATATTATCATTTTTATTTAATTACATAAATTTAATTTTTTTTTTCAATTATGGAATTGTTGTAGAGGGGAGAATGGAGAACTGAGAGTTGGTGTGAGAAGGGCTATGAGACAGCTGACAAATGTGCCTTCTTCAGTGATATCAAGTCACAGCATGCACCTTGGTGTTTTAGCAACCGCATGGCATGCTGTCAATACCAAAACCCCTTTCACTGTCTATTACAAGCCCAGGTATGGCATCTATAAATATTTTTTTGGGTTATTCTTTGTTACTTCAGTTTGCTTTCTTTGGCAATGTGATGTATAATCTAAGTATAAAACTGTTGCTTGCTTGAATGAAAACAGGACAAGTCCATCTGAATTCATAATTCCATTTGATCAATACATGGAATCAGTTAAAACTAACTACTCCATTGGTATGAGGTTTAAGATGAGGTTTGAGGGTGAAGAGGCTCCTGAGCAAAGGTTCTTGCATTTTCTGTTTTAACTGAAAGAAAAAATTTATGTAAAATGTTAGGAAAAAGAAGAAAAATAATATCTTTTTTGTCTTCTAGGTTTACTGGTACTATTGTTGGACTAGGAGAGGTTGAGCCTAATGTGTGGCGTGACTCCAAATGGAGATATCTGAAGGTGCATATTTATTTGTATTATAGACTGCCTTACATCCATCCAGTGTACTTATCTCTTTTCTTTTCTTTTTCCCTGACTAATGACTTAAAATTTGGAATTGTTTCAGGTTCGGTGGGATGAGAATTCATCTATTCCACGTCCAGATCGGGTCTCTCCTTGGCAAATAGAACCTGCTTCAAGTCCTCCTGTTAACCCGCTACCTGTTTCAAGGATTAAAAGACCTCGTTCAAATGCCATAGCTGCTTCCCCTGATTCCTCTGTCGTTACCAAAGAAGGTACGATTTAAATCGCTAACTTCTCTGTCTAGGTATTCAAGTTCTATTTGGTAATAGAACTAGAATTATGATGCGTAAAGCCCATCCACTCATCATTCGCCATTTGCTCAAATGACCCTGCTTTCTGAAGAATTTAAAATAAACCGTTCTTTTAATTGGGTCTTAACGTGCCATCAGTTATAAGAGAAAACACGAGAGCATTTATGTTATCAATAAATTATACTGTATACCTTCTAAATAGTTCTCTAATTTGTTATTTAGGTACAAACAAGATGTTGCAAGGACAGGAACAGCAGATGGCCATGAGGAGCAACAGCATAATTACTGAAAGCACTGATTCTGATGTCGCCCAAAAGCCTATGCTGTGGCCTCCTTCGACACCAGTTGATGGGACCTGGCTTCAACTGCCGCGGCACCATGAGCCCTCAAAATACAAGGACACTCATGCTCCCTCAGCTTTTCGGCCCGTCAGTAATGACCCCCATGGTCCTTACATGCATTTCTTCGACGAGTCACCAGGGTTGGGGACTCCGGTGAAAGCTCAAATTCAACCGAATTATGATGGCACATTTAACATGATGATGTCGCACCCATATCCTTTGGTACCAAATTCTAACTGTTCGTTTGATATGGGAGACTCAAGTTCAAGGGGTAATCAAAGTGTGAAGTATCACCCATATCCTGGTTGGTTGAGTCAGCCGAAGGTGCTCCGCCCTCAACCAGTTGAGGTGGCGAAGCCAAAAGAGAGCTACAAATTATTTGGGTTTGAATTGAATGCTAGCCCTGCCACAGCCGCCACATCTGACCTGCTTAAGTCACCCATGCATGCGACCCATGATCCCAACTTACATGTGCAACAGACGTTGAATCAACAGTTGGTGATGGAGGCTGATTCTCACCCTGAGGCGTCAAAGAATTCTGTATCAGTTAGTACCGCCCCTGTTGCCAGTGAGTATAGTGACAAATGCCACCAAGTTGGCAAGGATGGGCAGAAGAATTCTCAGGCCAGTTCAACTAGGAGCTGCACAAAGGTAATTTATATTTATATTTTCTTAAATGTCTATTGTTTGACACTAAATTTTTATGTACTTCTGCCTGAACATATCTCTTTAGCAAATAACCAAACAATTTGTTGACGTGAGCTGTTATATTTTCCAGGTGCAGAAGCAAGGAACATTGCCAGTAAGGTCGATAGACCTGACAAGGTTCAGCCGGTATGATGAGCTGATAGCAGAGTTTGACAGGATGTTTGAGTTCGATGGAGAGTTGGTGGGTCCTAACACAACATGGATGGTTGTTTATACTGATGATGAAGGTGATATGATGCTTGTCGGAGATGATCCCTGGCAGTAAGACTCTAGCATTCTTTATTTCTTTACTTTTGGTTCTTAATTTTGTGTGAGATGCAAATAAAGAAAGAGCTAGCTTTAAATATTCACTTTAAATTTGTATATTGGATATGCAGGGAGTTTTGTAGAATGGTGAGGAAGATATACATCTACACAAAGGAGGAGGTTCAGAAAATGAACTCCAAATCCCTCAAACCCCGATTTGATGAGCCTTCTTCCAATGCTGGAGATAGTGAAGGAAATTAGTTAAGACCTAGGTGGTACGGTATGTTATTCTGTGCAAGTACTCTTTTTCAAAACATAGTAATACCAAGGTTTGTGGTATAGAGTTTTATACTATTTTTCAACTGTTCTGGTACCGTGATGCTCTTCTGTTACTTGTAAGCGGGCTAATGGAGGTTGATTTGGGCAAATTTGCTTGTATACACTGACCTCTTTGAGCTTTCCACTATCTGTTATAATTGTGTTGCCTTTATGCTCTAGCAAAGTCCTATGGGTTTTCTGCCAATTGGCAAAAATATATGGGTACAATTCTGGTACTCTGAAAAAGGGATACGCAATTTATTTTTAGGTTTGTGTACCAAATTGTACATCTTTTTCAAAAAGCCTAACAGAAAGAAGTTCTCATAACGTGTTGAACTTTTTGTCATTTGTAGGTTTCTGTGAAGAGATTCATAATGTTCTTCTCCTTGTTAGTACTGTCATCTCCCTCCGGGACCCGGTGTCAGTTTGGCATGCCTAATCGGGACACTTATCTAGAGCTGCTCTGCAACTTTGGATTTGGTAGAAGCGTAGTAGCACTCGTCCTTTTTTCTTTAATTTTATTGTATTTTGTATTGGCCCATAAAAGTACGAGGCCTAATCACAACATATTTTTCAGATTTTGTAAATATTGTGCTGTTTTATGGAATTCGAGTCTATTGCATAGAGAGAACTTCTCATTATGTGCCCGTTCTCTTTTATTGAGTTTTGTAGCAAGACATGAATGACAACTGTGTTATGTGTAATATATCTGTTATAATTATACTTTTAGAGAGCCATTTACTGTTTGTCTAATATTAGTGCAAAAGAGTATATGAAAGGATTAGGTGAAGAGTGCCATTATAACTTCATGTATGCTATTTAAATGGTGAACCCCAAATTGGGTCCCAAAGGAGAACCAAAATTAAATTCTAGGTTTCCTCTAGTGGGTTTGTTCATCGTTGTCTTGTTGAAATGAGCAAAGAGAACGACATCCACAAACTTCATTTTAGGTTCCTCTAGTATTTTCAAGGGAAAGAGGGAAAGAGATGGCGGGGTAGCTATGTAATTGTCAACTTTGTTCCATAAATAACATCGGAGCAATTTAAGTAAGATCGGTTCTGCTATTATTTCTATTCTAAAAGGCAGGAATTTTTTTCAGGTCCGGTCCATGTGATTTAAAATGAACGGTGGAGATTCTACGTTTTAAAGATCCCTATCAGTTGAGGAATATTGAATGTTTCTGTTGCTGAATGTTGAATTAATTTACTGTTTGCAAACCAGCTTTTCACAAACCTTCAAAAAAATTTTTTACTGCCCTTTATTTAACAATATGACTTACATAAGATTATTTTATTTTATTTTATTTCTTTGTTATAGGATAGGATGAAGATTCAAAACATAATGATTATTTTATGACTCATGTAGGACTGTTGACCAAAGGACAAAGGTCCAAAAACCAAAGGACATGCATACAGTGAAATAGCACAGTAAGCCACACGGGTGCATCACAGGAGAACAGGACCGATAAATCATTTTGTCTTCTTTTCTTTATTTTAATATTATTATTTTTTTATTTAAGGAAAGGTAGAGTTAGAGGGTTGATGATGAAAGGCAGTTAAAGGGGATTTGATTGGTTGTGTTATAAAGCTTTGTTGGTTGTTAAGGCAGGCAGCCTTTAGCATTGTGTTTTTGGCTGGAGATGCAGCTAATTAAGACCGTGGGACCCATTACTCCTAACATTAAATTAAATTAAATTAAATTAAATTGGCTTCTCTATTTTTCAATGGCCACAAGAACTTTACTCTTTTAATTGGCAATTTAGTGTATCTTTGCAATTTGCTCTGTTGTTTATTTCTTTTAAAGCATAGGGGTCCACCTCTGTTTGATTAATACTTATTATTTGTCTGGACATTATTAGATAATTTGAATTTTTAGAAAATAAATATCCATCATTTTTTAAATCAATTGAGTATGTTATCATTTTTATTACTTAATTTACAAGAATATTATTTGGTCATAATGATATCATTTAATTAGATGGTTATACATTTGTGCTTGCATAATTATCTTTTGTTTGAAATCCATAGGCGGACTCTTAAATATATTTTTGAGTGCCATTGCTATTATTTTCATTATTCTTTTGATGAAGCCATTCAAATAAACTTTGCTATGTACCAGTAGGGGTGATTAATGAGCGAGTTTGAGCGAGTTGGGGTATGCTCATGGTCAGCTTATTAGCTTAATGAGCAAGTTGACTCGAGTTGAGAAGACAATACCGAGTTGACAGATGTGCTCATGCTCGGCTCGTTAAATGCTCGAGTTGACTCGTGCTCATTAAGCGGCTCGTTAAGAAATCAAGCTTGTAGGCAATTCGAATTTTGTTTTGAGTTTTTTTGTTTAAGATACATCATTCAAAACTATTTTTTATTTATAGAATTTAACAAATTGTTATAATTCAACCTAATTAAACAGTACATAATTTAACAAAAAATTGTCCATAAGCAAATTTAACGAAATCAAACAACTATCTTGACCTCTATGTCATATACTCACAACTATCTCCTTGTCACATACCTACAAATTTGGGTGCATAGGTTTAGTAATCGGACAGAGGAGAGGAGATGCGGAGACTAGGCCAAGGTGAGGTGCGGAGAGGGGCGACACGCGCGCGAAGGCGGAGAGGCGGAGAGGGTTTTGGGTGGCGGGCTCTAGGTTTTGGTCTGGCGCATTTTAGGTTTTGGTCTGCCGCGCGTTTTTCATTTACCCAAAACTTTCAGTGACAAAACCGACTTTCTTGATTTATTTGGGTTTCAAGGGATTGGATGTGGCATGATTTCATATAACTCAGTTCTTAATGAGCGAGTTATAAGCGAGTTGGGGTATGCTCATGCTCGGCTCATTAAGTTAACGAGCGAGTTGTAAGCGAGTTGATAATGAGCGATTTGTTAGTGAGCTTTTAGCGAGTGAGTTACGAGTTATGAGCAATTAACTCACCCCTATGTACCAGTAGTCTAATAATAATGATTTAAAAATTCAAGACCATTCAACAGTGATTTTCTATCTATCTAAAAAATAATAAAAAAGTTCTAAAAAAATATAAAATTCGTTCGCCTTGTATATTTTCATATAGAATTACATTTAACAGTTTTGATCGACTATTTGAAATTTTAAAAAAATAAATATATATTCATACTACGAGTTAGATCCATAGTATACATATTACCATAATCTCCCTCTTTATAACTTATTTGTTGTTTTTGCCGACATTTTTATTAATATCCAAAGTTAATTAGAAATTAATATTTATGCCCAGAATTTCTGACTTTCGCCAAAAATGCCCAAGCCGGCCATTTTGTAGCCGGCTTACTCCTTTTTTTTTTTTTTTAAGAAAAACTATGAAAAGCAAGATAATGAAATCTAACACTGAAAATTTGAATTTTTTTGTTTAAATTATTTGTTAGATTACTTCTTTTGATATATAATTAACATATTTATACTAAAATACGCTAAATTACTTGAAATTATGTTGAATTACACTAAATTACATTACATTGCGCTA
Organism: Carex littledalei; assembly: GCA_011114355.1. NCBI lineage: Eukaryota > Viridiplantae > Streptophyta > Magnoliopsida > Poales > Cyperaceae > Carex > Carex littledalei. The sequence goes on along the minus strand of CM022084.1, from coordinate 1,720,348 downwards.
AAATACGGTAAATTACGCTAAATTACATATGAATAGGGACGATATCTTCACTGAAAAAGTGAAAAACGACGACGAAACGTCAAACGGTCATAAAACGGCGCTCGAGTATCCGATTTCAGCAAATGACCACTTTTCGGAAAGCTTGCAAAAATACGCATGCGTCCGTACTTATAATGTTGGATTCCAAAATTCAGAATTGCCAAAAAACAAAGGGAAGAGCCTCAAAACTTGAGTTGAAGTTTCCGATTAAGATTTTCATTTCTATTATTCAATCCAAGTAGCTCAGTAAATTAGTTACATAATGAACTTGTAGAATACTAATTTTTACTATTTTCTGAATTTTTTTACTATTTGTTATGATTCATGAAAGATGAGACAAAATCGGTCTACTTTAGCGTAATTTTGCGTAATTTACCGTATTTCAGCATAATTAGCGAAGTTATTGTAATTTAACATAATTTAGTGTAATTCAACATAATTTCAAGTAATCTAGTGTATTTTAGTATAAATATGCTAATTATAAATCAAAAGAAGTAATCTAACAAATAATTTAAACAAAAAATTCAATTTTTCAGTGTTAGATTCATTATTTTGCTCTTCATAGTGTCTCTAAAAAAAAAAAAGGAGTAAGTCTGCTATTGTTTGGCTAGCTTGGACATTTTTGGCGAAAACGCGGGAATGTGGACATAAATAATAATTTCTATTAAATTTTGGATATAATAAAAATGTCGGTGGTTTTTGTTATGGCCTATAGCCTAGGCCTATATGCTTAGTGGCTATATAAAACAAAAGGGTTAGACCAAAGAGATCTGAGGTTTCTTGATCTCTGTGTAGAAAAGGAGAAGATTACTAGGAAGACTTAAATGTCACATCTGATTGAAATGAAATATGGAAAAAGTAAAGAAAATTCTTACCAGAGTAATACGATAACATTTTATTGAAAAATCTTATTGAAAATTAATAGAATTTTGACAAAGAAAAATAGTAGCGCTGTTAACACAAAATTGAACTGTCAAAGAAACTGAGGCTCTTGATTCTTGAGGCAGCCAATTTTCTTATTTATTTAAATGTTTAAAGTATTGTTAATATTGCTATAAAATTGGGATTAAACTTAATTTCTGGTTTTTACTAGGTTTTGAACAGTCAAAATTGTTTTTGTAAGGTTGTTGGATTTTGTGGATTTTTGCTAATTTATGGATCTGAAATTCTTCAAACCACTATTTTGATTATTTGTGTGAAATTACCAGTAAAGGGTAAAGGGTACACTAACCAACAATGACCAAAACAGTTTCACATGTGTGAAAATTTAATAATTTGTAACAAAGTACCAATAAACAGTCATAACATTGTCTGATTCAAAGAAAACAAGACTGAAATAAATCAAAGTCTGTCACAAAGTGTCAAATAGTACTATCTGTAGATTTGATGTTCTCTTAAATAAATATTTATATATTCAATCTTAACTTATTTAAATGTGCAATCATAATAAATATCAGAGCCTTTTCTAACCATTCAATTTTTTTTTTGTCTCATTGCGATATATATTTTGACAATCATATGCAATAAAGTCTTTAAATATATCTATGTATGTGTTATTTCTTAATCAATATGGATTGTTATTTGTTGAACCTAAAGTATTAATAAGGTAATATACATAATGCTGCATTTTCAATTATAGGATTGTAAAATTTGTAAAAAAAAAAAAAGCATCTCTAGTTTACTTTTGGTATTGATCTTTTAGTGCCTGTTCGGCTGCCACTGTTTCTGTGGGAAAAAAAAAATTCACTCAGGGTGAAGAATAATGTTTTAATCGACCTCAACATGCCATTTTGGGTTGACCTTCATAATTTATTTTATTACAAGATGATAATCAAAATTTTGAAATTATTTTAGAACACTAGATATTAAATCTCTGACTTTCACTGTGAAGGATAATATTTTAATCGGCTCTCATAATTACTTGAAAAGGTAAAATCCTTATTTTATTATAATTTCACCGTGTTAACTCATATATTTATCTTTTCCATACAAATAAGGTAGTATGTAAGAAAGCATAGTTTTGATGGACCTATCACAAAAAATTACTTTCTAAGATGAGATAATTTCAGTCATACCCAATAAAGTGAAAAATTAAAGTTTCATTCAGAGTATTATAATAAACTTTCCTAAGTCAAGATGAGACCACCTATGATCTGAAAAATAAGCACTGAATTGGAATCATATTAGTGGGTCCCACAACGATTCATATCTGTGATATTGACTAAGAATGGTTGGATATAGTGACAGACTGACAGGTGCAATAAAATTTAGTCTGATTTGGTTTGAGAGTTTGTACATCTATTAATTGTTGTTGTCTGATATGGTGGGACCTCTTTGGATCTAATTTGGCCCCACAAAATTGTTTTATATAAGAAAAAAGATTGCACTAGCATGATGCTTTTCAACAGAACTTGTCATTAAACAACTATTTTTTTATGATGAAAAATTTATTAACAGATCTTGTTTCTTTTCCCAAAATCTTAAACTCCGTTTTTACTTTGATTTGTTAAATATTATTTCAGAAATAGTTAATATTATAATTTCTTCTCTTTAAGATAATCCTCAATATACATCCACATTGTCTTAAATTATGTTTGATTTTTAATTTTAAAAATATTTAATTACAAATATTGAATTTTTCTTTTATTTTATATAATTTAGTTTTCTCTAAATGTGCAATTGGAGTCTAGTGGTTAGAATTTCATTTCGTAGCTGTGGAAACTTGAGATTCAAGTTTAACACATATTATGCATTTTATGTTCAACCCCTCTAATCTAAATTTTCTATTAAAGATTGTGTAAATTAAAATACACAGTTGATTTTTTTCCAAGCATGACAAGATTTTTCATTTATAACTAGTTTTTTTTTTTTTGAGACTAACCCGTAGGCATTTATAACTAGTTGCCATCAAATGAATACTTGTATGGTTATTTTTAGGAAGCGAATGGACCGATGCTCTTTATCTTGTCTGTTATATTTCAGGCAAATTTGAACATTCTTGTCAATAGTTCTTGCTTGTTACCAGGTTAGGTGGGACACATCTGTGTGTGTGTGCGTGCGCGGGGGGGGGGGGGGGGGGGGGGGGGGCGGTGGGTTTGAATTTCATAGAAAGCTCCTTTTTTACATTCATCTTTCTTTTTTCCCTCTTTTTTTGTTCTCTCTCTTTGAAGTCTAGACTAGATATAATCTAGAAGGCTGACACAACTTTTTCTGGTATTTTGAAATAAATTTTTTTTTTTTTGGTTGCCATTTTGATGCTGTTCATATGATCATTTTTTCCTATGAATAATCCAAAATTCAAATTCTATAAAAATGGGTAGAGTTAATCTTATTTTGTTTCGAGATTAATGCATTGATGTCATAGTTTTATAAAATTTGAAGTTTGTTTTTGTAAAAATGAAAAAAAATAAAAATAATCAAACACCACATTAATCACAATTAATTATGAGAACTTGTTCATGCACCCTTTCATTCACACCACTTATCCAAAACATTTTATATTTCACTTGATACAAAATATTTATATTTTGGTATAGTCGGTAAATAATTTTATCTTGTCCATGTGAAGTTTCTTTGAAATTCTGCCGTGCATGAAAAGTAAAATATTAAATAAGTTGATTTAAATTACCTGGACAAATTCCAAGTCGTCAAGTCATCCAAAGAACAAAAGGTAAATAATAAACAATTTGTTGTGTTTGGTTTGTTTAAAGTTACAACGAAATGTCTAATTCAAGTTGATTACTTTTCTTCTACGGTTTTACCATAATGCACAACACAACCTTTAATTAATGAGACATGCCAACTACAATGATAGTTTTGGTACGCAATACATACATAAGCAAATTGAGCAATTTGTTTTAGATATTAAAAATATCAAATTATCGGAAACAAGATATTTTTCTTTTATTTTTTTGCAAATAAATGGATGGAACCGACCGAGCCAAAAGTTCAATTTCACTTATTTTCACATTAACAATTACATAATGTGAAAAATTAATGAGACCTAACTATTAGTTCGATTCCTTTGGCATATCTTCAAAGGGACCGAACCGTTGAGTTGTCTGATTTTTAACTCAAATGTAAATTAATTTACACACTTAATTCACAGCTTCTACTGAAACCAATAAATGCTTCAGTCTCGATACTTTCCGTTTTATCTATAGCCAAAACATGCTACAACTTCCGAAAACCACTGAGATCCAATGAGACCCCACCCAATTATTTGTTTTGTCCCATCTATGAGATCGAAAAAAAATCTATCTTGTTTCTGATTTTTTTTTATCTCTAAAGATAAAAAAAAATTGCAATTTGAACCTAGCAAAAAATAATGAGTTGTGCATTAAAGAAAAATAACTGGATGGCGAGTTTAGTTATGATATACCACATATATGCAAGCATCTTTGTAATTTTGTTGGCAAATAATACGCACTCACTGGTTCAATGTATTTATGCTATGCAAAAAGAAATATTTGGGTTGTATAGCTAACATATGACATATTAAGATATTTACAAATATGTTCCTTTTTTTATCCTAACTCAAGTTGAATCAAGCGTTTTTCTTAAAATAACCTAGAGCGAATTAATATTCAACATTTCAACGAGACTTATAAATTTAATTTCTTTGTTGTTATATAAGTAGGCTGACACGTGAAGGTATTTTCAGGACGGCTTAGCTCCCTTATGGTTCTAAAAAAATGTAAATTTTGTGTGATTTTTTGTTTATTTGTAATAAAATTTTATAATTATTTATCTTGATGGAAACATTTGGTTAATTAAATCAACAAATATGTTTCGCTTTAAATATAATATTTTTTTTTATCAAATTCAGTCCTCATTATATAGTAAATTTTTTGTTCCTGAATATTTGATTGGGCTAATTGCATATTTAAAGAGCGGGGCCCGGATTAATTACCTTTTTTCTTAATGTTGATGCACATTGTTATGCTTTGATCGAAAGATTCTCTCTACCTAGTATATATTATTGGGCTATAAAAGTTGTATGGTACCTGGTAATTTCTGAATTATTTGAGTACATTTTATTTGTTTCGGCCCGGTTACATAAAGCACTATCCAAATTCAAGCCCATGTGAAATAAAATTTGGGCCTAGTGACAAAAGAGAAGTCTTGACAAGCATTATTGGGCATAGTAAACAAGTAAACCTGATTATAAAATGAATGCTGAAACATTTTTTTTTTTTTATTTCCAAAACGCCCGTAGGCAAGTATTACAATGACATTTCTTCTCAGAGACACAAGATATTTAAAACAAATCTCTCTAGCACTGGTACTTTACTAAAACCTATAATCTGCATATATTGGGAAAGAAAAACCAGTTGAGTCCCAGCCCTCCTTGCGCCCCTTGTTTGCCAGAAAGTGAGCCAGCGCTGTGTGGCTTCGTGGAACATAGGCACAATTAAAGGATTGATTATGCTGCAACAACATCCAGATCTGCTGAACCTCTGTAAAACTCTTCCAGTCAGCTTGCAAAGGAGGTTGATTCTGAAGAACTAGGTCACACAGTTCCTTACAATCAGTTAAGAAAGTGCACCCCGAGATTCCCAAGGCCATTACCTCCTTGAAGCCTTCCAGCAGCGCCTGAGCTTCTGTCTGAAGAGAGCAATACGCGCACACAGTTTTTGACTTGTGTAGAACAAGACGGCCTTCCTCAAGCACCACCAACCCAATTCCTCCCTTCCAATCCCTTGACCAGGAACCATCTGTGATGCAAATGATTCGTTGAAAAGTTTGAGCTGTGTCAGGCCTAGAGTTGACTTGAAGGGAATGTCCTGAACCCGCTATGATTGTTTGTGCCGAAATCTGAAACAGGTATCGGTTGAATGCCAAGATGGAAGGTTCCTTGCCACTGTAGGCCTTGTCATTCCGACACCGCCATATGGACCAAGCAACATTAGCGAATAGCGTCCATTCGTCGTCCGTTAAACCTGAAATTAGAAAATCCGGACCAGTTTGCAGAGTTTGCCACACCATGTCAGACCTTAGTGCCAGCGGGCTAGCGTACCAGCAAGCCCGAGAAAACGGACAGTTGAAGAGGAAATGCGGTACATCCTCAAGGGAACCATTGCATGTTGCACAGGAAGGATCAGCTGAAGAGATTTTCCTTGCAATTATGCCTGATAGGGGGACCGCCTCCTTTGTCAGTTTCCACATGAACAGCCGAACCCTTGGTTGAATGCGACCCTTGTGCCAAATGAGATGCCAGAAAGCTTTTTGAGCAGCTTCCTGATGCTGACTCGGTGGGGTGAGGCACTTGTAGCCCGCTTTTACCGAATATTGACCATTGGAGGAGTCATTGAAAATTAGCCTATCAGTTCCCGCTTCTTCTGAAGGCGGACTGCAATTGGAGACAATTTGAAGGCATGCCACATGACCCAGCAGTGATATAATTTTTGGGCAATCCCACAAACCCGTTTCCTCATTGATTAAATCTCTGACCTTAACCTCTGAGGCCTTGGAGATATGCAATTGAGCAGCTATCGCACCCTCATACCACGGCTCCCCCACTGCCGCACAGGACCGGCCATCGCCAATTCCCCATTTAATATTAGGCAACAGAACCTCTCTCAACTGCATGAGGCTTCGCCAGAACCCCGTACAGTTGTACGTTCGCTTGGATGACCAAAGTGCCGATCTTGGCAGGTACTTCCCCCGAAGCAGCCGTACCCACTGAGCATCAGAGTTGGAGGCCAGCTTCCATAGAAATTTCAACAGTAGTGCCTCATTCATGCGTTTGAGATCTTTGAAACCAAGTCCTCCCTCCTTAACCGGCTTGCAAAGTTTCTCCCAAGCTACATACGCAAGATATCTTGGTTTATCCATTTTCCCCCAAAAGAAGCGTCTGATGAGGCCATTTATTTTATCCAAGACCGAACTTAGGATTCTAGCGGTGGCCATGTAATAAATAGGTAGGGACTGGAGCACCGCTTTGATAAGCACCACCCTTCCCGCTTGAGATAATAGGTGGCTTTTCCACGCCTGCAGTCTACCTGTGAACTTCTCAATGAGGAATTCATATGCCTCAGCATTTGTGGAAATTGGGGTACCCAGATATCTTGTTGAAACCGCGCCCTCTGGGATTTGGAACAGCTTCATAATCTCTGATCTGACTTGAGTCGGGGTTGGGTAGCTGAACCAGATTGTACTCTTTTCCGGGCCAATCTGTTGTCCCGATGCTGCAGAAAACAACTGAACGGTCTGAAGATAGGTTTGTGCCTCCTCGGGGGATGCCTCACCAAAGAGAAGTAGGTCATCGGCATATAGGCAATTCGTGAGGACCGGGGTACTCGTAGCCAGCCGAATGCCTTTAATTTGTTGGGTTTCAGAGAGAAATTGGAGCTGTCGGGAGAGGAAATCCATACCTATGATAAATAGGTACGGAGAGAGGGCGCAGCCCTGCCGGAGGCCGCAAGAAGGTTGGAAAAACCCGTCCCCCCTGCCATTAATAATTATGGTGGACTGAGCCGATTTCACACATGCCATGATCCAGGTCATCAGCGTGCCCGAGAACCCATAGAGAGGCAAAAGTTCTTCCAGATATTCCCAGCTCATTCTGTCGAAGGCTTTGGCTAGGTCCACCTTTAGACAGAACTGAGACTTGGTGTATTTCTTGGATTTGAAACTGTGCAGGATCTCTCTTAATAAGACCACATTTTCAGAGATTTCCCTTCCTGGAATGAAAGCACACTGAGCCGTGGAGATGCATTGACTGATGAAGGGTCGAATTCGAGCAGCGATGAGCTTGGAAATGACCTTGTACACTATGTTGCAGACCGATATCGGCCGAAAGTCAGAAACCAGCTGAGCCTCCTCTTTTTTGGGAATTAAAACTATGTTCGACCTTGCAACATGGCTTGGCAGAGAACCCGTGCGGAAGAAGGCATGAATTTCAGTTAGAATTGGAGGACCAAGAGAATCCCAGTTTGTTTGAACCAGGCGTGCATTTATGCCGTCCGGACCCGGGGCCTTATCAGGGCCCAGTGACATTACCACCCTCGTAATCTCCTGATCAGATGGCGGATACTGAAGGGAGGGATGGCTCAAGCCCGATACGTAGGGGATTCGGGCGAGCACCTCCTGGGACGGAAGATCTTTGATAGAGAGTGTTCTCCTGGTTGTATAGATTTGGCGGAAGTGTGAGAGGAAAGCCGAGCGAATGTCCTTTTCCTCCGTTGCCCAGCAATCATCCCCTATTCTGACCGCTCGGATCCAATTTCGTCTTTTGCGAGCAGTGGCCATAGCATGGAAGAACCTGGTATTTGAATCCCCAAACAGTGCCCAACTAACTCTGGACCTTTGGTGCCAGTAAACCTCCCTCATCGATAGTATTTGCATATGCCGTGCTTCCAATTCCTTTTCCAGGACCCTATCCACCTGGTCCGGCCTTGTCTCATTAAGCCGTGCCATGGCCGATTCAATCTCCTTCAGCATAGAATCTGGGGTTTGGGCTTTACGCACCCATCGGTGGACCCCCCTTTTAAGTGCCTTGCGAGTCTGAGCCCAGTCCCCACTACCCTGCTGAGCCGCCTGCTGGCACACCTCCCCAAAACCAGGTGCCAGCAGCCACCAATTTTCAGTGCGGAACTTGCGCCTTGGCCTTGTTGTAGATGAGTCGAAATTGACCAAAATCGGGGAATGATCACTAGAGAATCGTGGCAGGTGAAAAACCGCAGCTCGAGGAAACGATAACATCCACGGCGACGACGCCAGAGCCCTGTCGAGGCGCTGCGCAATATTCGCGGAACCCGGCTGTCTATTACACCAGGTGAAAGCCGGGCCACAGTAGCCAAGGTCGATTAGACCTACAGAGTTGATCCAGTTTCTGAAGGCGGAATTGGCTGAGGAGAAGCCGTCACTACCGCCCCATTTCTCTGAAGCATTTGCTATGGCGTTGAAATCCCCCACAAAGCAGACCAGGTCATCGTGATTGAGTAAATAGTTCTCCAGATGGGCCCAAATAGTTGGGTTAGAGGAACGGGCCGGATCCCCATATACTGCAACCAAGGTCCAAGAGGGAAAGCCTACTTTGTCTACACGCGCCACAATCCAATTCTTGCATGATTCAACAACAGTAACCTTTATTTCATCATTCCATAATAGCCAGAGACCCCCCGACTGACCTTCAGAGGGTATAATAACCGAGTTACACAGGGACAACTTATTAATTCTGTTTTGCGCCTTCAAAATCCCGCATCGAGTCTCGGAAATGAAAGCTAAATTAGTCCTTGTGCAATGGAGGTAACGGTTTAACGTGGCAATTGTCGTGCCCCCACTACCCCGACAATTCCACGACATTAGCTTCATATTTGGGGTGCCGGCGAATTACGGCCCGCCGACTTAGGCCTCTTGGAAGGGTTTTGTGGGTGAGGAGGTGGGGCAGTGTTTGGAGTAGCTTCTTGCGTTAAGATTTGCAGGGCAGCATGGCCCATGTGATGCAGAGACAAGTCAGGGCCCGGGTGGGATATGTTCTGGAGGCCTGCCTGATTGGCAGCCCCAGTCGGGCCCATGTCAGAGAAGGTCCTTTTTGGGCCTGAATGAGAGTTTGAATGCTGAAACATCAATGAGACATTTTGTGTGTGATTATGATTGTTCCCTGCGGTACTGCGTGGGGATAGAATAATTCAATAAATCATAACCGAGTTAGAAAAAATTCAGGCATATTCGGAATGTTGAGGTTCACTTTAAAGTTCGTGCAAAAACTCACATTGAACGGCTAAGATTTAACCTGATGGGGTCAGGTGTCGTACATAAGCTCAAGTCTACAACCAGCACAATTATTCAATGCTTGCCCAGAATCATGCATGCATTTATAAATTATATTACCGGTTGCTCCTTTCCTGACACGTACTTTGATTATCACTTTTTTTTTTTCTAGTCCTTTGGAATCATATGCTATGATTCAGTTTTTAATTATATTTATATCTTCTTGCTGAGCAAACCTAAACAGAAACTTATCTCATGCTCTTGGTTCTTCCAAGTTTTGATATTTCATGCACAAATTAGCAAGCAGAGTAAAAAAAAAACACAAATTACTTCAATATCTACAATGAATTACAAGAAATACAAAATCAACAATAGGAAAAATACAATAAATGACATCTCGAAAATAGTCACATACGCTGCACATTTGGGACCAAAAAGGAAATATAACACAAAAATATAAAACAAAAGTTCCTTGCTAAAACTTACACGCGCTTGAAAAGTTCTCTCTATGGATGGTATACATAGCCTGAAAAATGAGATTTTATCATACAGCTCGACGACGCGTCTAGCACTATCAAGAACCCGGCTCTCAAAAACCATTTTAAAATGGGATCATAAAAGGCAGATTGGCATAAAGTTAAGTGGTAATTTTACACTATAATCAATGGTTTTCGGCTGAAGGTTCTTCACCAATTTCTCCCCTTGAAGCTTCCCACAGTTGTCGTTCAATGCCAAGTTTTCTCAACTCTGTTAGGCCTCTCTCCACTGCATTTATAATTGTACAATGAACTACTATAAATTATATAACTTCGTAAGATAACAACTTCATATTGATTACAAAAGAATTCCGACTCTGGATAATACCTGACCGTACCATAAAGGCCAGGTTGAGTCAGGTCGAAGTTCATGTCGGTCAGATTCAGTAGGACCGGCAGTGTTTCGTTATTATTTTAAAAATGGGGCGGACCTGACCATCCCGTCATCAGGTCAAAAAAAATCTGACCCACATTTGATCCGATCAGTCACGGGTCATGTCACCCGACCCATTAAAGCAACAGAAATTAATCAAACATAATAAATGTTGCACTTTACACAAACAGAGTGACTTGTTTCCCCACCTAAGCTACTGGACTTTTGAGTCACACCAGTAACTTCTATCATTTTCTCAAGTGTTCTGTATGGACTTGGGCCCTTTGGGTTAAAATTATTTTAGCCCACATGTAAAGCTCCAAAAAAAAGGAACCAGTAAACAGGTCAGTCGGGTTTAACATGGACCAACTGGACCAACTGAAACGACAAACTTGGCAATAGTGATTGGCATGGGATAGAGACTAACCGTCAATAGCATCATGAGAAGTAGGAGGTTGGGAGTTGCGAGAAATCCAAAAGTGGAGCCTCTCTTCAGCAATGTCTTCTTCTACATAATGATTCTTTGCTCTTCTCCAGAAATACATAAGCCATGCCTGCATTGAATAAATATGCAGAAGTTATTCCAAAGAGCACCGAAAATAAAATTAATGATTAGTTCAAACTTAAAGCATGGGTTACATAATTAAAGATCGCATTCATTCTGTGGAGCACAGTTATATCTAACCAAGGAAAAAGTTTGCAAGGAAAGAAATGAAAAGCTAAACCACTCACAGAAACAGATCTAAGAAACGTGCAAACAGCAAAATATGATAGCACGATAGGTAGTAATATTTGAGGTTAAGAAGAACAATATGAAATAAAAGAGCGAAAAGTAGTGAGGATTTTCTGACAAAAAATAATTACCTGCTTGAAGCTGATATCTTCTGCCTCCTCCGGGCCAAGTTCTGCAAAAAATAATAAATAAATATACTAGAAAATTCATAACAAGTAAATTGAGTAAGTTCAACTTTTCAAAAATCACAACAAATTAGAACAAATATTTTAGATGTTCTACCATATGATTCGAAGAACTTGGGCTCTCCTGGTGCTTTGAAGTCTGAATGCGTGTAAAACCAATGACAACTTGTTAGTTGCAGTTAAAAGTGTTGAACGACAAAATAAATAAAGAAGATTTTACTAAGGGTTTAACATAAACCTAGGGCCTAATAAAATATTCATATCAGATGACAAAGGTTTAATTGAATTTACCTGAAATAAACTGTCGAGAAAAATTGGGTCGACGGTGCTGGGCCAATGCAAGTACCACCGCATCTTCCACCTACACACATATATAGATAATCAATAATAAATACGCTTCAAATTAAATTACAACAAAAACAAAAGCATGTAGAATTACTATAAGAGTCTGGAATATTACCTTAAGAGAAGCCAATTCTCTAAGCCCCATTTCTACAGAAAGAATGATCTCTATGTTCCCTTCTCCCATTATGTCGCTCATATCTCTGACTAGCTTATTCTTTCTCTCTCCTCCATTCTCCTCTGCTCATCCCACAAATGCCAAAACAAATAAATGACACAATTCATTTAAGATCAAATCAAAACAAGTATAGTCACACCAGGTTATATTAGAACTGGGGTAAGTGTAATAGACTTTTCTTCTTTCTTTTTTTTTGGGTGCTTAATTGCCTAGGGAGGATTCATTTCTGGCAACAGCACCATATCTGTCACAACATAAATTCTTCAATTCATACGAAGTTGTGTTCAACTTGCCTTTCTTCTGAGGTTCATCTTTGGCCTTTTGACCAGCTGACAGAACAACTTCTAGAGGTAGAGGCGCAAGAGATGACCAATACTCATGTTTGGATACCGCAATATCAGGATAAATCCCTGCAAATTTATTATACTGGAATTTAATTATGTTATTAAACTAATTAGCCAGTAAAGCCCATTAAGTGTGATATTACCATACTGTGCAGCTAGACCCCAGTAGCGTGCAAGCCAGCATCTCTTCAGCACCACCTCTTCCTAGAAACAAAAAAGAAATTCACATCTGCTAATATTTCATGCCCATGATTTTGTTCTATTACACCAAATTGTTGTTTCAGTTTTGCATATAACAATCAAGTGTTGTAAAATTTCAATGCTTATTAGCTGTAACTTGCACATAATCGTTAAAATGTCACCAGTAAGAAAACTAATAGGAACACCCACAAGTTCTCTTGGAAATACGAAAAAATTGCAAACAACTTTGTAGTAAGAGGCTTGATTTTGGTTCAAATTGGCAAGGTTCTAGAAAAAAGGAAGGTGTAATTGTTTATTTCAAAAATTTATAATCTGGAAATATCCTTTATACATTGAACAAAGAAATTTTCCGATCAATTGAAACTTTACAAACCATTTCGTCTTGGGTTAAGACCATTCGCTGAGTCATTGATCTCAGAGCTTTTGCTTCTGCTTCTGCTTCCTTGAATTGGTCAATGGCTGTTGCAGCTTCTTCCTTCACTGACTAGAAACATATAAAGAAGGAAAAAAATTACAAGATTAAGATAGCCCTACATAAAAACCATAGGAAGTATTTCAAACGTTTTGAGATAAATATACCTCCATTTCTTGCCTTAATGTGGTTATTTCTTCATCTCTCCCATCCTTTGATTCTCTTGCAGCTTTTAAAGCAGCCTATATAAAGCACAAATTTTATTATATTTCCCTTTGTTTTATTTGTTTAAAAGCAAATTAATATGTGCCTCATAAATAACTTTAAATACTACATGCCTGCAAAACATAATATTTATCTCTACTTCCTTCACTCGTAGGTCCAGAGATAGCAATGAGGAAGTAGGCATGCTTAGGCATCTTAAGGATTTGGGAAAACAGGAATGAAGAGGATATCTCTCAATTTTTAAGGGGTAGACATTACATTCCCCTGCTCTTAAGAGTGTGGAAAAACTTTTTTTTTGTAGGGCTGTAATATATTTATTTATTTTTATGATCTTCTAGTGGTACACATGATGTTGCCACTTTTTAATATTTTCATAGGTCTAGGTACTTCTTAAGGTTTTAGCAAGGTAACCAGGCTTAACTCGTATCAAAACATCAAGTCAAGAATGAACCCATTTTGAAAATTTATTTAACAGATCGGTACCACAATACATTACTTATATTTATAAGATGTAGAACTGTTCTTGCTACAATTAGAAAACTGTACCTCTCTTTGACGCAATGCGGCCTCCTTTCTGCAAAAATTAAATAAATCATAGTGGTGTCATTAAAATATAACACTGCATTTTTTAAAGAATACAAATGTCACATAATTATTTATAAATCACAATGCTTACCTACTCAATAGCTTCGCTTCCATCGATACACCTTCACCAAGTGCCGCTACCTAGATAACTAAATTGTCAGTTCATACAATCATCTTATCCATCCAAAAGAATATAAAAATAGACTAGCATTAGACAAAAAAAGTATATTACTTGTTTCTCAAGCTCTTTTGCTCGTGCCTCCGCTTCTTCGGATCTCTCTTCAGCAATTCTCAACTAAATAAAATTTTTAGAGTCAATAGGCCAAAAGTTACACATAAAATAAAGCTATTATTCCAAAAAACTCAAAAAAGATACCTTCTCTAGTATGGTTTCATTCTCCTCTTGTAGCATATCAAGCTGTAAAATAAATTGAATATATGAGTTCTGAAAAAAGGTATAATGCGCTTCTTAATTGTAAAGTTGCAAACTAGTTATGGCCAACACATATCAAAAGTATCATTATTCACAGAAAGTGGCCTCATTTTGAGATCTTGTTACGAATGGAAAGTACAGATTTTAAGAGATTGGGATATTAGTGGAAACCTAATTTTTCATCATTAGGACTAAAACTGTAAATATAAGAAAAAAATTCATGGAGCAAAAGTAAAATAGGACCGAGGCACCACCTCATCCTGAAGTGTTGAAGCTTCACGTCTTAAACCTGGCTGCGCATTTAACTGCGTCTTGACCTCTGATGGAAACCTAAATATAAAAAAAAAGTTCAATCGTATCCAAGTTAAATGCAAAGAAAAAAAAAATGTGGTTGAACAGTTGTAGGTTATGAAGACTGCCGATCCCAGCGCTCAGTACAGAAACTTATGTCTTGGTACCTCAATGGTTCTGAAGTTACCTGGTACAAGCCTGATTGATAATGGTATTTGCAAAGTAACATATTGAAACCTTGTATTAAATCAAGTACCATTTATTGGTTCAGGTTCTATACAGCACATATCCTACTGGGCAGATACCTGACAGGTGTTAGCATTTAGATAATGAAATCTTGGGTGTATTGTACCTCTTGGGAACTGGAGCCGCTGGCAACTCAACAACAGGTACAGGAGCAGGGGTACGCAAAGTAGTGGCCTTGCTTGGAGGCACGATTGTGGTTGTGGGCCGGGCTGTCACTGATGGCCGGCCTGTTGAGTTTGAGCGTGCTGGTGGGACTGTGGACTCCCCAAAGTTCCTACCTAACTAATTTCAGCATAGCATCCGAAAAATATGTAATAATTAGCTATTTGTCTAAAATTTCAACATAGCACGCCTTAATTTAAGAAGGGTTATCACTCCATTGAACTATAAAACTCTAGACATTTCACACAAGTTTGCTTATAAAAAAAATTGAGTGCTACTATTTTTTATCATAAGCACTGTATATTCTGGCAGTTTGGTGCTCACTCTCTTAGGCAGCCAATGTCATTTCCAATTTTGAATTGTTCAATAAGAATAGCTGACACCATTATATATATGCAGCATATATATGTATCAGAATTTTTGTTTTATTTATATATGCAATATCATTTAGACTAGCTGACAGCATATGTACACCCCAGCATCTATTAGATGCTTTTCGTGAGAATTGAACCTATGCATCTGCGCTAAGCCCACGGTTCCATATGTATCAGAATCATACTGGTTTTGGTATCTCCAAGATCCTTAAAGCTTGCTTGGTGCTTAATCACAGGGTCAGAGAAACAGTTGCGGAAATAGAAGAATTGTGAAATTGCATTTTGAATTCACATATAGTAATCAATTTATCAACCCGATTTTCCGTATAGAGGCAGTAAGCTACCCAGTACCCAGAGCTTCCGTACAGCCAATTCAGAAAATGGAAGTATTACTAATAATAACATAATAACAAGGTGCATTTCCAAATATACAATAGACGCAAGGACCAAATAGAAAAAGGTCATCGCAGATCTACCCAGTGTCCCGTTACTTCGCCAATTTACTATTTGAGCAAGTTACCCCTCAAACCAAATCATTTCAAAGAGACAACCCTTCTAATCACCGAGAAAAATAACAAACCAAAAAAAACTATGATACTTACCGAAGGAGAAGGAGATCTGTTCGACCTTCCAAGCAACGACTGAGAACCATTGGTACTGGCCATCTCCTTCACAGCAGGCGGCGCCGCCGTCGTTACCGGAGAATTTCTATACCTTCCGGTGGCGTTACCTCGCACAATCGTTGGCGCGGGGACCGAGATCTCATCATCGTAGTCATCGTCGTCGTCGTCGTCGTCACGGCTCCCACCGCTTTGGGAGGCCATAACCTGAGCAAGGCGAGCGGCAGCGGCGCGCGCCGCGACGTTCTGAGCACGGCGGGGTCCAGTGAGGGACGCACCGGAGCTGAGCGAGGAATTTCGGTGGTGCGCCGGAGATACTCCCCCTGGAGAGGAGGAACCGGTGCTCGACCCGCCACTTCGCTGACGTCCGTACACCGGACTTCCAGCCCTCAACCTGTCCATTGTCTAGTACAACCGATGGAGATCTCTCTCTGTGACAGAGTTGGAGAGGGATTTTGTTGATTTTGTTTTTTTAATTTCGGTGGTTTTAAGAGAGAGAGAGAGATAGTGGAGTTAGCATCTGGGATTGGCAGAGTCCAGAGTTGTATAATCTTTCGTGTGGTTTCTGTGAAGTAGAATGCGAAAGCACTTAACTGAAGCTTTCTACATAATGTCAAGTACAGATATTGATGTAGGGAAGTTGAGGAGGGAAAATGGGGATTGATTAGGCGCTGTGAAAGTGGGAAGTGGGAGGGAAGGAGAATCTTTGCTCAGACACCTCTGAGCATTATTACTTAATTACAATATTTTACTAATACACCCTCGGTAACATTACTATTTTGGTTTATTATTGAGCTTTTATGGCCGTTTCCTCTTTATGGCAAACAAAGATGAGGGATGCTTCTATGGGCATAAGAACCTATTTGTAAAATGAGCATATTTTTATTTTCAAAGTTCAAACAGTCGATCCGACCGTTCAACATTATCTCCGTATTAGAATGTACTTGGAGGTCAAATTTTACGTTTTTCTAAATTTTTTTACTATTTATTAAGTATTTTACAAAACTAGTCAAATTCAGACCATTGAATTTTGTACCCATCTTAATAAATAGTAAAAAAATTCGAAAAAATGTAAAATTTGACCTCCAAGTACATTGTAATATGGAGAAAATGTTGAACGGTCGGATCGACTGTTTGAACTTTGAAAATGAAAATATGCTCATTTTACAAATAGGTCCTTATGCCCATAGAAGAATTTGCCAACAAAGATATCCCCTTTTCCCCCAATCTTGGAAAATTAACTAAAACAAGTGTATTTATATACTAAACTCTTGAAGGAAACAATTAAATATACTAAAGTCTTAAGGAGTACAATAGAAAAACGCCGAATAATAATTTACATGTTTGGGTCCACTGTCATTGAACAAAGGATGTGCTGGGACAATGGTCCTTGTTCAGTCATTAAATTACCTACATTAAGACATGCTCGTAGTAGGTGCCACGTCGTTTGGATTTGCTGTAGTTGTGTTTGCATGACAGGTGTAGTTCACCTTCTAATATTTCAGTATACGCGTAAAATATTGACAGAGCTATTTATAGTTTAACAAAGCACAGGTCCAGTAAAAATAATATGAATAATGTGTTGCGTGAAGTCAAAATTACTCTGTCATATCTTATCCAGAAAAGGGTCAAACATATCTGTAGTCTGTAGATTATGTCAAATATGGTAAACATTGTTGGTACTTTCGTAAACGGTGAGCATTAAGAAATGTCTTTTTTTTTTTTTAATTTAGAGGTAAACGGTAAACACAATTTGAACTTGTTACTTTCGTAATGCGAAGATAATTTGATATTTCTATTATTTGTGATTCCGATTTAATACGAATATAATTCTTTATTGATCTCTGATGCAAATAGAAAAATGTTTTTAATGCCATGAGTAATTAATAAAGTGCTACAGTGTAATTAATAATTTATAATTTAAAAAATAAATACATTACATTATTATTTTTGCTTGTTCTAACGAGCACTACATCCACGTTAACTTCAATATTTTTTTATGTTCATTTTTTACTAGATGGATATGTCAAAAATAAATACATTACATTATTATCTTTTTCTACCGCTTGATATGGTACAATTTTGGAATTGAAATCTGCTGAAATCCATCGTTCGTGAATAGTGTTCCTGAAATCTCTGAAATTCCAAATCCAGCCGTCCAACTTTTTCTATGCACGTATTCGAAACAGTTGATTTTTCTTTGCACGTATCTAAAAACAGCTTGACGGCTGGATTCAGAAACACTGTTCACCAGTGAAAATTTCAGCAGATTCGTTTCCACAATTTTGTACTCCAAAAATCATAATTTTTATACGGCATCTCTCATAAAAATGAATAAGATGAATAGTTGAATTTGACATTTATAATTTAATTTTGAAATATAAATAAAAAGTAAAAATGAATAAGACCAATAATTTGAATTCGACATTTGAAACTTAATTTTTGAAATATAAATAAAAAGTAGTTTGTGTCATTCTATGACATTGAAAACTTGTACTATTTAAATCATCCTTGTGCAAATAATAAATAAAATTGTTAATATTTTCATGCTATAAACAAAAATTTTACACGTTACGAATAATATGAAATAAATAGCGTATTGTTCATAACATTATCAACATTACAAGTAATTAGATGAGATGGTGAAAAGGAATAATTTGAATATATTACAGATAATTCGGAATAATTTCACTCTGTGTATTACTGTTGCAGCTAATTTATTTTTAGTTTCCATCAGACCCTTAGTAAAATGTCTAATTAAATTTCATGGCGGAGCCCAAAAATTTATTGTAGAGATCTAAAAAATATTATCCATGTAATGAAAGTAAAGAGCTGTATATAAAACTTTCATATATAATAATACTGCATTGGCATCAAGTTGGCTCTTTACTTCATTTCTCTAATGCTCCCACTGAAGTTTGTCCTCAAATATTTTACCTTTTACTTTTCTTTTGTATATTTAAAAAGAATAAGGACCAGTCTGTGAGAAAATAAAAATTATAGAGTAAAACTAGAGTGTTCTTCAATTTATCAAGCCCTTTTGTAAACTCAACTCTAAAATCTATCGAATTAGTTTCAAATGAAGAATCCGAACCATTGAAATCCTTCTACCTTACGGGTGATGCGTCTACATGCGAAAAAATTTAAACTTTTCGAATTAATTTAGTATAAAGTCAAGTGGTCAAAATTAGAATGTTTATAATTAATTTTAATGCATTCATTTTTTGAACATTTTTTGACCACTTGACTCTATACAAAATTATTTCTAAAATTTCAAATTTTCACATGGAGACGCATCTCTCGTAAGATAGAAAAGTTTCAATAATTCAGTTTCAATAATTTGAATTTATCGTTTGAAGCCAATTTAATAAATTTCGAAGTTGAGTTCACAAAGAGGGAACTCAGTAACACCCCAGTTCTACTCAAAATTATATGAGTAGAACTAGGGTGAGCTGTGCTCACCAACGGTTTTGGTGAGCACACCTCCAAAAAATGGGTTTTCAAAATTCAAATAGTCGATTCGAATCTTCCAACGTGTTCTTCATATTAATATGTGTTTGGAGACCAAATTTTACATTTTTTGGAAATTTTTTACTATTTTTTTAGAATTTTTCAAAATCATCAGATTTTCATTAAATAAAAAAAAAATTCAAAAAACACTGATTTTGAAAAATTCTAAAAAAATAGTAAAAAATTTCCAAAAAATGTAAAATTTGGTCTCCAAGCACATATTAATATGAAGAACACGTTGGAAGGTTCGAATCGACTATTTGAAAACCCGTTTTTTGGAGGTGTGCTCACCAAAACCGTTGGTGAGCACAGCTCACCCCAGTTCTACTCAAAATTATATATTGACTTTTCTGTAGGTGGTTGTGGCATTCTTATCCTCTCATCCAAGTTATTATCAAGTAGTGAGCAGCCAAAAGGCAACCACCACTTGATTTGTTTTATTCTTTCTTTCATTAATTTGTTGAGGTGATCAAAATATGTTCTTTTGTCTTCTATTGACATTTTCTGTTCTTAAATTCAGGACGGGTTTATTTGGGTGAACGTGGTTTATCCTCGTAATTTTAAAATTTTATTCATATATATTGAAATTTAATTAATTTTTGGATCTCATTTGAAAGAGAAAATTGCGTAAAAGACGTTTGTAATTTTAGATTTGCAAAATTTTTCACAGATCGTCAGAAATATGGGCGACATTGAACGAAGAAAAAAAGTCACCTCTAAAAATGTGTAAAAGATTGATATGTGATGAGAGAGATAAAATAAAGTTAATGTCCATTTTTTTAAAGAAATATTTAATATCTTAGATATGAATACTTGATATATTAGATGTTGATAGTATACATATTTGTGTGCGTCAGTTGTAAAAATTTTCAAATATAAGCGCCCCCCCAGTTAATTAGTGGTTCCCCATGTAATTAATTATTGAAACGCATTTTTTTTGTCTTTTTGTGTTGGAAGTTGTGGTCCCTCAGATAGTTAATGATCGGAGATGAATGAGAGAAAGAAATTTTTATTCTAATGTAATACTATATCACCGGTTCAAATAATTATAATTAGTATGAAGTGTACTGTGCACTGATACAGTATTCACCTAATTAGGTATCCCGGCCTCATTATGTAAAGTGCTTTCTGACGCTTCTCAGAAGTAAAGTTTCAGTAAACTTTAAGAAAAAAAAAATATTGAAGGAAGAGAACAATTTTTTTATTTTTTGAAATCGTAAAATTAAATTACCAGAGAGAACATGGATTACTATTTCTGCGGAAAATAAATAGAAAATATTAGTTCGGTACTATTGAGCATAGTGACATAACTCGCGAATTATACGTGTATAATTCGCGTATAATTCGTTTTTTTGTTATAACCGAACCGAACTCCGTATAAAACGCAGAAAAACGTATAATACGTTTTATTCGCGAATAAAACGCGAGTTACGAATTATTCGCGATAAAAACGCGAAAAAAACGCCAAAAAAAATTTTCAATTTTTTTTCAATTTTTTTTTTTACGTTTTTTTTTGGGTTTTTTTTTTGCTTCCTTGTTGTATCGAATCATTTCCGAATTATATATGAATCACGAATTTTTGACCTCACCGAACTGAACCCAAACTTTTGATTTGTCACTGTGCTATTGAGGACATGTCAGTGGTTCGGTATAATAGATTTTAAAAGTTGCAGCATGCATTAATTGCAAAATATCTGAAAATTATAATTCGGTTTCAGTAGATATCCAAATAATGATTTGATCCTATTTGTTTGATCAGAAAAACAATCCTTCTTGTTTCTAATAAATTAATTTTCTAATTTCTAAATATAAAATATTTTGGTGAGATAAAAGAGCGCGCAAATTTCGTTGCTTGATGAGTCATTTGTGTCAGAGCAAATGGTGACAAAAAACATCTACATGGTATCATTCATACTTTTTTTTCGTTGGTTTCATGATTATCTCATCTTTTTAGATTCAATAACATGATCAATTGGATAATTTGGCATGTAAAATTTGACTACGGAAAAATAACTGAGGCTAGAGTGGGAAAAATGGCACTGCGGAGCCAGTTCCGTCACCGAACGGCACGGTTACGGCACGACACGCATGTCAGTTACGTGCCGTAACTCGCGTGTCCCGTGTCGTGATTATTCGCGTGCCGTGCCTATCTTTTGAAACTTTGGCACGGCACGTAGTCACACAAGTCACGTATAATTAGAACCATTAGATATTGATTTAAAGATGAATCTTGAATAAACTAACCTAAATTATGATTAAATAGTCACGCGAGTGATACGAGTCACGTATGGTCACGGCATGTTTAGGGACGGCGTGCCTCATGTGGCGTTACCATTCGCGTGCCGTGACCACCCCTTGACATTTTGGTCACGGCACGGCATGGCACGTGAAAAATTAACTTGGTCACGGCACAGCACGGCACGAGATTAAAGTCACGGCGTGTTGTTAGTCACGGCACGGCACGTTTTTTCCACTTTAACTGAGGCATTATATGAAAGAGAATCTGAGTCCGAAATTTCTGTTCTAATTAGTATACAGGGACAAGAAATTTATAACAAAGAGAAAAACAAAACAGAGAATGGTTGACTTAACCAAATATTCATGCAAGAATCACATTACATTTATTTATTTTCTTAAAAAAACAATGTTCATGCAAGCATATGGGGGCAAGAATGTCATGACAACCAACATTATCTGTTGCATATATTCGTCTACTAAAATAATGCAATGATTCTGTGATGATTAATTATAACATCATGCTTGACTAACACTTGCCTTAAACCAAGCATTAATTTGAGCTTCACATGAGAATACAGATTCTCTTAGGCAGGTATAAAATAAGAAAAACATTCTGTAGTAAGAAATAATAAGTGCTTATATAGTTGTTATAGTCATATAAGCAATGGGCTCGTTGATTCGTTAAAATATGTTTGGCTTTTATTTATTAAAAAGAGAGGCTACAATAATATGCTTATCACATATCGGTCGGTGTCTTATCACTTATTTTTAAGTTCAAATAGTTGATTTAAACCGCTCAAAATGATTTCCATATAAAAATGTTCGGATTTCCATATGAAAATGTACTTGACATATATATATATATATAGGAAATTGCTAATATGCTATGCATAGTATAGAGGGCCTCCGTGCTACGGCTCAATATTTGAGTTTTCAAAATTCTAACGGTCGATCTGAACCGTTCAACATGATCTCCATATGAATATGTACTTGCAAACCAAATTTTACATTTTTTAGAAATTTTTTACTATTTTTTTAGATAGGTAGAAAATCACTTGATCTGAAAATTCTGTACCATTCAGATCAAATGTTTTTCTACCTATCTAAAAAAATAGTAAAAAAATTCTAAAAAATGTAAAATTTGGTTTCCAAGTACATATTCATATGGAGATTGTTAAAAATAACGGCTAGTTTTCAAATTGTAAATAAAGGCTAGTTATTAATTAATAGACTAGGAGTTAGTGGTTAGTGGTTGGTAGTTGTAATTAATAGTATAACGGCTAGTTTTTTGGTCTTCTTCTTTATAAATAGACATACATGTAAAATCTGAAATTAAGATTGCAATAATAAAATTGTTCTCTTACATTTTATTTCTCTCTTACAAAAAATAACATGGTATCAGAGCATAAGACTCTGTGACCGAAAAAAACCACAAAACGCAACAAATTTCAGCAAAGAGAAATGGCTCAAGAAGAAGCAATGAATTTCTCCAAGCTAACAAACACTTTGCTCAATGGCAAGAATTACGTGTCATGGGCAAGGGCAGCATCCAGGGCCCTGAGTGGCCGAGAGATGTTAGAATACATCACTGGTGAAAAGAAAAAACCAGAAATTGCAGACGCTAGCAAGCTATCACTTGACGAAACGGCATCAACAAAACAATGGAGAACAACAAACGATAGAATCATTACCTCGCTACTAAACTCCATGGAGCCGACTGTATCCGACCTCTTTATGATGGCCGAAACAGCACATGATTTATGGGAAGCGGTAAAATCTATGTATGGTCAGGAAAATAATTTTTCTCATATTTATCAACTCATGCAGGAAATTCAACAAGAAAAACAAGGGTCGAGAAGTCATACGGAGTACCTTAGTGCTCTTGAGAAAAAACGAAATGAGCTTCGATCCTATCGACCAATAACAACAGATTTGGCCACACTCCAAAAGCGAGCCGAAGAGGATGATATTTTTCAGTACCTCGAGGGTCTAAACCCGAGCTATGAAGCCGTAAGATCTCAAATCATGACCACGGTACCTCTTCCCTCTTATTCTCAAATTAAAAGTTTAATCCAACAAGAGGAAAGTAGAAGACTTACTATGAATGGTCAGCCGATTGTAAGCCATGAAAGACACGAGACCCATGGCTTAGCCGTAAAAAATATGAATTTTAACCAAAACCCTAGCTCTCAAAATCACCCAAATCAATCAAAAAATATGAGATGTAACCACTGTAAAAAAGATGGTCACACTCATGATAGATGTTGGCATCTTTATCCCCATCTTAAACCAAAAAAATTCAAAAACAATGACCAGAATCGAAATTGGGAGAAAAACAGTGAAAAAAACAGAAGCTATACTGTTTCTAATGAAGAGAAAGACCTAAATGGGCTAGTGGGTCCGATTGGTGTTGGATTCGGACCCAATAACCTCTCTCAAAACAATACTAGTGGTGGATTTAATGCTAATGGGTTCAACCAAAACTGCGGACCCAATAACAACCCCACTGGGGGACTCCAAGGGCAAACCTCTACTGGGTTCTTAGGCGGACCCGTTAATGGTTCTGGCGGACCCGCTAGCAGCTGGGGCGGAAACGGGTCAAGCTGGAACGGGTCAGAGAGCAATTTGAGCGGAAATGGGTCATTTCCAAGCGGGTCAAGCCATGGAGATCAAGTGCAACAAGTTTTACAACAGCTTTCTACGCTGCTGAACAACCAAAACACTCCAAGTGCATGTGGTATTGCTTCTAACTCAAAAGATTTATTTTTTAATCAAATAATTATAGATAGTGGTGCAACAGACCATATGTTTGGTAACAAACAACTATTGTCAAACCTCAACCCGACCAATGGTAATAAATATGTATTGGTTGCAAACGGTATGAAGACAAAAATAAATGGTATAGGAGAAATTAATTTGTGTAACAAACAAATTAAAAATGTTTTGTATTTAGAAACATTTCCCGTAAACTTACTTTCAATAAATAAATTAACACAAGAATTAAATTGTAATGCAATATTTTCTTGTAAAAATGTTGTATTTCAGGACCGGGAAACCGGCGTCAAGATTGGTGAAGGATTTCTTAAAAATGGACACTATATTTTGAACTCCAACAAATTAAATCTTTGTGCTTCCGCAACATTTGTTAACTCTGATCTTTGGCATAAGAGACTTGGGCATCCTTCCAACAAGATTTTAAATAATATCTTAGATTTAAAAATGTTGAATTGTACTAATTGTGAAATTTGCAACTTAGCAAAACAAACAAAGCTTCCTTTTTCTCTTTCTACTAGCAAAAGTAAAGTTATTTTTGATTTAGTGCATTCCGATGTATGGGGACCGGCCCCAATTGATTCATATAATGGATTCAAATATTTTGTTTTATTTATTGATGACTTTTCAAAAGCAACTTGGTTATATTTACTTAAATCTAAAGATGAAGTGTTTGATTGTTTTTATGAATTTTTATGTCTTATAGAAACACAATTTAATGCAAAATTAAAAATTTTTAGATCGGATAATGGAACCGAATTTATAAATAAAAAAATTTCAAGTCTCTTTAAAGAAAAAGGTATTATACACCAAACAACTTGTATAAATACTCCCGAACAAAATGGAGTATCGGAAAGAAAAAATAGACACTTATTAGAGATGACACGATCTTTATTATTTCAAAATAATGTTCCTAAAATTTATTGGTCGGATGCCGTACTTTGTGCCACTCATTTAATTAATAGATTACCTAGTGTTATTTTAGAAAATAAAAGTCCATTAGAAATTCTTTATCAACAAAAAATTACTTATGACCATATGAGAGTATTTGGTTGTACAAGCTTCGTACATATCAAAAGAAGTGACAAACTTGATTTTGTATCACAAAAAACCATTTTCTTAGGATACTCATCGTATAAAAAAGGTTACAAATGTTATGATCCAATTAAAAAAAATATTTATATCAAGGAATGTTGTATTTTTTGAAGATGAATCATATTTCAAACAAAAAGAAACAATTCATCAACAATATTTTAATAATCAAAATAACAATATAGTATTACCATATTTAGATAATTTGAATCTTGTTCCTACAAATAATCTTCAAGTTGAGAATAATAATCTAGAAAATGAGACTATTAACAACACAAACGAAAACGAAAATGAAACGGATGAAAATTTAATGGTTAGAAGATCATCTAGGGAACGACAACAATCAACTAGACTTAGAGACTATGTGACATATTCGGTACAATATCCAAATAGAAAATTTTGTGTCATATGACAATATTTCAACCAAATATCACACATTTCTCACTAATATTGAAAAAGAATTGGAACCAAATAATTACCACGAAGCAATTAAAAGTCCAATTTGGTGTAAGGCTATGGAGGAGGAATTAAAAGCCTTAGAACAAAATGAAACATGGAAAATTGTTCCCCTTCCAAAAAATAAAAAACCGGTTGGTTGTAAATGGGTATATAAAACCAAATATAATAGTGATGGTACCATAGAAAGATATAAGGCAAGACTTGTAGCTAAAGAATTTACCCAAACCTATGGTATAGACTATAATGAAACCTTTGCACCGGTTGCAAAAATGAATACCGTAAGAATTTTACTTTCTATTGCCGTAAACAATGGTTGGGACCTCTACCAAATGGATGTCAAAAATGCCTTTCTTCAAGGAACACTTGAAGAAGAGGTGTATATGACACTACCACCCGGTCATAAATTGGAAACCAACTCTAACTTGTCTTGTAGGCTTAATAAATCAATTTATGGATTAAAGCAATCTCCACGGGCATGGTATGGCAAACTTAGCTCTTATTTAATTTCTTGTAATTTTAAAATTAGTAATGCCGATCATTCTTTATTTACTAAATGTGATGGTATTAATACAACTCTCATTTTAGTATATGTAGATGACATCATAATTACCGGAAATAATTTAGAGCAAATTCAAAAAATTAAGAAACAACTAAAAGAAAAATTTGATATAAAAGATTTAGGATATCTTAAATATTTTTTAGAAATAGAGATAGCTTTTTCGGATAAAGGAATTTTTATTTCACAAAGAAAATATACCCTTGATTTGTTAAAAGAAACCGGTAAAATAGATTGCAAACCGGCCTCTACCCCAATTGACAACAAATGCAAATTAAATAGTGAAGATGGTGAATCTTTAAAAGACATAAATCAATTTCAAAGACTTGTTGGAAAATTGATCTATCTAACGGTTACTCGTCCGGATATTTCTTTTTCCGTAAGCCAAATTAGTAAGTTCATGCACTCACCAAGAACACCACATTTAGAAGCAGTAAATAGAATTTTGAGGTTTTTAAAAAATAATCCCGGTAAAGGTATTTGGATGAAAAATAATAAATCTAATGATATATGTGGCTATTCCGATGCAGATTGGGCCGGAAGCTTCGATAGAAAGTCGACAACCGGTTTTTGCACATTTGTAGGCAGAAATCTAGTCACATGGAAAAGCAAGAAACAAAACGTTGTAGCACGATCAAGCGCCGAAGCCGAATATCGTGCCATGGCATCAACCGCAAGTGAACTAACATGGATCAAGCAACTTCTATTGGACATGGGATTTAAAATTCAAGAACCGATGAAAATGTATTGCGACAATAATTCGGCACGACACATAGCTTCAAATCCCGTGTTTCATGAACGAACAAAACACATAGAAGTGGATTGTCACTTTATTAGAGAAAAAGTTCAAGCAAAAGAAATTGAAACACCATACGTAAAAAGTGAAGATCAACTCGCGGATATTTTCACTAAAGGCTTGGATCCGGGTCCATTCGAGAAAATTACAAGCAAGCTAGGAATGTACGATATATACATTACTAGCTTGAGGGGGAGTGTTAAAAATAACGGCTAGTTTTCAAATTGTAAATAAAGGCTAGTTATTAATTAATAGACTAGGAGTTAGTGGTTAGTGGTTGGTAGTTGTAATTAATAGTATAACGGCTAGTTTTTTGGTCTTCTTCTTTATAAATAGACATACATGTAAAATCTGAAATTAAGATTGCAATAATAAAATTGTTCTCTTACATTTTATTTCTCTCTTACAAAAAATAACAGAGATCATGTTGAACGGTTCGGATCGACCGTTAGAATTTTGAAAACTCAAATATTGACCCGTAGCACGGAGGCCCTCTATGCTACGCGTAGCACCGTAGCCAACTCCTATATATATATATTAACATAGTCTCACTTTATTAACAAACTCGAACAACTTAGAAAATGTTAGGCTTTTATTCAGTTAGATTTGAATCAGATTGATTGATTTAAAATAAATGGTCCAAATCATCTAATTCCGGAGGAACTTAACAACCAAAACTCGTTTCAGGTGACTTAAGTTTGTCAACAAGTATTTATATGAATATGCATGCAAGAATTTCTTATATTTAATTAGACAAGAATAAATTTCAAACCTATTTTTTTAAGAATTTATACGTAGAATATTTAGACTTCAATGAACGATAATCATGAGAGGAGTCACTTGCTAAGCTAAGGGAAAATATGTGTATATTTATATAGTTTTATTAGAAAAATTATAAAATATACTTGGAATTTAAAAAAATTAAAAAAATATGCTTCACTCTAAGTTTTTTCTCGAATTATATTTTTATTTCTATGCATTTAAAAATAATAATAATAAAAATATACTTAATATTTAAAAAAAGAGCAGAGTTAAAATGTATCATTTGTTTTGTGCTCCAATCACGCTCCACGTCATTTTCTCCGTTTTCAAAGTCTGAACAGTCGATCGAAACGCTCAATATGATCTTCATATTAAAATGTGCTTGGAGATCAAATTTTATAATTGTTGGAATTGTTTTACTATTTTTTAGATAGATACAAAATTATTGTTTTCAGATTACTTTTCGAATTTTGAAAACGAAAAAAAGAATGTGGATATTTGGAGCACAAAATCAATGTTGCATTATAAAATTGGCTCCCTCTAAAATTTATCTATCTACTAAATATTTTGATTTGCCCCCCGGAAAATAATGCTATTCTCTTTGTAATTCCCTATTTTAGCACTACCAGGTCGGAAATTTGACGAGTTCAGGTCATGGAAACAGAATATATAACAGGCTCTAAATAGTGATTTTTTTTGTTTTTATATTCATTAATAAAAGAAGTGCAACAGAAGTAGTTTTCTTGTTTGTCGTTATTCAAATCAATAGTCTATATTTGGAATTAAAAAAAATAGAGAAGTTTATCGCCGGCGTCTTCAATTAATGTGCAACCACTGCCAACCAACGCCAAAATTTGATGCTTGCCCACAAAATTTTAACAATTTTTATTTAGTGTGACATATATATATATATATATGGCAAATTCTTCTATGGGCATAAAGACCTATTTGTAAAATGAGCATATTTTCATTTTCAAAGTTCAAACAGTCGATCCGACCGTTCAACATTTTCTCTTACAATTTACTTGGAGGTCAAATTTTACATTTTTTTCAATTTTTTTACTATTTATTAAGATGGGTACAAAATTCAATGGTCTGAATTTGACTAGTTTTGTAAAATACTTAATAAATAGTAAAAAAATTCAAAAAAATGTAAAATTTGACCTCCAAGTACATTTTAATATGGAGATAATGTTGAACGGTCAGATCGACTGTTTGAACTTTGAAAATGAATATATGCTTATTTTACAAATAGGTCCTTATGCCCATAGAAGCATCCCTCTATATATATATATATATGGGCTATTGTGCTTTGCAAAGTAAATGGTCACTTTTACTTCAGATTTTGAACCATCCGATCCCGCTTTAGATCAGCGCCAGATCGGATCTCTGATCAGCTGAATAATGCGCTGAAACGCTTCTCCAGTGACAAAACTTCCAAAGACCGAAGGCGTCCATTCCAAATGTAACCTGGTAATACTTTTTACCGAGTCAAAATTAACCCCGGTAATACTCTTTACCGAGTCAAATGTAACCCCGGTAATACCCAAATTCGCAAGAAGGGTACGGAGGAGAGCTTCTAGGTCAGTGCCGCTGTGAGATTGACATCCCCTGTGCGGAAAAGGAGAAAGCGGCAGGGAGGTGTAGAGAGCTTGATCGGCGGAGAAGGGTACGGAGGCGAAGGCGGAGACTAGGGTTCGCTAAGGCTTGGCGATTTCACCGAAAGAGAGGAGAGCGGGGCAGGAAGGAGGGGGTTCCAGGAAATCGCAAAGAGAGAGAGGGGGGACGGGGCTGAGGGTTTTAGTTGGAATGGACGCCTCCAGTCAGGAGGAGAGTTTGAAGAAAAGTTTTGTCGCTGGAGAAGCGTTTCAGTGCATTATTCAGCTGATCAGAGATCCGATCTGGCGCTGTTTTTAAAGCGGGATCGGATGGTTCAAAAGCACAATAGCCCATCTCTCTCTCTCTCTATATATATATATATATATAGAGAGCTGGGCTATGGTGAGTTGTGAAGTAAGATGTCATTTTTACTTCACGCTCATATTTTCATTTTGAAAATCCAAACAACCGATCCGAACCGCTCAACATGTTCTCTATATTGAAATGTGCTTGGAGACTAAATTTTACATTTTTTGTTTTTACTATTTATTAAGCCACTTTGAAAATCGCTGATCCGGTGGTCCAGAAAATTTTACTGTTTTTTACTGTTCACAGTGGATCAACGATTTCAATGTGGCTTAATAAATAGTAAAAAAATTCCAAAAAATGTAAAATTTAGTCTCCAAGCACATTTCAATATTTATAAAAAGTTGAACGGTTCGGATCGGTTGTTTGGATTTTCAAAATGAAAATATGACGTGTACTTCACAACTCACCATAGCCTATCTATATATATATATATAGAGAGAGAGAGAGAGTGGCTAAGGTCAAAGTGGTATGACCAAGGCCTTGGTGCTACCAATTAGTTTTTGCAATTTTAAAGTTCAAATAGTCGATTTAAACCGTTAGATGTTCAATCTATATTAAAATCTGCTTGGAGACCAAATTTTACATTTTATGGAATTTTTTTACTATTTTTTAAGTCACTTTAAAAATGGCAGATCCAGGTGAACAGTAAAAACAGTGCAACCAAATTCTGGACCATGTGATCAGCAATTTTCAAAGTGGCTTAAAAAATAGTAAAAAAATTCCAAAAAATGTAAAATTTGGTCTCCAAGCAGATTTTAATATAGAGATCACATCTAACGGTTTGGATCGATTGTTTGGACTTTGAAAATCCAAAAACGACTTGGTAGCACCAAAGGCCTTGGTCATACCACTTTGATCTTAGCCACTCTCTCTCTCTATATATATATATATAGAGTATGGCTAATGTGCTTCCTCTAGAACTTCGGCCTCGTGCTTCCGGGGGCATATCTTAGTGTTTGATGTTCAAACAACAAATTCAAACCGTTAGATGTGATCTCTATATTGAAATGTGCTTGGAGACCAAATTTTATATTTTTTGGAATGTTTTTACTATTTATTAAGCCACTTTGAAAATTTCAGATTCGGGTGAACAATAAAAACAGTCTGGACCATATGATCTGGAATTTTCAAAGTGGTTTAATAAATAGTAAAAAAATTCCAAAAAATGTAAAATTTGGTCTCCAAGCACATTTTAATATAGATTGAACATCTAACGGTTTGAATTTATTGTTTGAACATCAAACACTAAGATATGCCCCCGGAAGCACGAGGCCGAAGTTCTACCGGAAGCACATTAGCCATACTCTATATATATATATATATTATAATTTATATGTACTTTAATGTGCATATTTAAAATAATTAATGTACAATATAGTTCTTTTCGAAATTTTAATGTGTAGATCATATTGAATGATTTTAATTGACTGTTTGAACGGAAAATTAAGATCATATATATAGAGGGATCAACTTACAACATTTGTAAGTTAAAACATCTTACAACAATTTGATTTTGTGATTTTCAAAATTCAAATAGTCGATCCAAACCGTTCAACATGATCTTTATATTAAAATATGCTTGGAGATCAATATATATATATAATTGAGCTATGGTGAGACTTGGAGTAAAACAATTTTTGTACTCCATGGCACTATATTTTCATTTAGAAAATCAAAACAACCGATCAGAACCGTTCAACATGTTCTCTATATTGAAATGTGCTTGGAGGCCAAATTTTACATTTTTTGGAATTTTTTTACTATTTATTACGCCACTTTGAAAATCACTGATCCGGCGGTCCAGAAAATTTTACTGTTTTTTTACTGTTCACAGTGGATCAGTGATTTTCAAAGTGGCTTAATAAATAGTAAAAAAATTCCAAAAAATGTAAAATTTGGTTTCCAAGCACATTTCAATATAGAGAACATGTTGAACGGTTCGGATCGGTTGTTTGAATTTTCAAAATGAAAATATAGCGTGGAGTACAAACTTGTTTTACTTCACGCGCGTCTCACCATAGCTCATCTATATCTATATATATATATATCTATATATATATGGACATGGCTACCGTGCTACGGCTCACTTTTTGAGTTTTCAAAATCCTAACGGTCGATCCGAACCGTTCAACATGATCTCCATATGAATATGTACTTGCAAACCGAATTTTACATTTTTTAGAATTTTTTTTCTATTTATTAAGCCACTTTGAAAAAACACTAATTTGTACACAACAGTAAAATCTGCTGGACCATTGGATCAGCGATTTTCAAAGTGGCTTAATAAATAGTAAAAAAATTCTAAAAAATGTAAAATTCGGTTTGCAAGTACATATTCATATGGAGATCATGTTGAACGGTTCGGATCGACCGTTAGGATTTTGAAAACTCAAAAAGTGAGCCGTAGCACGGAAGGGGCTCTATGCTATGCGTAACATATTAGCCAAATCCTATATATATATATATAGAGTAGAACTAGGGTGCTCCTAAGCTTACCAAGCCCTTCGTGAGCGCGACTCCAAAACCTATCAAATTGACTTCAAACGACATTTCCAAACCGTTAGATGTTCAATCTATATTAAAATGTGCTTGGAGACCAAATTTTACATTTTTTGGAATTTTTTTACTATTTATTAAGATGGTTTGAAAATCGCTGTTTTTATTAAAATTCTGCACCATTGGAAAACAACGATTTTCAAACTATCTTAATAAATAGTAAAAAAATTCCAAAAAATGTAAAATTTGGTCTCCAAGCACATTTTAATATAGATTGAACATCTAACGGTTTGGAAATATCGTTTGAAGTCAATTTGATAGGTTTTGGAGTCGCGCTCACGGAAGGGCTTGGTGAGCTTAGGAGCACCCTAGTTCTACTATATATATATATATATATAGAGTATGGCTAATGTGCTTCCTCTAGAACTTCGGCCTCGTGCTTCCGGGGGCATATCTTAGTGTTTGATGTTCAAACAACAAATTCAAACCGTTAGATGTTCAATCTATATTAAAATGTACTTGGAGACCAAATTTACATTTTTTGGAATTTTTTTACTATTTATTAAGCCACTTTGAAAATTCCAGATCACATGGTCCAGACTGTTTTTACTGTTCACCCGGATCTGGAATTTTCAAAGTGGCTTAATAAATAGTACAAAAATTCCAAAAAATGTAAAATTTGGTCTCCAAGTACATTTTAATATAGATTGAACATCTAACGGTTTGAATTTGTTGTTTGAACATCAAACACTAAGATATGCCCCCGGAAGCACGAGGCCGAAGTTCTAGAGGAAGCACATTAGCCATACTCTATATATATATATATATAGGAGTAGAAATAAGGGGGCTCCTAAGCTCACCAACCCTTTCGTGAGCGCGACTCTAAAACCTATTGAATTGACTTCAAATGACATTTCTAAACCGTTAGATATTCAATCTATATTAAAATATGCTTGGAGACCAAATTTTACATTTTTTGGAATTTTTTTACTATTTATTAAGATGGTTTGAAAATTGCTGTTTTTATTAAAATTCTGCACCATTGGAAAACAGCGATTTTCAAACCATCTTAATAAATAGTAAAAAAATTCCAAAAAATGTAAAATTTGGTCTCCAAGCACATTTTAATATAGATTGAACATCTAACGGTTTGGAAATGTCGTTTGAAGTCAATTTGATAAGTTTTAGAGTCGCGCTCACGGAAGGACTTGGTGAGCTTAGGAGCACCCTAGTTCTACTCTATATATATATATAGAATCTGGCTAATATGGTAGCATAGAGGGCCTCCGTGCTACGGCTCAATTTTTGAGTTTTCAAAATCCTAACGGTCGATCCGAACCGATCCGAACCGTTCAACATGATCTCCATATGAATATGTATTTGCAAACCAAATTTTACATTTTTTAGAATTTTTTTACTATTTATTAAGCCACTTTGAAAATTGTTGATCCAATGGTCCAGAAGATTTTACTGTTGTGTACAAATTAGGCTCTGATCGGAACCAATTCGTTCCCATAAAAATGAGAAAAAGAATTCTTGTTTTGATAAGTTTCATGATCGGAAGATAAAATATGAAGAGAGAGAGTTCAATTCACACGATTTGAAATGGGAAAAAGAGGCCAGTTGAAATCCTGACAAAAGTGGTCGGATTTGGTGAGAAAAAATTCATTGAAGTAAAAAGACAAAATTACCCCTAAGCCCTTCTCATTTTTCAGTGGCATATGCTGTAAATAAGGTGATAATTAAACCTTTTTACTATGTCACCCAAATCAATTCTTCATTTAGAATTAATCATTCCAATCATTAAAATTCAATTCTATATCATTTCTTCTCTTCTCTATTCTATTGAAATGAAATGAACTTTTGTTCTACTTCTATTCCGATCAGTATGTTACTGTTTTTTCAAAGTGGCTTAATAAATTGTAAAAAAATTCTAAAAAATGTAAAATTTGGTTTGCAAGTACATATTCATATGGAGATCATGTTGAATGGTTCGGATCGACCGTTAGGATTTTAAAAACTCAAATATTGAGCCGTAGCACGGAGGCCTCTATGATACGCGTAGCACCGTAGCCAAGTCCTATATATATATATATATATATATATATATTGGTTAAAATACAAAATTTTCTACAATAACCTAACTTTTCATATTTGATACTTTTTAGGCGCTGAAAATGCTAGTTGCATACGTATACTTGTAGTTTGATACAATCAAATTTTTCTTCCATAAACTTGTAATTTCTTTTGGACTAAACTTGAGTTATGTTTAAGAACATCAAATCTAGTGTGCCTCACCTCTCTACGCAGGGATACAAGTTTAATTTTGACAAAAAAAACATATAAAATAAATAGTTTTTTCAAGTTATCAAGGCTTTTAATAATAAAAAAAAAAAGACAACATGTGCAAGTCCATAGAAATCGCAGGAGAGGAGAGAACTAATTGACAAAAAAATGTTTTTACTCGTATTTCTCAAAATTAAGGTGTATAAAAGAGTGAGTCTATGGTACTATGCATAGCACGGATTGGTCCGTACTACGGATCAATATTTTCATTTTCAAAATTCTAACGGTCGATCCGAACCGTTCAACATGATTTCCATATGAGAATATACTTGTGGACTAAATTTACTATTTTTTTAGATAGGTAGAAAATCACTGTTTTTGGATGGTCCAGAATTTTCAGATCAAGTGATTTTCTACCTATCTTAAAATATAGTAAAAAAATTAAAAAAAATATAAAATTTAGTCTGCAAGTACATATTCATGTGGAGATCACGTTGAACGGTTTGGATCGACCATTAGAATTTTCAAAATAAAAATATGACTCCGTAGTACGGACTAATCCGTACTATGCATAGTACCATAGACTCACTCTGTATAAAATATGTTCTTTTGTGACTAATCGGACACTTAACCAAAAAAAAAAAAAAAATACAAATGAAATAAATTTTAATATTTAATCATATTTTAAACCTCAACTGTCAAAATGTACAACATAACAATTTAATAAGTTTGGTGCAAATCGTTAATTCAGAATATATCCTCTGTTTTAGTAAGACGTTTCTCGAGGTTATTACGATTCTCGATTTAAATTCTACTACCACAAATTTTATAATATATTTTGCTTCTCTAATTATAGAAATAGTGAGGCTATGATAATTCACAAAGCGCGGATCAGTCCATGCTATGGATCAATATCTTTATTTTTAAAATTTAAATAGTTGATCTGAACGATTCAACATGATATCTATTTGAAAATGTATTAAGAGACCAAATTTTAGAATTTTTTTAGAATTTTTTAACTATTTTTTTGTAGGTAGAAAATCACTACTTTCGGATGATTCATAATTTTTTTTTAATGTTAGTGGTATTAAATGCCTACTAATGATTTCATTGATAAAAAACGTATTTACAACGAGTCAAATGATTTCAAAATCTACTCTTTTATTCTCATTAATTTCTCCAAACTCTAATCTTCTAATCCTACTAATATACACTTATGACCCAATTACCTTAATCCCCATCTCTCCACGGCCGTAACCGCTCTTCTTTGACCGCCGCCGCACTCCGATCGAGATGGGGGTAGAAACTCTACGCTCCAACGATACCGCGCTCTCGGCTACGGTCGGCTTTGGTCCCTCTCCTCTCCCTCATTCTCTTCTCCGTTTGAGAAGGTAGAGCCGAGAGAGAAGGGGAGGTGCTGTTGTGTCGGGAGTGAGACCTACAAGTAATGGGAGGGGCAGACTGGTGGGGGGGGGGGGGGGGGGGGGGGGGGGGGGGCTGCACTAGGGTTTTCGTTGGGCGATTTTTTCGCTTTCAAAATCGCTTTCGAAAGAGAACTGGAGCTTAATTTTTGTACATAACTTGATTCAGAATTTTCAGATCAAGTGATTTTCTACTTATATAAAAAATCGTAAAAAGGTTCTTAAAAAATATAAAAATTGATCTCCAAATATATTTTTATATGGAGATCATGTTGAGCAGTTCGAATCGACTGTTTGGACTTCGGAAAAAAATAAATTTATAACACGGATTAACCCGCACTTTGCAAATTACCATAACCTCACTCTTATAAAAAAATATAGTAATAAAATGAAAAATTACACATACAGAGACAACGCCGGACTTCGGACTTAGTTATAATTTTTAAAATGTAAAGAATCAAATGCCAATATTTTGGGTCCATAGTTGATGCACATATATACTTCTGGAGCAACTGTTTGAGTTAACTTGGTGAATTTACTGGGCCGGATCTGGCATTGTTCTGGTAAGGTCAAAAGATCCGACATCCTACATGTCAGGTCCAAAAAACTGGGCCACTCTCTCATTACTCCAGCAAAGCTAGGAGGCCTAATTTATCCTTATACCATGGATCAGTAAACTGATGCACCTCTACTGGGCCCACATTACCAGAAACCAGCTAATAAATCCATGAAACCTTCAAAACTTAGGCCGGAAATATGTGCATTGAAATGATTTGGTTTATGGTTAATATAAATTAATTATAACAGTCCCTTTGAGGTAATAATCAGCATGATTGATTATATAGGGGGGTCATTTAGATTTGCGCTAGCACACATATTTACGAGGAGACCAACGGGCCGGATACGCACCGGAATTTTCCAGCGTGGAGAGGAAACAAAATCCCTTTGTTTCAATTGTAAAGTCTCAATGCATGTTGCTTTGCAATCTGTTACTATTATAATCTCCATTGCTATTTTATATTGGGTAAAGATATTGACATTGCTAATTTGGCTTCATGGAGCACACAAGTCATATGGTTTTCTGTTCTGTCTATTTTGACTCTACTGTCCGTGTGCTGCATGAAGCCAAAACAACGCTATCAATATTTTTATGCTTTTATATCCACAGTTCATGTTCTACTTTCAATAATGTCAAACTGGTACATGAATAACAACATCTCTAAGAATTTCATGAATCCATGTGCACAAATTTCTGTTCAAATCATGATAAAAAATTTATAGAGCACCTTCTCAAGTTTGAAACAAAGAAGCCCACAAAAGACAAGTAAAATTATCTGGAAGATGAAGTATACATTTTCTCTCTCTGTCGGAAGCAATTTGGATGGACTAACTGCTATATATAAGAAGATAGCACTTTCAAGTTGGTTGTGTAAAAGAGAGAGAAAGATGAAATGCTTATTTCATTGCCCATGCTGCTCTTGCTTTTGCTTCATTAAGAGAACCAAGAATATGAAACCAGAGACAGAGGCCAAGAAATGAAGACGGTGTAAGATAGTATTGTAAATTTTTTACATTTTCAATATAATTACAAACCGTTGTATTGTATAACTCTTATCCTTTTTTTTACCTCTATTTGTTGTCTCTATTGCTAATGCAGTTCAAGTGGAATTTTTGTTCTCTTTTCTTTTCTTAAAAAAAAATTATTGGGTGTTTTTAAAATATGCATATGTTTCTTTCCATTTCAAATAAAATTACTCCAAAAAAAGCAAAGTACAAAAATATAATATAATCATTCCGACTAAGTATTTTCTCTCTTTTGATTATTCTCAGCAGTTTTTCTCAAGCTGCCCTTAAGCAGAGGTATTTTCCAAAACCACAAAGATCACAATTTCTTCAGATCTATCAAGCAAACAAAATAAATTCTTACTTTACAAAGGTTTTGTTCAAAAGATAAAAATTGTAACCAATTTCTTATATTCAAACAAAAGCAGGGGTACAACCTTATAGATTTTTAAAATGATTTGTAAAATGCTACCACATAGAATTGAAAAGATCTAAATGAATTGAAATTAACTCAACGAAGTACCACCTAACTTGGAAAGCAAACTTTCTATCTTTAACACTAAAAAAATAAATAAAACTAGAAGCGAAATGAATTATTGATATAAGCTAATCCAAGATTAAGTTCTCCTTTTTGTCACTATTGATAGAAGCTATCCAAGATTTCTCCTTTTCTACAATTTATCAGCAATTTTCATGACGCCATCAGCTAGCCGATTCAAAGCTTTTAAAAAGCCATCAGATTGCTCTTTTCTCTGTTCACTATTCATCTGTGTTTGCATGGTTTGAGCCTCTAGTTGTGCCGCCACAAGCCTGGTGCCTCTATCTATGGTTTCTGTTAATCTCTTTATTAGTTTGGTATCCTCTGTTTGTACATCTCCAGCACAAAAATCATCTGATCTTTTTCTCTTAGGCCCCTCCTTTTTGGGTGAGGTTCGCTCTGGGGTCTCATCTGGCTGCTTCTCAGTTCCACATTCTGTGCAATTTGTTAATGGAATATTTAATTAAACTGCTTCTACTGTAACAAGACATATTAGTACTGTCTACCATAAAACAGTTGCGATTTCTTGTTCAATCATATTAGTACTGTAACAATACCTGACCCAAATTGTACATTTCATAATCTGAATGGTTCTGTACCTGAATCTGGGCTTCCTTCCTGAATCGGCTGAAACCTCCTCACTGCACACAAGAAAAAGATGACAAAATAAATCACAAATTGCTACTACCCACTGTCTACAACTCAAAACCCTCTTAAAAACAATACTATATGAGTTCAACATAACTGAATCTCTTTCATGCGTTTTTCAGTTGGACCTACAGATGTTTCTTCCTATACGTTTAGTATGATAATTCTACAAATAAATTTTCTTTGACTGTTTCTGCCGTTCTACAGATATGTTCCAGCTTTGATTTGACATTAAAACCTACTCCACATGCAATCTAAGCCATCCATATTTACATTACATCTACATTTTTACCAGTATCTGAGATTACATTTTGGATACTTGAGCATTGCCAGCAGAGCATTCATGCCAGGTTTTAACAAATCTTTCTGACAATTTAATTTGTAGACAAACTATTTAACTCAAAGCAACATTACCATATTGCTAAATAAATAAAATAACATACATGACCAGCATTTTTTGTGATAATTATGCAAATATAAGTGAGAAAACTTATCTACATAAAAGCTAAAAAGAAGATGAATTAATCAAACAAAAATGATATAACCAAAGAAAAGAAACGTACTGGATATAGGTATGACAGAGATAGCGGGTCTCAGCGACACTGCAGGTGGGGCCGATTTGGCCTGCTCTTCCTCCTCGGAATCCGTGACCTCATCCCCTTCTTCATAGACGCGGTCCGCCACGTCAGGAACATCCTTTCCTTCTATGAGCTCATACACCACCTTGTCGAACCGCGCTGGTAAACCCTTGCCCTTCCTCTCCTCTCCTCCCATTTCCCAATACCCCTTCTGCTCCGGGTCCACGTGCGCGGAGCTCGCCATGTCATCTCCGTTCTCTTCCTCTTTTACCCTCTCTTTCTCCCATTGCTTGATCTTCCTGAAAGCCGCGATGAGGTTGGTCCAACGCTTACGGCACTGCGTCGGTCCACGGTGGACCCCGCGCACGCGGCACCCATCTGAGACAGCGTTCCACTTGGGAGGTGCCACGTGTCCCCCATCTGGAGAGGAGAACGGACGCCTTCCCCGGCCGCTGACACGGCTGCCTCCACCACCCTCTACGTCGTGCTTTGCCCGGATCAACGCTTGGATCTCGCGCCGAGTCCAGCGTGGCATCCGAGGCTGGGACCCTTTTGGAGATAAACTAGCTTCTTTGCCATTTTCCATTTTTACCCTTCTCTTTCTGTTCACCGTAAGGTCGAGTACGAGGGTAAATTGGTCTTCCGGATTACTTCGCAAGTAATTCTTTCTTTCTTTCTTGTGTTGTGTTTCTTTATTTTTTATTTTTATGGGGTTTTGAGTTTTGGTTTTTACCAAGGGGAGAGGGGAGGACTTAAAAAAGAGGGAGACAGGGTGAAATTAATTTGAGGTACTTTAATTATTTTTTGTTTGAGTAAATTTGGGCAGCTTTGTTTCTTAATTTGGGATATTATGTGTCTAAAATTGGCCAAAATGCAAAGATTTGGGGGCAAAGTCGGTGCCCTTTTGAGTCCAAGAATTAATTGGTGGCGAAAAGATAGAACAAAAGAGTTCCATTTTTGCATTGGGGGTCCCTTAATCCCACTTATTATTAGAGATTCTCTATTTAACCTTTCCCTAAAATAATGTTTGGGCACCCCTTTATTTGCTCTCATGAGAAAAAAAAATCACAAATATGATTGATTATTAGTAATTCAAATACATATATTTACCTGAAATAGTATATTTCTAAAGAAAAAAAATGTACAGTTTTCACACAGAAATAAATATATGCCTCTTAATCCCATATCCTATTAGAGATTCTCGTATTTATCAGAAAGAGTGCATCTTCAAAGAAAAATGTACAATTTAGGTGGCGCGGAGAAATACTCGTATTTATCAGAAATAGTGTATCTTTAAAGAAAGAAGGTACAATTTTCCCACATATTAGTAGAGATTCTTTGTTTAATCTTTCTCTAAAAATATTTTGGCATCCCTTTAATTGCCCTCATGAGGAAAACAAAAAAAAACTAATATGATTGATTACTAAGAGCATTGCATCTCTGAAACTATTAGAGTTTCTAATCTGACGTGGCAGTTGCTAAACTAGTTTTAGAAATGTAGATGGATTTCTTATTTAGCAACTTTGCTCAATAATTTTTTATTAAGAAATCGTTTATAAACTCTGACGTGGCAAAACGATTGGCTTGTATTCACTAAAATTAGTTTAATTTACTGTTGATGTGGCTTATCAATTTTAATTTACTGATGATGTGGCTTATTAGAAACTCTAAAATTAGTTTCAGGGATGTGAACATTTAGAAACTCCAAAGTCTATAATTTCTTAAAAGCAGTTAACAGTTATTTAGAAACTCTAAGAGTTTCAGAGATGTAAATGCTCTAAGATTTCAAGAGATTTAGTGACGTACAAAAATATTTGTATTAATAAGAAACAATGTATCTCTAAAGAAAAAAAAAATGTACAATTTTTGCACAAAAATAACTATATGTCCCACATATTACTAGAGATTCTATGCTTAATCTTTTTTCTAAAAATATTTCAGCATCCCTTTACTTGTCCTCACGAGAAAAAAAACTAATATGATTGATTACTAATGATTTCAAAATATTTAGTGACGCGAAAACTATTTGTATTTATCAGAAATAGTGTATCTCTAAAGAAAAAAATGTAGAGTTTTTAAAATAAAATTGATTATGTATTTTTTTTTCTTTTTAGTAATGGCATCACTGATACCTTTATTTTTCATTTTGGATTCCAACCAAACTGAATTTTGAAATTTGAATCAATAATTTTCATACTAAAAAATAATGTCTAACGTCAACTATCTTAAATATATTTCACCAATTACATAGCATAACTTTTTTAAAGATACCGATGAAAATCAAATTATCTAACTTCAAATATTTAGAAGAGAGCTTTTGTCTGAATTTCGAACATGCGATCTATCATACGGAGAAAAATTATCTTAGTCAGTAGATCAAAAACTGATTATAACATAATTTAATTAATGTAGTGAATAATTTGTTAAATATTCTATACTACAAAATTTTTTTGTTTACATTCACGCAGGGGCGGAGCCACACTTTCAAGTTATGAGGTCAAACCTGAATGGGGGTCAATTATATAAAATTTTCTTCTTGCGAATGAAGGTCATTTTACACTACTTCAGGGTACGATTGTTTACACCATGAAGGCAAAATCTTTACACAAATTAAGAAAAAAAAATACGATGCACAAGATAAAATTAACAAAAAAAATGCTCCAATATGCCATTCAACAATCAACAACAAAATTTATTGCTTCTACAATTCATATGGGCGAAATTTTTATTGTTACCATCA
The DNA here is from genome assembly GCA_011114355.1 of Carex littledalei. Classification (NCBI taxonomy): domain Eukaryota; kingdom Viridiplantae; phylum Streptophyta; class Magnoliopsida; order Poales; family Cyperaceae; genus Carex; species Carex littledalei. The sequence continues at coordinate 1,677,929 of CM022084.1, read as the reverse complement.
GAAAAAATCCAAATTAAATCAATACCACTCTGTTGGGGCTCTTATCAATTCTACCACCCTCGCTAACCCAGTTCGCGCACCAAATGGGCTGGTGCGCGGACTGGGTTGGCGCACCAACCTCTTCTGCCTATTAAGGCACCAACTCAGTATACTGTGCTCATTCCATTCGACCCAAGGCAGCAGGCAGCAAAGAACATTCTCGCAAAGACCAAAGAGTAAGTTTTTTCACTCTAGTCCTTTATATTTTTTTAATTATTTAATTACTTTTTTAATTTTTTGTAAATTTATTAAATGTTGGGTTTGTTCTGTAATTCAGGTAATTATGATTGGAATTGCTTGTTATTTTGGTGGTGAAGTACAACAAGGGCCCAATGGTGCTTATTACAGTACCCAACCCCAGAAAATGTTCAATATCGGCTCGGATTTAGATTTCACCGGTATAACTAGGGAAGTGTACCAGGAACTTGGTATTGACCCGAATTATTACGAACTGGTAATTTCCGCCAGAATTAATATTGGCCAAGGCAACCAAACATGGTTCCAACAGCTCCCTGTACTAGACGATAGCAGTTGGGGGTTGTATACCCAAATGACATTGAATTTGACAACACCTTTCAAGTTCCTAGAGTTATATGTGGTTGCCAACCCCAAACAGAACCGTAGACAGAACCCTAGACAGAACCGTACACAGAACCCTAGTCGGGGCATGGATCAGTCAGTGACGGGTCCTACTCGGGCCCTAAATATAGCGGGTACTAGTCGGTCCCCATCCACGGGGGCTGGTACTAGTCGGTCCCCATCCACGGGGGCTGGTCCTAGTCGGTCCCCATCCACGGGGGCTGGTCCTAGTCGGTCCCCATCCACGGGGGCTGGTCCTAGTCGGTCCCCATCCGTGGGGGTTGGTTCTAGTCGGGGCTGATCTCGGGTTCCATCCTCCAGCTCTAGCCAGAACCGATCTGAAACTCCGGAACCGATCTGAAACTCCAGAACCACGTTATTATACTGACAATACAGACGAGGATCCTGAAGAACGGGAGGCAGAGGAAAATTGGGATGCTAGTGACGACGGTGGGCAGACAATAGATCACAGTGATGAGGAAGACAATCGTCCCGTGCTGGGTATGCGAAAGTGGCCGATATCGGGTCGTGGAGAGAGACACCCGTTTCCAGCTTTTCATGACACTTCGGGGTTTGAAGAGGCTGACCACATTTTTTTTTGCGGGTTCAGAGGTTCGTTTTTGAACTTATATGAATATTTTATTTCTTTGAAAGTATAATAATTTAAATTTTTTGAATTTTCAATTAGGTTGGAGAAAGAACAATGGTTTCTGAGGGGATGACGTACAACGACAAGGATCAAATGAAAGAAAAAATCCACCACTGGCACATAGAGAAAAATACCGAGATCATACAGACACACAGCGACAGAACAAGGTTGAGGTTTAAGTGCCAGAGCAACAAGTGCAAGTGGAGGTTGGTTGCGAGGGCCACAGGCTTTGGTAATACTTGGGCCATCACGAAGAATGAGGTACCGCACACATGCCACGCAGATGCATCCAGGTCAGATCATGCGCAGTTAACGTCCTCTATGGTCGCCAACTGCATAAAACTTTCTTTGGAAAAAAATACTGATATTACTATCAGAGCTATCAGGGACCTGGTTGCTGAAAGGTTTGAGGGCATCGTCCCAAAATACAACAAATTGTGGCGTGGTAGAGAGTTAGCGATTGCCCGGATGTTTGGTAGTTGGGAGGGGTCTTACAAGCTTATTGTCCCTTTGTTGGAGGCAATAAAAAGGGCAAATCCGAGAACTGTGTATGAAGTTGTTTCCAAGCCTTCAGAAAAGGAACATTACAGGTATTTTATGAGGTTGGCATGGGCATGGGGACCGTGTATACAAGCAGTAGGTCACCTCAGACCCGTCATCAGTATCGATGCTTGTTTCTTGTCAGGTAGATACAAGGGCAAGTTGTTGATTGTCACGGATATGATGCGGAGAACTAGTTAATCCCACTAGCATTTGGATTGGTAGAGAGCGAAGAGTTTGAGAATTGGGGGTGCTTTATGAAGTGGGTGCGGGAGAATGTGATTGGTCCGAATAGGTTCATGTGTGTGGTCTCTGACCAGCACAAGGGCATAAAAAAGTGTTCATTCAAGATGATTTGGGTTGGTCAGAGGAGAACGGGCAGTGTGCCCACAGGTTCTGTTCTCAACACGTGTTTGAGAATTTTGGAAAACACACTCAGGATAAGGTTGCTTCTAAATTCTTCAAGGTGATGGTTAAAAAGAAGAAGCGAAGAAGATTACAAGATGGCTTTGATGCAATCGGAAGGCGAAATCCTGATTGGCTGACATACTTGGATACATGTGGCAAGTATAATGAAAATAACGAGGAAGAACCAGCTAAGCCATGGAAGGTTTATCAAGCTATGGACGACGGGAGTCGTTGGGAAATAATGACCAGCAATGGTTCTGAATCGCTGAACAATGTCTTCAAAACTTCTCGCAGGTTTGTTATTCACAATTCCCATAGTTTACTATTAATGAAATATTTTAGGTTATCTTTATTTTAACTGTAAATTGTAATTCTCGTAGGTTACCGGTTGCTGCAATTATTGAGGAGACGTTTTACAAGTGTGTCACATGGTTCGTTCAAAGAAGAGAGAAGGTCGTGGAATGCCAACAAGAGGGTCAACTTTTCTCCACTTGTACGCACTTGAAGCTGAACAAGCACATCCAGAAGAATAACAAAATGACTGCGGTTGCATTCAATAGATCTGTGGTATTCATGGTGACATCACATGGCGAGAAAATCCCATTTGACATAGAGGAAGGTAAATGGGTGTACACGTCCCGAGATTGTAGGTACAAGGTCGTTGTGCAGAACGACCATGAGGTGCAATGCTCTTGCCAAAAGCCTCAGCTCACCGGAATACCATGTGTTCATGTGATGGCAGTGTGTAAAATAAGGTACGAATGTGTGTTAAAATTTCATAATAATCTTGGATGATGAAACTTACAAATGTGTGAAAAATGTAGGAACTACGATCCAAATGTCTTCGTAAATTACTATTACAACATTCAAATGCTTATCGACACATGGAGTGGAGAATTCCACGTGTATGACAATCAAGGTGATTGGCCGCCGCACAAAGGGGATATCTTAACGCCAGAGCACCGGTTAGTGAAGTTGGGTCGGAGAAGACACAACAGGATCCCAATGTGGATGGACATACTGGAAGGAAGGAGAAGGGGTCACGAGACCAACAGAGCTACCCTCGAAAGGAATGCGAGAAGGAGAAGGGATGCTAGGAACCGTACCCAATAATGTCATGGTTAGGGCTTTCTGTTTATGTATTAAGGTTAGGGTTTTCAGTTATGTATTATGGTACAAACTTTCGGTTTTGTATTAAGGTTAAGGCTTTCAGTAATGTTTTATGTATTGTGTGTTATGTTTTAATATACTATGACTGCGGAATATGTATCGTTGTGTGTTATGTTTTATCTATGGTGTGTTCTTATGTTTTAATGTATTATGTATTGCGGGATATGAGATCTAAAATACGCAACATAAGAAGTAATATGAAAATAATATCTAAATACGCAACATAAAACTAATCGAAATAACGATCTAAAATACGCAACATAAAAATAATACTGAGTTGGTGCCTTAATAGGCAGAAGAGGTTGGTGCGCCAACCCAGTCCGCGCACCATCCTATTTGGTGCGCAAACTAGGTTAGCGAGGGTGGTAGAATTGATAAGGGCCGCAACAGAGTGGTAACGATTTAATTTGAATTTTTTCTGTTTGGTGGAATATTAGTCGGAACATTACAATTGATTTAACAAATATAGGCAAAATAATATTTTTTTTCATATGCTAAAAGCTGTGAATATAATTGCATAATTCTGTCTTTGATGCTAGTATGAGATTGTATTGAAAAATTAGTAGCTATTTCAATTAATAAAATGATGTACAACAGCTAGAAATTTGATTACAATGCCAACTCGCTATATTATTTATTTGGTTTCCATGTTTTACCTTTGATGCATAATTAGGAAAACCATTTTTAGTAACATAAATAATGAAGTTTTTTAATATAGTCATGTTATAGGAGCCAGGCAAAACCAGATATTATGACATTAAAACATGGAGTAGAACTAAGGTGTTCTTAAGCTCACCAAGTCTCTTTGTGAGCTTAACTCAAAAACCTATTAGATTGACTTCAAACGATGCATCCAAACAGTTGAAACCGATCTACTTCATGAGTGATGCATTTACATGTCAAATTTTTAAATTTTTGAACTAATTTAGTATGAAGTCAAGCGGTAAAAAAAAGATGATTTATAAGTTTATTTTAATGAGTTTATTTTTCATCATTTTTGACCGCTTTACTTTATACTAAACTAGTTTGAAAATTATAAATTTGACATGTAAATGCATCACTCGTGAAGGAAAACGGTTTCAACGGTTTGAATGTGTCGTTTGAAATCAATCCGATAGATTTTTGAGTTGAGCTCACAAAAAAGCTTGATGAGCTTAAGAACACCTTAGTTCTACTCTTAAAACATGTATTCCTATCATAAAAGTAACATCTCATTATTTATTTTCTGTAGGACTAAATTAGCCGGATATTCTGTAGCTTTATAATGTCGATATCTATGTGGTAACCTATCAAAAAAAATTATATACCTTGTTTGTACTTTTTTTTTTTAAATGGCCATATCCAAAAGTGGCAAAGCAAGGCTTTCCAAATTATAAGAAGATTAATGAGCTTTTTTCTACATGAATTTACAAACAACCGTTAGATTATCAATGATTTGGTTAGGTTTTCCACGTGATTATTCAAAAATTTCAAAATGCACATCTTTCTTTTTTAAAATGTTTCAAAATGCACATTTTTCAGTTAGGATGAATATTTTTAGTTGAAACTCACACTTCTTTAAATTGAAAAATAGTCATCCGTTTCTTTTGATTAAATCAAATCCGTGCATAAGAGAGAATAATATATTGAACAAGTATAATATTTCTTTGAGAAAGGTTTTTATGCATCTATACATAAAAAATTGAATTATGTTCAAATTTTAAATATTTTATATATAATTTCTACACTTGACAATTCTTGATTGGTGGACGAGTTTGAAACGAGAGACGCAGTTATGTATATTGAATGGGTCAATTGACCTCTATTTTTCTTTTTCAATTTTTTTGTATTTATGCATAATTTTCTATATAATTTGAAGCAAAATGATTTTGTAATGTAAAATTGATTCTCATTCGCAACAGAACAAATTTATACGATTGATTCTCATTCACGTTTGATCTCCATAGCTTGAAAGTCTAACCCTGCCTGCTTTGTCTGAAACAATTATGTCATTGGAGCAAGTAATTGAGTACAATCATAATCAGTATGACAGTCTCCCCTCTGCTCTCTTTCCTTCTCCTCGTGTAACACTCTTTTTAAGCACAATCTAAGAGTTCCTTAACCTCTTAATCTCTCTTAAATAGGCCAAACAATACATGTTGGATTTATTTCATGCAAAACCATACCGCAATTCATAAACCCTAGATTTGCCATGATCCTCTAGTGAACTCTAATCTGAAATTCTAAATTACCTTGGTCCATAGCCACGATCTTCCAGAGAGACACAATCACCGTTGATCACCGGAAGCCTTTAGATTTCCAAGTAATCCCTCTCAAGTCCGATGGAGAGAGCGAGAGAGGCGGCAGCGGCAACGCTCTGTTCTGCACAAGGAGAAATACCCGATTCTAGTTCTTTACTGAAAATCCTCTTATCTTCCTCTCAATTTTCTGTTTTCTATATTTCCTTTTCGGTAGAGAGAGAAATTAGAGAGAGAGTGATTGCCGAATGGTTATAATTAGTTCAGAAAAGGAGACAGATCATATATAATTGAATCGGCGCACAAATGAATAGGCGCATCCTTTATATCCTTAATTAATTAATCAATTAATTAAATTAATCAATTAATTAAATTAATCAATTAATTAATTAATCCTGTTTTTCTTATTAGATCTGTAGCCTATCTTATTGGATCCTTAGCGGATCTTGATTCAGAACTTGTCTTATTGGGTATTTCCTTATTTACAGAACATTGCCGTATTTAATTGTGTTCTCCAGGGACCAATAGCATAATTGTATTATTACCAAACTTTATATAATTTAGACCATCACTAAATCATAAAGTTATTAATACGCATTCTACACATTAAAGGCCCCACTTCTCATGACACATATTGAACCCGATAATACTTAATTTGATCACTTCATAACGGGTTTAATTAGATATTTGACAGTCTATTATTCAATATATATTTATATCACATATAAGCCCATATGTTGTAATTAATTGAAATTAATTCCAACAATACAATCTTAGACATGCTTAAGTCCCCTTATCTCTTCTTTATACAAAAAGTTAATCCTACTTCTCCCATACCTTTTTGCCCTTCTTAATTTCTTCTTAATTTCCTATACCGTTTGTTATATATAGTACGAATCTTAAAAAGATCCCGTGCATTACATAATTGGATTGGTCTGAGTTCTTAATGGACGGTCCGGATTTAAACTCAAATGGTGAGGTAACTGATCTTATCATTGATTTCTGAAAAATTTAAATATTACCACGTGCACAACACCAATCTGCGCATGACTCTAAGAGTTATGCGCAATATCAATCTGTACATGAGTTTCCAATTTAATCAAATTTCCTGAGATTGAATTGGAAACTCATGCGCAGGAGTCATCCATAATAACAATCTGCGCACATGCTAACAATTTAATTTTTGAAAAATCAATGGTAAGGTACGAATTTCATTTCTTGAATGAAAGTGGTAGCTAAAGAAAATATCGGACAAAAAAAGAGAAAAAATTAGAAAAACCGCTAGACAGCCGCAATTTTGTAAACCCAATATGAAAACCTGCCTTTGGCCCAATACGGCTAATTGTTTTGCTAAATTAGTTGTACAAATATTATACTTTATGGCATAGTAGAGCTAAGTTCAAGGAAGGCCCTATTTCCTTTTTTTCCGTTTTCTAATGGATCACGTGTCTTGTAAAAGAAAAATTCCATGACTATGCTTGAAATCTTGATCCCATGTAAACTGTAAGTGCGTGTGACCCCACAGGGTTAGTTTTTGTGATCGTTGAATTGTGAGCGCACATAAATTACACATAATCGTGTTATATGGGATGAGAATTCAAGCTAGTTTTGTGATTACTTTTTGATTGGGCAACTTAGTGTTATATTGAAAATATCAGGGACAGATTTGGTTAAAAGTTCTCTTGATTCTTATGTTTTAGAGGATCTACATTCCTGATGTTATTAGAGTTTCTAATCTGACGTGGCAGTTTCTAATCTAGTTTCAGGAATGTAGGAGAGTTTCTTATTTAGAAACTATGCAGTAAAGTTTCTTATTAAAAAACTGTTAATAAACTCCATGCTGATCAAATGATTGACTCAAATTATTTATGTTTTTTAATTTGTTGCTGACGTAGCTTAATAAAAACTCTAAAATTAATTTCAGAAATGTGAGAGTTAGAAATTCCAGAGACCCTAATTTCTAAAAAGAGGTTAATAGTTATTTAGAAACTCATTTGAGTTGCTGGGATGTAGATGCTCTTATACCCTTCCATAAAACCCCAGTGATCATCAATGTAAAGGGAGTGGAGGCAGTTCGATCTGCATCTAGATTCGTACGAACTTGATCTGCACTGATTTTAAAACTACCGACGTGATTTTGATGCGGACCAAACATCTCCGATTGGGTATCAAACCGAATTTGATTCGATGCCTATCGAACCTCATCTGATTTCCAATCTAATACAATGTTCAACATCAAATGTTGATAAATCAAAGATTACAATCAAAATTTATGCTCTATGCATTTTCAATGGGAACTAGAGGCAATTTTCCACCGTATATTTCTGGGAGCTGATCACTCTCGTCGATATCTTCCAACAATACCTCTTGCAATTTCTTGTCCTCAACAAATACAAGCTACATATAAAATGAATTTTTTTTGTCAATGGAATTAAAAAGTATAATGATCCAATACAAAATGGTCCTTGGTGAGCGTAACTAATTTTTTTGATCATGTTTGATTGTGGAATTAGAGGCATAGTAAAATTAGTGGATCTTACGGAAATGCAAGGAGCTACCTCCATGATTTAAAAAAAAAAATCATAATGTGTATAGAAATTTAATTGATATATTTTTTTAAGTTTTTATATAATATAATTTTCCTTATAAACTGTCAAATGTGTGCTTGTAGTTTAGTGGTTAGAACTTTATTTTGTGGTTGTGGAGAGATTTATTTTCCAATTTCTCTCTCTTCTACACGAATTAATAATTTAAACTGTCAAAATAGGTGTAATATAGAAAGTGTAAACAGAGTTAATAACTTAATCCTTCCTAAAATACTCAGCATATTACGGTGCATTTTTTGGTTTTTGAGAGACCGCAACGGCAAATAGCGACCCCCAAGAATAGGGCCGCCATTTGTCATTGCGGTCCTGGTAAATATCGAATTCTCCAAAATTTGTGGTTTATTTATTTATTTTTTGTTGGGAATGGTATTTATTTTAAGGCCCAATTCTTTCTTAATTTGAACTTAGCAGTTGCAAAAATAGTTCCACTTTTTTATTTAAACTCAAGGTGTTACAGTTACTTTTTTTTTACACTGAATTTGGAATATAGTATGGTTTGAATAAGAAAATTTTACTAATCCATCAGATTCAAGATGTTTAAAAAACTTTTGTCTGACTTGTAATTTCAAAGTAATTTTTCTTCTTCTTTTATATAAACAAGTTTAATTACCTTATATTGTAAAACATAATTACCTTTTCTTTGGTGTTTTTGTCAAGGAATGGAGAAACTATCTTCCATGCCTTCATAAAAATCTGGGGTACATGGATTAATAACACCTTCCCAAGTCTTTCTGGATAATAGTTCTGAAAGCCACAATATACACACAAGACACTATTTAGCATATAACCAATAAATTTTAACTGATTCTAGCTTGGTATGAAACTATGTATTCTTTAAGATGCTTATCAGTTGTGAATGAGGCTATGGTACTGTGCAAAATAAACATCAAAAGATGCATAGAATCAGAAAAAGGAAGATTATTTGATTAGAGGTTGATATTCAATCTGAAATTTTATCTTTTGATCACAATCGTTAGTGAATCAGGACATCTACGTGCTTAATATAAGAATGGAGATAGTAAAAAATTTATAAAAATGTAAAATTTGGACTTTGAAAATAAAAATATTGATTCATGTTGAATAGTTGAGATTGATTATTTGAACTTTGAAAATAGAAATATTAATTCATAATACGAAGTTACGAACTGATATGCGCTATGCATAGGACTGTAGCCTCGCTCTTTCAGTTACAATGATAATATGTCACATGATTTATAATCAGTTGAAAGTCTCAACATCTCTGTTGAGTTAACATAATTATATAACAGATCTTTAAGCCTTATCAAAGGCTCCTAATTCTAGCTAATTTTTTTATTTCTGTTAAATTCTATCTAAATTTTTTGTGCCAGTACCAGTGATGTTGTCGAAACATAATTCTAGACTGATCCTAACAAATCTATATTTTGGTTCATGATTAATAGTTCCAGATCTACTGTTATCTTAAACGAAGAAAATTAGTAAAAAAGAACCTGCATAATTTCAAGAGCTGCTAAGTATCCTTTAAAATCAGCTATATGCAGATAAACTTCTCACTACCAGTTGGCATCCTATAAATTTAGTTGCTGAAGTTTAATAATGAAGTTATAAAAAAAGACAGAATAAATGAACATAAGCAAAATAGATTTTACTTGCATTTAGTGTGTATAATTCTTCCAAGAAATAAAAGGCATTTATTAGGACTAGAATAGGTCCAGACTGCTTAAACTAAATCCCTAAAACTCTTGTAAAATCAATACAGTGGCAAAAAGGCGGTTGAAAGAATGAATATTCAAGACATGTATCAAAATTAATCTCCTGAAGAAATTATTTATGAATAACAGAAGAGAAAATAGTGTACTTCAAGCTTTTATGTGATAATAGAAGAAACAGAAATTGATTCCAAGTTGAGATTCTACTTAACATCTTGGAAATTTCTCGTGTATATATATCAATCAATTATATAAATTAAGCGCACCTTGCACATGCTTTGTCAAGGAAATATGTAACAAAACCTGCATTTAAAAAAGATACAATTGTTATTTTTCACCTCCTCTTTTTTTTTTCTTTTTTTCTTTTATTAATTTGTATGCTTATTATTTATTTTAAGAGGAGCAATGCAGGAGAGAAAGCCTTGCAATCTTACGCCTGTACTCATCTATTTGTCAAGCCCTTGCATGAATACCTTTCTTTGGGGCAATTCATTTTGGATCCGTTTGGTATCTCATGTTTCCTCCATTTCAGGTACTTCAGAAATAGAGAAGAGCCCTTCTCTATATCCAGGTACCGCGCACGTAAAAACCTACGAAGTGTGTAGTTATCTGTCTCCTGGATATTTTTCTCAGAATATGTTTTCTTTTACTGAGAAAGTAGGTATGAAAAAAAGAAAAGAAGCATGCGATATGTCAGATTTTATTTTTGATCCAGTTGGATTAAATTAAGCTTCATTATTTATACAGAGAATGATTTTAACAACCCAAAACAGGGATCCTGAAACTGCAGGGTCTACTCTATTGTAATCTGGACCATCCAATCTAAAAGAATCATACACTCAATCTAATTTATGAAGTATGATCTGAATCATACACTCAATCTAATCTAATTTAGATCATATGATATCATGACCCAGCCTTTTGGCTATTAAAACACCAAATACAGAGTCGCATAATCTTCGATACTCGGCATGCCTCTTGCAATACTTTGTTTCGATATTATTTAATTGAAATAATATGCTGAGTTTGTTTTTTGTGGGAGAGGAGGTGCTTTTACAATTAGATAATAGCTTCACCAGCAACATATACACCAGCAAAAATAATTAATATTTTAAGATACCAAGGTATAATAGCTGAACAAGCGCAAAGGTTTGTAAGTTATACATTATTTATAAGGACATGGGCCGAAGATCGAAATAACGAATAAATGAAAGGAATCCCAAAAAATAATAAAGAAAAAACTGTAATCATATACTAATGTGTTGTTAATCTATTATTATATAACGGTTGGCGGTTGACTTTTTTTCCATAAAGTAGGAAAAAAAAAAAACTTAGAAGCATCTTAATTGCAAGCATAGTTCATATCAGAGAATAACCAGTACTTCTTCAGTGTGAAATTTTGGGTCTGACCAGAACTCAAATTTCAATACTGTACCAGCTTATTACTTGAATGCAGGTACCGCTAAGGGTGAATGTTTTCTGGGGTTGTACCAGAACTCAAATTTGTGTTGTCAACAACAACAACACAAATCTTTGCATATTCGCCCGTATGTGCATGAGATAAAGAAAGAGAGAGCTAAGATGATCCAAGATGCCAGTAAATGTTGGACAGCTGATAAAAGATGTATTTGATAAAATAATTTTTTTTGTAAGAGCACAGTTGAGCCAACAAAGTCCTATTCCATTAACCGCATCAACAATTAAAAAAAAGGTTCTTCCATCCATCAAAATTTGCAAAAAAAGAAAAAAAAATATAGAGAGGAATAAGGGGTGAGTAGTACCTTGGCAGAAGGATCTTGACTTTCAACAAAGGTTCTCATTTGGGCTACTAAACCCCATTCTGCTTCTCCATCAACTGTACCCATTTCTCTCTTCTCTTCCTTTAACCAGGTAAAAAGGGGAGAGAGGGGTGTGTAGAAAACAGAGAGACAACAGAGAGATTTTTAATGTCACATTTTGCATGCTATCATTTCTTTAACAGAAAATATATGTGAAGCTGAGTTGGGGTTTGACCAGAGAACACTATATCTGAGCACTAAATATGACTTTAAATAATCTTCGGTTGAGTTGGTCCTCTTTGCATATGGACCCAAAAATATAATTTATCAAAGTTTTAGTCCTCTTAACCTCACAATGTTGTATATAGTCAATTATTTTGAACTCATATTTCTAAAATGAAAAATTCTAGGTGGAAAATTGTAGCAAATTCTTCTTGCATGTTATGAACATACATAAATAAAACAAAATGGTATAGTACTTTAATATATTTTAGTGTTGTCGTACATATAATTTAACCGTCACAAATGTTAATTATTTTGTCTCTGTTTATAATAGAGATCAAGATCTCTTAAGTTTATGTAATCCAACTTTAAAAAAAAATAATAGTAGGTGAATGACCTAGTAAAAATATATATTATTATTAAATTGTAAATATTAAATCAAAAGAAAAATTTGTAGTTTGAAATGTACATGAGTAAGAAGAAGGGCTGCCGAAATTTTTATTTATAACATTTAAAAAAAATAAATAAATCAAATAACCATCGTTTTGGGGGATTTCGGGTTCTATCATGGCCGTACCGGTATTCTACGGACCTATTTTAGCGGGACCGCAGAATGCCGATGCGGACCCATTTTTTTTTTCTTTTTCTTTGGTGTTTTATCGAGGCGTTGGTCATCTGAGTGAGATATCTCAAATTTTTTAGTTTTTTAATTTTCTTTTTCTCTAGAAATGCGTGCCCCCTTTTCTCTAGGAATGCGTGTACACCTACTGCCCCTCTGCTTTTTCTCACGAATAATAAGATATCACAAAGTTTGAAAAAAAAAAATGGGTCCGCAGAATAGTTCTGCGGACTCATTTAAGGGGCCGCATCGGCATTCTGCGGCCCCGCTGAAATGGGTCTGCAAAATGCCGGTGCGGCCATGCTAGAATTCAAAATCCTCCAAAACGATGGTTATTTGGTTTATTTATTTTTTTAAAATGTTATAAATAAAAATTTCGGGAAGGGCTGTACAGAAATCAAAATCTATACAGAGAAAAAAAAAACTTAATAGAAGTGTGTGGTGCAAAATATGTGAGGTTAAGAGGACTAAAAATATAGTAAAACCCGTAGTAATTTTTTTTTAAGAGTAGTGTTACCATTGTTTAAAGGTCAAACGATCCTTTCTTTCATTGAAAGATGTGATTATTTCTCCCTTTTACGAAACAGAAATTGGAGGAATACAAAATAATGTGTTTCAAGGGCTTCAATGATGTTAATACTTCAGGTTTTGAGAAGTGCCTCCTAATATTTTCATTTTTATTTTTTGAAAATAAGATAGGAGTCAAGCTTCTAATTTTATATTTGATTGATAAATTAAAAATGTGATACAATCAGAAAAAGCATGAAATTAATCAATGAGCATTGAGCATTGAGCAGAAAAAATGAAAAAATATATATCTTACGTAATACTTGACCAACCAACTCAAAAATGAAATAAAAAATTCTCTAAAAATTCGACTGCATCTCCCCGATATTTTTATTAATATCCAAAGTTTAATACAAATTATTAATTATGCCCAGAATCGAACCCAATATCAAAAAATACCCAAGTCGGCCAGAAAATGGCCGGCTTACTCTTTTTTTTTTTTTTTTTTAACCCGCATTATTTTTTATTCAACTTTGGATATTAATAAAAATGTCGCTTTAATCTTGATGAGTTTATTTTTGCTGTTTAATGCACTTATGCAATTGTTTTAAATATTTTTCTCTTTATTTTTTATGTTGTGCTACTATTTTAATGTTGTAATATTTTCTGTTTAGCATTATCGTGATAATTTATTTTATCTGTAAAATATAAAAATAGTACCATAAAAGCACACATACACAAGAACCGAAAATATAGGATAATCCAAACATACCAAACATAAATAGTATACCAAATATAAATAGTACAAAACTAGTAAAAATACAACTAAAACAGAGAGAGGGACCATCGCTGAGGCGGTACTCCGGCGTTCGCCTAGCGCCAGCGGCCAGGCTCCGTCTCTCTCAGCCTCATCTGGGGCATCGGCAGACCTGAGTATCTGCTCGGCGGTATCCCATCTGGCATCGCCCGTGGAGACTGGCTGTACTGGCGGAGGTGTACTAAAGATAGATGCGGCGAACTCAGTCCCAAAGGCAGGCTGAGTATGAGACCCGCTACCACTAGCCTCTCCATCATGCGGCATCTCTGTGCTATATCGGGGTACCCTTGATGCCGAGATGAACTCATCATTGAATATCCCGTAGTCTTGGAGACTGTACGAGAGGGACTCCATATCAGAAGTATCGATCCCCGCAGGTGGTGGCTGTGGCGGCATCTCTGCCGGACCCTGCAATCATACACATAAATTGTTAAATTTGATATGAATGAAGAATTTATTAAAACCTGACAGTACTGAAGTATGACATACCTGAGTCTGCACCGGACGTCCATGCTCATCGTACCATGCCGTCCACCTAGCGTCGGACAATACCCAACGATGGTAGTCCCACTCTGGATGCGAATCGGGGGAAGATGGCATATCATCTAGCAGAACCGGGCTCGGGTCGGGCTCGGTCGGATTTATCTCACGCCAGTTGATGTTCTCTCCGGCGTCTCGCAGCATACCGATGATCTTTCCACCGTGCCCGGCATCCTCAACCACATTCGCATTCTTCTTGAGGGTGCGGTACCCAAGCCGTCTCCAGTTCTTCTTTCCCAGCATGGCGATCCCATTCCCGCACTCCTTGATCGCGGCCAGAAGCTGAAAAAAATTTGGCATGTCAGATCAAACCTTGATGAACTACTAAGTTAGAGAAAAACTATGTAGTTTTAGGTGCATTACCTGGCGAGCCCAAGTACGGTCGTTGGGATGGTAACCATCATCAGTTTTGATCCTGTCGCGGAGATGAGCACCGTAATCACCCTGCAGATAGACGCTCGCCATGCAGACCTGTGTGTACCAAACATTGTACCTCAACTGGGGATCCCCCTGGGTCTGCTGAATCGCATCTGGCTCGTGATAGAAGTCCAGATACTAAGGATCCTGGGCCGTCCTATAGTATGGATCGAAATGGGTGCTCCAGTCCTTATCCAGTCGCCCTCAGTGGTTTATCCTGTAAGGAAGACGTTAGTTGCAATACAAAGCTATCAAGTAATATGATTTATTTGACAATAAATACAATAGACTACGACTTACCTGTGCAGGTCTCTGTGCGTAGACATCGGCAAAGATGGGTCTGCGGGAATCAACGCCACTCGACCAAACTGGCGGAGCACCCGATCTGGATAGTGGTGCTCCACTATCCAGAAGTGTCTGAGTGGACCTTGGTAGAATCACATGTCCCGCTCCTGCTCGTCACCCACATTGCCCGGCAAGAGGTTCTCCGTGTACAACTGCTCGTACGGCGTCCACTCAACAAGATCTTCAGGCAAACTCTGAAGCTCTGACCGGACTGGCCTGATCCCAACGGTAGCACCGTGGGTCCGATCCAAGTAGTGGTGGAAACCGTGCCACTTCTTGGCGTATGCCGGGCATCTAAACACATTCGGCTCTCCCCAATCCGGCGCCTCATTGGGGATAGGACGGCCCACCGGTAGCCGTGACCACGACCAGTGCTGAAGCAGGAGTACCGGCCCGTACATCTGCTTCGCATTCGGCTGCATTTTCAAGAACATTACACGTCAGTAATTTTGATGGATTGATTGATTAAATAATTTACACTAAATTAAGAGTTGGTGACTTACCTCACTACTACGGCACAGGTGGGAGTACAGATACGCCAGGACAGCCCCACCCCAGTTGTACGGCGACGGCCGCTCATCGGCATCTAAACACATTCCGCATGGTGATAACATAATAAAATTTAAACCCAACAAAATTTAAAGAAAATCTAAAAAAAGGAACGTACCTCACGAGAAGCTAGTGAGACTCGGTGCTCGCTGTGGGGAATCCACATGAGAGGACTGATGTGCTCCGTGCTGCTGGTACTGATCGGCTCGTCCACTACTGGCATCTGGGTAGACCGTGCTCTAGGCATCCTGATGTCTAAAATAACCTAATTTCGGTAAAATTACGCTTAATTAGCCTAATTAGGGTAAAAAAGGCCAAAATACCCTAAATATTGGTCATCTGTGCTAATTACACTAAATTAAGCTTAATTAGCCTAATTATGGTAAAAAAGGCCAAAATACCCTAAATATTGGTCATCTGTGCTAATTACACTAAATTAAGCTTAATTAGCCTAATTATGGTAAAAAAAGCCAAAATACCCTTAATATTGGTCAACTGTGCTAATTTCGGTAAAATTACGCTTAATTAGCCTAATTATGGTAAAAAAGGCCAAAATACCCTAAATATTGGTCAATTGTGCTAATTTCGGTAAAATTACGCTTAATTAGCCTAATTATGGTAAAAAAGGCCAAAATACCCTTAATATTGGTCAACTGTGCTAATTTCGGTAAAATTACGCTTAATTAGCCTAATTATGGTAAAAAAGGCCAAAATACCCTAAATATTGGTCATCTGTGCTAATTACACTAAATTAAGCTTAATTAGCCTAATTATGGTAAAAAAGGCCAAAATACCCAAAATATTGGTCAACTGTGCTAATTTCGGTCAAATTGCGCTTAATCAGCCTAATTATGGTAAAAAAGACCAAAATACACTAAATATTGGTCAACTTAGCTAATTACACTAAATTACAACAATATAATCTAAATTATAACACCTAAACCCTAAAATAAATAAATTAAAATTAAATTAGATAAAAAAAAAATTACCTCAAAAAAGAGAGAATTTTGTTGAGAGATGAGAGGATTGTGAGAGGAGAGAGAGAAAAAGGGATATATATAGGGTTTTTTGTGGATTTAAAAAAAAAAAAAAAACTAAGCCGGCTTGGGTATATTTCGATATTGGGCTGGATTCTGGACATAAATAATAATTTGTATTAAACTTTGGATATTAATAAAAATATCGGCTGCATCTCTTATTATGAAGATAGAAAATAAAGGGAATATTACTTTTGAAAGGCTAAAATTTGACAAGTACACTGAATTCTCTTGTGTGGAAATCAAACTTACACGAGCATTTTGGGTCCTTTCCACACAGAAGTCGACAGTGACAACGGGGGATTCGAATTATGTAAGATACCTGACAGGGTCAGATTCGACCAGTCACCCAGATCATTTAATGTAAGTTTGCACGAATCTTAAAGTGGATTACCTATATTTCAATAAAGTCCGAAATACTTTTGGCTCAGCTTTGACTAACCTGATGCTGTTAGGTACTGCAGGGGATATGGATGAAATTATCACCAAATCATTATTAATATTAATTTGTAGACTAAAATAACTGAGCACATGCCGGTCTCTGTATATTATTCTGAATTATAATTTTTGATACCAGATTGCTGCTTTTTATTATGTATTAGATATGAACAAACATTAATTAAGGGCCTATTCTATGAGAATTTTTAAGCAAATTGGATTCTTTGGATATGGGTTCTTTAACTTCAATTTATTAATTCTCAAGTGCAAAGAATCCATGAAAAATTTGGGATTTAGGTGTTCATGGGTATATAGCAAAAATTTTAGGAAGTTGATTTTTTTCTTTCTACAATTAAATTTAGCCTTTGTGCTTGAACCAGCAAGTAAGAACCATATGATGCAGATTGCAGTGTATCAGTTCGATGGTTACAGCAAGAAAGAAAAATCTGGTACCACAATTTTTATGTTAAGATCAATCTAGCAAGAAAGAGCTATGTGGTATAGCAATTTTTGGGTAACAGGTGATACAGAAAAAAGGAGCCATCTGGTCCAGCAACTTTTATGTCAAAATCAATTTAGTAAGAAAGAGCCATCTGCTACAGCAATTTCTGTTAACAGGTTATACAGTGTTGAAAGCTCTTTTTGAGTAAAGATGCATCTGGTACAACAATTTTTATGTTAAAACCAATTTAGCAAGAAAGAGCCATCTGATACAGCAATTTCTGTTAACAGTTGATCCAGTGTTAAAAGCTCTTTCCATACTAAAAAAGTCTGGACCAATTCTTCTCCCCTTCCTCTAAAGTCTACTCTATTGGCACCATTCCTCTAAACATCATGGACAGCGTGGCAAGATTAACAAATAATTAGTAAAGCTAGTTTAATTTTAAGTTTACTAAGAGATTTTAAATAAAATATTTTGAATGATTGATTTTTGTTCTACTTGATTAGCAAAATAGTTATATTCGATGCTTGAATCTTTCAAGTGTAGCTCAAGCTGAAAGATCAAGATATCGAGAAGTTTGTTGAAATACAAAAAACACCAAAATAATTTAAATTTTGACCTCCTAATATTATACAAAATAAACTTGAGTTTTTGTAAAACTTAGGAATATAAATGCTTAGGCCGTTAAGTAAAATACGATCAAAAGTTCAAATTTACATTTTAATCCAATTTGATGATGGTTGTACTCATTGGTGTCTTTTTGTTTTTATTTTTTTACGATTTTTCTTCATATGCGTAGGACACAATATATAGGCTACCACAAATGATCATCAAATAAAAAAAATGCAGAATTGTGCATTAATTTCTTTGATTATCTATCTGGTAATCTCGAAAGAGGAAGTTCTACATATATATAGTAAATACTAATTTCATCTTTTTTGCTGATACACTAAGGGAAATAGTAAAAATTTCTTCTGACCATGATCAAGAAAGCAGTTATTTTTGGCTAGGTATAAGGCTCTTTTTTTTAAAGAATTAAAGAGAGAAATTTAGGCAAAGCTAAGGAAAATGGCCTTTAGGCATTTTCTATGGGAACTAGAGGTAATTGTCCTCCATATATTTCGGGAAGCTGGCTCTCATCGATCTCTGCTAATAATACCTCTTGCAATTTCTTGTCGTCAACAAAAACAAACTGCATGTAGAATTAATATATACTGTCAAAATAGATGCATGAATGATGATTTAATAAAAAAAGATCGTTCGTGTAAACTATGTATTATGTTGTTGATTGGGATGCAAATGTAATTCAATCTTGTTTTTTCTTATTTTTTCTTTTTATAATGGTTTAGTTTTGTTTATCATATAAAGGAGTGTGATGCTGAATTCAGAGTGCAGTAATTAAGTTTCTTAGATGAAATACTGACAGAACTCTCCAAGATGTTTGAAGAAACTTTTGTTTGGCTTTTTTTACAGTTCTTCCTTCCATTTTTGGGCTTATTTTTTTTTCAAAGAATAGGTACCTTTTCTTGGGTGTTCTTGTCAATGAATGGATAAACTATCTTCCATGCCTTCATAAATAGCTGGGGTACATGGACTAAAAGCGCTTTCCCAAGTCTCTCTGGATAATAATTCTGAAAATAAAAAAGTTGCATGATTTTGTAAAAGATCTTTAAAAAAAAAGTACTGATCAAACTCAATAGAAGCTTGTAACTTGGCATCAAATGCAGCTTAATTAGTTGATTCTATATAGTGATTGGTTAATATGGTACAATGATCTTTGGTAAATGGGATCAATTATGTACTGGTATATACTTATTTTGATTAAAAAGAAAGTACCTGCATGATTTCAAGAGCTGCTATATAAGCACGACTGTCACAATGTGAGTATCCCCATCCTTTAAAATCGGCTATGCAAATGAACTTCTCCTGACCACTTGGCATCCTGTAATTTTGCTGCTGTTAGATGAAGGTTTCAGAAGAAATATCATAGCAATAATTGACTATATGAAAAAGTTTGAACTCAATTTAGTAGGTAATTTTCTTCAATTTTATTAAAAAGTAGAGTAGATTTGCTTATAAAAATATATTTTATTATTTTTGTACACATTAGCATATATAAAAGAAAAAAAATGTAAGTACCTTACAAACTAAACTATAGAAAAGCCTACAAATCATGGAAGTTGGAAACTAATCACAAATAAATTTAAATCAAAACAAGTACCTTGCACATGCTTTATCTAGATAATATGCAACAAAACCTGCAATTAGAGACATTTTATGATGTTAAAGCGTGCGATACATGTTATGATGGTGTGTGTGTGTGTGTGTGGGGGGGGGGGGGTATAGTTCTTACGCTTGAACTCATCCATGTGCCTCTTGGAGTAGTCATGCTTAGCTGCAAAACCAACTAATATAGGCCGTCCGGCTTTGTCAAACCCTTGCATGAACAACTTTCTTTGGGGCAATTCATTTTGGATCTCTGACTCCGATATGAATCCATTTGGTACCGATTGTCTCCTCCATTTCAGGTACTTAAGAAACAGAGAAGATGCCTTCTCTATGTCCAGGTCACGCGCACGCAAAAACCTCCTCAAGGCGAAGTTATCTGCTTCCTAAAAATACATATTTAACCAAAAATAATATTAACATACTAATTTTCATGAATATAAATAAAATCAGGAATTTGTTTGAAATAATGGGAGTGTATTTTTAGCACTTTATGATGTTTCAATGTTATCATGAATAGTTGGATATATAGTAGATGAAAGCAATTAAAAAAATTAATATATGAAGAAATAGTTGCTACAAAGGGAATTATAATTTCGATAGTGACATTTTCTTAAGGCTGAGCAGAAAAATTTGATAAAATCTCTCTTCTTTAAAATTTATAAAAATTGTATATTATATATAAACATAAAAATGATCTGTTATATAAGGTCGTATAACACTAAAATTATATAAAATTTGATATGCAGAAAATAAAAGCCAACGATATGACTACAAAAAATTTCACCATTTATCAAATTTTTTGACTAGATTTAAATAATATGTCAAAATTTAAGATTAATCAACTGTCAGTGGATTCAAATAATTAAGTATATTGCCAACTGTTATGCTGAAGAAGGTTTATTAAAATTTGATACGCACATGCATGTGTTTGATTTATTTGTTTTTTTAATAATAATTAAATAGGAAAATAAATAGTTGATGAGGCATTGAGGCATCACATTTTTCTCATTTATTTCCTATGCAGACCCCGTTTACTTAATTTATACTATTTCATAAAAAATTTAAATCGTTACACTTTATAAATTAAGCTGTATTTATTAGTTAAATTTCATATATGCCAAAAAGTGGGTTCCTCTGTTGAATGTTGACCTCGCTTTTGTTCCCTCTTAGACTTCATTTTTTTTTATTTTTTATAAAACACTATTTACAACAATTAAAAAAAACTAAGATTAATCCAAGGGACACAAAATAGCCATCAATGGAATCATCGATCAGATATAAACGCTATAAACAGAAATTGTTTAATTATAGTAAGATCACATCAACAAGGGTATGTTCCAGCTAATAAACCATGTATGGAAATAAAAATTAAGGAGATGAAGAAAATAACTAATTAGTACCTTGGCAGAAGGATCTTGAGTTTCAACAAAGGATCTCATTTTGGCTACTAAACCCCACTCTGCTTCTTCATCAACTGTACCCATTTCACTGCTCTTCTTTCCAACTACCAATAGAAAAGGGGAAGTGGGGGGGGGGGGGGGGGGGGGGGGGGGGGGGGGGGGGTTGAGAGAAAGAGAGAGGGATTTATAGGCACAATTTGTTTGCTCTTCCGGTCTTCCTGCGCAAAATGTTTGAGAATTACACAGAAGAACACGAAAAATAAATGATAACCTTTTGGGGAACCCTTTCAAGTACGCTGGAGGTCAGTATCAGTGGGTCCCACCATACAATAATTTCGTTAATTGACTCCGAATTTCGATCGTGGATAGATCAGGAGTTCATTCAGGTCAGATTGTTGAGGATGAATTAAATTATAACAAGTAGATATTATATTTATCTCAAGAGTGATGTTGTGTTACTTTGCACATTGCAGATTGATTTGTAGTGTAAATTTATATTTTAGTTTTGAAAGTTCAACGGTAATTTCAAATAGTTCAATATGATTTCGGTATGAAAATTTACTTATAGACTAAATTTTACATTTTATTTATTTTTTACTATGTTTTTAAATAAGTAGAAAATCAGTACTTTCGGATGATTCCAAAATCTTTAGATCAACTCATATTCTACCTTTTAAAAAATAGTTAAAAAGTAAAAAAAAAAAATGTGAAATTTAGTCTCTAAATATATTTTCATATGAAGATCATGGTGAACAATTCAAATCAACCGTTTGAACTTTAAAAACAAAAAAAATGACAAGTGTGCTATGCAATAGTTAAAATAAAATTTTAAATTAATCCACACGAAGTAAAAATAACAAGTGTGCACACTACAATAGTCAAGTGTATATTGAAAATAATTAAATATTTATTGTGAAGTGGGAATAATTAAATATTTGTTGATAGCTGTCAAAATAAATTTTGTCTTGAATCTTTTGATAACAATATATAATGATTAACAATGATTTTATTCTGAAATAGATAAAGATACATCATGTACTAGACAACAATAATTAAATATATTCAAACTATCTTTTTTATTTTGATTATATTTTACAAAATATTCAAATATACATTCTAAGGTGCATATAAAATTGAGTACATGTTTAGAAAATAAATAATTGGAGTTAGTTATCTGCCCCCGTAAATTAAAATGTACTTATATATAAATACAAAGGGTAATGACACCGACACATGGAACAAGGGATATGTGGTCATAGAGCCACCGCAAGAATTTTTGGATTTCTTTTTTCGTATATAGCCCCGGGAATTATTTTATTCCGAGACTCTTTTAGTCTCACCTGCTTAAATAATCAATAATCCGACTCACGTATTTGATAAAGAAAATTCCAGGTGAAAAACTGGAGCAAATGCTTCAATCTAGCTAGCGTCAATAAATAAAGTACTTCATAATAATTACTGAATTATATTTGCCGATTTTGTCTTTTGTTACCATCTTATAAAAAATAATAAATATAATTGACATATTCTTTTTTTTTTATAAAATTTCATTTTTTAACACGTGCGCAACACCGAGAACAAGGACGTAGCTATATAGCTGTGCAACCCAATTGGGTGCGTCCATGTTCAG
The DNA here is from genome assembly GCA_011114355.1 of Carex littledalei. Lineage (NCBI taxonomy): Eukaryota > Viridiplantae > Streptophyta > Magnoliopsida > Poales > Cyperaceae > Carex > Carex littledalei. The sequence continues at coordinate 1,655,043 of CM022084.1, read as the reverse complement.
AGTGCTGGACAGCTATTAACTGCACACCTGATAATTTTTTTTAACTTGAAATTTTATATATATTTTTTTTAAAGTCAGTGGCTTTAAATGAAATTTTACATTATTTGTTGTATGTGGTTTAATTCTATATTTGTTTAACCGCTATTAACTGCTATTACCGCTACAAGCTATGCGTTATTGCTACCGCTATGCCACATGAGTTTTTTTTTTTTTTTTTTTGCGATTTACGTAAGCTTTTGTTCTTATTTCTGATGCTACATGATCTGCTATAATAAGTATGCTAAACCGAACTATGTGCTTTTGTTTTTATTTATGATTTAGTCTCTCATTCTATATCGGAAAATTTTCAAATATTAATTCTTCCTTTTGCTTGCTCTTCGTGTAGTATTCACTTGTAAAATTATTGTCGTTCGTTTCAATTGAAAATTGATTTTGATTCAAAGTAGAATATAATAAAAATTACGGTACAGTATAATAGTGATGATTCAAAGTAGATTAATATAATAAAAATTAGAGGCCCGTTTTCTGGAATAATTCTTTTTTTGTGTTGTAAATATTTTTTCGATTATTAACACCATTATTAGTAGACATTTAAGCTAGCTACTAATTTAAAAAAAAAGTACTCTTCAGATGAGAAAAATAAGGCCATTATCGGAATCATTCGTGGATCAATATTATAAAGAAAGCAAATAGCATAAGTCGCTTCGCATAAAATATCCAATAAAATATCACAAACTATGTGGCGTTACGTCGAGGCCTAGGCCGCATGCATGGTGAGCTTGTGTAGTTGTTAGGCAGAGGGGCTCATGCATGATGCATGATTCACGCTTTCTTTGACACTTGCTCTGAATAAACTTTGCAGTTTTCGGAAAAAAAGAAAAGAAAAAAAAAAGACACACAGCACATTTCATTGCTAAAATAGTTTAAATACAATCAAGCTAGACTAGAGGCGGATTCAGAATTTTCGTCAAGGGGGACAAAAAAATATCGAATTGGATTTAAATATCTAATCGAGTTTAAATATCTAATCGGGTTTAAATCCATTAACTAATTGGGTACTCGACAAAAATAATGTTTTAACTTATACTTTTCAATGCTTTGACTTGTAATTTCTGATGCTCTAACTTATAATTCTAATTACCAATCAAAATTCAACATATTTATTTCAATTTTAATCCTAAATTTAACTCAAATTACAAATTAAACATCCAGAGGGGGGCAAAAAAAATTCTATGGGAGGCAAAGTCGGTTGGAACCGATAAATCTCCACTAAAGCTCAAAATCCAAAGGGAGCAGCTGCCCCCCCGGAATACTCTGGGTCCGCCCCTGAGCTAGACTGTTGAGTAAAGGACAAATCTTCTCACTAGCAACCCAACTATATATCTAGAACATACTGGGTCAATACATTGAAGTGGAATGAGATCAAGATCGTCTTCAGACAATCCACTGCTGCATTTGAGAGTTAGCTTAGTTGCCCAATAAAACAACAAGGAGTAAATTGTAAATACCATATTTCTAGTGGTAATCAAAGGTTTGCTATAAAAAAATAATGCATTCCTCATTTTTCAAATGCATGACCAACAGAGATCAACAGAGTGCACCAAGTATAACCAGAAAATATTGCTATTGATTGTCTGACAAGTAGGGTGAGTAAATTGCTCACAACTCGCTCGGTAAATGCTCATTAACAACTCGCTCATTATCAACTCGCTATAACTCGCTCATTAACTTAATGATCCGAGCATGAGCATACCTTAACTCGCTCATAACTCGCTCATTAAGAACTGAGTTACATAAATCCTGCCACATCTAATCCAATTCTCTAATAACTGTTACTATATCCAGAAAAACAATATTAAGAATTTACAAATTTTCCTAAAACAAGCAGAATTACAATTCCCATTCAATGCACTATTCCTTAATTTTCTTTGGTTTCGGGCCATACTCATCAATACACTAGTCTCAAAATATAACCCAAAATTTGATCACAAAAAATTTGATCATTAATACACCGTTCTGAATTTGTACAGTTCTGAATTTGTATATTTCTAAATTCTACATTTTTATTATTGTTTTAATAATGCAAATTTGTAGGTATGTGACAAAGAGATAGCTTTGAGTATGTGACATATAGAGCAGTGAGAACGACAAAAAAATAGTTATTTGATTTTGTTAAATTTACTTATGAACATTTTTTTGTTAAATTATGTACTATTTAATTAGGTTAGATTACGACAATTTGTTAAATTCTATAAATAAAAATTAGTTTTCGAATGATGTATTTTAAACAACTCGGCAACTCGCTCATTATCAACATGCTCATTAACAACTCGCTCATTAAGCTAATGAGCCGAGTATGAGCATACCCCAACTTACTCATGCTCGCTCATTAATCACCCCTACTGACAAGGTCCCTCAATATAATATGACATCCTCAAAGTCCCTCCAATGCCGGTACAGATTCTGACAAGTATCCACAATAAAATTTGCAGTTATACACCCAAATTGTTTAATATGAAAGTTTGCAGGGAAGGAGTTAATTTTTTAATATGTGCAAAATAACACAAGCATTTTAGAGTGAGCGCTCAAAATTTCTATTTCTATTTCTAATTCTTGGGTATCTTACTGCATCAGTCAAGTTTTAAAAAAAAAAAATTCTTGGGTATCTTTATTTAACGAATTTGGGATTAGTTTCCCGTTTGAAAATATTTAAAAAAATAAAAAATAAACTAGATCAGATTATAAACTCCTCTTTCTCATTATGATTTTAATTGAGGCTACGGTACTATGCATAGCATGGATTGGGTCCGTGCTACGGTTCAATATTTTAGTTTTCAAAATCCTAACGGTCGATCCGAACCGTTCAACATAATTATAAAATGAATATGTACTTGCATATAAAATTTTGCATTTTTTCGATATTTTTTACTATTTTTTTTAGATAGGTAGAAAATCATTGTTTTTGGATGGTCCAGAATTTTCAGATCAAGTGATTTTCTACCTATCTAAAAAAATAGTAAAAAAATCGAAAAAATGTAAAATTTGGTTTGCAAGTACATATTCATTTTATAATCATGTTGAACGGTTCAGATCAACCATTAGAATTTTGAAAATTCAAATATTGAGCCGTAGCACGGACCCAACCGTGCTATGCATAGTACCGTAGCCTTACTCTTAATTAAATATATATCTAGGTAGTTCTTGGTTTTTCTAAAACCTGTTTTCCCGTACTGTACGGGTAAAAATCACAAGACTAATTTACAACAAATTGTTTTCAAGTGAAAAACTAATTTTTGGTGTAGTGACAAAAAGACAACACTATCCGTGTGACGAGGTCAATTTGGGTCCGATGCCCATCGGACTCAAAGTGAGTTCGATGACCATCCGATCTGCTTTAAGATTAGTGCTCGCAACTTTCGCGTATGTTTTAAAATTTGCGCGCACGAATCTTAAAGCAGATTAGACGGTCTCGAAAACCATCGGACCCAAATTTGCTCTACCGTATGAGAGGTCGTGTTTGAAATCTAAATGGAGGAATTCATGACATTAAAATTTAAAAGACTAGACCTCTAACTTTCTTTAAAAAAAATCATTTGTTGTGAAGTAAATAATAAAACTAATAAAAACGCACTTTGTACTTAATTTTTTGGTGACAAATACTCCATCTTATGTTTGATTGTGGAGTAAGAGGTGGTGTAAACCTCCTACCGTCCACTTGAGTCTTTTCCTGCACTTCATACTTAAACTATCAAACAAGATGAGTAAGATGGAATTACGACAGAATAAGTTAAATTTCTCTTCAAACAGATTAACTTACTATATACTTGATACTTCGCTTGTAGAGGTCACTATCATATATGCAAATTCATTATTCAATTTTTTCTTCTTCAAACAAATTAATTTGAGTTATGAGCTATCAAACAACGTGTAAAATAAAAAGAATAAGATAAAATAAGCAAATTAATCCTCATAATTTTTTTAATTAGCTACCAAACATAGTCTCCTTCACTTTTGAAGACACTCGAACCTTTTAATTTTTTTCTTATGTAAAGTGTATATGTTTTACGGAGTCCGGCTAGTATAACATCAGTGTCATTTCAGCCTATATTACACCAACTCCAAAACCTATCAAATCGACTTCAAACGGTGAATCCAAACCGTTCAAACTGATCTACTTCATTAGTTGTGTGTTTACATGCAAAATTTATAATTTTTCAAATTTATTTAGTATCAAGTCAAGCGGTCAAACGTGTGAGTTTTTAAGTTAATTTTAATACATTCATTTTTCAACATTTTTTACCGCTTGATTTGATATTAAAATAACTCGAAAATATAAAAAATTTGCATGTAAACGCATCACTCATAAAGTAAATCGATTTGAAGGGTTTGAATTAGTCGTTTAAAGTCTATTCAATCAATTTTGAAGTTAGTGTCATATGACATCGATGTCATACTAGCCGGACTCTGTTTTACGCCACTACCTGGAATTGTTTTACGTGATACATATCTTTGTTTTTTATTTTCCTTTTCTTTATTTTTCAAATCTAATAAATAATTATTTTTTTTTGTGGAGAGCCCGGAAAAAAAAATTTGGGCCAGGCCAGGAGAGGTGGGTTGCAGTTTGGGTCGCAGCCCTCCTGTAATAGTCGAATTATATATAGAGGAGATCCTCCCCTCACTTTTTAGCTTGGAAAAGCGAAATTAGATTTTATTTTTAATTGTTGTGATGAAACTCTTTTAAGTGCTAATAAAATATCCTACGGAACTAGATTTAGAAGAAACAAATTAACTCATAGTGCAAAATTATATTTGATGCAAGCTAGATAATAAATTAACGGGTGATGATATTAACACTACATATTTTTTTAATGACACAACAATATTTAAATATTTTATTATATAGACAATTTTACCCTTCATCAAGTATTTCAGTTAGAAATTGATTCTCTCTCATATCTTATCATAGAATTTTCTTTCCTTAAGAGTTATGTTTATAAAATATGTTATTTTTTGTTTAAGATCTATTTATATCTCATATATTATTGTATGATTTTTTCCCTTAAAAGTTAGATTTATAAAATTAGTAAATAGTTTGTTGTTTTCATTATTTATTTTCGTCACATCTTAAGATTTTAAAAAATACAACAGTGAGAGATTTAATTATATTATGAAAAATCTAGCAATGTTGTATATTCAATTTATTTTATCCAACTCCACTAATTTTATTGACAATTTTCATAAAATTCAAGTAACATTGTTTCAACTTGATTTTATTTATTTATTAATTTATCTAACTATCCTAATTTTCTGAAAACTTATCACAACAAGCTTAAGCGTATTCCTTAATTCGGATAGTATTTTTATGATTTATCATTACAATTTTCTGATTTAAATTTAGTAATTAAATTAATGAAATTAGTATTATTCAGAAACTGCATTCCATTATATAATTAAATACAATCGTAGGTATAAGAGAATAGAAAACTGAATGATAAATTAGATGATTCTAATTAAGTTCACGTAGTTGTTCATCTCTGATATATTATAAAATTGAAATCGTAATTTAAAATTACGAGTAACTAATTTAAAATTACGAGTAACTAATTCAGTATTTTATTAACTTGGTAGCCTCTACCAAGATTTAAAAAAAAAACTAATTCAGTATTTTTATACGAAGAGGTTTTGTGATGATATTAACTCAATTGTTAAATATTCCACTATATAGTTTCATCCAAGAGATATCATCATTAATTTGAAATTATTTCTTTGATTTTATTGGCTGAACATGTATAAGTTTGAATTTTATATTAGCATGTATAGAAATTAGATTGAAGCTATCCACTATAATATTAAATAGATTAAATTAGAAAGGTGTTTTTTGTTATCAGAAACCTTAATAATTATGTGCATTTATTTGATATAATAATTATACATAGATCAAAATATTTTTTTGTTTCATTGATCTACTATGGCATCGGATTCTAATAAACAAAGAGGATATTAAATTTCAGGATCTTCGAGTTTAGAAATTGATTAAATTTGAATCCATTGATGTAGGTAATTATGGAAATCAAATCATTAATAAATGATTACAATATTAATTGCATTATAGAAAGATATGATAATTGATAAGATATTTAAACAGGGTTAAATTTGTCCATACATTTAATTTTTTTTAAATTGTTGTGTTAATATAAAAGTTTGTGGTGTTAACATGCCTACCCTAAATTAACTCATATGCAGCTTGCCATCAAGTGCAATATATGTTTTCTTTTATTGAAAGATGCTAAAATAGGTTCTTTACTTTCAGGCACTAGCATAATTAAGGTGTATTAATTCCTTGCATGTTTTCTATTAGACATACATAGGATGCTTATTCTGGCATCAGCATATAATTAAGATGAGTTTAGAAAAGTTTGTTTATATTTACCAAGTCCTAATTTATATGACCATAATTATTCACTTTCTTATTATAGACTTCATTGAAGTGAAGAGTTTATTATTCTCCCATTTTCTTTTTTCTTATTTTCTAGATAGCACAATTCTCTCTTCTGAAGGTTTGATCCTCAATATCATTTTCTTTAATACACTCAGAGATGAATCCTCGAGAGAAACGGAGTGCTGAAGTGTCGTCCATCGAGGGGGAGCAGGAGCGAACCCTTTGAATTGGCAACCTGCCATATTGGGTCGATGAGAAATATCTATGCCTCTGTTTCTTCCACTTTAGTTCAGTGCCAATATGCTCTCAGACAGATTCTCGGTCTCATTGCAACTTGGTATGAATTAATTATATAATATATATTAAGTACATTTTTTTATTCTATAAACAAAAGGTACATATTTACTCATCATTATTTGAAAATTTATAATTTTGTAGGTTGGATTTGTAAATATCAATAAGTACAAGCAAACATCCCTTTCGGAAGGTTACGGCTTCATGACATTTCACACTCATGATGAAGCAGAGAAAATCTTGTACGCCTACAACGGGGTAAAGGTTATGCCTGGCACCAAAGAAAATATATAAATGTAGCGAAAGCGGAACCATGAACTGCTCTTCGAACAATGGGAATCAGAATACTACACAGATTCAATTTGCAAATAGCAACATGCAAGTACAGGAATATTATAATTTTGGATCATCAAGTAGATTATCCGACATTCCTCTTGATTTAATGGATGATATCTTATTTAAGTTACCAGCAGATTCAATCATTACACTTCGAATTACGTGCAAGTCATGGGCTTCCATGACAACTACGCCTCAGTTTACCCATCGGTACTTAATGGAGCGAATGAATCAGAATGACCCAATTGTTGTATTTGAACGTTCAAATGGAGAAGGCAGGTTGTATTTCTTGTCAAATTATAGTGCAGAACGAGCTTGCTCTTTTAGAATATTACATTTTAAGTTACCTTATGGGTTTGTGAACTGGAATGGTTCGTGTACCTTATCAAACTCATGCAATGGTCTGGTGTGTGTCCATGATACCAGTTTTTGTAAATGTTGTGAACCCAACAATACGAGAAACTGCACAACTACCCAAAAGTTTCACCATTTCGTTACAACTAAGTGATCATACCTTCTCTGTGGGGATCGGATATGATGATTCCTCAGACACATACAAAATTGTAAGAATTCTTGGTTTTATCGGGCACAGAGTATGAGGTTTTTACCCTTGGCGGCAGTTCTAACAATTCATGCAAATGGAGGCAGCTTGAACGAATTCCAAACTACATAACGGCAAATGAAATGGCTCCAGTTTTCTTGAATGGTGCTATTCATTCGCTTCTCCGGATCGGTAATTATAATCATGAAAACTCAAAGTCAAAACTAATTCTCGCCTTCGATGTAAGGACTGAGGCTACACGCATGTTACCTGTTACAGAAGGCTTAAGATTTTGCAGATTACTAGAGCTCAGAGGACACTTATGTATTATAGAATTTCATCAATTGAATTCTACGAGAGCCCATTTGTATATCTTGAAGGACTATGCTAATTGTAAATGGATAGAGAAACAGACTATCAAGGACTTTCCTAGATGGTCCCTACCTGTTGCGACCCGTGATGGTAAACTTTTATTTCCAACATCCTATTATGACACGAAGAATAAAACCACCGGAAAGATTTTATCTCTATCCAACCCTTCAGCAAGGGAAAAATGCAGCAACAACATCTTTCGGGGATGTGCAGAAAGTCTCGTCCCTCCTATTTCGTATCTTCAGAGAAACGATAATCCTTGCGCTGTTTTTCCTATTTTCGGCCAAAAATGGGCTGCTCAATTTCCCATGAATGATCCTAGTTGTTAGTTCGAGTCATGGAAAAGTTCATCATCTAGTTTCATTGTTGTTCATTGTGTACAAGAGTCATCTTTAGATGTATGTTGTCATTTCTCTGTTGTTACTGATACACAGAGATAGCTGTTGTTGTAGTCTACAGTAATTAATTTTACAGTTTACTGTTCATATTATCTTCATTGAGGTCAAAGAATTTTAAATATTCATAGTTGGCGTATGTTATGTTTGTTTTTCAAAAGCATTTATATAGAGAACAAGTAGATTTGAGTTCTAAAGGTAGTGTCATCTGGAATTGTACAGAGCAACAATAGAATCATGCCAGTTCTCCAGTAATATGGAGTCCTCGATCTGTCTGATGATCTTCTACTGTAACTATCAAACAAGCGGGTAACTGCTGGACTCACTTCTGACCCATTTGGGTTTAGACACATTGTCCGCACAGAAAACAAAGGTGAACAAACAACTCAGTTCAGGGCCTTAATGGGCTAATTTGAAGGCACTGATAGGTGGCCCATACTGGTCCACCGTATCATGCATTTATAGATCCAACCAAATGTACCCCCCATTAATTTTCATAAATTCCTTTCATTTAAGAAACAAAATTGAAGTGGAGAAATAGGGGTCCAGCCCCTATTTATACATTGGTTATTAGAAAAAGAAAATTAGGTTTTACAAGATTAAAACCTAAACAAGATCTAAAAAATGGAGTCAAAACAGGTTGAGTCGCTAATGGAAAATATTTAAAATGAAAAGAAAGATGTTGAAAAGAAGAAAAAGAAAGAAATCTATAAAAAGAATGAAGAAAAAATCGTAACAAAAAGGAAAATAATATACTAATTAATAATCTTCCATTGATTCTGTACTTCTTCCACCAGATCAATAACCCTCCGAATCACGAATTGTGTGTGTGTTTTTCCTTGCTATTCATTAATTTCCTTCAGTGATAACATCGATACTCGTTCACATGATTTCCAGTTCCGTTCAGAGAGAACCTGTGAAACACCATATGATATATGTTAGTTGTCATTTGACATCTATTAAATAAGTGATCCCCGCCTCCACGGTTACCCCATCTTTCTTGCACATAAATTATCCGGACTTTACTGAGAACGTTTCTGTGGATGCTAATTGTTAATTGTCATTTGATATCTAGAACATACTATTGCATGCTCACCTTACCTACCATTTAATAAGAAACCAGTATCAGTCACTGGTACTTAACTAAAATTTGTAGAATTCAACCTAATTAATCATTCACATCACAAAACATTTCTTCAAGTAAACATCTAAAGAAAAAAAAAAAAAACAGCTTAGTAGAGCACTTGAGCCCCTGCATGCTCTCTAGCATCGGTACTGGTGGTACCACCTCTTCCCAAGCCAAATCTCAAGCTGGATCAATACATTGAAGTGGAATGAGATCAAAATCTTCAGGCAATCCACTGCTGCATTTGAGAGTTAGCTCATTGAAATTACCTGCCCAATAAGACAATAAGAAGTAAATTGTCAATACCATATTTCTAGGTTTGTTAAAAAAAGTAATGCATTCCTCATTTTTCAAATGCACCAACATAGTGCACTAAGTATAACCAGAAAATAACCTTAGAAAATACTGTTGTTGATTGTCTGACAAGGTCCCTCAATATAATATGACATCCTCAAAGTCCCTCCAATGCAGGTACAGGTTCTCACAAGTCCCATCCAGAACAATAAAATTTGCAGTCGACATATATACATCCAAATTGTTTAATATGAAATTTTGCAGGGAAGGAGCTACTTTTTTATTTGTGCAAAATAACACAAGCATTTTTAGAGTAAGCGCTCAACACTTCTTTTTCTATTTCTTGGGATCTTTAACGAATTTGGGACTAGTTTCCCGTTTGGAAATATTTGAAAAAAAATAAACTAGATAAGATTATAAACTCTTCTTCCTCATTATAATTTCATTTTCAAATATATATAACTAGCTAGTTCAAGAAAAATCGGTATCCCGTACTGTACAGGTAAAAATTACAAGACTAATTTAGCAACAAATTGTTTTAAGCAAAGAATCAATCTTTGGTGTAGTGGCAAAAAGCCAACACACTCTCGTGTGGAGTGCCTATCCTCTGAGATATCTCATATCTTGCGTGACCGACGTGTCCGTTGCCTATTCAGGGATAGCGCTGGGCCAGTATTATTTTAGCTTTGAGATTCGTGCAGAACGTATTTCAACAGTTGAGATTTTCCAAAAAGTCACGCAAAATATGAGATATCTCAGGGGTGCGAATTCCTCCATGTGGGGGTTGTAGGTTCGAAACCTGAATGGAAGGTTATTATGGACATGAAGAATTTGGAAGGCTATACTTCCATCCTTCTATCAGAACACATTGCTTTTATATTAAGATTGAGGTTTCTGTCATTAGTTTCATTTATTTGTAGATGATGTACTTGAATACATAGTGACAAGATTCGCGTATAATTCGTTTTTTTGACGTTACCGAACCGAATTCTGAATAAAACGCAGAAAAACATATAACGCGAATAAAACACGTATAAAACGCGAGTTGACTAATTATTCGCGAAAAAAACGCTAAATTTTTTAATTTTTCTTTTACGGTTTTTTTGGGTTTTTTTTTTTTTACTTCCTTGTTTTACCGAATCATTCCCCAATTATACCCGAATTATACCCGAATTAAAACTTTGACGTCACCGAATCAAACCCGAACTATTGATTTGTCACTATACTTGAAGATGGAAATTAAGAAGATGAAAACACACGAAAAAGAACAATGAATGGTGAACTCAGCCCAGGCCGAAGGGAATAAAAATTCTTTCCGACACATCAAAATTTCTACACACAAATTATATCAAAATTCTGCACGACATTAAATCATAGTTTCTTGTTCTGTAACTGCAAGGTTGAGGCAAGGGAGAGTTTATCTCTCAGACCGACGGCATACACCGTGCCACATGAAATCAAGCCAAAAAAGATTTCACTGTAGGAAAACTAATTGGCGAAACTGCCTTTAAAGTGACTCGCACTCATAACTTGTGAATTATCAAGCATACACAATATCACCAAAGTACGTAGAAGACATTGTTTTTATCACTAAATTAAAAGTTAATTCTCACAATTAAATAACAATTGTAAAACTAAATGGTAAGCATGCCCGTCAATAGGTAGAAGGCATTTGTCTTTGTCTTTGCCATCAATCTCATATACGGTAAGCATGCCCTTCAATAGGTACATTGAAATTCACATTTTAAAATACAGATGTTGACCATTATATTGAGGCTTTAAATCAGCCAGGGGTTTGTAAATGACTATATATATGACTATATAGTATATTCGATAAGATAGATATGGATAAGAATTGTTTTTTGTTAACTTAATAGGTATGAGTATGGGTAAAAAAAAAATTATTAGTTTATCGGGTAAGGATATAGATAAGAGCTATTTTGTACCTATGAGGTAATTGATAAATATTAAATCATATGTGATATTTTTTATTTAGAGTGAGGCTATGATACTATGTATAGCACATATTGGTCTGTACTACGGCTCAATATTTTTGTTTTCAAAATTTTAACGGTCAATTTGAACTGTTCAACATGGTCACCATATCCATATGACTATGTACTTGTAAACTAAATTTTATATATTTTTTTAATTTTTTTACTATTTTTTTATATGGTAGTAAATCATTGTTTTTTTATGGTCCAAAATTTTCAGATTAAGTGATTTTCTATCAATTTAAAAAAATAGTAAAAAATAATCTAAAAAATATAAAATTTAGTTTACAAATATATATTAATATGAAGACTATGTTCAATGGTTTGGATCGATCGTTAGAACTTTCAAACCGAAAATTTAAATGCATAGCGTGGGCCAATATGCTTTATGCATAGTAATATAGCCTCACTCTTTTATTTATACACATACTATATAATTTTAATTTTAATTACGTAAATTACGATAAATTTAATTTTTCAACATATATATTTTTATGAGTAATTTATGAGAAAATTTAATTACACAACATTTTATATCGTTATATTTTATAATTATAATTTTCAAACTAATGGAATAAAAAATTAAATTTTAATATTTGTGATATTACGTACATAATATGATTAATATATTTATTTATGTGTTATATTTTTAGATTAATTTTATAATATATTAATTTATTCAATAATTATATGTATCTTAACGAGTAAAGATAGTGTATGAATCAATCCAATACTCAATGACTAAAGTAAAATATGGATAAAACTAATTCTAAATTCTATATGAATATGAATATGAAAATGTCTTCATCCGATCCATATTGTACCCATTAACCCCCAGAAAACCAGTCATATTGATTAATACGTGGGATTTTATTTACTAAGTGTAGTCTCTTACGGCATCTAGAGGGGGGTGAATATGGAGTCTTAAAGACTCTTAGATATTTTTCGTATAATCCCTCTAAACTAACAAGTCAAACAACAACCAAGCAAATGTACACAAGTAAATGTAAATAGATGAGAGTAAGAGAAATTTGACACGCAAGATGATAACGGAGTTCAGCGTAAAATGCCTACTATCGCCGGGGTAGAGTAACCTCGACAGCGCCCCTTTTCTATTATTCAAAAAGAAATAATACAACTCGTGACATGTGAGCCCAAACGAAGTGGGAAGTCATAGCCTAACTCGTGTACAAGGTGAGCTTAGAAGCTCGAGTTGGAGAGTCTCAACAAAGGGAATCGTCACACAACTATAGTTATATGGTGAGCGGAAGACGTTCGAGCCGGTGAGCCATTTAATGCACTACAAGCGGGAAGTCACACGACTATTCGAAGGGAGCACTAAGTAGATCTTCACACTATAGACATGAAGTTTCTAGAACTAAATTCTAGACACTTCAACTAGATCTAAGAGTAGATTAGTCAAGTGGATTTGAGATAGTTGAAAAGATATTAAAGTTTAAGCTCACTCAACAATAGCAGCTTTCAAGAATGCACAATAAATGCTTTTTGAATGTGGGAGGCGGCTAGCTTGGTCAAATCTGAAGTGGGGTAACTCTATTTTTAGTGAGGACTCCAGATCTAGCCAGATCCGTTCGGACGGAAGAGATTCGTTATGAACGAATTGTACGAATATTGAAGTTAGGATTTCTGCAATATTAAATTAATATTAACCATTCTGAATGTATATGTCCGTTCAGAACGGTTAGTACAATTTATCCCACGATTTTCTTGATAAGCGTTCCAACGGATCAAAACTGTTCTGGACGGAACCAATTTGAAACTCTCTGTGAATTTCGGCATATTTCCGTTCCGGACGATCCAGGTTTCGTTCCGAACGATTGCTCTACAGAAATTAACAATCTCAAATTTACTTTACTTTTCTATTTGATTATTATAATTATATGTCTTTGTAAAGTCTTGTTGATTTCTTCAGTTCTTCAATTTAATCTTGCAATTAAGATCTTCATGAACCTATCTTTAGTTCTTCAATTAAATCTTGCAATTATAATCATCATGAACCTACAAACTCACTCAATCATGGAAATGATTAAATTCAACTAATGTATGTTTTACAAATTATATCAAACAAAGTAATTAGAAGATTGCATACATCTGACAATAAGATCCATCGTATCACATTTGTTCAAATTTGGTTGGTCATATAATGAGTTGCTAACTATTTTTATGAAATATAGGTGGGTAATACAATCTTTTAGAAAGAGGAAGACGAAATCAATCAAACAGAGAAAGTTTTTGATTAATTTGCCAGATTTGAAGAAAATGTTGAAAATTGACTTGAGAAGAAAATCTGTATATCAGATGTAATTTGGAAAAAGAAGAGTGATAATTTTGCTTTTAAAGCTAAGCTATGTATTTGATATTATATCCATCAGAATGTCTTCTTTGCAGATGTCATCTTGGTTGCAAAACTATACGCAGGCTAATTGCAGCTGGGATGCAAAAATGTGTATTGACGATTTATAAACTACCAGCGAATAAGTTAGATAAAAATATTGACAATATTATTTTAGTTTTATATAGCATACGAGTCAAACATTTTTTTTATTTTAACTCTATTATCTGTAGAATAATTATTTCAATTCCCCCACTCCAGTACCCGTATTGTACCCGCATCAACAATAGAGGAAGGTTGTACTACGGTCCTCACTAATTAGAAGAAGGTTGTACTATGGTCTCCACTAATTATATGATCCCTTTTCCCAGTCTCCACACTCGTCTCCACGTCAACTTTCATAGGTATAAATACTTGGAACATAAAATATTAATACTTGCAAAATAAGATATAAATACTTGCATGCGTAACTTGATATGATCATCCCCTTTTCCAGTCCCCTAATCGTTCCCGCGTCAACCTTCCTCTAATGAAGTAGTAGGGACCCCGTAGCCCCCATCAACATTCTCTAATAGTCTTCGCGTCAACCTTCCTCTAACAAAAATAATTGACCTTATAGGTATAAATACTTACAAAACTTGATATTAATACTTTCAGATGTAATGCAGTGTCATATGTAAAAAAATTACTTGCAAGTATAGATATAAATACTTGCGTGACGACGAGTCTGAAAATATGTCATCATGAATCTCATTTGAAAGAGAAAATTACGTAGAAGATGTTCGTGATTTTAAATTCACAAAATTTCTCATAAATAAAAAATATGACAGTTAAGATGCGGATACAATGCGGATGCTAGAGTGCGGGTACTCGTATCAGCTTCCTTATCTATAGGCACTGCTATCAGTGCACCGCAAAAACCAAAATTGTATATATCTTTATCGGATAAGTTCATTTGTTGTTGTGCTATCGCACTTATCTATTTTATATATATAATCTTGGAAGGGTTTGCTACTGTTTATTGAAGCGGTGGCACTTTCTCAATCGTTCGATTTGAATCCAACGGACTGTGATAAATCCAGATCTATCAGCGGGACGCGTGTCGTTTCGTTCATTTTACTTTCAACCCTCCAGCATTGCCTCTTCTCTCCCGTCATTTTCTCCTGCCTATTATTCTCTTCTCTCCGCAAACCCTTCTCCTTTCTTAAACCTCTGACTTCGTTCTCTTTTCTACCTCTTCCTGCTCTCTTCCGTTGCCCAAGCTTCTCTCCTCCGCCTGTCCGTGTTCTCTCGCTTCGCCTGCCCTCTAACCTGTCGCCCCTTACTCCGCCTCACCCCGGCCTCTCCCTTCCGCCTGACCTGTCGCCGCATCAGTCCGGCTCACCCGTCGCAGTCCAGCTGTGCTCTCAAAACAATCAGGTTGGTACAATTTGAAACAAATTTCTAAGTTTGTGCAAAAGTGAGATTTCTACGTTTGTGAGTAATTAGGTTTCTAGGTTTGTAAATTGATACGGTTTCAAACAGATTTGTAAGTTTGTGAGAAAATTAGATTTGTAGGTTTCTCAGAAATTGGACTTCTAGCTTTCATTTCTAGATTTCTTCAGAAATTGGACTTCTAGGTTTGATTTCGAGGTTTCTTCAGAAATGGACTAAATGAAAATTACCATGTATATACCTCAAGTTTTTATAGTCTCATTCTAATTCAAGAATTTTTTATATCTTTTGATGCAGTGCAAGGCTACTCTGTGGTTCTTCCTGAAAAATTGCACACTGAAAAGTGGAACGTCTATAGGCATGTTTTTTTATTCATTCATTCATTCATTCATTCATATTTTGTTATTGTTTGTTAAATATAAATGCCCACTCATGTCTCCATACAATCGGTACCGGCATGGACCAGTACCATAAGAGCACCAACATGGATCAGAATTACAATGACTAAATAATAATTCCTTCACATTAGACAAATCTAATTTAACAATCCGTTTATCCATTAACATGTAGATCTGCACATTCTCCTTCAAAGTTGTTAGGGGATACCAAAATCATCTTGAAGTACGAACATTACATCATACCTTCATGTAAGTTTTCTTATTTTTGCTCTCCATGTTACCAGTTAAGTAATTTTATAAAAAGTGCAAGTCGTCTCAGGGAGTATGTTTGTATTTTATAGCCTTTTTATCTATTAATAGTGAAAACCTACTGGTTGTATTAATTGTTTCTTCACTACACAGTTTCTTCCCACCTCTACCAGATTTCAATGTACTGGTATTATTATACAATACTGCAAATATTCAGCATTTTACTTCAATTATGATAAATAAAAGCTGATCCAGTTTCTATCTTACTTTCTTGCTTGAGTGCCTTTTTCAGTGTTGTTGTTGCTATCTCTACACCAATACCAGTTAGTACCAATGTATTCCTGCAATTTGTATTTACCTTTATTGTATTTTCATATTACCAGTTGTCTACTGAGCCGTCGGCAACCCCTGCTATCGGCAACCCTGCCGAACCCTACATCAAAAGTAGGTACAAAACTCACACCGTCTATTTTACAATTTCAAACTAATACATAGTACAATCATGGTACATTGGTACTAGATATTGGTCCTTTATATTATTTTCAACTACTTTTAAACTCAACCATCAAGTAGCTGTTTTGAAATCGTCTTACATTTATTTGTTTTGAAATCATCTTAGCTTTACAACATGTTAAGAAAAGATGCATTATCTAGATCTATTAAGTACTAAACAGATATGATTTTGAATAGTAGTCTCATCAATAGGTCCGATAAGACTACTATTCAGCTATAATGCCCTCTTTTGGATGAACTAAAGGGAAAGAACAAAAAGACCCCAAAAAAATGTTTATCTATATGAACCGTAATCTATGTTGTACATTTACCAAAGTTTGTTCAAACAGAAAATTAGAGGGCATATTCCCATAGTGTAAGCCAGGAATTTTAATCTGACAAAACGTAAAAAGTTAGTTTTGAACTACAAAGAAGTTACAAGATACTTTCTTTTGATTCAATATATATTTTTTCCTATCACTGTCATAGGAATTAAGCTTCAAATGTATCAGTTGACATCAAATCTTCGATAAAACAAGTAATGCATAACAAAATAAAAATTGAAGGAATCTAACACAAGAATGATGCCAAAATTAACTTTTCATATGTACAATAACACTTTTGTACTGTCCTTCAGTATTTAAAACTAATTATTCCATGATATGTGTAGTTTTTATTTTGTCCATCTACATCGTAAACTAATACTTGCATATGTATTGGTTTCTTTATTTGTACTATCCTTTCATATGTAATAATTTGCATGATATTTACTGTATTTTTTTTGTTATATCATCAACAACTTATACAACCTATCTCAATCATCATTGCTGAAGTAAAGCGAGGCACATATCTGTGCAAGATTATTCAGCAGCAAAGGAACTGAATTTCTTTTGCATTCAAAGTGTGTGATCATACTTCTTTGATACGATGAATTTTAAGGTTTAAAAAAGAAAACATCTGACATGGCACTACTGTTAGTACTAACTCCCATTTTTAATACATTAAATTTTAGGATAACAAGACACGTGTCACATACCTCCAAATTTGATAGATAGAGCCGACTAATGGAGTATCGCAAAATATTCTAAATTTCTTTGCACGTTACATATCAGTGTGTATATGCACTATGACTTTGAATATTGTATTTTTGATGTCTTATTTGTTTGTAGGTTATTACTAAAAAATTATGCTTTTGAATCATGATGCACAGTATTTGCAGTAAAAGTAATTTATTAGATAATTTCAATAACAATTCTTGCTAGGATTCCAATTGAAGATATTTAATATTATCTTAATTGGATTGTTCTCAACAATAGGAATATACAATAACATTTCTATATACATTTCAGCATTTCTGCCTTGAGCTTCCTACACGTGTCGAGGTATTCTTCTCATCTTTTTTTTTCCTTTTTTTATTTCACAAAGCTATATTTGGAAATCTGTTGAGATGTTCAATTTATTTTCTGAAATCTAATATAGATGCTCAATTTTAAAATCATATAATGTTAAAGATCCAACGCCTTATGAATTGCACCATTCTTGCACATCCCATCTATAAGAGTGTTCCCTTTGGAAATCATGATTTGTAGAAAACCCAACACCTCAGTTTCACCTTTTTAGCATAGCCCAGCTACAAAAGTGTTGTAGGTCACTACATTAGGCTCATTTCCTTTGAAAATCATGATTTGTTGAAAATCAAATGCCTTCTCAGTTTCACCTTTGTAGTGCAACCCAGTTATAAGAGTGTTGTAGGCTCATGTCCTTTGCAAATCATGTCATCAGGAATATCCAATTCCTTCTCAATTTCAACTTTCTTGCATATCCTATCTATAAGAGTGATGTAGGTCCATGACATTAGGCTTAAGCCCTTTAGAAATCATGACATTTACAAACTCCAATGCCTTCTCAGTTTTACCATTCTTGCACAACCCCATTTGTAAGAGCAATGTAGGGCACAACATCGAGCTCCTAACATTTGGAAATGATGACATGCAGAAAATACAGTGTGTTCTGAATTTCATCTTCTTTGCACATCTCAGCTCTCTGAATGTTGTATGTCATGACATATGGCTGATGCAATTTTCAAATCATGATTTTCTAGAAAATCAAATGCCCTTTGGACTTCACGACTCTTGCACAACACAGTTATAAGAGTGTTATACATCACGACAGTAGCATCATGCCATTTTAAAATCATCACATGCAGAAAATCCAACACCCTCCCTGTTTGACCTTGCTGGCACTGTCCATCTATAAGAGTGTTGTAGGTCAAAGCATTGGGCTCATGCCCTTTGGAAATCATGTCATGATAAGAGTTTTTAGGCGATGATATTAAGCTCAATTCCTTTGAAAATCATGACATCTAGAAAATCTAATGCCTTCTCTGTTTGAACTTTCTTGCACAGCCCACTATGATATGTAGAAAAAATGTTGCCTTCTCAATTCTATTACTGTTTCCCAGTTCATTTATCACAGTCTTATGTGTCGCAATGTTTAACATCTGACATCTTTTACAATTATGCCCTTGAATGTCTTGTCAATCTGTGTTTCTCACACAGTTTATCCAAAAAGAGTGGAGCGGCTTATAGCATTAGGCTTTTGCTCTTATGGCTTCTCAGTTTAAACTTCCTTTCGGAGTCCAGTTAAGAGTTTTGTAGCTCACCGCATTACCCTCAAATAATTTCCTTCAAGCCATACAATACGAGTTCCTTAATTGGAGTGGATTTTCTGGGTTCCTGATAATAATAGATTTCTAATTGGAGATGATTTCTTGCGGTTTTGGTGGTTTTTTAAAAAAATAATGGGGACCAATGAGGGTTTCATACTGTTTTTTATGCTATAGGGTTTATGGTCTTCCTGCTGCTTTGGGTGTGATTTTTCTGGTAAGGGAACTGATTCCGGTCAGTGACTGATTTGAATTTTTTCAAACTGCGACTAATCTGAATTTACTGGTAAAAAGGCTGGTTTTGGGCAATTAGAAATGAGACAGGGAGAGCTCCATTTAGAAGGTTTAACATTTTAGATCAGGTCTATTTGAAAGTAGGAATAGGACTTGAACTAATGGTTTGAGTTTTTTTGTATTCTCAACAAAAAAATTCTGTTTACATTCGGACCATTCGATTAGAATATGGACCAGTCCAGTCTGTATTTTTCCTTTTAAAATCAGCTGATGAGCTTCTCAGTCCATTGAAATAAAATAGACTAGATTAGAGCTTCATTAAGCTTGGGGCACCTGTAGAGATAACAGTGAGGAGAGTAGAGTAGAGAGGAGATAAAATTCAGGGACCTCTAAGCAAACTTTCCTGAAAAACCTATAATTCATTACAATTAGGAATTCATATCCTTGACAAAATATTTCTTTTTACTTTCGGACCATTCGATCAGAATCTGGACTAGTCCAGTCTGTAGTTTTCTTTTTAAAATCAGCTGATGAGCTTGTCAGTCTCACCTTTCTTGCACAATTCGTCTATGAGAAAGCTACCAGCCATGACATTAGGCCATGCCTTCCGATATTAACGATATAAACACAATTTACTGGCTTTTCAATTTCTTTATTGTTACATAGCCTAGCTATATCAAAGTTATAGGTTGGAACATCAAGTACCTGTCCTTTCGATATCATGATGTTTTAATGTTTCAAAAGAGAGGTTTTTAGAGCCATAAAAGGTAGTTAGTTACTTCTGCAGTTTTCAATCTTCGGTTCAATCTTTTTTTTTTTGTATATTGCCTTTTCGATTTCACCTTTCTTACACAGCTTTTTTGGAGGAGTGTTCTATGTCTTGGCATTAGCCTCATGCCCTTTCAAAAATTATGGCATTAATTTACGAATTGTACAATGTACAGAGTCCAATGTTTTGTCATTTTTACTTTTCTTTCACAACCCACTTAGAAGAGTACTATAGCTGATGACATTAGCTGACGACATCAGGCTTATAACCTTTGAAAATTATGATATTTAGAAATATGTTCACTTCTCAGTTTGATATTTGTTTCAGTTGGTGCGAATTTCTCATTGTTTTACATTTCTCTTTGTAGTATATTGATATATGCATGCATTATTAGTTACTTAATCCAAAATTTCAGTTGAATTTTTTTATAAAATCCAATGTTGTAGGTTGTAGCATTAGCCTCATCAAATTTGTAAATCATGTGATCAAGGAAATTTGTAAATCATGTTGTAGGTTGTAGCATTACCATTAGCCTTCTGAGCTTTCTCTTCTTGCAAACCTATCTATAGGGATCCTGCACATCATAACATTAGGGTTAAACTTTTTAGAAATAATGACAGGGTCCATTTGACTTTGGAGAAATTGTTGGGTCATAGCAAGTCAGGTTGGATTGGGTTGGGTCAGGTTGAGTTTCAGGTCTTCCAACTTTGGATCAAGTTTATTGGAGTCTTAGATTGTCTTGGATCGGATCTGGTCAACTACATAAAAAAAATAGAAAGGAGTTGTGCCCCAGAACATATATGTACATGGAAAGGTTATATTCATACATGGAAAGGTTCTATTGAATTTACCACTAAATTATTCTGTTTGAGGAGCTCATAAATTGATTGATTGGTTAGTTGATGTAATGACTTTAATTATTATAATTAGATATAGTCTGATATAATTTCTCCCTTTCAAAATTATCTCTTTCGGCAAATGCGATGCTTTGTCGTTTCCTCTTTACTTGCGTACCTCTTCTAAAGAAGTGCTGAGGATGGCAACATTCATGCCTTTTGGAAATCATCTCATTAAGAAAATTTCATACCTTTTTATGTGAAGTACAAAGTCCAATGGTTCTTTATTTCAACTATCTTGCACCATCAAATTAAGCAGCAGTAGTAATCCAGCCAATTTGGACATTTGGGGAACTTATTTAGAGTAATCTTCTCAAGGATTTAACATACTTTTCACTGGTTTGACTGCAAATTTATCTGGAGAAGGAACTTCTCATGATTTTTTGGCAATTCTATAACGAACTGAGAATATCTCAATGCCTATCAGTATGAATGAGTGTATCAAATTTCATTCAATTTCTTAAATGAACTGAAATAGGTCCATTTTGCCCTTCTTATGCATAAAGTCATATTCAAATAGAAACAATGATTAACTATAATTTTTTTATATAATTTCTCTGTCAAGATGCCTCTCTTCAGATCAGATTATAATAAGTCACTTCATTTTATTTGAAATTGGATCTATAACTTCTATTCAAAAATTTCCATTTTCTGTTTTTTTTTTTATTTTCTGAAATAACTCATGAAATGAGAGTGCTATCCAAAAAAAAATGGTACTTTCATGTGTCTATTAACTTAGTTAAATTCAAATAAATGTTTGGATAAATTACTTACAGTACTGTTATAAATTACTTCTAGCATTTTTAACTCACACTAACAAGATTAATTAATCTGTGCAGCTCCGACCAAGAACCAAACACCACAACAACAGCTGACAAGAAGACCGCAAAACAACTCTTCATAGAACAACCTTCCAAGAAACCACAAACAAGGTACAAAATTCTTACATGTGACTTCTCATTTTTCTTTAGTTTGTTGTTATTTTTTTTCCCTCGAGTGACTTGCCACTTCACTGGTTTTATTACTATATTAAAAAAATATTGTTGTCAATGAGGCATAGTGATTAATAGATTCATTATGCACATAGAGTATTAGATTATAAGTAGTTTACACATTTCAATGCAACCTTTGTCAATATCTTGAGTTATTTCTCTTTTTACCTTCACATAAGTTAAACATGCCATCAACAAAAACGCTATAGGTGATAGTTCTCTTGTCACTAACCTGCATTTCAATATTAGATTCAAATTTTTTGGGATTTGTCTTACATAGAAAGTCTGATATCTTCCCAGTTTCACTTCTGATATGTACCAATAAAGAGGTTACAGTTACTTTACTTGGTACAAGGTAGATGAAATGCAAAATTGGAATCAAGTTTTCCTGGTGAATTATCTCATGTACAAAATTAAATATCTTCTTAATTTCACCTCTAATCAGTACCAGTAAATAGATTACAATTGCTTGAACTGGTACAAAGTATATTAAATTGCAAACCTCAAAATAAGTGTAAGCGATAACACAACGTACAATAGTTTCACCATCTTTGCAGTCTTAGTGTCTTGCTCAGTATAGGCTATCATGACATATCATACCTATAGTTCTTACCATAGGTTACTTCTAACACATAGCATACATGTTTAGATAGACACCAGCACCTAAATTTTTTTTTTTTGGCAAATAACAACTTTTGCTCAGTGCTGGTATAGAAAATGAGTGGAAAAAACGAAGATGAATCAAAGAACATAGACACTAGGAGAGGAAAGCGAGTGCAGCACAACTCTCCAGCTGGACCGGAACGAAGTGTTAGAATACGTTCTTTAAATTCTCACAGTTATACAAATAACTTAAATGTATCAGTTCAACAAGTCGCGCCACAAACTATACGACAATCATATCAATTAGGGCATAATATCATGCAATCAAACAATTCTTTCGTTCATCAATTATCAACATCATCACGAATGATCTGTTCTGAAGGATGTTTGACAGGTAATTTTACAATTAGTTCAAAATTCTCTTGTCCATTGACATAACAATCATCACATTACTCTATTGCATGCTCACAAAATTTCTTTATAGTATACAATATATATATATTAAAACATATTTTCCTCCACAAACAGGTCAGCAAACATTTTCCTCCGGTTCAAGCTCATCTGAAACCAATTCTATATTTTCTAGCATGCAGAAAACAACAAATATTTCACATCAAATACCACATGAACAAACATTAGACGCTAACGTTCATCCTTCGCATGATAATGAATCTCAAAGAAGTGCATATTTTAGATATGGATATATTTTCAAATATAAAATAAGTTACATGTTCATCTAATAGTGATTCTTTTCATGCTCTAAATATTCAGTCTTATTTGTTCCACAGGGAAATATCTATTCCCACTAGACTTAGGAAAACCAGATCAGACGTGTAGATATTGCGGTGCATTTTATTGGCTTGCCGAACGAAATATGAAAACATCGGTTAAAAACCCACAATACAACCTCTGCTGTAGAGAAGGAAGAGTGCTGATACCTTCTTTAAAAGAACCTCCATTGTTCCTACAAAAATTGTTAGAAGCCTCGCAAAATCATACATCAACTCATTTCAAAGAAAATATTAGAACTTACAATTCAGTTTTTGCTTTCACATCAATGGGAGTTAACATAGATAACAAAATAAATGATGGACATGGACCATATGTTTTTAGAGTATCAGGTCAAAATTACCATCGAATTGGGTCTTTGGTTCCATCTGAAGGATGCAAACCAACGTATGCACAATTATATATCTATGACACATCAAATGAAATAAAAAATAGGCTCCACAATTTCCAAAATGAGGATAAATCTCACAAATTGCGTCCAGAAATTGTTTCAGGTCTAATGACGATGTTGAACGAAAATAATGTCATTGTTCAACGTTTTCGAGTGTTTAAAGACAGATTTGTCGAGTCTGATATGCAAAAATTCAGCCTTAAGTTAACAAGCACTCGATCAGGAAAATTTTCGCAATATTGCATGCCGCAGGCAAATGAAGTTGTCGGTTTGATAGTAGGAGATATTAATGCAAAGGAGAACTATTGTGATGTCATTGTTGATCATAAAAAAAATGGATTACAACGCATACATGCTAACCATCCAAGTTACATGGCATTACAATATCCCCTCCTTTTTGCGTATGGTGAAGATGGCTATCATCCAAAAATAGAATATGTTCAGTCATCTCTTGGACAATCAAAAATAAATCGAAAGTATGTTACCATGGCTGAATTTTATGCATATCGATTCCATCCCCGTATTGGAGATGCCCTAACAATTTTCAGATCTGGTCGCTTATTCCAGCAAATACTTGTCGACGCATATCTCTCTGTTGAATTAGATAGGCTAACATTTATACAAAAAAATCAAGAACTTTTCAGAAGTGAAAATTTCAACAATATTGAAAATGCTGTCAAAAAAGGACATAAAATTGGTAAACACGTGGGCAAAAGAATAATACTTCCAGCCTCTCATGTTGGGAGCCCTCGATACATGCTTCAGAATTATCATGATGCAATGGCAATATGTCGACAATTAGGAATGCCTGATTTGTTTGTTACGTTTACTTGCAATCCTCAATGGCAAGAGATTCAACAAATGTTGCTTCCAGATCAAAAACCTGAGGATAGACCTGATGTCCTTGCACGTGTTTTCAAGATGAAATTAGACAGATTAATACGAGACATCAAAGATAATAATCATTTCGGTCACATCACCGCATGTAAGTATTCTTCTTGCACTTTATATATTTATCCGCCAATTAACAATTACATTAATTTATTTTAGACAATGCATTTTAACAAAGCTTAATCAATCAACAGATGTGTACACTATTGAATTCCAAAAAAGAGGCCTTCCACATGTACATATCATATTATGGTTAGCAGATCACAACAAACTGAAAACAGCACAGGATATTGATAAGTATGTATCGGCTGAGATACCTGATCCAGTAACAGATCCAACTGGATATGATGCAGTCACCAAATTCATGATACATGGCCCCTGTGGTGGTGGTGCGTCACAGACTGGTTGCATCAGAAATGGATCATGCTCAAAAAAATTTCCTAAATCTTATAATGAAACTACCATAATAGATGACAATGGAATAGTTACTTATAGAAGACGCAAAACAGATCTATATATCGAAAGAAAAGGACTGAAACTAGACAATCGATTTGTTGTTCCTCACAACATTGACTTAATAGTCAAATATCAAGCTCATATAAATGTTGAAAAGTGTCACACGTCAAAACTTATCAAGTACCTCTTTAAATACATTTGTAAAGGCAATGATAGAGCTATTGCAGAATTAAGCAGCTCATTAAAATCAACAACAAATCAACAAAACCAATCTCAAGAAGTAAACGAAATAAAAATATATTTAGATTGTAGATACATAACACCACATGAAGCTATTTGGAGGCTATTTCAATACGACATTCATTGTAATATTCCGAGTATAGAAAGATTACCTATTCATTTGCCAAAAATGAACAATGTCATATTCACTGATAATCAAGATATAGAAACTATGATCGATTCTGGTCAATTAGAAAGAACAATGTTGACCGAATGGATGGAACTAAACAAAAGAGATCCCGAAGCGCATAGGCTAACATATACAGAAATACCACAAAGATATACATGGCATCCAAAAGAGAAGTTTTGGTCCTTACGGAAGAAAGGAAATCGCATAGGACGAATATACTTCGTTAACCCAAATCAAGGAGAAATGTATTACTTGAGAATGCTGCTCAACCTCAATCATGGAGCAACGTCATTTGAAGAAATACAAACAATAAACAACGTAAAATACAACACATTCAGAGAGGCATGCAACGCATTAGGCTTATTAGAAGACGATAACGAATGGTTACTTGCTCTTCAAGAAGCATCCAATTGGGCCAATGCAACTCAACTACGTAGATTATTTGTGAGTATGTTGCTTTACTGTGAAATATCAAATCCCCTAAATCTATTTGAACAAAGTTGGCAAGCAATGACAGATGACATTATATACAAGATAACAAATGTATATCACCTACCAAACATAACTTTATCAGATTTGGATTTAAAAAATCATGCACTACATGAAATTGAGAGTTTATTAATCGACAACAACACGAACTTAACAATTTATGGACTTCCAACACCTCAACTGACCTATATACAACAACTTGATAATAGATTACTAAGAGAAGAAATGAACTTCAATGCAACAGATGTACTCACTGAAGCTATATCATTATATAATGGACTAAACGAAGAACAAAAAAATATATATGAAACTGTTGTTCAATCAGTGCATCTTAACGAAGGCAAACTCTTTTTTGTTTACGGACACGGCGGCACAGGCAAAACATATCTATACAAAACAATAATTGCAATGTTACGATCCCAAGACAAAATTATTTTACCAGTTGCTTCATCAGCTTTATCAGCTTTGTTAATTCCACGAGGAAGAACTGCTCACTCTAGATTTAAAATTCCAATTAATATAGAAGAGAACTCCACATGCGATATAAAAAAGGGTACACAGTTAGAGCAACTTATTAAAGAAACATCGCTAATTATTTGGGATGAAGCTCCAATGAATCACCGCTACTGCTTTGAGGCGCTTGACCGAACATTAAAAGATATCCTAGGTACATATGACAATAATTGTAGAAAGAAAATCTTTGGGGGCAAAACAGTTCTACTTGGAGGTGATTTTCGTCAAACTTTACCTGTTATCAAATATGCAAACAAACATGAAACACTAAATGCATCAATTACAAAATCTAAGCTTTGGTCCCATTGTCAGATTTTTACACTCAGTCAAAATATGCGATTGCAACGTCCTCACATGTCTGAAGCAGACAAGAAAGATGCTACCAAATTCAATGATTGGTTATTAGCTATAGGAAATGGCACTATCATAACAAAAAAACTATTTAATGATCCCGAAAGTAATTGGATTGAAATACCAAATGATTTGCTCATAAATACAACTGAAAACAGAAAAGAAGCAATTATAGACGCTGTTTACAACAATATTGAATTATTTTTCAAGGATAATCACTACTTAGAAGAAAGAGCAATAGTTACCCCAACAAATGATGATGTTGATATTATTAATGAAATAGTACTTCAAGCGATACCAACAATTTCAAGAACATATTTCAGTTCAGATACAATGTGCAACTCAGCAATTTCTTTGGAAGAACTTCAAGTAATGTACCCTGCTGAGTTTCTTACTACTATCAAACAAAATGGAATTCCAAATCATCAACTAACATTAAAAGTAGACAGTCCAATTATGTTGATGCGAAATATAGACCAAACAAACGGCATGTGTAATGGAACACGACTTATAGTTACTCAATTGGCAGACAAAGTTATAGAAGCAATCATAATCAGCGGTACCAATAAAGGAACTACAGTTTATATACCAAGAATAATTTTCAATGTCAAAGACAAAAAATGGCCATTTACACTAAAGCGTAAACAATTCCCAGTTAGACTATGTTACGCAATGACAATTAACAAAAGTCAAGGACAAACTCTCAACAAAATAGGCATTTATTTACCTCGTCCAGTTTTCAGCCATGGACAATTATATGTCGCATTGTCCCGAGCAACTTCTAGATCAGGTGTTCGAATTCTCATTGAAAATCCAAACAATGAACACTCCAATTACACCCAAAACATAGTTTATACAGAAATTTTCAATGACTTAGGTATGCCTCTACAGAAGTACTATTTCTTACTTTCTAAAAAACATTCCCACAAAATACAGCTACCTAAAAAAAATAGTACTTTACATGTCAAAAATATTTCCACCTACAAATAATATATTCTACAAAAAAAAATACTGTAATAACTCTATACTTAATTGATTACTACAATGCATATAAATGAAACAATTATGCATCATTGAGAGCTGCCATATATAAACTACCACAAAATCCAAACTATTGCCCTAATAGGCAACATCAAAAGTTCTGACTTGATTAATTCACCATCTAAAATTTCAATGTTTATCAACTCAATGAAATATACTACAAATATTTCACTCACACATGTTCTAATTTTTCAAATTTACAGATGGCTAGCGAAAGGACAATTACTCCTCTAAAAATGCTAATCGGAGACCTATTCAGGCCAACTATCAGAGGAGGAATAACTAAATTATGGACAGCACATAATCCAAAAGACAAAACAGTGTTTTCATATGACTTCATTTTGGTTGACCAAGAGGTACTATAGTTCTTACATAATTTTTAACTATACTTCAAGTCTATTTCATGTCTACATAATTCATAGCAGATTCATCTCTATTGATTTACATTCTCTTTGCAGTATATTGGCACTGCTTGCGAAACTGGATGTAGAAATACATTGCTCGACAATTATGGGCGGAGTAGTAAAACTATGGACTGGTCACTACCCCATTAACAACAAGAATTATGCTTATATTGGTCAACAGAGAGGTAATCCACCCTATCAACAAAATTTCTCGTCATATGTAATTTCAATTATTTATTAACTTCATTTTCCTAATATTCATAACAAAGTATTTTTATCTAGGGCATCGCAATGAAATAATCTATCAGTGTAAACGAACATAACACAAATACCACATTACAACAAATATAGGAAAGCTTTGTTCATAAAATTTACAAACATAGGCCGTGCAAAAAAAAAAAAGCCTTTAGAACAGTTCAACAATATGGTATGTCCATGTACTATACAGGTATAACACAACAATGATTTTACTCTCCAATAGGACTTTACTGTTTTCCATTAATAATTGTACTCAAAACTAAAAAATAAAATATTATAGGTGAATAGAGACTGCTAATTTTGGAGGTTTAACTACAGCCACAACTGCTTAATCAGTAACAAGGTAAATTTTCGTTTCTTCTTATTTACAACATTTACTTCTCCCTCTATTCCACACAGTGAAATGGGTGATGAAGGTATGACCATCATTAATGTCGTTGGTTTGATATATCAACTATCCAGTCTCTCACATTGGTTCCCACTTTTGGTTGGTCATTACTTTTCTCCAACGACAGCTTTATTTTCAGATATGCTGGTTGTAGCTGTGGAGGTCGCAAACGCTGCTGGTGAGGTAAGCCTTTTACTGTCTATGTTTCGATTGATATCAATCTTCTCAAATTTAACTGAATCAACTAGATTTAGGGCAGGTATTTCTCGGAGCAACGCATGTCATATGACCGCCACAGCAATATTGGGCGTGGGTGCGGCATGAAGAACGATGGTGCTGGCCAGCCTAACTGGGGCACGTCTACTGACGAGAACCCAACTGACAAGTTAGTTTTGTTGTTATTTTTTTTTATTTTTTCTTGATTAACTTATTGTCAGTGTTGCTATTATGTTTATTGCTTAAAATCTGTAGTGAAACTGAGGATAATGTGAATTCTGAAGAAAAGACTCTTCATGTGGGCTAGGTATTTTAGTACAGAACAAAATTGTTGTTTAATTTTAGCTGTAATTAAGACAATGATGAATGGGGAAAAAAATAACTAAACAAAACAACAGAACTTCACAATTAATACATGGTCAAATTAAGCACATCTCAGTTGTGAAACTTTAGCAAAACAGATTCATTGTAATATGGCTTAAATTGGGGCGCTATAAGTGGAGTGGTCTCAACAAAACTTAAAATAGCACTTTTTAAATTGTGTATCAGTATTTGTTTATGGTCCCAACAAGCTCATTCAGAAAAATCAGTTGTACAAATATGCTATAAACAATTAATAATTATAAATATCAGTTGTACAAATTAAAAATGATGTAATAGCTATGTAACACCCGCCCAACGATGGCAGTTGCTATCACTGGATATATGCTGAATATTTGCTTTACTTTGTATTTGCAGGATTATTTACAATTCTTTTACTGAAGCTTATCTATTTTTTCTATGTACAAAAGCTAGACAAAGATGATGGAGCGCCTGACAGGTAATATTGAAAACCCTCTTTAGTCATTTGAAAGATTGATTTTTTTTGGCTGAGCTTTTTTCAGAATATTGTTGTGTGTGTATTTTAAATTTATGATGCAAGCCTTGCCACTTATAACTTGGGTAAACAATCTATGTATATTCAAACCCTTAGCTCACTTAAAGTAATTACATTTGTTATTGTATTATTAAAACTTTTTCTTTACAAAGACAAAGGTGGCTAAACTTTTTGATTGGGCATATAGAGAGAATTACCAAAAAATCAAGCATCTTATTTCAAGTCTTATGGCTTCTCTCTTATTTATGACTTTGCAACTGTTTCCGTTCATGAAAGGTCAATTTATACTCATTTTTAAAAAATTTACAGCCTCATGTATCATTACTTGCAACAATGAAGGAATATGTGAAAGCTGCTCCAACTGTTAGTAGTCTGGTAATAAAAGCAATAACTATTCTATCATGATACTTTAATAATTTTTGGAAACATTTGTCAACAAATAATTGATAAATCTATTAACTTTTAAGGGAAATGGCGACAAAACAACTGTTGTACCTGCAATAGAGTACAAAAAAAATGAATACATCATTATTATATTTGCAACATACACCAATGAACTACTTTGCCATATCTATTTACTTACATGATATGTATTCCGTTCTGTTATATCACTGTAAACTCATACAATATACATTCATTGTTGTATATAGAACTACAGTAGTACAATAGTAACATCCACAATATGACTGCAGGTAGGTCCCACTGCGTATATAATTTCTTCTCATTCCCAATTTTTATCTTGAAACTTCTATAATCTTCTGCCAGGTTCCAGGTTCCAACACTGCCACTACTATTCCCAATTTTTATCTTGAAACTTCTACCATCTTCTGCCAGGTCCCAACATTGCCACTGCCATTGATTGACACATGTCTATACACAGTGCTACACAGTTCTTCAACTATTGAATCAAATCACTATTTATTTGACCTCTTACTGGTTCTCTCCCTTTTTCTTTTTAGGTTTCCAACAACATCTCTCCTCTTCTAAACCTCTCCAAATCTCTTCACCTCTCTCCTCTTGCAAGGTACCTCCCTAATCTGCTAAACTCCATCCACGGCTATGAGTTTGAAAAAATTGTATAGAGAATTGTCTCTTATTGATTGCAGACTACACCAAAATATATATTTACATAAGGTCACATTTCATCAGTAGTAAAACATCTCACACAGTACAATTTTCATACACTAGAAACATCATCATAAAGAATTACTTATTGGATAGTATATTAATAATTGCTTGAAATTTACAATTTACATGTGAAAAGTCACAAACTTTACTGGAGGAAGTGAGATGCTCCTTTGTTCTCTCCTTTAGCCCTTTCTTTATTTTCTTTTTTTTCCCAAGCTGTTAAGAGGAGATTAATTTTATCTTTTGAATTTGGGATTGGAGTATAACTTAGACTGTATCCATGTTTGGTGTAGTGAGTCTAACATGTTTGCCATTACAATCTACTGCGACGCAGTAATAACCTAGATGACCCCTTTGTTTTTCTGGAGTTCAAAATTTGAACCAATGATTTTTTACTCATATTGCCATTTGTTTGTACTAATATACAATCTACATTTGAAAAGTGACAAATTTTATTGGCTCCTCACATGGAAATAAATATTTTTGCACTACTTATTTATAATTCTTTTCATACTTAAATTAGTTTACATGAATATACTACTTTTAACTAACACTATCAACATTGCCATAAATATTCAGATGGCTGCTCAGAACAAGATAACACCCATTGCAATACTTGAACCTGGAATGTACCGCCAAAGAATCAGAGGAAGAATCACAAAACTATGGACAGCTCATAGCGCAACGGACGGCAAAAAATTTTCCCACGACTTCATATTAGTTGACAAAGAGGTACTTCGTTGTTTTTCAAGGTTTTTCATATCTTCAGATGTATTAACAACAGATATCTTCATTGACACATATTTTTTTACAAAAAAATTGTCTGCCTACATATCATATATATAAATAATATGTTATCCTAAATTTAATATTAGAAAATCGATTAAATTGGAAGGACCACTATAAGCAATTTATAACTTCTTGTCTATTTTTTTCAATTAAAAACGTTTCATTACTTCAAATGTTTAAACTAACTGCACACCATTGTGCTGATTCTAATCCATACACCAAAAACCTTACTTTCATTAAACGAAAAAACACTTAACTATGTTACAAACACACAAAATCTCTACATCTATCATTTTCAGCACAGACCAAACCAAAAAATCTTTACTCATTCAGATAATTCATTTATGTGCAAAACAATTTACTAAGCTTCCTACATCTCTATTGCTACTAACAAATTGTCCTTAATTATTTCTTCAGAATACAGCAATAGAAGGCTTCATCAAAATCAATGATCCAGATGAAGACTACTTACTACAACAAATAGAAGAAGGTTTGGTCTATGAATTTTACAAGTTCATACCAACATTTAAAAGAGAAGGATTCAGAACAATAGAACATGACGCTCGCATCCAGTTGACAGCAGCAACGAAAATTACAAAGGTTGAAAACGACGATGCAGCATTTCCACTCCGATTCTTTGATTTCAAATCACTAAACAGCATCGGAACCACAATCACAGGAGATAAAACAGTTGTCGGTAAGTACCTGCACCACAAACTGCAGCAAAATAAATAAAATATTCAAAATGCCTTGCACACCTCTCATATTTATGATACTAAATCTAATCCAAATTTGATCAACCAGATGTGATTGGCCAAGTCATTTCCATTGGACCAATAAGAAGGATCAACAAGAACAGCCGAATGGTCAATCTAACACAAAAAAGCGGACAAGTCAGCCTAAGAGATATAGAAATAGAAGACGAAAGGTATAACCGCTCATTATATTTTTTTGATAAAAACCACTCATTATATCCAAAATTAACTTGCTCAATAGCTTCAGTACTCTCCTTCCATACTTCCTAACCAACCTTTTTCATACTTCCCCTTCAAATTATTGCATAAGTATAACAAATACTAAATATGAACGTTACATATACATTCTTTGCACCACTATCTAATCGTAAATAACAACTGCATTTATCATATTACAGGGATGACAGAGTATTGATCACTATATGGGAAGAGTGCTTACCTCAAATTGACTTTCAAAGAATAGAAGAAGAATCAAAAACACAAGAGATCATCCTTGCATTTAGTTCTCTTCGGTTGATCTCTTTTAAAGGTAAGAACTTCTACATTCACAAAAGAATTCAGCAGCAACTAATTTCGCCTACAAAACTAACTTTTTTGCAAAATCACAGAAAAATGGAATCTCACAACATACTCGGCAACAAGAATATACCAAGACCAATTTCTGCCAGAGATAACAACTTTTCGACACAGGTATTGATCTGTGATGAGTAAAGTACATAATTTTCACTTCTAAAATAGATATACAATAAATTTATCAATATTTTAATAACTGTATGCAGAATAGCAAGCAAGAACAAACAACTCACACTACATGAAGCAACACCATTAGAAGAGCAGCCTAATGAACAACTTCCTCCCTCAGTTTCCATTAAGGAGCTGCACGACATGTGCACACCAGAAAACAAGGTAAACAACAAAACCATAGAGAACAATGTTTCCATCAACAGATATAAATATTGTTACACTACATTAAACAAACTACAAACAATGCAGGACAAATCATTTAACGTGGTTGCAAAAATTTCTGATACGCTAGAAGAACTTGGATGGTACTATGAAGCGTGCCCAATACATAGGACAAAAGTTAAGGAACCATCCTACTTCTGCTACAAATGTAGAACCAATGTTCGAAGACCTTTGCCATGGTAAGCCTATTACATTAACAAACAAACAAAAAACTTATTCAAAACTCATCAACCTCCCTCTTAATAATAAGTTTAAAAATAATGTTAAATTCTTTTACAGGCTCAATTTCAAGTTAATAGTTGCAGATAATACAAGTGAAGCTCACTTCAGTTTTATCGGAAAACAGGCCAACGACTTGCTCGGCTCTTCAGCACAGGACCTTTTATACAACTCCAGCAATAAAGAAAAAAAGAACCACTTGCCACCAATATTTGGACAACTCATTAACAAAGAACACATGTTTACAGTACAATGGGAAAGAAACAAGTTTACAGAGAATACCATCTACTATCATGTAACTAACATACAAGACGTGCCACCCACAACTGCAACACAACTAGCAACAACGCCAGCAACACCATACGAAGAAAACAGGTAGCGAAAATAAAACAACACTTTTTATAGCTTCAGCTACTTCAATATAGCTACTGCAAAAACGTATCAAACTCATAATATATACAAGTACGAAAACAACTACACCCCACTTATACCACAACTTCCTGATCACTGTTGAAAAGTACAGTACCAAGTCTTCTTTAAACAATCTTGAAATAAATGAAACAGATACCATATCATCCTTTAATATGCTTAGTTTTTAATAATATCTAGACCATTCTTTACATTTATTTTACTTTATTAATGTCTTTTCTTTATTAATGCCTTGAATCGCAGCCCTGAACCGCAGTCTAAACCGCCAACAACTTCATCCTGCAGCCCTAAACCGCAGCCTAAACCACCAACAACTTCTGAGACAAATAAAGCAAGGAAACAACTATTCACACAAGGCCAATCAAAAAAGCAACGAACAAGGTAATGAAATCTTTATATTCATGTAATACTTAACAATACTCAAAACTTTACCTGCTATCACCTTCCCAGTAGTGGTAGCAATTGAAGAAATAAATCAAATAAACCAAGGGCTGATTTCTATCTTCAAACAATAATTACTTGATTTGCATACCACTGAAAATTATGAATGCAACATATATCTCACCAGTTGTGTAATTTCTCCTTTTAAACAGTGTTGAAGGCAGCAGCAAAGCAAAAGAGAAGACGGAGTAGTTATTCTCCATCCTTAAAGAAAACGTTCGCGTATTTTGGTAGTTGTACATACTATTTTGTGTTGATATGAACATCAACAAAACAATTAGCTTATATGGTCCTGACAACAAAACATGTTTGGAGGATTTGTTATTTAGGGATAGCACACTTACACAAAGCATGCTATCCCTCTTCCAAACATAGTTTGTGTTCCAACTCTATCTACTATGAAATTTTTGTTGTATGAAAATGAACACTTGATATGTAATCCATATGAACTGTTATTGTAATATATCCATGCAGGTAACTACTTTTAGTTGTACAAAACTAATTATATATATATAACATCTTCATATACATTCCATTGCCTCAACAACAGTTGCCGAAGCAAACATACTGTTCCTTTTCAAAGCATATTTTGTACTCTAATTTCTGTTGTGAAAAAACAGATGCCGAAGCAAGCAACTATTGTGAAATTTTTGTTGTGTAAAAATAAAACATGATCTACCACTTACACAATTTTTGCAATACATTTATGCAGCTAATTACTTACTGATTGTATACAACTAATTATATATATAATATATCTATATACATTTTTCTTCCTCAAAAAGATACCGCAGCAAACTGTTGCCGAAGCAACGCGAGGCCACCTGCTAGTTTTATATATCTTTTGATTAATTATTTCATATTGAACGGGAAAGAGAAGGTACAATAATCATGGAGGCATAAGCATCTTTTAATTATTGCATTATTCTCGCTTTAGTTGTCGGTCCCCAATTTGATCTTCTATAACACATTTATGGGAAAAAAGATGCAATTGTTTGACAGCTAAGAACTAATAGGGAAATTGATTTATATGACCAAATGTTGCCTTTTGATGGTCTCGGATCTATTTATTTTTTATAATTGAAGAACTTTATTTTTCTATTACATGTATGATTGCATAATTTTTTCCATGTTACGGTTTGTCTTATTAATTTTCGTTTTTTTTTTTTCAAATTTAATCTATGCAAAAATTGAAAATTAAAAAATCGTAATATAATATTAATTGTTATGATTGTCTTAAGGTCTATTGACTCTCAATAAATAAATATTAAGATTATCACCAAATCCTTGAAGAACTCCCTTGGCAGTTGGCACGGACTCT
This sequence comes from Carex littledalei, assembly GCA_011114355.1. Taxonomy (NCBI): domain Eukaryota; kingdom Viridiplantae; phylum Streptophyta; class Magnoliopsida; order Poales; family Cyperaceae; genus Carex; species Carex littledalei. Next base: position 1,618,646 of record CM022084.1, on the reverse strand, counting down.
TGCCTACCAAACGCGGCGTCCCTGCTCATCAAGACTCCCTAATAAATGCTCACCCGTAAAATACGAACGAAAACTCCTGTAAAAAGGGGCCGACCTACCGAGGGTGGTCATTTCAGCTATGCGCGGGGACATTCCAAATTTCCAAGTTGGACCAGGAGGGTTTGCGCTTTCGCCTCCAGTTCTAAAACTTGCAATTGGAAAAGTTCAGTGCCAAGGGCACTATAATACACCCGTGGATTCTCACCATGCATATGCAGCGAAGAGAGCAAGGGTGTTCAAATGGATCGGTTTATTTGGTTTTAAATCGAACCGGTAAATTTCAGTTTAATTGGATCAGTTGTTCGGTATAAATGGTTCGGTTCGGTTTAGTTTTTGAAGAAGTTCGGTTTAAATGGTTCAGTTCGGTTTTGGAATCTCCAAATCGATTTGAACTGAACCAACCGGTTTATTAAAAAATGGATTGGTTTATAATTGATCGGTTTATTTTGTGTGGTTTATAATGGATCGGTTTATCAAAAACCGGCTTGTGTGGTTATCAAAAATGTTATCCAAATCGGTTTGAACCAAACCAACCGGTTTTGAAATGTTTATTTGTAACTTGAAATGTTTGTATTCGGTTCAACCGAACAAACTGAAGTTTAAATCGGTTTAATCGGTTCGGTTTTAGATCGGTTTGAAATTTTAATTCGGTTGGTTCAGTTGGATTTTCAAAATTTAATTCAAAACACAGTTCAGCAAAAAAAATTCGATTTGATCCGAACCAACCGGTTGAACACTCCTAGAAGAGAGTATTCTATTGAAATACCCTCCCGCTTCGTGTTGAGGGGGCAATCCATAAAGACTTGTACTTTCAAGAGCCCTAACTCGCTCTATGAAATCAACTTTCCACAGAAAATCAATATAAAACAAAAACTGATCTCGGATGATATGCAAGTTCAACTTTTATGGAGCAGAGCATTTTATTAAAGAATAATTATATGAATTATCCCTTTTCAATCTCTTCTTTGTTTCCGCATCAACAACAGAGAAATGTTGTATTATGGTCTTCACTAATTATATGGTCCTCCTTTTCTAATCACGCACTTGTTCCTGTATCAACTTTCATAGATATAAATACTTAGAACGTAAGATATTAATACTTGAAAAATAAGATATTAATACTTTGATGCATAACTTGTTTTGATCATTCCTTTTCTAGTCCCCAAATAGTCCCTGCGTCAACCTTCATCTAACAAAAATAATTACCCTCATAGGAACAAATACTTCGGTTCATAGGTATAAAATACTTGCAAAATAATATATTAATACTTGATATGATCGAACGCCTAAAGATTAAACTTTGTACAATATATACATATAAATACTTTAGTACATAGGTATAAATACTTGCAATACTTGATATTAATACTTTCAGACATTATCTAGTGCCATATGTAAAAAAATATCATGTTTTGCAGCTCCTCAGATAGTTATGGTAATATTAATATTTTTAGAAATGTGTATGGTCCCTCCCATTTAGTTTGAGTGGTCTCCCACAAATATTTATAGTGCGGACATGTTTGGGATATTTGGTTGGGGAGAATTATTTACGTAAAAATTGTCCACCTCATAGGTATAAATATTTCCGTGCATAGGTATAAATACTTTCGTACATAGGTATTAATACTTAAAAAAAAATTCAGCGTTGGAGTTTTTGCGCCCCCCGGGCAGTAATGGTAGTTATGGTACAGGGATAGCGCAAAGACGTTTGGGGATTTGATTGGGGGCCTATTATTAACGTAAAAAATATTCACCTCATAAGTATAAATACTTCCGTGCATTTGTATAAATACTTACATACATATTAATACTTTAGAAAAAAAATTAACGCTAAAACTTTTACGGTCTTCTCAAACAATTATAATTGTTATGGTGCAGAATCAGTGCAGAAACTGGAGTGCGGAAACTGTTATTAGAATTATTTATTAAAATGATGCGTAATAGTAAATCAAGTGTACCCAACAAAATTCACACGCCAAACAAGAAGCAAGCAACCAAAACAGACGAGTTCAATTTGTACCTCGAGCGTTTTTCCATGAGACAAAAAAAATAATGCATGACTGAGGCAATTAATTTATGTGCATTCGACATATACTTCTAAAACTTTGGTTTGAAGTCAGAAATTTAGCAAACCTCGTTACATAAATTGATACCTTACCATCCAAATTTCAAAAGCTAAAAAACACGGAACATTTCAGGTGAAAAAAAGGCACGCATGTTTCGTTCATGTTTTTTATTTAAAAGACACGCATCTCAGGTGAAAAAAGAAGAAGAAAAAACCCGTTTTTTTCTCAAATTTGACGCGCTTTAATGGATCGAGTCAAGATTTTATGAAAGTGGACCAACCTATATTCAATTTCTCCAATCGTAAATTATCTTTTATAGTTCGTTTTCTTTTAGGAAATTTCATGTATATCCTTCAATTTTTTTGAAATTATGTATTTCTCCTCCAAAATTCATAATACCATATTTACCCTTCTAAATTTTAAAAACTCATAATTTTATTCAATTTATTGCATTTTTTTATTAAATCTCATTTTGAATTTATAAAGTTCTCACTTTAGTCTTTATTAAAAAAATATAAATATATCGTCTGTGTAAGAAAAATATTTAGTCTTCTAATTGATTAGTTGTGATACATACATAATGACATTTAGGCATATGCTTGTGTGTGCGTTACAAGTAAGAAAATAAATCATTGTTCCTCACAATCGACCAATTAGAGACTGGACATTTTTCTTAAAAATGCTTAAATATTTTTATTTTTTAATAAAGGATAAAATGAATATTTTTATAAATTTAAAATGAGTTTTAATAAAAAAAAGGCAATATAATAGTTAAATTTGTGAGTTTTTGAAATTTAGAAGGATAAGTATGATACTATGAATTTTAAAGGGGAAAGATGTAATTTTAATATTTTTGAAGGATGTCTATGAAATTATCCGTTTTCTTTTTTGTTGTGGAGGAAATGTGTGTGAATGGGTCAGGGTTCTTTGTTTGGTCTATGAAAAAATTGGCGTCGGCTAATATCTATTATTTAAAAAGGTGATCTCTAACTACCTCAACTAAACAATATTAAAATGTTTTTCAGTGAACCTTCTTAACTTATTTATTTTCATTTTTTTATATCATAAAATTTGACTTATTTTAGACAGGAAAATTTAAGTTGGAGTCTTGAAATATAAAGTGTATAATGTGTATTTACTGGAATTTGAATTACTAAATCACAAACACACATTTAGTATTTTATGAGAGGGTGAACTATATAAAAGCTTAAAATAATAATTAAATATCAATATATATAACTAAAAAATTTAAATTATGAGGGAATTAAACATACTGACTTGACTGTAGATTCGTCCTTAATTTCAGCGACATGTAATTGTAGCAACAAAATTGAATAAAAAATAAGAGAAAGAAGGCACTGTCGGCGGAGAATTGAATTCTTAAAGAATATTTGGTAGCCACGAAATTTTAATTAATATAATTTAATTAGCTTCCTTAGGTTTTGCATTGATTGGCCGGACAATAGGATAAAGTTTATGCCTACAGCGAAATTTCACTAGACAATGGAGAAGGTTAGCTAATTAGGTTAGCTAATTAATTATTTAAGTAATGAGCTTAGACCACTCAATTGTAATGGTTTTATGAAATAACAATATTAGATTACCCAACACTTTATAGTTTATACCAATGATTGATTTAATTCTTCTATGCATATAAGCATATTCCCCCATGTGCATTGGCATGTCAAATACCTTGCTTCCTTTTCAGAAAGGAACTTTCTCTTCTGTACTTCCTTTGAGGGTTGCTTTTGCATAAACCTTGCCAACCAACCATTTGTATTTGTAAATTTATTGATATGGGCAATTTTCAATAAATAAATAAAATTTCTTTTTCTACTAAATAACATTTATAGTTGAAATTTATACTGGAACCCAAAAATTTATTCACTTTTGCATAGTGAATCCAAAGTTTTTTTCGTACATTTAGGGCCCGTTCGGCAGCCTGCTAGGAATAGGAATAAAAATTTTTGCACTACTTTTTACTGTTCACCGTGGGAAAAAAAAATTCACTCAAGAGGTAATTTTTTTTTCCCACAGCAACAGTGTTGTTGCCGAACTGGGCCTTATGTTTTTTCGAACTTCGTTGTTGAAGGAAATATTTTTTTTTAATAATAACTATAGAAACAATTTTAAGTTCAGAAAATTTTGAACATGAATAAACATTTTTAGAGCACTAAAATACATATAATTGTTGACGACATGATTTACTGCATAATAATTCAATTACAACTCAGACAAATCAAACTTATCTTTTAAATGATGAGAAAGCATGATACATGATTCATTCGATCAAAATATAAAAGAGAGAAACTATATTGAACTTATAAGAATATGGATTCAAATATATAATTTATTCAAAACATTAAAGACAAACAACGCGATTAACCGTGCAGTAATTCAACATAGAAACAAAACAGGTTTTGTTTTTTAAAATTATATTATACCTTAGACAAAACAGGTTTTGTTTTTGAAAAGCTTTCTTTCTTAAAAACTGAATTGGTCAAATAAAAAGTTACTAACATTATTATTATATTTGTTGGACTATATATGTTTGGAATACAAATACAGTAACAAAACCACATATCGACAACAACAAAAAATTGAACTTCCGACACAAATAATTTACAAAACTATGTTTCTAAAGTAATATTTATAATGAAAATTAATTATAATTTATAAAGTACAAATTAGATTAGAATATTTTTTTTTATAACGATACATATCTATTATACATTTACAATCAATTATTAAATACACAAATATATAATAAATCAAATGAGCAAGCTTTGTCGATATTATAAAACATGCTAATACAACTTGTAGATGTATGCCAAAAACATCATTGTTGTTTTAGAAATATCATATATATTCAGAGGACCTATATGAAAAAATTCTTTCCTATTAAAAAAAGCCTCGCAGCTTCTGAGTATATTTCACTAGAGGCTAACCTCGCACCAAACCAAAATCCAACTCATAATCACACATGGTCGAGAAATTAATTCTTTTCCTAACCTTTCTCCTTCCTACTCTGTAGAGAGAGAAAGCTGTATCTCTCTCTAAAACCAACCTCTTGTCCTCTTTTAAGCTACAGAAGCGAGAAAACCTCACCTCACCCACTTTTTCTTTCTTTTATTCTTCTCTCTTTCGGGGACGCGGGAAGAAGGGGATAAAGTTCTCAGCTCTCTTCTTCACGGAGTTGCATTTAAGCATCAATTACCTTTGCTTTGAAATTGGATTATAATCTGAGAGGTGAAGAAGTGCAATTCAATGGACAAGGCGATATGGGTCTTGCTCCTTTTCTTTTGTTACTTTCTAATTGGGAATCTTAGTGCGCAGGACATTGAACATAGTGAAAGGGCAGAGAGAATTTCTGGTGAGTATTTTTTTGTTAATTTTTTTTTTCAATAGATAAAGTTTTAGCCTTTAGAAATGTCAAAGCAAATTTAAGGGCTTTACCCTCATTAGCATTCATTTGGATTTTTTCAGTTTTGCAATGACTAGCGTACTAGAATTGAAATTATATGAACATTTCTTAGTATTTATATTGCATAAATAGTTTCCAGACCTCATTTTGGAAAAAAGGATCTGAAGATGATCCTTTTAATTGAAGTTGGTTAACTGTTGAGTTTAATTCTAATATTTTTCTGAAACATGTATAATCTTTTAGGCTAAGTTTGTTTTTAGGTTTAAACACGCACAACCAATTTAGTAAAAGATGACAATTTAATTTAGTAACAAATTATGCAACTTCACATGGTAATTAGTAACAAAATTATTCTCTTGTACCACAGGAAGTGCAGGAGATGTTCTAGAAGATAACCCAGTGGGTCGGCTAAAAGTTTACGTGTACAACCTCCCGAGCAAATACAACACTAAACGTGTGAAAAAAGACCCCCGATGCCTCACACATATGTTTGCGGCTGAGGTTTTCATGCACAGATTTTTACTAAAAAGCCCAGTGAGAACTCGAAATCCCGAAGAGGCTGATTGGTTCTTTGTGCCAGTGTATACGACCTGTGACCTCACCCCAAATGGGTTGCCATTGCCATTTAAATCACCACGAATGATGCGAAGTGCGATAAAATTGGTCGCGTCGAAGTGGCATTATTGGAACCGGACTGAGGGAGCTGATCACTTTTTTGTGACACCTCATGATTTTGGAGCATGCTTCCATTATCAGGTAATGAGTCTTATCCTTGATGTCCTAGGCTAGTTCGTGCTGGTATGAGTCTGGTATGGAGAAGTTGTGGACTTAAACACTGGTATAGCAATGCTGCTGACAAATGTAGCATGGGACGGGTATGGCACTATTGTTATAAAGCAAGCATGTACTGTTGTATAGTCCAGCTTGTATGGATTGGCACTGGAAGTTGGTACTGAGTACTGACCATTTTATATATAGTGTTGATACCAGCATGAACATTTTTTATTGGGTGCCATTGGGTCGCAGACATACAGGCCCCACGGAGTGGCTCTTTAGAGGGGCATTTTGTGGCCCCATATGTGGCACCCGGTGGAATTGACAACTATGGTAGCGGATGTGAAGTACTAGTGCAGCACTACTAGCTATTTCTGAATGTACCAAAACTGGAATTATCTTATTCATTTCAAATTTACTTACTGGAAGGGTACACTTGAGTTGTAGCAGTTTCCTAGGGAGGATGGTGCAAATTATTAAATCTGAACATTATGTAAAATAGGCATTAATTGTTACTATATTAATCTATTTTTAATTTTTAGAAAAAAGTGTCAACAATGAAAAAGGCAAGGATATTTTTGGAACGAAAGCTCACTGAACAGAATTTTGAAAACTGCTTTCACTAGTATGAATACAGATTATTAATAGAGCAAGTATCTTTTTATTTTTATTTTGTTTAATTTAGGAAGAGAAGGCAATAGATAGAGGTATACTCCCCTTACTTCAGCGGGCCACACTTGTACAGACATTTGGTCAGAGAAATCATGTATGTCTGAAAGAAGGGTCAATCACTATCCCTCCCTTTGCGCCACCTCAGAAAATATGGGCCCACATTATCCCACCTGATACCCCTCGGTCGATTTTTGTCTATTTCCGTGGTTTATTCTATGATGTGGGTAATGACCCAGAAGGAGGCTATTATGCACGGTAAGGTTCTCTACAAAATTTCACATGCAAACAAAATGGAAAATATCATCTATACATTCTTCCTTCACAAATACTCAAACTCGCTCTTGTTATTATTTTTATCCACATTCATGAGAGAACTAGAAGGTGATTTTAATATTTTCCAAGAAATTGGTTAATGCAGCTTATAGCTGACAGTCAATTGCATGAGATTTGATATATCTCTGAGCATACATGACATGTTAAGTTTCTTTTGGGTTCCACTAGTATTGGTTTTCTTTCATTATTTTTTGCTTGGGGAGGGACGAGGTTTCATCAGATGTTTCTCGTTTTGCAAATTGCACGATATTTCGAGATTGTGTAGGGATAAAACGATTCCTTCTGCATTCTTATTCACTTTCTGTTTCTGGTTTTTTTCATTCCTTTCCAGTGGGGCCCGTGCGTCAGTCTGGGAGAACTTCAAGGACAACCCACTATTTGACATCTCAACCGAGCACCCAGCTACGTACTACGAGGACATGCAGCGGTCTGTGTTCTGTCTGTGCCCACTGGGTTGGGCCCCGTGGAGCCCACGCCTTGTTGAGGCCGTTGTCTTTGGCTGCATTCCTGTCATTATCGCTGATGACATCGTCCTCCCCTTTGCTGATGCCATCCCTTGGGAGGAGATCGGTGTCTTTGTCGCAGAGGAAGATGTTCCCAGACTAGATACCATACTGACTTCCATACCGACTGAGGTAAGGTCGTTAGGTTTGTTTGTGAAGAGTTTGTTCTAGAATGACTACTTTGCCTCACCATTTGTAAACAAGTAAAGAGGACAAAGTTGTAGGGATCTTCTTTGTTTTTTATACTTGAAACAATAGTATACCTAACATAATGGTTTTCTGAATATTTTGGTAAATTAGCACTAGGTCAACTTGTGAAGTACTGAAATTTTTATTTCTGTTCTCAACAAAAGAGATTAGGTACCAACCGTAGTATAAGTAGCAGTTCAACTACAAGTTCCTTGTTAATCAAGAAGTAGTTGTAAAGTTACACTTATGTTCCAAATATTCGCGCAAGAGAACCTCAATAATTTCTCAGAAGTATAAAAATAACACTTCTGTTTTTCTATTGAGCTAAAAAAATTCTCTCAAAAAGTTGAAAAAGGCTGAATTACCAAAATGCACCTTATACTGAGTGGACTCTTACATCATGCCACAGGTTATCTTGAGGAAGCAGAGATTGTTGGCTAATCCAACCATGAAACAGGCGATGCTGTTTCCTCAGCCAGCGAATCCTGGGGATGCTTTTCACCAGATACTAAATGGGCTGGCACGCAAGCTGCCGCATGATCGAAGCGTGTATCTGAAGGCGGGCCAGAAGGCCTTGAACTGGACTGCAGGGCCCGTTGGTGATCTTAAACCTTGGTAGGCTGTACAGTGCTGTTTGCCTGAGTTAGATTTTCTATTCTGATATATAGAATGATTTAAGTGTACATTGTTTTTGCAAGAATTATTTTATTCTATAGTGAAGGTTATATAGTTCTGTCTTTTATTTTGTTTACATACGTAACAGTACATAAAATGTACAATTCTGCCTGAAGAAAATGATTTATAGTTTATAATTCATAATTGATAAAGATATAATAAGTTGGAAGCTGATCTTACTCTTACAAAAAATAACAGTGTTGTAACTTTTTTAATGCTCAATGTTAACTTTCTATGTATAAAATTAATGAAATTGGATAGTTTCATAGGTTGAACATAACTTGTGCTGAGGATGCTTATTGGTTGGTTTGTTCAAACCGACCGAAATAATACAACCAAATTTGTGTTCTGGATTTGGGTAGATATAAACCAAAGATTAAATGAATAAACCAGCTAACCAAATTGGAAGCCGAATGTTGTTGGTTCAGTAATTAAAGGGATGCTTGCCTTATTCGGTTTTCAATTGTATTGTTTGGTTAAAAAAAAAAAAAAATCAATCTACATAATGTTTAAATTAAACTGAACTAAATAAGCCCAACAAAAGAACCGTTTTAACTTAAACAAAACTTGTTGGTTTGATTAAAAATAAAATAAACCAATCTTTGCACACCCCCTACTAATACATCAAATAGGACATGACAGAGTCAGCCACAATGATCGTTGCCTCAACTGTAAACTCAAAAGAGCCGAATTTTTTACCATGATCCGTGTCTTGTGAGAACGGAGTAGGTCCGATGCCCATCGGACCTACTTTTAGGTTCAACGAGCAGATGACCGTCCGATCTAATTTAAGATTTGTGCGCACGAAAATTGAAACATACGTGCACGGATTTTAAAGCATTTTACACGAATCTTAAAGCAAATCGACGGTGATTAAACCATCGAACCAGAGTAGGTCCGATGCCCATCGGACCTACTCAAGTGCTTGTTTTATCCCTCAATCGCGAATTTTTAACCAGTAACCAGGATCAACAGTGAATTTTTCCTGCGGTTTTCCCCTGGCCCAGCAGGCCCGCTAAAAAGATTCGCAGTTGGAATATGAAACGAGATACGGACCATGTAGTAGTACGGATTTAACTTTTATTATTTTTATGCTATGGGAAAAATAAATCGGCCGTTTGAGCTCTTTTCTCTTTCAACCCTGAGAATTAAGATTTTAAATGATGGCTAATTGACTCCTCATAGTGGTCAAAGTGTACCACTTTCAATTGGCTTCTTCAACGATGATAGATGATATCATTTGCAACCCCTCAAAAGTCTAAAAAAATTGCTTGTAGAGGTCAACTACAACCTCTCCGAAAATGAGAAGTCACTTTCCAAAAATTGCATTTAAAGACCGTATAACTAACATGGTAGATCTAATCCTGCAATATTCAGTTTTAGCTGTAAATTACTTACAAGCATAATTAATCATTTTTAATATATTAAGTAAAATATAGTTCTTACAATACTATATTATTTAACAACTTATTTTAAATAATCAGAGAATTTGATAAAGATAATAATATATTTAACTTAAATTGCTTCAAGTTATTAGCTACTCAAGTGTAAAATAACTTATCTTCTATTTGTTTGTCAACTAACTGAGTAGATCAAAACAACATACATTAGAAAAAAAATATTATTTGAATCATCAAATTTAGATTAGAAATAAGTTATTGGATTAAAAAGAAGAATAATAATCTAATTTGAGTTGGGCTATTGTGCTTCATGGAGTGAAGTGCATATTTTACTTCACGCTCATATCTTTATTTTTGAAGTCCAAAATATCAATCCGAACCGCTCAACTTGATCTCCATATTAAAATGTGCTTGGAGATCAAATTTTATATTTTTTGGAATTTGTTTACTATTTTCTTATAATTTTTGAAAAAATCATTGTGTTTCATAAAATTCTGAACCATACAAAACAACAATTATGTAATGTCAATAAAATTTGAATTCTAAATTAGTTTTATTTCTTTTCCAATTCTAGATTTACATTAAATTAATTAAAAATATAATGCTGTAAAGTAATACTAATAGCAATGGAGTTCTGGATTAGTGTACCTGATAACATATCACAACAACGGTCATATCCCATTAACCACACAACCAGCTACACCAGAGGAGATCCACAAATTTACAACAGTGGAGCATAGCAGCCTCACCAAACAAAGGGTCAATTTCCCATTGTGCCCTTCCCCTACTACGGAGAGACAACAAAGGGTCCACATTCCCTAAAGTAACTTAAATTTTGAGTTTGAATCCGGACCAATCTGACCCGAGATGTGATGCATGGAATCCTTTAATAGTCGAGCCAGAACAGTCTGACGGCCCAGATATTAACTCAAAATTTGAGTTACTTAAGGGAAATCCGAATTCTAAAAATCAAGCCCCTTTCTAGTTAAAATAATTGAATCATAAATTCTCACCTCACCTACTAAAACCCCTCTCCTCCTTGTACCTACCGTAATCAACCATGGCGACGATCTCTAAGCTAGCGACACCAAGTTTTGTTGCATCTATCCGATCTGACAGGTTACCTGTAGGACCAAACCGCTATGTACCTGTCCGGAGTGTTGCGGCCCCGGTTCGCCTATCGATCCGATCCAACAACCAGAGGAGATGTTTGGTGTATGCTCTCTCTCTCTCTCTCTCTCTCAGTGTTTTATTCTCGTGCAAATATATAAAAGCGTACTATTTCGTCTCCATATGACTGGTATGGGCAGGGGCTTTCCTGCATGTGTTCAGCTGAGGCGATAATTGTTGTAATCGATTGAATATGATCAAAATTCTACCAAAATTTGTGGAATTCCTGTACTTACTGCATTTTCAAAGTTTATTTTCCTTGATAGTTTGCAGTGTGTATATAAAAAGAGGAGGGATCAACTTACAACATTTGTAAGTTACAACATCTTACAACAATTCGATTTTGTAATTTTAAAAATCCAAACAGTCGATCCAAACCGTTCAACATGATATCTATGTTAAAATATGCTTGGAGATAAAATTTTACATTTTTTTGAATTTTGTTACTATTCATCAAGTATTTTACAAAACTGTTGTTTTTAGACAATTCTGGACCACTGAAAAACAGTTTTGTAAAATTCTTAATAAATAGTAAAAAAATTCAAAAAAATGTAAAATTTTATCTTCAAGCATATTTTAATATAGATATCATGTTGAACGGTTTGGATCGACTGTTTGGACTTTTAAAATCACAAAACTAAATTGTTGTAAGATGTTGTAACTTACAAATGTTGTAAGTGGATCCCTCCTCATATAAAAAAGGTTTTTACCATTCAAAATATTCATATGTGGGCTGTGTTGCTAATTTTTAAGGGAACAAATGGAAAGTGTCTTTTCTTAATATCTCTTTTAGTGAGGACTTACAAAATTTGCTAATTTTGTGAAGCACGTCTGATACATAGATAGAAGTACATCACAGATAATACAAAGTCAATTTTCAAAGTTTTTTTGTTGCTTGGACAAGTTGGTCCTCTTTTCTCTTTTAACTTGTTCCAAAATGTGGCTTTCCCTTTTACCTTGACAATTGATTGGGACATTTTTGTACATTTGAATTGGAGTATAAGTGTTTCACTTTGAAAAGCCACTGTAAAGCCTTTATTGCCTCTCCATAAATAAAATTAGAGATTGCTTTAAAGAAGCTAACTTAGGGGAAATTTATCTCTACTTCAGGATAACTGCAATTTTGTTCTGTTCAACATTTTGTAATATCTTAAGTGAATTTCATGAATTTGGCAGACTTTATGTTTTTAGTCAAGGTCATGTTTGAACTTTGATTTTATTAAAATTGGTGGTATGAGAAAATATTCTCATTTTGCAGGGGCACATACAATCCTTTAATGTTTTATAGGGGCATCTATGAAAAAGTCCTTTTAACTTTTTTCTACTCTAATTTCTAATGTTTACGTTTTGTAGGGTGAAATGTGGTGTGGATGGAAATGGTGCATCAACAAAGAAGACGACTCTTCATTACCTCTATGAGCAACAAGGCCAGTCTCCCTGGTATGACAATCTCTGCCGACCTGTCACTGACCTCATCCCACTTATCTCCAGTGGGGTCCGTGGAGTCACTAGCAATCCTACAGTACTCTCTCTCTCTCTCTCTCTCTCTCTCTCTCTCTCTATCTCTGTGCACACACACATACACATCTACCTCTCTGCCCCCTCCCTCTGACAACAGCCAGACTGGAATTTAGGGTTTTCTTTTGAGATGGAGTTCTCTAGTGATTTTGGTTGTGGTGTGGTAAGGCTGTGTCGTGCTGGGTTCAGTCTAGGTTTGGGTTTAATGGTGTCAGATTGTTTTTTTACTTTTAGAGTCTCCTAGGTTTAGAACTGAAGGTATTCCTTTCTTGACAAGATAAGTCAATTTTTGGAGTTATTCTGAAGTTAATAGGTTTGTTCTGATGTCACTACTCTTGTACTGTTTTTGGCATAGGCTATTTGGCTATCTCATTTTTTCAAATTACTGATTTCTATCAAATATAAAGATGTTCTTATATCTTATAAGTCCTGGCTTACCCTTCCTTGTATTTGACCAAATTTGGTGAGGTAGACAAGACTGGCAAAATATAAATTGGTACCTCTTCAATATGTAACTTTGTCTCGTTTGCTTATGCAGATCTTTGAGAGGGCTATATCATCTTCTAGTGCCTATGATGAACAATTCAAGTAAGTCTTCTATCATGATTTTTTCTTATTTTTCCTGTATGTTCTGGGACTAAAAATAAGTAAATTTTTTTGCTGTCATTGCTACATTTTAACTGGACACGTGCATCCTTTCAAATGGAGAAATGTTATAAGCAGATGACTGTTGCCTTGAAAAGCACCTGAACAGCTGGAAGGGATACTCTTGGGCACTTCTTAAAGAATAGAAAAATGCACAGTATATAGATGATATATTTATGTCGTGCAATAATTCTTGTTTATTTCTTTTGTATTCTATGGTTTACATGATATATCTCGTTCTCCTACAGCTCCTTGGTATTCAGGTTCCATTGCACATTTAAACTAAAGCATAATCTTTGCCATGGTTTCTAAATTTCAGGCAGCTTATATCTGCTGGAAATGACATTGATAGCGTGTACTGGGAGCTAGTTATCAAGGACATTCAAGATGCATGCAAGCTCTTTGAACCCATTTATGACCAGACAGATGGTGCTGATGGATATGTATCCGTGGAAGTGTCCCCCAGACTGGCCAATGACACTCAAGGCACGATTGAGGCTGCCAAGTGGCTGCACAAAGTTGTCAATCGCCCCAATGTGTATATCAAGATTCCAGCCACTGCTGAATGTGTCCCTTCTATAAAGGAGGTCATTGCTAATGGCATAAGCGTCAATGTCACTGTGAGTGCAATTTTTTATTTTCATTTAATATTTTCTATTATGCTAGTAATTACCTTTGGATCCTGATATTAGACCAGCATATTGATGCCAGGTAGAGATACTTTTTCAACTTCTGTTTGGTTCTTTGTTATGACTTTGTACTATGATCATCTGTATGATTAATTTATTATTTTGTTGTTGGTACTTGTGGACAGTTGATTTTCTCACTGGCGAGGTACGAAGCAGTAATTGATGCATATCTAGATGGTCTGGAAGCTTCTGGATTGAGTGACCTTTCAAGAGTTACTAGTGTCGCCTCCTTCTTTGTTAGTCGTGTGGATAGCCTCATTGATAAAATGCTTGAAAAGATTGGTACCCCTGAAGCTCTCGATCTTCGTGGCAAGGTATCCGCCCACAACCTCAAACTTCTATTCATCTTACTTTGCTGTAGAAGCACATACTTGAATTGCATTATGAGGGTTTAGGACATTGGTCATGTTTGGTTGCTATTTAATTTTTAGGAGGATTAAGTTGCTTACTCCATCTTACTCATATTTTACTTGTTTGGTACTTAAGTCATAGCTTAAATTAATCCGCCTTGAGGAGTAAGATATTAGGACATGAACCTCTGACTATGAGACAGTAGGCCCTACACCCTACAGGTGGAGTAATGAACCTTTGCTATGATTGTGGGCCCTACAGGTGGAGCAAGTGTGGAGTGAGTTAATCTGTCTAAAGAGGTGGAGCAACTTACTCCGAAGTAACTTAGATTTTTCTTCATCTTACTCATATTTTACCCGTTTGGCAGCTTAAGTGTGGAGTAAGGAGCAAGGATTTTACTCCACCTCTTACTCCACAACCAGACATGTTCATTCAGATTAGTGGTTGATTTTGGGGTCTGTCTTTTTTTTCTTACTAAAGCACTCTTTGCTCCCAAGTCTAAGAATGTACTTGTATACTGCTTTCTTTTCTCTTACAAATTATTTGTTGCACCCATTTAGGCTGCAGTTGCTCAAGCAAAACTAGCATACAAGCTGTATCAGGAGAAATTCTCAGGTCCCAGATGGGAAGCATTGGTAAAGAAAGGTGCCAAGAAACAGAGGGTTCTTTGGGCCTCCACTAGTGTTAAGAACCCAGCTTATCCTGATACCCTTTATGTTGACCCTCTCATTGGTCCTGATACCGTAAGTAACCCTAATTGAAGTTTAATTTCTTTTTGCTGATATTATGTTATTATTACTACATTTATCATTCTTTATTTTTGTGTTGTTTTAATCGAGAGCACTGTGCAGAATGGGTTGGTTATTTTATCTTCCTTTTTTTTTTGGGGGGGGCGCGGGATTCTATAGCTTAGTTTAAACCCTTAAAATGTCAGGGATGCCATAACAAGATGAATGCCAATTTATTGGGGGAAAAAAAAATTGGTTCAGTACTGTACTGCTACAAATGCATGGTAGGCTCAAAACCGAAGCCCTTTGCTCTATACCAGGTAAATTCAAAAGGCTAGGTCATGTGGTAGATTCTGGCTCTTTTGCCTTTTCTCTTGCCTGGGTTCTTCGCTAAAACCCTGCTTAATTGAAAACCAATCAGCATGCCACGGTTTCAGCATTGCAGTACCAAAAATAAACTAATTCTCTTTTCACTTTCAGGTCTCTACAATGCCTGATCAGGCTCTATACGCGGTTCTTGACCATGGCACCGTTGCAAGGACAATAGATGTGAATGTGTCAGAGGCTGAAGGTGTGTACAGTGCCCTGGAGAAATTAGGCATCGACTGGGACCAGGTTGGCACACAACTTGAACTTGAGGGAGTTGATTCCTTTAAAAAGAGCTTTGAGAGCCTCCTTTCAAGCCTCCAAGAGAAAGGCAACTCCCTCAAATTATTAGCCTGATTTTGTCACTCGGGTTTGGAATAAATTATGAGCTAAATAAAGCTGGGTTCTATCTTTTTCTGTCCATGGTGTACTTGCACCAGGTTTTGTTGTTTGTATTGCTTATTGTTGTATTGTACTTGTAAGGCTTGTGTTTATTGGTCTCTTTGTGTTAGTGAGATTATATGGATTGATGAATGTTTCTTATTTGCATTGGAATATTTATATTAGATGTTCATTCTGTATAGCATCTACTAGTTATCACACTGGTATTTATACAGGTCATCTTCCCCCAGGCATGCCATCATTAAAGAAGTGATGTTAAGATGTTGTCAGAATTAATACTGATCTTGATAACTTGATGGTATTGGAGACTTCTATTTTTTGCATTGAAGTATTATACGCCTCTAGATCTTAGGAAGTTGAATTAGGAAAAGAAAGATCCATATGCATAACATTTGCGAAGTGATATCACCATAATTAAGTGCTGCTAGCTGGTACCACTTGTCCCGTCTAACGATTTTTGTGGCGAGATGCTCGTCTAATGATTTTCCTGGTGAAATCAAGCATCTCACATCTGCTAATGCTTCCAAATTTAAAGTTCCAAGGAACCTGTTATGCAATGCTTTTGTTAAGACATCCAATCGTTCCTAGATGTCCTCGACAGCAACTGTGCAATTGCTATGGCATTGCTCAAATTCAGAATTGCCAAGTAGGCTTTCTTCAAAAAAGGAATGATATTGTGGACGTCGTTTGCCAAAAATGATGCAGCAGTGATGTGATATGGAAGAATTAGGACAGTACATTGTTAATATTGGTATCATTATTTGTTCAAGGTTTGAGTATTTGACAAAGAAGGTTTCTGTCTAGTTATAATAGAAACAATACACGAAATAGGATTCATTTTCTCTATTATTTTACCTCATGAATTTCACGACTAGTATTATTTCTACATACTTCCATGCTTATAAATTCTAACATTTTAGAAGAATAGTAGGGAGTTTTGGATTGATTAGTTTGGGTCCATCAGCTAGGATCAGATTTCCATAAATGGTCTAGATTACAAACCATTCAAAAAGACATTTGTGGGAATCTGATCTGTTCGTCTTAAACGGATCAGATGTGTTGAGCATTGCAGAGTGCTAGGGCTCTTATACTTGTATGCCATGAATAAGAACACATGGATCCAAACAATATAATGGTTATACTGAAGCTCAGTGATGTTATAAATGTTTCTCTGTTTCAGGTGTCTTCTTGCATACTGCAAGTAGAGATTGAGAGATTGCATTACTTGATTTTCCTTTTTGTTATTCCTTTAATAATTCCTTGTCTTGTGATCACAGTAATTGACAATCGCTTGTCCCCAACAAATTCATATAATTACAATTTTACTAAATCTCTTGATCAAATTAGAATGTCAATCTTTATAAAAAGAAAAAACTCTGATACTAGTTCTGTGCATCTTGTAGATAAACAAAAGTAAACTTCCTTTCTGTGACATTGCCCAAATATATAGTTCTAGAGGGCTGGATATGTATATATGGAAATTTCTATGGATATATTCACAGAGTATTTAAGCTACAGCAAAAGGCATTCTGTTTTTTTTGTTGCGATAAGTTACGAATATCTTTTTACCAGCTATGGATTTATAGAACGATGACAAGAATATCTTTTTCAACTGACAGCCACTGTCAGTATTTTCAAAAAAAGACAAGTAGTTATCTACTTTGACCATTTTGTTTGTTTGATGAAATCTCAACATTGGTCTAAGAAATTAAGCAAAAGTTTTGAAAAGAAATATCGTTGAATTGTGTATTACAAAAAATTCATATATGGGAACTAAAATTTGATCAAACATAATTAATTTTGAAATTATAATGAATGGAAAAATAATAGATTACCAGAGGAAGAGAATCAACATGATATCTGAGAACACAGGTTAACAATACGTTTGCTGCATCAAATTCAAAATACAAATTACAGACCAAGTTATTTACAACCCAATCAATCAGAACTTTTGAGGAGCTAGAAACAGTAATAACAATTTGAAGCATTAAAAAATTATTAGTTCGTATTCGCATCGAGCTTGAAAAGTGCCGATATAACCCTCAACATTTTTCTCAGATCATTCATCAAATTCGACAGCTGCGGTATCTTTGGCTGCCCGTTGTGCCCCATGCAAATCTTTCCGGCAGTACCAGCATCTGTCCATGCCTCTGAAATCCAAATACTGACATCTACAAAGGATCTGTTACGCAATGCTTCTCTTAAGTCATCTAATCGTTGCACAATGTCTTTGATCGCAACCTCAGAACCTTTCAGGCAATGCTTATATGTGGGAATTGCAAAGGGAACCTCCTCCTTTAAAAGTGAAATGAAAGCATGGATTTCCTTTGCCAGAAAAGATGAAGCACTGATGTGATAAAGAAAACATATAGATAGTTAATTTAGGCTTAGGAATCAATTAAGAGATCATTTTAGTGTTTATCTATACCAAAAATTTATTTGTTCTCTGCGGTCTAACAATTATTGACATACGACAACAAATAGAGAGAATTTCATATATCCCCTTCAAAAACATCAATATTACGTATTTTTCCTTCTAACATTCATAATATCATATTTACCCTTCTAAATTTAAAAAACTCACAAATTTATCTAATTTATCATTTTTTATTAAAACTCATTTTAGGTTTATAAAATTCTCATTTTACTCTTTATTAAAAAAATATATATATGTCATGCGCAAGAGAAATATTTAGTCTTTAATTGACCGAGGACAAATAGTTCCCATTAATTTATGTTTGTACACATTTATATACATAATAATGTATGTATTACCTGACACTGAGTGCAGTGATATTATGGATATTTCCTGTCAATCTTTTCGGAAACATCGAAAGGTACTTGAGGCATGTTTCTGATTCAGGTGTCAGCCTACATGCTGATAGTAGAGGTTCTGAGATTGTATTTCTAGAGGTTGTCGTGGTGGCACTAATAACAGAGATGGAGAGAGCAAAGAAGATTACAAGAGAGAAACGGGAAGCCATGAATTGATCTTTTTTTTTTCTCTCTTTGATGTTTATGTTGCGATTACTGTGATGGATGATGATTACTACTGATAATGCAAGTTTTATATAGAGATTTAATATGAGATAATTACACGATGAGCGGTCAATTTGTTCTACGAAAGTTTGGTTGGTTCAACAAATTTTGGTTCATGAGTATAATTTTAGTATTATCCCGGACAAATTCTTGTAATTACGGTTTTGCTAAACCTACCAGTCAAAATGTCAGTACTTTGACACATTTTCTTCTTTTCTCAATGTTGTTTCCTGCATATGTATATGTTCAAACAAAAAAAAACTAAGTCAGTTTTGAAAATATATCAACCAAAATAGTACGGAAAAATAATAAGGTTGGAAATTTGTATGGCACATTTGGAAAGTAAAACTTCTGTTTTTTGAGAAAAGGTTTCTATACCCACGGACTCATCTCCGGATTATCCCCAAACTATTCGGATAGGGTTCCAACTGATTTAAACCGTGGTTAACGGTAATTGTGGTCCCCACAATAACGTCATTTAAAACCCGTTTTCCCCGCATATTTCCTTTTTTTTGAATTTCCTTTTCTGTTCGCGATCTCTTCTTCCTTTTCTGTTCCGATCTCGTGGCGATTTTGTGGCGAGAGCGATAGCCTTCAGGCGGAAGCCTTCAGGCGTACGACGGAACCTCGCCGAGAGCAAAGTATCACGGCGACGGAATCTTCAGGCAAACGACGGAGTCTTCAGGCGACGGATCAAGCTTCAGGCGACGGAAGCTTCAGGCGAAGAAATCGATGTACAATTTGAGTGAGTTCTTTGCTGATCAAAATTACACGGATCGTTTTGTTAATTTCATTTTTTTTTATTTGAATTGAATTCCCGATCTCGTTTCTTTTGTTGAAATCAAAATTACACCGATCGTTGTCTTAATATCGTTTTTTTCAGTTGTTTGATTCATTCTGTATTTTGTTTCACAGTATTCGATTTCACGTTCGAATTCATCAGAGTCGATTTGGATTGAAGGCTAGCAGTGAACTTTAAATTCGGTGAGTTATTTAATGATTTTATTTTACAGGATTGATGGAATATATTTACAGGTTGTAGTTATTATTTTACACGATTGTTTTGTTTAGGATTCACTTTCGATTCTGATTTAATGCCAGCAGTAGTTATTTAGTAATTTACAGGATTCATGCAATACATTTACAGGATACAAATTATGTGCATTTGTACTGTGATACACTTTCGTTTACAGCAGATGTGCAATTGTACAGGATACATACGCCAATATTACAGGATACATAGGACAAATTTACAGGTTACATAATTTAGACAGTTTGTACTGTGATTCACTTTCGTTTACAGCAGATGTGCAATTGTACAGGATACATACGCCAATATTACAGGATACATAGGACAAATTTACAGGTTACATAATTTAGACAGTTTGTACTGTGATACACTTTCGTTTACAGTATTCTTTTACTGTGATTCACTTTAGTTTACAGCATATGTGCAATTTTACAGGATACATAGGACAATTTTACAGGATATGTAGGACAATTTTACAGGGTACATATAACAATTTTACATGATAAATTGCACATGATACATCAACAATTTTGCGGGATACATATAACAATTTTACAGTATGTTGTTTTGTTTGCATCTGCTAATGGTTCATAACTCTAATTTTTAACGTTGCTTATTTTTTTTTTTTTTGCAGAATGATATATCAAAAGAACGTGTGGTTCTAGCGATGAAACTTCTCATTCATCCGAATAATGTGCACCAGAGGGTTATGAAGTGAAGAAGCCTTGTTTGTATTGATGTATTAGCCATGTTTTTTATTGAATTTTTCTCTGTGCTTGTGAACAATTATCAGTGGTAACAATTATTGGTGGTAACAGTTATGGATGGTGACATCTTATAGTTGATGGTTATAGTTTATGGTTTTGAACAGTTTATTTTGTGATTAATGAAATTTTATAACTTGTATATGTTATTTGGATACCATTTTACAGTATTGAAGTTTTGCTATTAACATATGTCAGTTTTATAGTTTGCATCTGCTAATTTTACAGTATGTAAGCCTTATTTTACAGTTTTATAGTTGCATCTGCTATTAAAATATTAATAATTGAAGAAAGATATCAAATACAAAAAAAAAATACAAAAAAAAAAAAAAATTTAAATTTTAATATTGAAAAAAAAAATTAATTTTGCACAATTTTAGGTGTTATTTGTAAATAACTACAAGTTTGAGAAGTGGCCTGTTTTTGAAACCTTCTAGAAGCCGTCGGTTTTTCAAGTACAGCTGGAAGTACAGTGTTTTTGCAAGTTGCTAACTGTTTGCAACTAACTTGGGGACCACTCCCAACTAACTTGGATTGTTGGACTTTTAAACTTCTTATTATACATGATTTGTTGTTGAAGTTCACAGTATTGGTTATAGAGTTTTACAGTATTCGCGCAAGGCAAATGACAGTTTTTTTGAGGAAAAACTGGGGATAGAAGCTTGGGGACAATTAGTCGCTTCCCTGTTTTTTTTAGAACATATAACAACAAAATTGGAGCAATTAAAATCTGATCACGTCTGAATTTTTTTTTCTTTCTGAAAGTCATTACAAATTAAGTAATGTGAAAATTCTAGCAACAAACATACTGCATTTATAATCCGCATAGTAAACAAAATAATATTAAGGTCTACAAAGTTCATCTCCAAAATCAGAATTACATTATAACATTGTATTCAGAGAGGAAAAAGAAGTCCGTAACCGGCTCAGTACCATAGTGACAAATTAAAAGTTCAGGTTCGGTTCGGCGAGGTCAAAAATTCGTGATTCGGGTATAATTCGGAAATGATTCGGTACAACAAGGAAGAAAAAAAAAAAAAACCCAAAAACAGTAAAAAAAAAAAAATTGAAATTTTTTTTTGGCGTTTTTATATCGAATAATTCGTCAACTCGCGTTTTATACGCGTTTTATTACGCGAATTATGTCACTATGCTCAGTACAGCACAAAATGACTGGTATGTCGATGATATATCGTGACTTGCATGTTTCATGTGAATTCGGGTCCGCTCAAGTACCTGACCACGCTAATTAGATTCAAACTGTTCGTTATGACATGTATGTCGATCATGTATCGTAACTTGCATGTTTCATATGAATTCGGGTCCCCTCAAGTACCTGACCACGCCAAATTAAATTCAGACTCGGCTGAGAGCTAAATACCGGAGAAAATCCAAACTCGTATCGTGTTTATTTATATGTCACAACCATATTTTGAAAATAAAAAAAGAGAAAGAAAAGAAAATAATATAAGACGACATAACGCACGACACTGACACTGTATGACAATCGACACATTATAAGAGATGTCTGACCGATTTTGAAAACAGTTATGCATAGGCGGGTTTGTAGACTGTTAGACCCGTGAGGTGGTTAGGTGAGTCGGGACAGAGAGTCAGAGAGACCTGTATTGTTGGAACCGTCAACCGTGAGTCCGTGTAAGAGAGAGAGACAGATAGACTGTAGCGCCGAGCGCGACGAATCCCTGAGAAGCGCCGCGTGCGCTTCTGTGAAAGACAAAGGCTGAAAGCCCGAGGTTGGTCCAATGGTGAATGTTTCTTGCGGTCAATGTCAGGCCCACGCATGGGACTCGTCAGTGTCGGTGGGCCAATCTTATGCGCTTGTGCTCAGGAATTCGCATCCTCTGAGATATCTCATATTTTGCGTGACTTTTTGAAAAATCTCAACTGATCAAATACGTTCTGCACGAATCTCAAAGCTCAAATAATATTGGCCCCTGCGCTATCTCCGAATAGACACCGGACACGTCGGTCACGCAAAATATGAGATATCTCAGAGGATACGCACTCTGTGCTCAGCCCCTCTCCATGGCTTCACTGATTATTTGCGTCGATTCAAATACACAGATGTTCGATTGAGGTCAATTTGGGTCTTATGTCCATCGGACTCAAAGTCAGTTCGATGGGTTCGATGACTGTCCGATCTGCTTTAAGATCGCGCCCGCAACTTTCGCATCTGCTTTAAAATTCGTGCGTACAAATTTTAAAGCAGATTGGACGGTCCCGAAACACATCGGACCCAAACTGCTCTCTATTCGATTACCCCCTGAACTCTGAAGTCTGAACACATTATTTTGACCCGCGTTAATAGGACAATTGAATTAGTATCACAGGAGATCAGATTCGGTGAAATGAGGGAACGCCACAGAGTAAAGCGAGGAAAAGAAACTCTCCGAAAATTTGGAGTCCTATTCCCCCCTAGCTGAGGTGCAATATATACTAATTCTAGCTGGACTAAATTTAATTCAATATCTATAGAAAATTAGAATCTATAGGAATCTGTTTTGAGATTTGTATCAGGTTAAAAGAACGGTTCAGATTTAATAATTGCATCTTAGGTAGGGATGAAAACGAATCGGATAATATGCAACAGTATCCGGATCCGTATCCGAAAATTTAATACGGATATCCGATATCCGAATATCTGTGCAGATACGGATACGGTTTTGAATTTTAATTATCCGTATCCGAATAGTAGATATATATCATGAGGAGGGATCTAGTTATCACAATTTTGAGTTACAACAAAGTTACCACAACCATTTTCTGTATTTTCAAAGTCCAAATCGTCGATCCAAACCGTTCAACATGATCTCCACAATAAAATGTGCTTCCAGATCAAATTTTACATTTTTTTTGAATTTTTTTACTATTTATTAAGATGGGTACAAAATTCATGGTCTGAATTTAACTAGTTTTTGTAAAATACTTAATAAATAGTAAAAAATTCAAAAAAATGTAAAATTTGATCTGCAAGCACATTTTATTGTGGAGATCATGTTGAACGGTTTGGATCGACGATTTGGACTTTGAAAATGTAGAAAATAGTTGTGGTAACTTTGTTATAACTCAAAATTATGGTAACTAGATCCCTCCTCATATATCATAAGTTTAATGAGGAGGGTTCCAATGCACCCTCTTTTGGTGCACCTAACGTGCACCCAAAACTCATATCTTCATTTTTAAAGTTCAAATAGTCGATTCGAACCTTCCAACGTGTTCTTCATATTAAAATGTGCTTGGAGACCAAATTTTATATTTTTTGAAAATTTTTACTATTTTTTCAGAATTTTTGAAAATCATCACTTTGCTGAATTTCAAATTATTGTTTAGTTTAATCAAAAATTCTGAAAAAATAGTAAAAAATTTCCAAAAAATGTAAAATTTGGTCTCCAAGCACATTTTAATATGAAGAACACGTTGGAAGGTTCGAATCGACTATTTGAACTTTGAAAATGAAGATATGAGTTTTGGGTGCACATTAGGTGCACCAAAAGAGGGTGCATTGGAACCCTCCTCAAGTTTAATATATATTATGAAAATATTTATGTATATATCTACGGATATCCGATATCCTATCCGTATCTGTACATATCCGTCTAATATCTGATCCGTATCCATATCCGAAAAATAAAAGCAGATATGGATATAATTTTACCACTATCCGATCCGTATCCAATCCGTTTGCACCCCTGAGGTTACCTAAGAGATCCGAATTCAAAATTTTGCACCTGGATATGTCCGGAATTCACATCCAGTGCAATTAATAGATCCAGACCGTTCATTTAATCTAGCACGAATTTTAAAAACACTCCCCTACAATTTCCATAGGCATCAAATTGAGTTTGATCCATTGAGATTAATCCGAGCAGCTGATTTCCCACGCTATAGCCTCAGGTGCTTTGAGGGGTATCGGAATCTGGTGTCTGCATTCGTGTAAAATTTAGTTGTAAAATGTCCAAAATGTCCTCATGTAATGTTTATGACATGCTTATTACATATGTAAATTTGAAAAAAAATAAAATATATATATATATATATATATAGGAGTTGGCTACGGTGCTACATGTAGCATAGAGGGCCAGGGCCGGTCCTGAAGATTTTGGGGCCCGGGGCAGGAGGAAAATTTGGACCCTTTATGTACAATTTTTTACCAAAATAATATGTGGAAAACGCCCTATTATATTTATCTTTAGAAAAATTAATATTATAATCTCTAATAGAACCATTCTCAACAAGCAAATCTCTCAGTTTTGAATCTATACCATCACACTCTAGGATCATATATATTTATAGATAACGAAGAATCTAAGCACTCAGACACATGATTAATTTCGTCATTATTTTCACTAGTCTCATTTTCAAGCACATTTGTTATTTCTTTATTTATCTCATTTTCATTTTCAGACATATTTATTGTTTCTTGATTTACCTCATTTTGGTTTTTAGATATATTTCTTGGTTCTTCATGCACCTCACTTTCAACTTAGTTTTTCAAAAACTCATTTTGTGGTTTAATTTTCTACCAAAGCTTTTGAATAGAACTTTTTTGAGATTTTAGTTTTTCTTCTCCCTAACTTTTGATGTTTCTTTTTTCGCTACCAAGATATATGTTTTTTAAGAAACATTGTTTTAAATTAAAAATAAAACAAAGTAATAGAAGGATAGAACCTAGGTAATGAGGCAGACGTAGTGCTAAGCCACCGGCAGTCCAATCCAGAGGCTGCGTCGATGCGTCGGTCTCGCCCTAACCAAACGCTGCTTCTGTCTCCGCCTCACACTCGCTATCGTAGAACGAGATCGTGACTCGTGAGGAGAGCTAGGTTTCTTAATTTATTTCTTCTCTTATTTGTTGATTTACAGAGAAGAAATGGCAGCGGTGGAATTAGGTTTATTAATTTTTCTTGCTTCATTTGTCGTTTCAAGAAATGGAGTTTTATTTTTGGCCCTATTAATTAAATTGTTGACTTTTGTTTGTTGTTTTTAATATATACAAATTTTTTTTTTTGGAGGCCTTGTTGGATTTTGGGGCCCGGGGCCATCGCCCTGGCTACCCTGGGTCAGGGCCGGGGCTGTAGAGGGCCTCCGTGCAACGGCTCAATATTTGAGTTTTCAAAATCCTAACGGTCGATCTGAACCGTTCAACATGATCTCCATATGAATATGTACATGCAAACCAAATTTTACATTTTTTAGAATTTTTTTACTATTTTTTTAGATAGGTAGAAAATCACTTGATCTGAATGGTACAGAATTTTCAGATCAAGTTATTTTCTACCTATCTCAAAAAATAGTAAAAAATTCTAAAAAATGTAAAATTTGGTTTGCAAGTACATATTCATATGGAGATCATATTGAACGGTTCGGATCAACCATTAGAATTTTGAAAACTCAAATATTAAGTCGTTGCACGGAGGCCCTCAATGCTACATGTAACATATTAGCTAGATTCTATATATATATGTACATTTACTGGGATGTCCTCACAATATACATCTAACTCGACTACTTTTTCTACGAAACATTTTGCGTTAGGATCATGCAACGGTAGGATCGAGTTTGTATTATCTGAACGATTCAGGTCAATTAATTGAGGTCAAGAGTCATTCTAGGCCACTGGATCAAGATGTCCTTATCCGTCGATGACTTTTGAATAATCGAAAGCCAGATAGAACGGAAACCATTTGATCTATTAAAGATGACTGCTAGTTATCTACTTCAACCCGTTAGTTTAAATAAGTTTTAGAGAAATCTCAAAATAGAACAATAGAACATCTTGATTCATTAAGGAAATAGCTAAAACGCAAGGAAGAACTTCAAGGTTTTTATGGTGCGGTTATTAATGGATAGACATACACATAATCCAACAACCTGGTTACATTATACATCAATGGATACGCTTCCAACCAAATGCTATTATCCGAGTACAACGGTGTTTTAAGTTTTTTTTTGTGTATAATCTCATAATCATGCACTAACAAAATTTTCAAGATGACAGGTTATGGTGTCGCACCTGTAATGCCAATGGCATAGATCAAGGTAAATACTTAAAAAACTAAATTAGGCCAGGATGAATGACTCGAATTAACTAGTTGGTATTTGCTTTTGCACAAGTGCAACACCGACCAGCAGTTATTGTACCAAAATCTTTAGCAACAAATTCTTCGTTGCCATTCATTATATTTCATACAACATTGACTCGTTACAATAACATTCCCTTCACAGTTTAACATTTCATAACATCACTATAATTCATTACTTTGGTTAAAAAAAATATAAAGATTTATATTTACCATTACTCATATTACCACTTCAACAATTCCTGCCTTTTAAGGGTAGGCATCTGATGTAGCAAAGGAACAATTCAGTGACAATAATAAAATTCCATAACACAAAATCCAATGTTTGATATAGAGCTAAATTCAGTGTTTATTTCAATACCGCTACAAGAGATGCAACAATACAACATACAGTATTTCAATTTATGCAGCCAGCCTTAGGTGAGACCAAATAAATATTAAATTAATGCACCTCAGAGCTCTCATTTCCTAGAGGAGCTCTCTTTGCCTGGTGCAATATGTATAGTTGTTGTCAGGCTCCAAAAGAAGAGGCTGGAGCATTTATACAAACAAATTTTCATGCATGCCCCTGAAAAACCTTCAAATGTAGGGCAAGCCCCTGGAAAAGAGGGACATCTCATACACGCAGTAAAACATAGGAAATACCACTGGTACATTCTCCCAATTTAATTGAAAGTGGGCACCCAATCTTTGTTTAATTAAGAGGAACAATGACCAAGGAGGATATCTGGGCACCTTAAAAAGTACTGCAATTTCCGTTGCTAATCTCGTGATGTTTTGAGGTTTTAAAGGGACACTCGTGACTGCTTTGTATTGTTCAATTATTTTATGAACTATCACTATATACATATACTATCCTTACAACACTAAAGGCATGTGAGAGAAAAAGTGCAGAAGCTTCTTTTACGGACTCTCGCAAAACTCCATCTCCTGCATTTCCATAATTAAAATATCACACATGAGAATGCAAGAAACATCAAGGACTCAATATTCAAACCTTCTAAAAAGGTACCTGACCAGCCTGATACCTGGCATACTACTTGTATCAATACAGGTATAGATAAGTTTTCTGCAAAAGACCTACTTTTTGTTCCATTACTTATTATATATTCTTTTTTATCTCAGCAAAACTGAAATTAGAGATCCCATAAAAATCCTAAGTTGGAAGAAAAACATAGAACAGAAAAGATGTACAACCGCCATCTTTCTCAGTGAAATTCATCCACCTAAATGCATTACTGATATATATATGAAAGGGGCAGACAAATAAATTAGTAAATTAAATAAACAAGCAAAAAGGGAAAAGAAAAAACAAAAATAAAAAGAGAGCGCACCTGTCCACAAACAGGGCAATTGTCACTCCGTTCCATCCATTCATATATACAACTCAAATGGAAATGGTGCGAGCATTTTGCCACTATCTTTGGATTCTCCTCTGTATATTCTGCAATAATTAAAAATAAAACAACTTGAAGCTACCAAGAAATGGCCTTTTTAAAATTGCAATAATTCTCCTGTATATTCTCCGCTCCACTACCTCTTAATCAACAAACCACAATCCTAACAGAAGTACCACTCCCTGATACCCAAAAAATAGTGTATCAACTTTCTGATTTTTTTCCTCCAAACTCCTGCTAGTTGGCATATCACAATTGGATTTCTGAAACTGATATACACTGTACAGGATCAAGTACTTCAACAGCACGTACCTTCTAAACAAGTGGGGCATACATCCTCATCCTCTGAACTGGTTACCAAATAGCCTGATCCATATAGTTTAGCAGCCAAGCCCTTGTCAGAGCCACTCTTATGCATCTTAACAGAGGATTCATCAGTGTCTGTGCTAAGCCTTTTCTTGACAGACCCTGTATTGGCACTGTCAGTACCAGAACTGCTACCATTTCTCCTCAGAGGCTGAGACTCTTCTTGAGTATGGCCAAGAGATTTGTCACGCCTTGACACCAGTTGGGAGTAGGGAGGGGGTCTTGGTACCAGGTGGTACGTCTCTGGTGAGGGCATAGTATTGTCTGGTGAGGTAGGGCCCAGTGTCGTGGCGCCAGATGGATTGACCGGTTGACCAGCTGGAGCACCAGCCCTCGACTCAAGTCTCTGAAATCCTGCATTGTACTGGAAATAAAAAAAAGTTTAATGACAAAAGATTTTAAAGCAGGACAATATAGTTTTTGGTCTCTTCAGGTCCCACATTACAAATAGTCAGAAGTAAACAGTACCATAATAGAAATTGGTTAAAAAAGAAATATGCTCAATACAGAAATGCCTCCCCATTTTCATTACATTTTTATAGAGGCAAATAATCAACTGCAATGATAATTGATTATTGAAAAATAATGATAACTTAAATGGAGTAATGCTCCCATGTTTCAAGTTACTTCAGAATTTATTTTAAGGACCATCCTGGCTTCATATCAAGACAAGCTAATACAGAAATTTGATATTCGGCATCATCAGAAAATTTTGAACTATCAGAAAATACCTCCGTAGTTAATACCATAAGCAAATTTTGTAAATTAGATAGCTTGACTAAACATTCAAAGGACTGATCAATCAAACTAATATGAACCGTCCATAAAAACTTAAGAGAAGCGGGCACATTCCTATTAAATGATTTATCATGCTAATTATCAAATATGACCTTAAAAAGTTAGATATACACTATCCTGCACTGGTACTTTAACACATTACATTGGTAGATCTGTAAGGGATTAGCTTTTTTAAAATAAGTAGGATAGTTACTATTTTCCTCGTAGCTTACCACAATGCTAATGTTACTAAATACTAACTTGAAAGAACCTTTATTGGTATAAAATGTAGTAACTGCTTGGGAACCGCACTTTTTTTTAAGAAAAAAAAATGGTGCAAGAAATATCAAAAAGGACGCTGCAGGCCATCACAACAAAGGGTCAGAGATGACATTTTTTCTCTTTTTGGCAACTTACGATATTGGTGTTTTCAAGTTTGTACATAATAAAAGAAAAGAGCCATGCCGTAAAGAAAATTACCCCGCTGAAAAGCTGGTGAAAAAAATATCTAAGGCAGAGACACTGCCGATAAATGGGATTATTGGGGTGTGCATACTCTTCAAAATCATCTGGGCAAAGGCAGCAACAAGATCCACCCATGCTTACACAATTGTACTGCAAAAATTAATAGAAAGCAAAAAGAGAAGTGAAAGCTTTTAAGTGAGGTTAGTTATGCCGTCAACAAGAATGTCTAAAGATTGAGCACAAAAGAGGTACCTCTATGATATCAATTCTCTTAGATTAGTTATTTATAAAGATCAAGTTTATCAATTGATGAAGTTTCTTGTATATTTCTCATCCCATACCCAGTTTAATTTTGTATCCTGCAAGAAAAGAATCGCAGTGACATTATTAATAACCAGTCTGTCGGGCTTTTGAGAAAGAACCAAATAATTCATCATGCTTGCAAATGACACCCAACATTTCTATATGTAGTTGACAAGTAACATCCATAGAATAATATAAGTAGTACTCACCATTAGAATGTTAGTACAAGTGACAAATGTGTTCCTTCAAATACTGAAGGGAAGAAGGTGTATTTCTTGATAATGTATATTTTTAACCCTTCCAATATTTTTCTTTCCAAATACCAAATTGAAAAAAAAAAAAAAAAAAAAAACTAAGCACAGCAAGTTTAATGTTGGGTTTTCATGTTTTATTTGAACTTCTATCAATAGATCAGTAGATAAGTTAAATTTGACTAGAAAAATGGGATAATTTAGCTACTAATTATTTGACTCGATATTGGTATAATCTGTTATCCACAAAAAAAAAAATATTATCATCACTGCAAAGTAAATGCGCACGCCATTCAACCAGATGCTC
The DNA here is from genome assembly GCA_011114355.1 of Carex littledalei. NCBI lineage: Eukaryota > Viridiplantae > Streptophyta > Magnoliopsida > Poales > Cyperaceae > Carex > Carex littledalei. Next base: position 1,587,905 of record CM022084.1, on the reverse strand, counting down.
CCTACTTTTGTATGCACCAACAAAGACTGCACCTTTACCATAATTCATCAATTTTACAGAACAGAAAATCTAACCATTTAACTTTTAAAAAATAAAATGCCAAATGCTGAGCCATTAAAATTGTCAAAATTACCACTTATATCTGAAGGATGCTAATTTTTATCTCAACCCTACATCCATGAATATTATTTCCTCTTTAGGTATACCATCTATGCTACTAAAGGAAGATGACCACCACTGAAATGCAACACCACATAAGCTATACCATTTAAATTTAATATATTAACTCAAATTACACAAAAATTATTTTGGTAAAAGAAGTTAGTCATGTACAAATAGAAACAAACTCCTTAAGTAGAAATAGCAAATAAAACCTGAAAAGTAATTTGATGGCAGGGGATTTTCTACGATCCAAATTCAGGAATCCCAAATTCATCAATTACTCACAAAAGGGAAACTATTTGTCCGCTTCTTAATTCAGCCCCAAAATTCGCAAAAGCCACCTGATTTTTACTAATTAAACAATGCTACTCAACAAATTCAAGTAAAAATTACCAGGGGTCAAGATCCTTAACAGTATATTAGACATTTATCTCCATCCGCCAATATATTAGAAATAAACACTGGATCCAATCAAAAGAAACAGTACATACCTTCTAAATCGAAGAATTCGACTAGGGTTTTAGGATTTTAGCATCCGATCATACAGGGACAAAAAGGTAAGGTAAAACTGAGCGAGAGAGAGAGAGAGAGACGGTGTGGTGTTTGGTGTGTGATTCGAGAACAGTTGAGGTGTCGCTGGGTGCGGGTGGTGTGTACACTATACAAATATTTTATGAAACTACACGGAAAGTCCTTATAATTTTCTTTATTTAAAGACTCAATGAAGAAAGGTAAGGCAAATTGACTGAAAAAAGAATCAGTTTTCTAAATAGCGCGCTATAGAGTTTTTTGACCTTAAACGCTAAGTTATGAGATAAAATTGTGCTATTTCAGCTACGACTAATATAGCGCGCAACGTGTAGTACAAATAGCGCATGCTGTGATATATAAGTTTTTATTTCAATGTTCAAATTGAAAAATATAAATAGTTTATGCTTAGGTTATTTTGAATAGAAAAAAATAGTTTATGTCATGATATTTAGGTTATTTTGAATAAAAGGATAAATAGTTTATGATATTACTAGAGATATTTTGAATAGAAATTTAGATTTTGCATTGGTTCAGAATATGAGTATTATAATTTCTTAATCAATTTGATGTTACTTATTGCTCTATGAGACTTTAGATAATGTTGATAATTAGTACAATTATATAATATATTTTTTGAAAAAAAAAGTGCTATGTAGGATAGCTTTCGTTATAGCTACATTATTCGCGATAGCTTTTTTTTAACCTTCTCATGATAACTTGATAATCGTTATTTAGAACTTTGAAAAAAAACACAATATAAATTGCTTAAATGATTTCTAATATTTTATATTACAAGGACTAGGGTATCTTAAGCTCACCAAGTCTAGCACCAAAATTCATTACAAATGACTAATGGAATTGTTGAAACCGATCTATTTTGCGAGTAATGTGTTTACATGAAAATATTATAAATTTTCGAATTAATATAATATAAAAAAGTCTAGCGGTAACAAAAAAAGATTTATAAATTAATTTTGATATGTTCAACTTTTATTGTTTGGCTTTATACTAAATTAGTTCGAAAATTTATAAATTTTGCATGTAAATACATTACTGGTGAAATAGATCGGTTTCAACTGTTTGGATTTATCGTTGAAAATTAATTTGATATGTTTTGGAGCTAGGCTTACCAAGAGGCTAACGACCTTAAGTACATCCTAGTTCTACTCATATTTTTTTGAAGTGAAACTCGTATATACTTAAACTCACAAAAATATTTGGTGAATTCAACTTTAAAATTTGCCAGATTGATATCAAATGATAAACCTACCGTTGAAACCAAGCTATTTCCCAATAGAGTGATGTGTTGACATGCAAAATTTATAAATAAATTTAGTATAAAGTTTAGAGGTACAAAGAGAAAAAAGAATCTTTGTACGTTATTTTAATTTCATCATTTTTTAGCTGATTGAATATGCACTAAATAAAATAATTTTTTTATAAATATAGTTTATAAACCGACTACTCATGAAATAAGTCATTTTTAATGATTTCAATTAATTGTTTAAAATTATATTAATAAGTTCTGAAATTAAGCTCACCAATCATCTTAACAGTAATGCATACTAGAATTACTCTATTTGTGTGTATAAAATATAAATAAAAGAAGTATTATCATATGACTATTTGTCACAATATAATATTTTCTATTAGTAATTTCAAAATATATATCACTTCAAACTAATAAATCGTAATTATTGATTACGGTCTTTATCACAAGTGATGTGTGCCCCTAAAATTTAATAAGTTGAGTCATTTATGTATAAAATCAAGTGGGCAAGCAAAGACAAATAATTATTAAAATCCTAAACAAATTTTTATTTGATCCAACTGTTCTTCGGCCTCTTGATATTTTAATAAGAAGGTTGCCCATATTATTTCTGTTGATAATAAAGATTAAATGATATTTTGAATGTTAGATATTCAATTCTAACATCCAAAATTATTTGTGGCCTAGCTGAAATATGTTTGAACTAATTCAGCATGAAAATTGCTTCAGTTAGACAGATCTCTAATTTGTTTGTTGTTAGTACAAACGAAAAGTTACATACACATTTTAAATTCAGGCAACTGTTACATATGATTTTTTTAAAAGAGTTTCTTATTTCTTTCTTTTTTGAAAGAGGCTGGACATAATTTTTAGCTCTGAATTCAAGTTGCCTCAAATATAAATACATCATCCAAAGCAATATAATATAGAATGAACTCTAAATTTAGAAAGAGATTACATGACATATAATTAAATAATCTACAATTACACTTTGATCAATATTAAATTTTTTATTTTAAATTGCGCTAACTTTTATCTCTATAGTGGGACTAATTGGGCTTAATTAGCCTCCAGTAACATTTGAGCCATATTTCTTTTCTGACCGCAACAAAGTTAGTCAAAACTAAGTCAAAAAGTATTTTGGACATATTTGAAATATCGAGGACTTGTTTCAAAATTCGTACAAATTTAAATTAAATGATCCGAACTGAACTTAATCCTGTCAGTACCTCATCTTATCCGAATTTGTAACAGTTTTGGGTCTTGACTCTTTAATTGCTAACTAGGCAATTAATGGCTATATTTAATATTCACACCACGTTTGTGACAAATTCACAACAAGAAAATGAAACTACTTTAAAGCATGCACCAACACATACATGTTGTGAATAATCACAAGAGCAAGAAATAAATTTGATGAATCATCTTAACAAAACAAACAAAAATGAAGCATATGAGTATGCTCTATTTTTTATTAGTGTATACCTGTTGGAATATTACAATACCTAATAGTTTATAAACTGGACAAACGAATTACCTTTCAAAGAATAGTTAACTTTTCTACCTCAAAAAAAGAATAGTTAACTTTGTACTTGAGAAATTGGAGGACAACCAATTTTATGATTCAATTCATTATATTTTTTTTGAAATATTTGTATGAAATTATGACAACTTTTAGGCTATTTCATCCAGATTGGAGAGTATTGTATAGGTGGATGATTAATGTTTGGTTGTTCTTGCATGTGTAATTCTCTTAAATAATCTTAAATGTAAATGTACAAAACAAGGTTTTGCAATTTCTTGCTAAAACTAGTTTATTTATTAAAAAAATTCATGGGATTTCACTAGTCCTCAATTATGCAATTTAGTAACAAAGATTTAAGAAAAGAAAAGCCAATAACACTTTAGACCCAAATTGGTAACAACTGGTATGGATTTGGATTATTTTAGTAGTACAAGTTAATCTAAGTAGATCCAGTAACAAACTTTATTTAAAATCTTCAAACAAACTAAATTTAATTTATAACCACAAGTCCACAACTAATAGCCGGTATTACAAATCATTAACTATATCACATAATGCATTAACAATTTACAAAAGAACAAGCACATACATATGAGATTTGGGCACCTGAAACTTCAGAATAATATTTATATTTTCTTTGACTTTGAAATAGTAAGAAAGTAACTTACATGCTGTAACAATCACCACAACCGTAGAATATTTCATTCAGATTTGGTCCGCTTTTGGAAATACCTTGATTTGTTGTCAATTTTTTTTTTTTTTTTTTAGAAATGTCAATTTTCTTTTTGAAAGATGCTTGATAGAAGCTATCAAATAGAGTACAAAAAAAATGTTAAATTGTGTTTCGAGCATATAATTTGTACACATAAAATCTTTTGTACTCTATTTTACTTTTTATTTTCCTTTGGTCGAGAATTGCTTCTATGTGCAATCTTAATCTCCTGAACTATCTCTTAATCTTAATCTTAATCTTAATCTTTTGTGCTTTATTATTATTTTTAAAGTTGGAGGCAAATGCTGCTAACATGCCTAATTATTATGTAAGTATAGAGTAGAACTAGGATGTTTCTAAGTTCACCAAGCTCCTTTGTGAACTCAACTCTAAAATCTATTGGATTGGCTTCAAACGACGAATTCAAACCGTTGAAATCCTTCTATCTTACGAGTGATGCGTCTACATGCGAAAATTTTAAAATTTTAAAATAATTTTGTATAGAGTCAAGTGGTCAAAAAATATCCAAAAAATGAATGCATTAAAATTAATTTATAAACCTTCTAATTTTGACCACTTGACTTTATAATAAATTAATTCGAAACTTTAAAATTTTCACATGTAGACGCATCACTCATAAGGTAGAAGGATTTCAACAGTTTGGATTTATCGTTTGAACCCAATTCAATAGATTTTAGAGTTGAGTTCACAAAGAGGCTTGGTGAACTTAGGAACACCCTAGTTCTACTATGTAAGTATATATTATAACTGTTTGAGTGAGGTTGCACTGATATGCATAATGTAGAGCGATTTGTACTATAAATTCATAATTCTGTTTTTAAAATTCAAACAGTTAATCTAAACCGGTTAACATGATCTTTATATAAAAATGTATTTGAAGATTATTTAAAAATAATGTTTTGTCATCTATTTACAAGAGAAGTAAACAAATTTAAAAAAAATTATATAAAATTTAGTTTTCAAGTACATTTTCGTATAAATATTATTTCAGTAGTTCTGATTGACTATTTAGAATTTAAAAATGAAAATATAAATTCATAATACTGACTAATATGTACATCAGCATAGCCTCACTCTTTAACTGTTTGTCATTTGTTAAATGAATGACTAAATCTTGGGTTCAGGCCTGAATCTGATTTAGGCCCAGGTCGAATCAACCCCAGTTCAATCCAGATTCCAGAGGCCGAGCAAGTGGGGATCGCACTTTGCTTTGCTCTCAAATCTTCCTCTGTTAAGCTGCACGTGGGGATCGACTCGTACTTTGGTTTTAGATCGCGACCGTTGATTTAAATAATGAATGGCTCTCTGGTGGAATTGTTTTGGTAAATGGCAGAGAGAAATGTTATCTTTTTTAAAGAAATCGGTTCAGATATCTCAATTTTTGTTGTCTCTATCCTACATTTACTTATTAATTTTTTAATAACAAAAAAATTTAAATTTATTTGTTAATGTAAAATCAATGAAGATGATTTTTTTACGTGTACATAAAAAATTATTATTTTTCAATTTAGATTTTATATAAGCTAATAAGTTGAAAAATTATCACAAGCTCTTGATATTAGTAAATAAAATCGAAATACCGTAATTTTTTATCTTTGCATAAAAAAATAATATAGATTATATTTAACATTTAATTTTAAATTTTAAGTTATCATAATTTTATAAATAGATACGATGGAGACACTACAAATGAATATATTTAAAACCTCCTCTTAGGTATAGTCCAATACTAGTTTTAAGACAAGCAAGGGAAATTGAGCCGGCATTTTTATTAATACCCTAAAAAAAACAAATTATCAAATCTGCCCTCACTCCAAAATTATTTTTAAAACTGCCCCAACCGCCCAGCCACTGGGCGGTCCAGTTTTCATAGCTGACCGCCCAGCGGCTGGGCGGTCCACTATGCATATCTGACCGCCCAACCACTGGGCTGTCCAGTTTCCATAGCTGACCGCCCAGCGGCTGGGCGGTCCGCTAGTGAATTTTTTTTTTTAAGACAATATGAATATCGAGATGCTGAATTCTTAACGCTAAAAATTTAGATTTTTTTTAAATATTAGTTAGATTACTTCTTTTAAGCATATTTATACTAAAATACGCTAAATTACTTGGAATTATGTTAAATTACGTTGAGTTACACTAAATTACTTTAAATTACGCTAAATTACGCTAAATTACATTAAATTACGCTAAAATACGGTAAATTATGCTAAATTACATATGAATAGGGATGATATCTTCACTGAAAAGGCGAAAAAACGACGACAAAACTTCAAACGGTCATAAAACGGCGCTCGAGTGTCCGATTCCAGCAAATGACCACTTTTCGGAAAGCTTGCGAAAATGCGCATGCGTTAATGACCACTACACCATTTTTTGAAATTCAGAATCGCCAAAAAACAAAGGGAAGAGCCTCAAAACTTGAGTTGAAGTTTCCGATTAAGATTTTCATTTCTATTATTCAATCCAAGTAGCTCAGTAAATTAGTTACATAATGAACTTGTAGAATACCAATTTTTACTATTTTCAGAATTTTTTTACTATTTTTTATGATTCATGAAAGATGGCACATAATCGGTCTACTTTAGCGTAATTTTGCGTAGTTTACCATAATTTACCGTATTTCAGCATAATTAGCGAAGTTATTGTTATTTAGCGTAATTTAAAGTAATTTAGTGTAACTCAACGTAATTTAACATAATTCCAAGTAATTTAGCGTATTTTAGTATAAATATGCTTAAAAGAAGTAATCTAACTAATATTTAAAAAAAAAATCCGAATTTTTAGCGTTAAGAATTCAGCATCTTGATATTCATATTGTCTCTAAAAATAAAAAAAAAAAAAAAAATTCACTAGCGGACCGCCCAGCCGCTGGGCGGTCAGCTATGGAAACTGGACCGCCCAGTGGCTGGGCGGTTAGGGCAGTTTTAAAAATAATTTTGGAGTGAGGGCAGATTTGATAATTTGTTTTTTTTAGGGTATTAATAAAAATGCCGGGAAATTGAGAGGCACCATTGAAGTCTGAAAAATAAATTAATGAATGGAAGTTTGTTCGCAGTTCCTTTATGAGAGCATGATTCTCAATCCCTTGAGATTGCCATTTCTCGGTATTTCTCGCACTTTTTATTAGCTTCTACTTTTCATTAATTATACAATATTTGGTAGTTTCTCTTTTGTTTTCTGTATAGCACTGCGTTGATTGTTTTGTGTTATTAATCATTGAAAACAGCTTATGTTTTCCTCACGCACACGAGTTGTTTGACGAATTGCCACAAAGAACACTGCTTAGTTTTCTCCACAGCAATTGGTCTATTCATGTGATCAGGCTTAGGTCCTTTGTTTATCTTTCATAATATACTTTCTTTTATCTTGTATTTTTCTTCTTTTTAAAACTATCATATTCATACAAATTATTGCCATGAATTGCTTTACTACTTGCAATTGTTGCTTTCCTTTACTTTCTATTGGTACTACTGAAGTATATTAAAAAATGCAATATCAGCTTTTCAACTATACAATTTGCTTGTATCAATATATGGAACACTTCCTAAGAAAATATGACAGTGTAAAAGGCATAGCCACTTTTCTCAATTACACTAAAAAGATGCATGCAATCATTGCTTATTTAGAAAAAGAGTACAATTGTTTCTCAATCAATTGTTATTGCCATGTTTACATAAACATGCATTGCCAATCACTGAATGTACTTCAAAAAATGTGTCACTTCTGCAGTAAAGATTCACTCTAACAAAAGAGAGAAGGCTAGGGTTCCTTATGGTGTGACCCTTTTTAAAAAAAGAAAGGAAAACAAAAATCACATTTCTGCCCAATGTTTTCTTGAAAAATTGTGAGTTTCCACAGATTCTGGTAAGAATCTCCACAAATTGCCCTAGAATAGTTACACGAAGGATCCTAAATTCAGTTCTCAATTATTCATCTCTTGAGACCCGAATGAATCCTGTTTTTGTAGCCTCCTCTGCTGAAGTACCTTCCTTATGAAGACATCAGCGACTAGGTCAATTTCATCTTCCAGGTTAAAGTTCGATGCATCTTTCCGGGAACTCTTTACCAAATCTGTGACCGAACTTGCAGCTAATTCAAGCTCACTACATTCTTCTCCCTCTTCTTCATCCAGATTGAATAGGGAGTGAGTTAAGTCGGGATACTCATCATCACCCCCTTCAAAAAGCGCCATATCCATATCCTCAAAATAGTGATCAGGTGTACCAATCATGTCCATTTGGGCTTTTCGTGGTACCATTGCACCTTCATATGCCCTGAAATTGGCACCGGTACGGGTACTGGTATCGCCATGTTGTTGGTCCCTTTCATTGGAAAGGATTGCATTCATCTTGTGAGAGATTGTGGTCATTAGAACCTTTTTATTGTTTAGTAGCCCTAGGAGGAGAAGCCGTGTTTTCAACCCGGCAGTTTTGGTTTTCACAGCAATCGATTTGGTTTTCACAAGTGTAACAACAACCGTAAATAGGTTTTTGAAGAACTTCATTGTTTGAATGTTAGGAAGAATTTGTTGAAATTTGAAGGGATATCAGCACAGAATGTTACTATTTGGCATGAACATAAACAGAATTACAAGAAACTTGAAACCATTCAGACTATGTATTAGATGGTCAAAATAGCTATGAATGTTGGATAGGTGAGAGGTTTGGCATGGGCTTTGTACTGAGGTTTTTGTGGGTATATATAGATGAAGAAGCATACTAATTCTTTGGCTGTGTTCACAACATAATTGGTGATTCAGATTCTATGTGACCAGTTACACATTACAAAGCCTGTGAAGGACCGGCAACAACAGAAATGAATTTGTCGATGTGGGTCGCCACACCATCTTACAACCCATATCTCCACAGATGATATTATACTATTCTTGGTGGGGAGGACACTATGAAAATAAGTCTTGTGTGCTCTCAATTTGCTCTAAAAACTTAAGAGATCAGAGGTACCAATGTCGTAAGAAATCAGGGTATATATTGCATAATCATATCCTATAGGACAGTCTAACAAAGGCATATATTACGCCATCTGATCCATATATACATATGAGGTATTAAGTATCTTATAGTATTTCATAAAAAAAGTATATTTCTTAAAATGGTATGTTATATCCTATGAGGATGTGTAGAAATATCTTATAATAGTTATTGTAAAAGGTATATATGTAATTTCAACTGATTTGATTATCTGCTTTTTACGCAATAATTTTAAAAGATTTGCATTTTTCCATTTTATGTTAAATGGAGAAGAGTTGGCTTCTCCAAAAAAAGTTTGACAGTAGGTGTTAAAGCAAAGTTAAGTGCTTAAATTAGGAAAGAAAAGAAAAACATGGAAGTGTGATTAATTGTTTATTTGGCACATAGTTAGGAGCTCAAGAGAGCTATGCTCTCTTTTATTTTCATTCTTTGACTACTTAATGACAAAAGCAGTGCCCACACATATTTTAATGAAAAAGTGTTCATCACCTGTAGACATTTTTCCAAATGCTTTTGCTTTTTGCAGCTTTCCTATTGAAGTTTGCTTGTACGTGTTGGCTTACAGCTTGGGTTAGGATCTAGTTCTTTTTCATATACATTCATTACATAAGAAATATGATACATATAACTTGGTGGCCTAGTTATTTTTTATTTATTTATTTATTTATTTACTTATTATTTATTTTATTTTTTTTTTAGAAAGAGCCTAGTTCTATTTTGTGATTCATTTTATTTTGAGGAAATATTTGTGAGTATGTGGGTCAGGTATTAGCAATTATACTTTGTTTTTATGAAATTGTATATAAGAAAATAACAACCCAATAATTAGTCGAGATGTCTCAACGTGTCACAAACTTAAAGTGGAACTTTCTTCATCGCAAATGTAGACTTTGTAAGCTTTTCTGTTTTGTTGATGAAACAGTGCCATAAGCCATTGTTAATTTTTATAATTGGACTATTGAACAGTATGTGGCGAAACCGCATGTAGTTTCGCTTACTTTTTGCAAACCAAGGATCGATTACAAAAAGTTTGTAATCTTCAGATGATTGGGAGTGCTAATTTAAAATTAAGTTCTTTAGATTTTAAATTATTTCTACAAAATGCACCCAAAATTGAAGATTTGATGCAACTTTAAAGGCTGTCACTGTCACATACATGGCTCTCTCTTTCATTTAAAGTGAAATTATATACAAGAGCAAGTTGGTTAGGTTGATTGCTTGTTAATATATGCATCATGAAGGCTTGCTGTAAAGCACACTGTAATAAAAGGCACTATTTTTTAATAAATTTACTAGGAGTTAATAACTACAGCAATGTTTATCCTGAAATAAATATGGCATTACCTAATTAAAGGAGTGTTTTGTTAGTTGTGGATGAAACCAAAATTGTACCTTAAAACAATAGAAAGAAGATTGATATAAAAAACATAGTAAACTGGTACGATTCTTGTTGCCAGTTTGGTTTGTGGTGAAACTAGATGTACTGGCAATTTAAAGTAAATGTACATACAAAGTTCACATTTTTAATTAAGTACATATCATTTTTACTTGTATTTGACTACCTTCAGTGTACCATAAAGTGTTTCATTTCACACAGTGCAGCTCATTAGGCAAATTTATGTAAAAGTATATGTTCTGTTGTAAATTAGGCCATGACACTTTTATGTGATTCTTGAATTAACTGCAGTAAGTTTCAGTCTGCATTAGCAACTTTACATTGGATTTGGGCCTTTCTTATATTCCATATCTACTTCCTTTTTTTAGTTTACTGTTATATGATATACTGAGATTGTGACTATCATAAGCTAATATCACTAAGGGAACCAAGGAAGTTAAGATTCTGAGAACCAGGCTTAACTGGTATGGGAGATTCAGGAATAATCCAACTCCATCTGGGAAGTAAAGAAAAAAGGAGGGCTTTTGAGCACTTCACTAAAAATAAAGCTAGATTTTAACTTCCTATGAAGAAATGAAACAAGATTAGTTTTCTATAGGAAGAACAATTAATGAAATTATTACATTTTAGTACCTCACGACTTGATGAATTAATTCAAATAGGTGAGATTGGAAATACTAAGTCATGCATATTATAGGTTGACCCGCTATTCTTTGTTTCCTTAATGCAATTTGGCAAAAGTGATCTTTCAGTATCTTTTCTCCTATTTGATCTACTAAGGTATGAAATCATAATTGTTGAAGCACTAAACTGCATTGTATGTTCAATTTCCACTTGCTTCTAATTATATATAAATTATGCTGATCAATTTAGTTCTAAGCATTAAGATTACAATAATAGTTAATGCTTTTATTTTATTTTTAATTTTAAGTGGAAGCGATTACTAATGAATTATTATCTCAAAGAGCACTAACCTTTATTATAATTCTAATAGGCCATGACACGTTTCGAGTTGAACATAATATCTTCTTGTCTATCTCGATTTTTCAAATGTAGAACCACATTACTCTCGTTTTTAAATATTTAACAATTTTATGTCAATTTTCTGAACTTGTATATGCATAAGCAATATCTGGCTGTATGCACTCATACCTTTTTTCTTTTAAATATCTTTATTTTTTACTTAAATATTGAATACAATTGTCAAATGCATGCATTCGCATATTGCTTCTGAGCACGAATTGTGATATTGATGGTAATATAACATACATGCATGCGTTAAGATATTACTTGTGAAGATTGCATCTATTCGAAAAATAAACAGTATTTTTGTTAACTGCCTTTCACACTCGATCTCTGGTCAAATATCCAAACTATCCAACTTTCAAAAAGGTCGTTAGTGTTGGAAGCGCATCTGCTGAAATCCGAGACCGGTAACAGTAATCCTGAAATCTCTGTAATCCGAATCCAGCTGTTGAATTGTTCCGAGATGCGTGCAAGTAAAAACTAGCTGTTTCGAGATGCGTTCTCGGAAAAAATTCGATGGCTGGATTCGGATTGCAGGGATTTCTGAATTACTGTTCATTGGTTTCGGAATTTCAGCTGATCCGAATCCGTTAGTGTTGGACCACTTTCTAGAACGTCTTTAATTTCAAACTTTCAAATCTATAAACCTTGCTACCAATTCTATATAAATTGAATCTTTTAATTATGTAAACTCTGTTATACAACTTTGTAAAGTGTTGATTTTAAGTTTGTAAACTTAACAAAACTAATTTCAAAAATATATTTTAATATGGTCTCATTTGAAAGAGAAAATCAAGTACAAGACGTCCTTAATTTTATATTCATAAGATTCCTCACAAATCGTCGACAGCGAGATTGACTGGAGGAAAAAAGAAAAATATAAAGAGAAGTGACTAATTTACTGTTCACAGTGGATCGGCGATTTCAAAGTGGCTTAATAAATAGTAAAAAAGTTCCAAAAAATGTAAAATTTTGTCTCCAAGCACATTTCAATATAGAGAACATGTTGAGTTGTTCGGATCGGTTGTTTAGATTTTCAAAATAAAAATATGAGCGTGAAGTAAAAATGACCTCTTACTTCACAACTCACCATAGCCCAGCTCTATATATATATAGAGTAAGGCTACGGTGCTTAGCAAAGTAAACAGCCCTCTTTACTTCGGGCCACTTTTTCAATTTGCAAAACTCAAACAACCGATCCAAACCGTTCCACATGTTCTAAATATTGAAATGTGCTTGGAGACCAAATTTTACATTTTTTGGAATTTTTTTACTATTTATTAAGCCACTTTGAAAATCGCTGATCCAGTGGTCCAGAAAATTTTACTGTTTTTACTGTTCACCGTTGGATCAGCGATTTTCAAAGTGGCTTAATAAATAGTAAAAAAAATTCCAAAAAATGTAAAATTTGGTCTCCAAGCACATTTCAATATTTAGAACATGTTGAATGGTTCGGATTGGTTGTTTGAGTTTTACAAATTGAAAAAGTGGCCCGAAGTAAAGAGGGATGTTTACTTTGCAAAGCACCGTAGCCTTACTCTATATATATATATATAGAGAGAGGGAGGGAGAGAGAGAGATTGGCTAATATCAAAATGTTTGTTCCGAAACTGTGTTGCAACTAATTGACTTTCTGATTTTCAAAGTCGAAACAGTCAATTCAAACTGTTAGATGTGATCTCTATATTAAAAGTTCTTGGATATCAAATTTTACATTTTTTGAGACTTTTTTTTACTATTTATTAAGCTAATTTTAAAATCGTTGATTTTAATAAATAGTGAAAAACTTCTGAATCATTGAAAATAGTGATTTTAAAACTGACTTAATAAATAGTAAAAAATTCCAAAAAATATAAAATTTGATCTCCAACACATTTTAATATAGATTGAATGTTGAACGGCTTTGGATCGGCTGTTTGAACTTTGAAAATGTAACGGTTTTGGATTGACTGTATGTATGAAGTTAGATTAACATTGTCAATATCTTTTCTTGAGATAATAAGCTGAAAGATTATATCTGTTGTCATTACGCACTGAGCCACTGAGCATATAAGATCCTAACATAAGAGTGCTCTAAATTAAATGTCTCAACTTAGAAAAGATGATGGTACACATTGGTTGCTGCAATGGAAGGAAAAGATAAAAAGGGACTTGTTAGTGACCCAAAGAGATATAATGTCACTTTTATAAAAGAAAATGCATTGTTGCTTGAGCTTAATGATCACATTTTGCAGCATAAAACCATGTCTCTCGCCTATTTTTCATTATGGCTCCACTTGTCAAAAAGATGGTCTAAAAAGACCAAAAGACACCTTCCCACTTCAATTAAAAGAAATTATTGTAATCCCGCAACTTTTTTAGGGTTAAATTTGTAAGGATCTCAATTATCATCAGCACATTAATTCAAATGTTTGGATTGCCAAAGAATAGCTGCTCTTCCAAATAGCAATGTTATTCCCAATTCAATGCAATCCAAACAACTAACAGGGGATGTTTGGATGCGAGTTAGAATAGCTAGAATAGTGAAATTTAGGATTAGTAGATGAGAATAGAGAAAAATTAGTGATATTCAGATTAGTGTGAAAATTATGCTATTCGGATTAGTAAAAATATTGTTTGGATTGTACATTTGGAATAGTAAATAGTTGTAACATAAAAAAAGATTGTCAACAAGGTGCTAATTAAGAGGAAAAATAGGTAATTGGGGTCTTAAACGAATTGTCACGATGTGGAGATGTCAAAAGTGACGTTAACTTTGTCATTTTGGGACTGTGTTAGCGGAAATTCGAGAAAAAAATATTTTTTTTCTCTCTCTTCACACATCCGAATAGTAGTTATTCCAACATTTACAAGGAATATAAAATAGCATCTATTCTAGCTATTCTAGCTATTCCGAATAGCAAAAATATTGTTTGAATGCACATTGCTATTCCGAATAGCCTCTATTCTCGAGGAGCCCCCTATTCTAGCTATTCTCACTTCATCCAAACATACCCTTTAAAGAGTTATTATGAATAGCTAAGAACAACACTAATAGCGTTGTTCCTTGTAATAAAGATGAAATAATGGTTATTTTCGTGTGGTAGAGAAAGAGAGAGGAAAGGTACTTTATTTTTAGATTTCGTCACAATTTCAATTTAACAAAGTTGACATCACTTCTGTCATATTCACATCGTGACAATTGACTTGAGAGTTAGGACCCCACTCATCTATCTTTCTTTTTCCATAGCATCACATTAACATTATTTTTTCTCAGTTACAACTATTCACTATTCCAAATGTATAATTCAAACAACATTCTTACTAATCCGAATTGCACCAAATTAACCAAAATAATACTATTTTCACACTAATATGAAAATCACTATTTTCTCTCTATTCTCATCTACTAATATCAATTCCTCTATTCTTACACTAATCCTTGCACGATTCAAACATGTATGTATAGATACAGAGTTAAAATCAAGTTTTCCAACTTTATATTTCCAGAATTTTTTTCAATCAAATTTTGAACATACGACGTCTAACATAGAAAATATTATCTTAATCACTATATCAAAAATGAATATTGTCCAAATTCAGAATAGCTTCATGAAGAAAAACAATATCCCCAAAAGTAGACAAAAATTGAATTAGGTCGATAGAAACTAAAAACTTTTTGAAAAATTCAGTTATGCGAAAGGCTTAATATAAATATTTTTTTATAATTAATTAGTCAATGACACGAAATTAAGAGTGAAATAACACTAACTAAGTAGCATATTAATGCTACTAAGTCCAAAAAAATTGGTGGACATCCCTGTTCGCTGTGGCAATAAAGGTATATAATACCATGTAATGAGTCGTAGAGAAACGCCCAATTAATTGTGATAACAAAAATAAACCAAATTAAACCAATTTAAATTAATATTACTAACAAAAATATTTAGTTGGCATAAATTCAATTAATATTAATAACAAAAATATTTAAAAACACGGCTGAATTTCATAATTCGATATTTTATTTCTACCAAGTTCTTCAGTAAGATTTCGGGTATGTCATTAAATTAATTAACTTTTATTATTTAAAAAATTCAATGAACTTGTATTTTTAAATGAGGATGGTTCAAGACTTCAAATGCATTCAGTTTTAGACTTTTAGTGTCACCAATATACCTCTATTTTTAATTTTAATAATTTTAAATTTAAAACTTAATTTTCAAAATTAAATAAAACCATTAGTAAAGTTAGCATGTGTTGTGCTCACCAAGAGGGTTTGGTGAGAACAACTCCAAAAGTTTATTGGATTGGCTTCAAATGACAAATTCAAACTATTGAAACCGATCTACTTCACATGTGATGCATGTACATGCAAAATTTTGAATTCATTTAATATAAAGTCAAACGGTCAAAACATAATGAAAAATGAATGCATAAAATTATAAAAAGTTAATTTATTTTATCGCTTGACTTTGTGCACACATCACTCATGTAGCAGATTGGTTTCAACGGTTAGAATTTGTAATTTGAAGCCAATCCGATAGATTTTTGAAGTTGTGCTCGCCAAACCTTTTTGATTAGCACAACACACACTAGCTTTACTCTATATACAAGATTATGGCATTCAATTTTGTTTTAATTGTTACAATAGCTTTAAAAAAAAAACACATTGTTGCGAATAAGTTTTGAACATTGATTTGTCAATATATTGATTCAATATGAAAATAAAACAGAAAAGTAATAATTTTTTATGTTCATGTTGAGAAAATAATATTGATTACATTCAACGATTTTATTTTAACATGTAAATTTTCAAAAAATTTAAATTAAAAAATGAAAAAAGTAAAGACATGTTAAAGACAAAAAAAACAAAAACAAAAACATTTAAATCATTTTCTTTTTAAATACTAAACTTCTTAAATATTTACATATTTGCTACATATGATAGAACTATTGCCATAGTTGGTGGAACTATTTCTTGCTAAAATGGAGCCTTTTTTCAAGGTGGTCCAATTGACCACCCTGTTTTGGACCAATTATTTTTTGTTCAAATTTGATTATATATTAAAAAGGACTTTCCATCTCAAAAATTTGATTGGGACAAAAGGTTGATGTACCAACAGGTCCTGCACTCTCCTTTCTTTAATATGGATATTTCTGTACCACTTGTAGACGGCCATCACCGACATTTTTATTAATATTCAAAGTTAACTACAAATTAATTATTATACCCACGTTTTCTGACTTTTGCCAAAAATATCCAAACCAGTCATAAAATGGCCGGTTTTTTTTTATTTTTTTTTTTTAGAGACACTATGAAGAGCAAGATAATAAAATCTAACACTGAAAATTCAAATTTATTGTTTAAATTATTTGTTAGATTACTTCTTTTGATTTATAATTAGCATATTTATACTAAAATACACTAGATTACTTGAAATTATGTTGAATTACACTATATTACAATAAATTATGTTGAATTATGCTAAATTACAATAACTTCGCTAATTATACTGAAATACGGTAAATTACACGAAACTACGCAAAATTACGCTAAAGTAGACCGATTTTGTGCAATCTTTCATGAATCATAAAAAATAGTAAACAAATTCCGAAAATAGTAAAAATTGGTATTCTACAAGTTCTTTATGTAACTAATTTACTGAGCTACTTAGATTGAATAATAGAAATGAAAATTTTAATCGGAAACTTCAACTCAAGTTTTGAGGCTCTTCCCTTTATTTTTTTGGCAATTCTGAATTTTGAAAGCCAGCATAGCTAGGACGAACGCATATGTTCTTTTGCAAGCTTTACGAAAAGTGGTCATTTACTGAAATCGGACACTCGAGCGCCGTTTTATGGCCGTTTGAAGTTTCGTCGTCGTTTTTCGCCTTTTCAGTGAAGATATCGTCCCTATTCATATGTAATTTAGCGTATTTTTTCCGTATTTTAGCGTAATGTAATTTAGTGTAATTTACCTTAATATAGTGTAATTCAACATAATTTAAGTAATTTAGCATATTTTAGTATAAACATGCTAATTATATATCAAAAGAAGTAATCTACAAATAATTTAAACAAAAAATTCGAATTTTCAGCGTAAGATTTCATTATCTTGCTCTTCATAGTGTCTCTAAAAAAAAAAAAAACGGGCCATTATGTGGCCAGTTTGGACATTTTTGGCAAAAGTCAGGAAACGTGGGTATAATAATTAATTTGTAATTAACTTTGGATATTAATAAAAATGTCGGCGGCCATCATCCTATAGCAGTGAGTCCATACAAAATATTAGTTCTTCTTCAAGGAAAACATACATAAAATATTAGTTGTATTTCTTGTGCTTTAATTAATGGTGAAGTCATACAGAGCTCAGAGGGCACTTGTTCCCTCCTAACTATTTCTTTTTTAAAGTTATTTTAATTTCATAATTTTTTCAGAAAAATTTATGAGAAAAATACTTAAAATTTAAAAATTATAAAATGATACATCACCCTAGATAATTATTCTCAAAATATGTTTCTCTTTCTATATTTTTATGAGAAAAAATTATAAAAATATACTTATTATCCAAAATACTTTCGTTCTAAAATTTTGTTCCAACCTACTAAATATCTTGGCACCATTTGTTCTTTGAGACATTTTTTAGAATATAACTTAACATGGTACAGAGATAAGAAGTAAGAATTCAAACTTCTATAACAACAAAATAAGTAATGGGACTGAATATATCAACTACAAGAACAATTAATTGGTATTTTTTTTTATAATTTTATCAAATCAATAAAGAAACTTCAAAATTAAATGTGTATTCAATATATAAATATGAAGTGTTAAGCTTTAAACAATTTAGACTTTTCTGTACACTTCTTTTAAAAAATGAAGTGTCAATTGACCTTTAATTAAAAAATATGACTTGTGTATGGGATCTGAGTGGGTACCAATTAATTGGCACAATCTGATGGTGCACACTAAATCTCCACCTTCAGAATTTATATTTTTTTTTACACATTCACAAGCATTTAATTCACCAACAGGCCACAGCTGTTAGCATTATATTTCCAGCTATTCTCTCTTCCAGTTTGTATATTATCAGTGAAGCTTTCTTTTTACTTTATTCTAGTATAACTTATTTTAATAAAATTACACTGTTGACCCTAGCAACATTTGTTGGTATCAAAACAATTATATTCCCAAAATTGAAAGCCTTGTATATTAATGAATTGATACAATAAAATTAATTGAAACACATGTAGGCGGATTGGCATATAATTAAACACTACTCATCTTTTTATTAACATAACATTTTTAAAAAATAAAAATGATAAGACAATTTTAACCTTAAATATCTTTCCAGCTGTCATACCTTTTCATAATGTAAATAATATTGTGATTGTTTATTAATTATTTAATTCTCATAATTGCTAGATATTATTTTTCTTTTTTTTTTATTTTGCATTGGATATGAAAATTTTGGACCAATGACTCATCACAAGAAGCATATTAGGAATAAGTTTATTTTACTTAATTTTACCATGATAAAATGTAATTTTTTTTATTGTAGTACTTTTTTTAATCATAAGTTAATTGTTAAAATTATTCATAATGATTACCATTCAGTATGTCTTTTATGATAATATGTAATGTCAAAACATATTTTTTATGATAATTCATGTTTAATTAAAATAAGTAATTATGTCAATTTCTTTAGTTATTTTTGTGAAATAAATGTTAATTGTCAATAAAATATGTGGAGCTGGTTAAAATATATCAATATATACAATGTTGCTAGATTTTCATAATATAATAAGATCTTTCACTCTTGTATTCTCTTTTCTAAAATTCTGAAGATGTACAAAATACAAATAACAAATACAGCATAATATATACTTATTTTATAAATCTAACTTTAAGAAAGAAAATCATATAATAATATATTAGAGAGGAACATATTTTACGAACATAATTTTTTAAGGAAAGAAAATTCTATGATAATATATAAATAGAGTAGTTTCTAAAGAAATAATTCACAAATGGTAAAATTGTTCATATATTAAAATATTTAGATCATGTTGTGTTAATAAACCGATAACTAGTGTTAATAAATTAATATCATTCCCCGTGCTAGGCATATATACATCAAAAATTAATTAGAAATTTTAACTGATTAATTGATAAGTAAGAAGTAATATACTTGGTTAAATCTATTTTACAAGTTGAATTGGAAATTAAAAGGAAAACGGTAACAGGAACTGAATATTTTAATTGATGAAGGTTACATTTTATTTTACAAGTTGAATTGGAAATTAAAAGGAAAACGGTAACAGGAACTGAATATTTTAATTGATGAAGGTTACATTTTATTTTACAATGTTTCTTGTATATTTACACCAAAGATTTAAAAGAGGAAAAGGCTGCCTGATTTGCGTGATTTAGTCTGGTGGGAGGAATGCTGGAGCCGAAATTTTTATTTATAACATAGTTAAAAAATAAATAAATCAAATAACAATCGTTTTTGGGAATTTTGATTTTCACCACGACTGCACCAGCATTCTACGGACCCTTAAATGGGTCCGCAGAACCATTCTGCGGACTCATTTTTTTTTTCAAACTTTGAGATATCTCATAAATATGGCACATATTCCTAGAACAAAAAATATTAAAAAACCATTCTGCCGGGTTGTACATTGTACAGGTTCCTGATAGCACCTCCTAGTTTCACTAAAATATTAAAAAAAACATTCTACCTCGATTAAAAAAAAAATGGGTCTGCAGAACGCCTGTGCGGTCTCCAATATTTGAGTCCGCAAAATGCCGGTGCGGCCGTGGTAAAAATCTAAATTCCAGAGAACGATGGTTATTCGGTTTTTTTTTTTTTGAAGTACGTTATAAATAAAAATTTCGGATGCTGGAGAGACTTTTGAGTTTTTCTTCTTCTTTTAGAGTAGTATTAATTAAGGAATGCTAACAAGTATGTGTGAATTAAATGTGTGAGAATCTTAAAGAAATTTAAAATCAGAAGGTAGAGATTAAATTATTGTGCACTATCAGATTGTGCCAATTAATTGGCACCCACTCCAAACCCCTTGTGTGTCCAACTGTCCATGAACAAATTTAGTGCCACTTAGATTCCCCATAATTATACTTAAAATTTTATAAAATCAAAACTGTAGATATTTTATATGAGTAGGGTTAAAATACCATTGGTTTTGTGCTCCAATCATGCTCCACATCTTTATTTTCATTTTCAAAGTCCGAACAGTCGATCCGAACTGTTCACCATGATATTTGTATTAAAATGTGCTTGAAACCAAATTTTATAATTTTTATAATTTTTTTACTAATTTTTAGATAGGTACAAATCATTGTTTTTAGAAGATTTTGGCCCATCCAAAACAGAGATTTTGTACCTATCTAAAAATATAGTAAAAAAGTTTCAAAAAATTTAAAATTGTCTCCAAGCACATTTTACTATGAAGATCATACTGAGCAGTTCGGATCGATTGTTCGAACTTTGAAAACGGAGAAAAAAACATGGAGTATGATTGAAGCACAAAATCAATAGTGAATTTTAACCCTACTCATATATGGGTGTATCAAATAGTGCATCAAATTTAACTGATTCATCATTCAATGAGCGATTTAGAAAATGAATAGTTTGTTTCTCATAAAAAGTTAATACTTTAGTTTATTTTGATATATGTCTAAACAATTCTCAAATTATACCTAAGTTGTATGTGATCCATTTATGTGATAAAAAATACTTGTAATTAATTTTAATTTTTTATTTTAATATAAATGACGATTGATTTTTGTGGTTGTAACATATAAATCGTTATATCCCTTCCTTTTTTCCGATCATCATTATATCATCATCGTCGTAGTCTTTGTTGTTATTGTTATCATCACAAAGATTTGCTTATTGTTTTTTAAATATTCGCAGAGACTGCGAAGTGGTGAACGGGGCTCGAACTCTCGACCTTTGAGTAGTCCCAGTCTTAAGACCTTTTTTTCTAACTAACTATACTACCGCCCATCTCAAGATTTGCTTTTTGTTGCTGTTGTTATTATTTTTAATAATTAATATTTGGTTTTGATCAATCATCACAAATCAGGGGCGCAAGAAGATATAGGAGAAAGAATACTAAGCAACTCATACAAATTAAATTTTGCATTTTTATTCTTTAAAATGTTTAAATTTTGTAAAAATTATAGTTCTTCTCATAAAATAAAGTTTTTTTTTTAAGGTTGTCAGGCGAACAGCCCGGACAACAATTTGTATTAAAAACTGAAAGTATTTACAGCGCCTCAGTGAGACAAACTACAACCTACAATCTATTAGGGTATGTTTGGTTGGGTTGAGATTAGGATATTCCGAATAGCCTATTCGGCGTTTGGTTGGATCAGAATAGCTAAAATAGGGAATTCAAACTTTTTGTCTTATTAGAATAGACTATTTCAAAAAAATTTAAAATTTAGTTATTCTAATAAGACAAACGACAGCTATTCTTAATTTGACTATTCTAACTATTATTGTTTTGTAACCAAACATACCTAAGTTATAATTAAATCGTAAACAAAACAGCCATGAACGAAGTGAAGGTGGCTTCGTGCCTTCTCTGCATGAGGTCAATTTGGGTTCGATGCCCATCGGACTCAAAGTGAGTTCGATGGGTTTGATGACCATCCGATCTGTTTTAAAATTCGCGCCCGCAATTTTGACGTATGCTTTAAAATTTGTGTGCACGGATCTTAAAGTGGATCGGACGGTCCCGAAACCCATCGGACCCAAGCAGCTCTCTCTCTCTGCATACGTACTCTTCTTCCGGTATTGTACAGTTACACACTATCATACCACTGTTTGGATCTGGACCACCGTTTCATTTCATAAAATAAAGTTACATGATGAATTTTTAACCAGCTCCTCAATCTCAATTTTCTGATTATATCCCTGTCACAGACAACTTCACGCACTACAGCATAGAAGATCTAAATGAATAAAAAATAATATGAAGCCTAACTGGCGCAGAAATCATGGATCCACCAACTTTTCAAATCAAAAAAGAAGGGAAAAAAATTAAAATAAATGCCTCTTTTGGATTTCTTTATCTTAGAAGTTGGTTGCTGAGGAGCGGGGCATAAGCGGTTGTAATGTCATTTTCTGAAAACGAGTAAAGAGCAGATATTACGGATATTCTGTGCACCTTTCAGTGGAAGCATTTATGTGGCAGATACAAGATATATAACACATCATTGTCTATTAGTTTAGTTCCATATTCAACAATAAATTTGAATCTAAATCGTGTTCTGTGTATAAATCAGTTTCGATATATTCATATAACGTATAGAAATTTTCAAAATTATCTACAAATTGTACAAGTTATGTCAAAAATTATCTACGAAAACATTCTTTTATGATTTTTCTTATATAAATAATAATAACAAGATTCGCGAAGAATTTGTAGATTAGTTGTGATTTCTTCATTTTTAGCATCAAATGACAAATTATCTGATTTAAATTATTCAGGCATTTTACAATTTATTTCCGTGTTGTTTTTACATTATCCCTGAACGAAAACTTCAGAATTTATATATCCATATATGCACTACAAGAAATAAGCTAAGCCCGAATTATATTTGAATATCATAAATTTTAACCTCGTCATAGTATTCGTGAATAATGAATGTGTTACTATGATGTATATATTTCACATGTGATGACCCAAGTAGTGTATTGAAATAACCCGGCCGGTCCAGGACCGGACCGGACAACCCGTGGTTTGGACCTGGACCGCCCCGGACCGTACCCAAATCCGGACCGGACCTTGGCTAGAAACAGGTCTAGCAAGGGTTTGGGTCACTAATTTTCACTAGAACCGTGTAGGACCGGACTGGACCAAACCCAGACCGGACCTTTCAAGCTATTCTGACCTCTGTAAATTAATCATTATAACTGTATCAATCTGTAATATTTTTGTATAGAGAAATTATATTATCTGAAAACTAGAGTTTTATACCTTTATTTTGATATAAAGAACACAAAAATCCATGTAGCCATTTTCTCTAATTGAATTTTGAATCTGGTCAAAATTATAAGACTACTCACTGGAATTTCAGCTTTTCTGATTTCTGACCTCTGTCAATTAATTGTTACAACTGTACCAATCTGTAATATTTTTGTATAGATAAATTATATTATCTGAAAACTACACCTTCATACCTTTATTTTGATATAAAGAACACAAAAATTCATGTAGTCATTTTCTCTAAATTGAATTTTTAATCTGGTCAAAATTATTGGACTACTCACTGAAATTTCAGCTTTTCTGATTTCTGACCTATGTCAATTAATCGTTAAAACTGTACCAATCTGTAATATTTTTGTATAGAGAAATTATATTATCTGAAAACTAGACTTTCATGCCTTTATTTTGATATAAATAACACAAAAATTCATATAGCCAGTTCTCTAAATTGAATTTTGAATCTGATCAAAATTATTGGACTGCTCACTGAAAAAAAAATTAAAAAAAAATAAAGACCAGAACTCGGACCGGACCTGGACCAGACCGTGTAAATTTGGACCACGGTCCTAGCACGGGTTTGGGCCAACTACAAAAATCAGACCCGCCGGATCCGAACCGTTTAAACCCATAGACCCGTAAGAACCGTGGACCGTCAGAACCGTGGACCGACCGAATCTGAACCAGACCGAATCGGACGGACCGGACCGGACCGGACCGGACCGTCCCGTTTGCAAAACACTAGACCTAACACATGTTTGCCCGCTTTGAACGCCACATTGAGAGACTATGTTCAAAATCATAGCTTTTCATTATTTGCCGCTCCTCACCGTTCCCTTCCCCACTAAGCTTTCTTTTCTCTTCTATCAATCAATACCAAAGAAGCCCATTTCATTTTATCTACAAGTAATTTACAAACATGTCTATTATCTATGAATTCACATCCTCCCCGGTACCGTAATAGAGAATCTTTTACAATTATTGGATATGGACCGTTCTTTTTAACTTGGCACGAATCTCAAAGCCCAATAATACTGCCCCCTGCGCTAGCCCGAATATCAAAGCGGCTGAGAGTTAATCTCAAACCGTAAAGTGAAGGGAATCTTTTACAGTAATGGAGGGGATACTTGTTCTATTATCTATAGCGTGTTGAAATTGCAAGACCACTAAAAATAAACAAGTAGGAATAAATATGTCAAAATTCAAAACGAGTTTAAATAATGCAGAGTCTAATTATTCAACAATTGAAAGATAATTTCAAGTATATATCATATTTGAGTATAGGAAAGATATATAATGAATAAAGCTAAAATTTTGTAAAATATACTATCACTCAAGTATTTCGAAAATATCTTTTACAATGAGTAAGAAACTAAAGATTTACAACTTTCTTTTCATATATATACATGGAGACAATTTTAATATGGAGAATACGTTGAGCACTTCAGATCAATTATTTGAACTTTGAAACTGCAAAAACGAATTGGTAGTACCAAAGCTTAGGAACTACCACTTTGATCTTAGCTAACCTATATATATATATATATATATATATATATATATATAGAGTATGGCTAACGTGCTTGCTCTAGAACTTCAGCGATATGCTTCCGGGGGCATATCTTAATGTTTGATGTTCAAACAACAAATGCAAACCGTTAGATGTGATCTCTATATTAAAATCTGCTTGGAGACCAAATTTTACATTTTTTGGAATTTTTTTACTATTTATTAAGCCACTTTGAAAATTCCTGATCATATGGTCCAGACTGTTTTTACTGTTCACCCGGATCTGGAATTTTCAAAGTGGCTTAATAAATAGTAAAAAAATTCGAAAAAATGTAAAATTTGGTCTCCAAGCAGATTTTAATATAGATTGAACATCTAACGGTTTGAATTTGTTGTTTGAACATCAAACACTAAGATATGCCCCCCGGAAGCACGAGGCCGAAATGCTTCCAGAAGCACATTAGCCATACTCTATATATATATAGGGATATCAAAATGTTTGTTCCGGAGTTGTGGTGCAACCAATTAGTTTTCTGACTTTCAAAGTCCAAACAGCCAATCCAAACAGTTAGATGTGATCTCTATATTAAAATGTGCTTGGAGACCAAATTTTATATTTTTTGAATTTTTTTTACTATTTATCAAGTCAGTTTTAAAATCATTGATTTTAATAAACAGTGAACAATTTCTGGATCATTGAAACCAACGATTTTAAAACTGACTTAATAAATAGTAAAAAAGTTTCCAAAAATATGAAATTTAGTCTCCAAGCACATTTTATTATAAATTGAATGTTGAACGGTTTTGATCGACCGTTTGGACTTTGAAAAAAAAAACGAAACGTTTGTTCCACAGCCTAGGAACAAACGTTTTGATATTAGCCAACCCCCCTCTCTCTCTCTCTATATATATATATATATATATATATATATGTATAAATAATGTCAACAAGTATTTTTGCACTCTTTAGCATACACTCATTTAATATCCTCAATGATATGGTTCAAACTAAAAGATTATAATTATAGACGTGTTCTTCACTGTTTAGATAGGCATATGTATTAAATTTGAGATAATTATGAATTTAATTATTCGTCTATCAAATAATTATTAAAACTTAACCATTAAATTTTTTAAATAATTTGATGAGAAGCTAAATAACTTTCAAATTAGATAGGAATACATTTGAGTTAATTATGATTTTAATTAGTCGTCTATCAAATAATTATTAAAACTTAACCATTAAATTCTTAACTAATTTGATGAGAAGCTATATTACTTTCAAATTTGTCCAAATTTTAGTGCTATGCTTATACAATTAATGAAGAACATATATCCAATTTTAATTTTTTTTTACTAGCAATAATCTATAATTAAAAGGTCAAGATCGATGTACTTATAAATCGTTTTCCTTTCGTGATAAAATGCTGCCATGCATAACAAATGGATAAAATAGAAATTAATGCATATGTCATATGTCATATTTATATTATATGACACACAAAATAGCTTCAAAGAAAAACCATTTTGTTCCAAATAGAACTCGAATTTTTTTTTCTTAAACAGTATAATCTAAGAGCATTTTTGCAATATCACCCATCACTTATTCTCATTTTAGATGCTTCATGAAGTAATGGGGTCTACCACCGCTCCCATCAATCATGGCATTTGTACATTAAACCATTTTCCAGTTGTATATTAATTAGCACCAAATCCCTCCTACTACCCTCTCAGCAAGGCCAGGGATCTCTCTCTCTTCTCTCTCTTTTGTGAGGTTCCAACCTCACATAGAGAGAGAGATCCCATTATCTGATTATCTCAAATCCATACCAAATTACAAATTGATCACCTATCTAGTTATATCCTTCATGGAGCTTCGTTCAAATATTAGGAAAAAAAGACTATCGAACTACCTGAGAGCAATCTATTTTATGATGAGAAAAGGTCTTATATCAAAGAGGAAGCTCCTAATGGACCTAAACCTAGCCATGAAACGACGCAACAAGGTCCTCAGTAGATCATTCACAAATATTTTCTTACATGGTTCGAAACGCGATCTAGGGTTCGGTCTACGTGAATACGAGTTCTCTTGCAGCAACAGCCCCAACCCGGCTGTTTTTTCGCACAAGCGCCGCCACAACTACTTCCCGTGCCTCGGTTCAGTGTCTGAGGAGCCTGAAATGTGGTGGTCGCATGGTGTTGCGCTGCGACGGATTGAGTACTCGCCATCCCCATCGCCGAAGATATCTTTGTTCACGGTATATAAGATGCTATATCTTACGATCTAATACCATATTTCTATTTAATTTTAAAATTTTGTTCTTGGTAGCAGGACACTCAAAATTGAAATTTTACAAAATCTATACAAGTATAAAATTATTTTGTAACATATATATAGCTATAGCTGGGCGTTCTATAATATTGGATGACAATATATATTCACCAAAAAAAAAAATACAGCGTCATTTATGATCATCCAGAATTATAATATTTACAAACAAAAAAAATCTCGTCTCAAACATATTTGAATTATATCATCAGTGTGTGGTTTAATTAATATTTCATATATAACATACAATTCTTGGATATATAACAGTCTGGAGAGCTGGCGCCAGGTGAGAAACGGAGTCTAACACCATCGCCGATATCAATAAGAATAATCGATTATTCAGATGAAGAAGAGGAGCAAGATGTGCCACAAGAAGAAAACATAGTAGACGGTGAGGCCGAGGAGTTCATAAGGCGATTTTACGAGCAATTACAGGCTCAAAATCGAATCGCTCTCTTGGAGTATCAAGAGAGAGAATACCAGAAAATGTTAGCCTGAGAAGCATGCATGACATTGTACATATGTATGTACATCAATGTGTGTATAAAGATTATCAGATGTTCCCTAATTTCAGATTGTATGATGACTATTTCATCTTTTTAAATACATTAGCCTGTATTTAAACTGATTGTGGTATTTCCATTTGCATATGGTATGTAGATGGAGATTATTGCCTCTTATGTGTATTTTTATGTTTCCTGCCATGCATCATGATCATTTTTATTATGTTGAATGATGCATTTCTCTTGATTTTATAATAAAATTAGCATTATCACTTTGTTTTCTCTAGAGACCTTTGATGGTTATGGATTGCCATATGATTATTATGATAACATTTAAATAAACACAAAATACACGCAAATTATGTAAACAAAAAAATTGAGTGAAATTAAAGAGGGCTCAAAGCGCACTTTTTCATAAATTAATCCTGTTGATTTTGAATTATCTTAACCATATAATTTAACTTGGCATGATTTTCAACAATATATTTACATCTTTTAAAAATATCAATTCCTTATATTTTGTTGGGTTCAATCAAGCCCTACAATACTACATTATGATCCAATCAAGTTTTTAAAATTATTTTAGCTTGAAGTGATTCCTTCAAAATTTTAATACTAATGAATTATTTAAATAGTAGTTTACTTCAGCAGTGAGATTTGATAAATGATATACCATTAATTAAAAGAATAATTATTTTAGTACCCGCGCTACAGTACCCGCACTTAGAGGAATAATGTACTATGGTCCCCACTAATTATTATTCTAAAAAGATATTATATGTTCCCCACTAATTATTATTCTAAAATTCCAGCAACACCCTTCCTCTATGATCCGCGTCAACCTTCCTCTAATGAAATAGTGGGGACCCCATATCACCGCATCAACTTTACCCAATCATCACCGCGTCAACCTTCTTCTAACAAAAATAGTTGACCACATAGGTAAAAATACTTTAGTGCAGAGGTATAAATACTTGCAGTACTTAATATTAATACTTTCAGACGTCATCTAGTGTCATATGTAAAAAATATTTGAGTGGTCCCCTAATGCGGGTACAACGCGAGGATTTTTCAAGAAAAGGTGCGGGTACGGTTATTTAAGGAAAATTCATATATTATATATGTAGTTCATTGTATAGATATAAATACTTATCTTGTTTGAGCTATATACTTCGATCACAATATTACTATTAATATTTGTAAAACAAAATTACAGTTTTGGAACAGTTGCGTGGTCCCCTAATGCGGGTAGGACGCGAGAATTTTTCAAAAAAAGGTGCGGGTACGGTTATTTAAGGAAAATTCATATATCACATATGTAGTTCATTGTATAGATATAAATACTTGTCTTGTTTGAACTATATACTTCACAATGTTACTATTAATATTTGTAAAACAAAATTACAGTCTTGGAATGGTTGCGTGGTCTCCTAATGCGGGTACGACGCGAGGATTTTTCAAAAAAAGGTGCGGGTACAGTTATTTAAGGAAAATTCATATATTATATATGTAGTTCATTGTATAGATATAAATACGTACTTGTCTTGTTTGAACTATATACTTCACAATGTTACTATTAATATTTGTAAAACAAAATTACTGTTTTGGAACGGTTACGGTCCCCACAAACAGTTATGGCAGTTTAGGTGCGGGTACTCAACTGCGGTACTCATATCAGCTTCCTAATTAAAAATGACTTCAGAATTTTAATTTTATTCCATAATAACCGTGCACTACGAATCGATGAATAATTAGAAAGCATTTTAGCAGAAATAACCGAATTCTACAATAATTTATCGGTATATATAAAATCTTAAATAAATAAAATCCATGCTTAATTTTGATAATTGAGTCGTGAACAAACAAAATTAAAAATGAAGGATTAGAGCAAATCCATTATACACTAAGCCCATCATTTTCCATAAGACATTATAAAAGTTCAAAACTTAATTTTAATTTGTGATTGTTGTCTGTAAAACTTTTAATTTTGCCAATCATTCTTTAAACTATGCAATGAGTGATTAATTAATTAACAATTGTAGCAGTTAATTTACTATTTAATGCCCAATCTTAAGTGTTTACTAGAATATTGTTGATAACTTGATCCTTGTTAATTAAAATATTTTTATGAATTATAATACTTCGTAATTTTCATTATCAATTTTAAACTAGCAATAATTTTCTACTTCATTATGTTTGCTAGTTTTAAGGTATAATAAATAGAGTTGTATTAATTAATTTAATTATTTATGAAACTGTATGCTTCCTAATTGAGAATAAAATAAACCATGCAAAATAAAAATCAAAATGGCAAATATCTCTTGTATTATGAATATTTAATCATGTGCCCATATTATTTTAAGAAAATTACCAACTTTCTATAAATTAAACAGTCATAATCATAATTTTCACTACTATACTACAAACATCAAACAGTATTCTGGTCATTTTGTACTTAAAATTGAATATGAAATAATAAATTTTCACTACAAACATCAAACAGTCAGGGTTTTATTGTCATTGATGCATAGTATGAGGAGTAATTATCAAAATAAAAGTTTGAATATCAACTTGTCAGATATACTCTGGTACACAGAGTAAGGTACAAAAAATAAAAATAAAAAACAAACTTTGATCATTTTGGATATGTTATTCAATTTAATATTATTTAAGAAACTATTTATTTGTTCCTAAATTAGATAAATATTAATTTGTAAATAATAATACTACAAATGTTTAGGAGTGGTCTATTTATCATCCATATTTAGTAATAATGATAATGATAATAGTAAAATAATAATAGGAATAGGAATAGGAATAGTAATAAGTGAGATAAAAAAAAATATGAGAGATTCTGAATCCAGACAGGTGATTATCAAAAACAAGCAAAGTTAGGGTGTGATGTGCTCATCAAGAGGTTTTGGTGAGCACAACTCCAAAAATCTATCGAATTGGCTTCAAATAAGAAATCAAAACCGTTGAAATTCATCTACTTCATGAGTGATGCATGTACATGAAAAAATTTGAAAGTTTCGAATTAATTTAGCACAAGGTCAATCAAAGAAATGAATACATAAAACAACTTATAACTTAAAAATGTTTATTTTTTTTACCGCTTGACTTTATACTAAATATATTCAAAACTTCGAAAAAAAATTATGTGCATGTATCATTTATAAAGTAGATGGATTTCAACAGTTTGAATTTATTGTTTGAAGCCAATCCAATAGATTTTTAGAGTTGTGCTCACCAAATCCTCTTGGTGAGCACATCACACCCTAACTTTGTTCATCAAAAACAAAAGTTCGGAGAACTATTTGTTAAATTATTAAATTAGGTGGATCTTGTAACACAATTATTGAAGAAAATAACACTGATTGAAAATCCATATTTGTTATGAATCATTGGCATCAGAGAAATATATATACTCGCATTCATGGACTCATTGTCCGTATACAGACTTGTTTTAATTATACAACGAAATGCAGCGTGTATTATGTCCGTGTCACGGCCCATACGTACATTATGGTCCACGTGTAGGGCCACACAACTTTTAAATTAATACCTGTGTTATGACTTGTGAAAGATTACGAGTTTCGGAGTATGTGTCGGTTGCTAAATAAAAATAATATTAGAGACAAAAGGAAAGATAGCAGCGGATGAACACTGGAGAAGGTAAGCTCTAAGCTGTAAAGAGTGCCACTGCGGATCCTCAAAAGAAACCGCGTAGATCACAGTGTGGCGGGACCAGAGTGACAAATGAATTATTCGAGTTCAACTAGATTAAAAATTCGTGATTTGAAAATAAGTTGAATATAATTTGGAAATTATTCGGATCAGAGATTTCAGTCCTACAAAGAAATAAAAAAAAAACCAAAAAAAAATGTTCTGAGAAAAATTCGCAAAAAATTTGCAAAAAATTCATAAAATTAAGAAAAAGTTCGTAAATTATTCGAGAATAGTTCGGTCAAAGTTTGGTCAATCAAATAATTCTTTGTTCAGTTTATTATCACAAAAAAACAAATTATTCGCTAAGTTTGTGACTGCCGGGACCACGTCGGTCCTGTAATGGAGAAACGGACATACTGTTGTCCGTTTGATTCGTTCATCAGACGATCAACATTTCCCTTACTTTTTCCTCATTTCTCTGATCTGTAATATTCTGTGCAGCCAACTACAACAATTTGCTACAAGAGATGATAAAGCCCGTTACGCAATATTTTTCAAATCGATGCCACACAACATCTCTTGCAAAAAAAAGTTCCTTGGCCAAGAGTGAAGGATTTCTCCAATTTTCTACTGATTATAGGCTTATAGCACTATTCTTCGAGTGTAACGTTCAATATGCTTCGTTAGAGGGTTCAACGTAGGGGTCTCAATGACGGAAATAAAAAGGATTGCAGATAGCTGTGATTTCAACTTCAACCGTTTATATGTTTCGAGATTCATGCATAAAAACTAACTTCTTTTGAGATTTCTGTATTTCAATAAATGAACGGTTGAAGTTAGAATCGCAGGGTCATTCGTGCACAAAAACTAACTTCTTTTGAGATTTATGCATTCCAGTAAATGAACAGTTGAGGTTAGAATCGCAAGGACCCTACGATCCTTTGGAACCGCAACTAATTTATTTTCGTCAATGACACCCTTTTATCCGTTTACCCGACTCCTTTTTATCTGTTTACTCGATCTGTAAAAAATAGGTAAGGGTAAGATTTTTATTTCGTTAACTTATCAGATACGGATAAGGGTAACGATTTATTCTTGTTATCTTACCCAATATTCTATAAGATAATTTTAAAAATAAAATTATATATATACATATATATTTGTATGAAAATAAGAGATGGGCAATGGTGAGTTGCGAAGTAAGGATCTTGTTTTACTTCACGCTCATATCTCCGTTTTCAAAGACCAAACAGTCGATTCGAACTGCTCAAGAAGATATCCATATTGAAATGTAAATGGAAACCCAATTTTACATTTTTTTTGAAAAAAATTTACTATTTTTTTAGATAGGTAGAAAACTGCTCTTTTTGAATAGTTCCGGACCATAAAAAACAGTGATTTTGAAATATTTTAAAAAAATAGTAAAAAATTTCCAAAAAATGTAAAATTTTGTCTCCAAGCACATTTCAATATGGATATCTTGTTGAGCGGCTCGGATCAACTGTTTGGTCTTTAAAAACGGAGATGTGATCGTGAAGTAAAACAAGATCCTTACTTCGCAACTCACCATAGCCCATCTCTGGAAAAAAAAATACATGATACAATAAAGTTTAGTATTTTACTAAATTTTCATAATACAAATTAGTTGTGTTCCTTATTATTTTTTCTTTTTTTGAAAAATATTTTATCGAAAGCACAAATCAATATGTTAATAGCACTTTATTATTCGTTTACTCGATCCGTACCGTATTCGAAAAGACGAGTAAGAGTAAAGATTTTTTTTCCGTTATCATAACAGGTACGGATATGAAAATTCCTCCACCCAACCTGTATCGTACCCATTGACACCCCTAGTTCAGTGTCCCCATTTTTTATATATTTATCATATGTTTTAATTCGAGAGAATTTGTAGTGTATGTATATTCATGTAAAATTTTAAAATAGTCAATTTTTTCATCAAAATATCATAATATCTAATACCCACTAAAATGTTATCCAATATCTACACTAAATTTAACATTGTATTTACCTTTTATATATTTAATATTTTATTTTATTCCTGTAAAAATAAAATAGACAAATATACCTTGCCACCTCCAGCTATTTTTGCTTTCCTCTCCTCCGCCACCGCCAACTTCTTCTTCGTGAAAATCAAACAATGCATTGTCACACGCCAAATCGAACTCCACCTCCCCCTCCCTCTTCGCCTCTCTCAAATCCCACCCTTCCCCTCACCAGAGGCGGATCCAGGATTTTCGTCAAGGGGACAAAAAAATACCGAATCGGGTTTAAATCTATTAATCAATTTGGTACTCGATAAAAAACAATGCTTTAAATTATACTTTCCAATACTTTGACTTGTAATTTCTGATGCTCTGACTTATAATTCTAATTACCAATCAAAATTCAACAAATTTATTTCAATTTTAACCCTAAATTTAACCCGAATTACAAATCAAATGTCCAGAAGGGGACAAAAAAAATTTTAGAGGGAGCAAAGTCGGTCGGAACCGATAAATCCCCCTGGAACCACCTGGGTCCGCCCCTGCCCCTCCCTCCAACCTCCTTTTCCGCGCCTTCACCGACCTCCGCCTCCCTGAGAAGGGCCTTAGCTCTTCTACCGAATTTAGATATGGATTTGGTGGGTTTCGTTAGGATTTAGGAATGTTTCTTTTATTTGATGTTCGTTTGTTTTGTTGTAAATTGTGTTTAACAGTGTTGATATTGAATTGTCATGGCGTTTAGTTATTTTCTAACGACTGGTACTATTCAGTACCAGTGCTTTGCGTGCAGTCTGATCTGGATGTTCCATTTTATGGTAAATCAAAGCATGTTTACTCATTTCGAGTGTTAGATATATATATTCTTTGGTGATAGTGTTCTTTGGTATATCCTTGATATATATATTGAGTGATAGTGTTCTTTGGTGATCAATATTTGGTTTGTTTCTCTGTTTTCTTTTGTTAAATGGCTTGGCCGAGCCATTGTCAGGTTCTTGAGGCAGTTGATGAAAATTGTTAAGTGATATGTTCTCTAATGCTCTGCAAATTGTTTTCTTACTCTCGCTCCCTTTTATATGTGTTTTAAAATAAACCATGTAATTGATGAATACATTTGTCAGGTACTCAGGTATCTATCTACTTTTTGAAACGAGGGGTATATTTGTCTATTTAATTTTTAAAATAATTGAATAAGATGTTAAATAAATAAAAGGGGATAATGGATAAAATGTTAAGTTTGAATTGGGGATATTGGATATTAATCATATTATGGTGTTTTGCATGGGTACACTGGAAATTCTCATTTTTAATTTTTTTAATGACACTGCTAAAGATGTAGTTATTAGTTAACAATATGATTAGTTACATAATAATTCATATAAAAAAATACAGAAAGAGTTATATTGTATCTTTGGTAGATCAAGCACTTGTTATTTTAGATGAGAGAAACAAATCTAATAAATGATAGCATATACGACATGACATAATTAAAACAATTCTTTTAATATATTATAGATTCTAATATAAATTCAAATTTATTTCGAATATAACATAAAAAAAATGTATCTGTGGGACTTAGACAGCAAGCATTTCATCTTCCAAGTTTCTTCCATTTCAACTACCGACAGCTAACATAGAGTTCGAATTCGGATCCAGTGAAATAACCCAATCTTTGGGTTTTGAATCGAGACCGTCCAATTCGAATCTGCGAAAATCCATTCCCAAATTGAGCGCACGCATCCCGACGACGAAATCGAATTCCGAGACAATCTCGAGCAACGAATTTGATTCGGATGGTCTCGAATCAAAATCCAAAGATTGAGTTACTTAAGGGGATCCGGACCCTAGAGTTCCGGGTATAAGCTGTAAACCACCAAAAAACTTTTTAAAAAAAATGAATATAACATTAGGTAAGGTAAGGTACCGACGTACCGTTACGGTCTTGTGTGGGTCTGGATTTGGTACCTTTTCTGCTTTCCACAATCTAGGTAGGTTGGCCCTTTTAAACAGAGGTCCGCTGTCAAGTGGGTCCTTCCTGCTACTTTGCTTCATTTGTAAATGTTTGACAGAATCATAAAAGTCCTCTGCTTCTATTTATTTTGCTCCATAGGGGACCAATTTCAGACTTTACAGTTCATATCAAATATGCAATTTCTGATTTTCTATTGCATAGCAATAACCTATTGTTCCGTTGATTGCATAGGTAACAATTGACATTTTTTCGGATTAACCTACCTATTTAAACAAATTGATTACAATTTTCATCAAACTAACATATACTTTGGTATCTAACTTAAATGAGTGAGGCTATGGTACTATGCATAGCGCGGATTGGTCCGTGCTACGGATCAATATTTCGTTTTCAAAATTCTAATGGTCGATCCGAACCGTTCATATGGTTTCCATATGAAAATGTACTTGTAAACTAAATTTACATTTTTTGGAATATTTTTACTATTTGTTTAGATGGGTAAAAAATCACTGTTTTTAGACCAATTTTTAGATCAAGTGATTTTCAACCCATCTAAAAAAATAGTAAAAAAAATCCAAAAAATATAAAATTTAGTTTACAAGTACATATTCATATGGAGACCACGTTGAACGGTTCGGATCGATCGTTAGGACTTTCAAACTGAAGATTCGAGTCCATAACGCGGGCTAATATGCGCTATGCATAGTGTAAGTTAGTCCGAAAAATTGTCAAGTATCGAGTTTATAGCTGGTATTTGGTCAATCAAGTGCAGTAGCATAGGCGGTATATATCCCTTATACCAGTTCTGAATACAAAAATCCAATACCAGGCAACCATGCCAGATATTTTCTCTGCAACAATTCTCATAGATAGTTACTAGGAACCTTGTGAATTTGTACCATCTAAGACGAACATAGTCATATTTTGCCAATCTTTTCTGTCGTTTGAAAAGCAGCAAAGACACAAGCAAACATCAGTGCATAATTGACATATTCTCTGGGCCTGGAAGCAATCGGGCATCTGAAACTGAGAAATGATTGCGAAAGCGCCAGAAATCATGGCTTGGCTCGCGACAATAGATGCCGCCAGAACCACCATGAATGTCATCTCATATAGTGAATCTAATTTTCAATTAAAGTTGGGTTATGAAGGGGCCAGAGTAAAACAAGTTGGGTAAAACAATGTAGAGATAAGATTTAAATCAGAAACTGCACTTGGTTGATTGAGTTGTAAATGTTATTAAAATTTGCTAATAATTAGAATGCTAAACATGAAGCAAGTTTAAAGTTAATCTCAATTAATTTAACATAGAAAAAGCAAGTTTTGTTATTCTTTTCAGTGCTTAATTTAGATGAAAATATTCACATTTTTGTCAAATACTTTAGATTGCGTGCATCTATATTTCAAAGCACAAATATTAATTTGTATTTTCTGTGAAACTAACATTGGTAGAAGAAACTTGGTTGCATTCCACTTCTCTATAGGCCCATAAACTTGGGCTATATGATAATTATAATCTAAACCTACAAATAAGACCCTCTGTACAAACTCTTGTGGGCTTTGATTGAATATATTCTACTTGTACTGCTCCAATTGTTTGAGGACCTTTGGGCTTGATCTGTTAGAATCAGACCTGATTTATTTTTAATTTTATATCATCTAAATTATCTCACTCTTTCAGTTTGAATCCATCCGTTCGTTATATGTTGCCACGAATCTTAATGAACCTTGTGCATTACTGATTTGGGCTGGATTGTCCAGATTAAGATTGAACGGTCCTGATTTAGCTTCATCCACAGAATAAATTCTAATCTTAAAACTCGACACCACCACTAGTATCGTTGTTAATAGAATTTGGAGATTTGATTCATCTTTCTTTCAAAATATTCAAAAAAGAAAAATTTTAATCATCTGACTTAAATTTCAATCCGAACCGTAGAATACAAATTGTACGATCCAAAGACCCTGGTACCTATACTAAAAAACCACCTCCTAGCTCATTGCAATAGAACAAAAATAACATCTTACTTTGTGGGGATTCTTCTCCTCTCAATTTATGCATAAATTCATATACGGCTCCATAATTCCCAAGCATATTTCAATAGAATATCTTAATTAGACGAGATGTTCATATCAAACTACTCAGCATCTGCTTAAGTGGTCCAAAATTTAGACACATGGGCATATATACTGTTCGACCTAAACCTAGATCTGTTCAATCAATATGAAACAATCAAATCAAATCAAATCAAATCAAATGAGATGTGGTACAACTGGACAGAAGCCTGACCCTACCATATTATGAGGCCATAACTAGAGTGGGAAAAACGTGCCGTGCCGTGACTAACACGCCGTGACTTTGGTCTCGTGCTGTGCCATGGCCGTGATCAAGTTAATTTTTCACGTGCCGTGACCAAAATATTAATGGGTGGTCACGGCACGCGAATGGTCACGCCACGTGAGTCACGCCGTGCCTAAACGTGCCGTGACCATACGTGACTCGCGTGACTCACGTGACCATTTAATCATAATTTACGTTAGTTTATTCAAAATTTACCATTAAATCAATATCTAATGGTTCTAATTACACGTGACTCGCGTGACTACGTGTCGTGCCGTGCCGTGACTAAATCTTTCACGTGCCGTGCCATGCCAAAGTTTCAAAAGATGAGCACGGCACGCGAATGGTCACGGCACAGGACACGCGAGTCACGGCACGTAACTGACACGCGTGCCGTGCCGTTCCGTGACGGAGCCGGCTCCGCCGTGCCATTTTTCCCACTCTAGCCATAACACTTTGATTTCCTTGATATTTCTCATTATTATCACAAAACTGGTTTGTCTATTCAAACTACCTGATCTAAAACGAGCGTACCGGATTAATTTGTTAATGTCATCATAACTCACCTTTAAATGACGTCAGTGTGTCAAGCTGATCTATATGTTTGTTTTAAATCGGATGGTACAAATAGAACAAAAAAAGTCCACAATTTAAATTATTTATATTAGACTGTATATAATAATAAATTGACATGTATTAGTAGTTTACAAAATAAGACGAGTCCAGCTAAGCTACTTATATAAGCATATCATGACATATGCTTATAAGTCATAT
The DNA here is from genome assembly GCA_011114355.1 of Carex littledalei. Classification (NCBI taxonomy): domain Eukaryota; kingdom Viridiplantae; phylum Streptophyta; class Magnoliopsida; order Poales; family Cyperaceae; genus Carex; species Carex littledalei. The sequence continues at coordinate 1,549,175 of CM022084.1, read as the reverse complement.
ATACGTTTTCAAAGTCCAAATAGTCGATCCGAACAGTTTAACATGATCTCCATATTAAAATGTGTATGGAGGCTAAATTTTACATTTTTTTAGAAATTTTTTACTATTTTTTTTAGAATTTTTGAAAATGAAGATTTTTCATAAAAATAATGCATTAAGATGCGCACAAAAATCTTTATTTTTTTACCGCTTGACTTGATACTAAATAAATTCGATAATTTAAAAATTTTATATGTAAACAAATCTCTCAAGAGGGAGCTTGATTTGAATTGTTCATATCAACTGTTTGAATCTTGAAAACATATATATGATTTATAAGCATATATCATGATATGCTTATATAAGCTGGGGAGCCGGATTCAAATAAGACAGTATATTTAAAAAAATGGGATCAATAATATGACATGGAGAGAAAGGTAAGTGACATCAATGTTCACTTTTTTCTAACTCCTATTTATAATAAACTAATAATGGATAAAGTTTGACTGGCTTGATCAGATCAGATCAGATTTGGTTTATTTCCTTGCAGTTCTCCATGAAATACTCATGTGCTCACTTTTTCTTTCTCCCGTTTTATTTTAGGGTAATTATTTTTTTTTATCTAACTTTTCTCTATTTTTTTTTTAACTAACTCTCTTTTTTAGCTATAATTATCAATTCTAACTACTTAGTGGTTCCTACAGATTAATTAGCAGATTTTCTCCTTTTATTTTTTTTCTCTCCCACCTCCGCCTCCGCCTTCCACCTCCGCCTCTCCCTCTCCGCCTCCGCCTCCCACCTCCACCTCCGTCACTCCATCCCAATCAAGCACGCCTCCATCAGGTCAGATCCATCACTGTCGACCGCCGGGTCTGATCCATCGTGTCTATGTTCCTTTTTCTCATGCAGTAGCGAGTTATTTGCAAAGAACAAAGCTTTATTAATGATGAATTAGGCCAGTGCGTACTAAGTACTAAGAAATGACAAAAAAACAAATTTTGAAAAAATTAGATGTGTATGAATAAATACTTGATGTCTTAGGTATGAATACTTCAACGTGTATGAATGAATATTTGATATCTTAGGTATAAATATTTCAACGTATATGTATGAATAATTGATATCTTATGTATGAATACTTCAACGTGTATGAATGAATACTTGATATCTTATGTATGAATTCTTCAAGTGTACGAATGAATATTTGATATCTTATGTATGACTACTTCAATGAAGTATTTTTTGTTTCTTTTAAATATTATTTTTGTTTTTTTGTAACATTTCAATTACATGATCTGTGAAATTTGATAGATTATTTTTATTTTGACAGTGAAACATGTGGCAACTATGTTTTATATTTAAAAAATAAAATTGAACTAGAAAACAATAAAGCAATGTTCAATACTATTTGACTGCTCTTGTAAAATTAATCGAGGTATACACATATGCTTTTAATACTCTTGATACATGAACTATTTACACTTACACGACGAGGTATGAATACTTGCTCGATGAGGTATGAATACTTGTGCAACGGACAACTCAAAAGTATGTCATCATGGATCTCATTTGAAAGAGAAAATTGTGTAGAAGACGTTCGTGGTAGATTTGCAAAATTCCTCACAGATCGTCAGAAATATTGGTTAGATTGAACGGAGAAAAAAAAACTACCTCTAAAACTGTGTAAAAGATGGGTGAGTGATGTGTCCAGTTTTTTTTTTAAATATTTGATACCTTAGGTGTGAATATTTGATGTATTATATATGAATACTTGTGCGCTACAGTTGTAAAATATTTCAAATATTAGGCGGTCTCCAAATAGTAAGTGGTCCTCCCAAGTAGTTAGTAGTTACTCAAGCACTTAATAATTGGAGGAAAAAATGAGAGAATGTTACATGTAGCTTGGTGCTCCCTTTATTTTATTCTTTAATTTTGTGATAGAGTTTATCCTGTGTTTTGTGTGGTCCAAGTAATGGATTCATAAACAAGGCACTTTTGCCGTGGAATTCCAAGAGGATGCCTTTTGCCTTTGTGGTGCTCTCTTCTCCATTTTTAATAAATGGACTTTAGAATATCATCTGTGTATATTGATAATCGAATATAATTAAATGAAAAGTTTTATACAGAAAGAAAATCTAAACAAATTTGATACAACCTAATTAAAGTTTATTTCATCAATTATATAATAGTAAGATGTTTACTATATAAGCACAGTCAACGCATTAAATTTGATTTTATAAAAATATAAGCATGAGAGTGTTAACGATGTAGTTTAAAAAAATAAATGGATTTATAAAAAAAATTAGTCTGAAATCGGAGAGCAGTTGACAATCAATCCAAAATTTTGAAATTTACATTAAAAAAAAACAGAAACCAACATCATATTAAAATTCGGAACACAAATATACAGATAACATGATAAAATTTCTTAATTTGAAATTTTTTTGACAACTTTATTGAAGTTATCAAATAAATACACCAATAAGATAAATGGTATGTTGTGTTATCCTTAAATTACTTACAAGTGTCCAAATAAATAATAACTATCACAATTCAAAATTATTTGTTAATCCCAAAAAATTTACTTGGACTTTTGTATTTGAAATTTATTTTGAATAAAAACCATAATAAAATATATGGATCCAAATTTGCTGAAATCCCAATACATGAACAGTGTTTCTGGAATTTCTGAAATTCAGAATTCAGTCGTTGAACCATTTCGAGATTGCACAGAAAAAACTAGCTGTTTCGAGATGCGTGAACAGAAAAAGTTGAACGGCTGGATTCGGAATTTCAAAAATTCCAGAAACACTGTTCATGTATTTTAGATTTCAGCTGATTTGAATCCAAAATATATAGTCTTTAGCCATAATATAAACAGTTTTATCCATCTTATAATCAATTTATGCCTACTTGTATGATATAAATGGAGGGGACAAAATAGCCATTTGCAAAAGGCGCCAAATTTAGTGCTGGTTCTTGGTTCCTTCCCTCTCTGTTGAAGCGATTCTTTCAAACTTAAAAACACATGACAAATTCAAACATGTTGCTGTCTACATGGAATACTACTTTACGCTTTAGTAATTTCGTGAAGTAACCCAGGAAAGCAACAAATTCAAACATGGTGCTGAGCAATTACTGCATTTAAAAGACAATGCAACTTTTGTGGAATACATACGGTCCTTGAAAATTTGACTTTTCTTTTTTCCAATAGAATAAAATCTTCAAACAATATTCCAACTCCAATAATACAAACTAGTTGTAAATTAATGTATAAATAGTCAGCAATCGTATTTCATTTTATCTTCATTAGTTATATGTTTGATCGGCTAGTCTTATACGCAAATTGTTTTATTTTAGATAAAATATGAGATTAAGTATTACAATTTTAAATATTTTTAAAAAAATTAATTGAATTTTGCATATGTAACTTTTTATATGGATAGTATTCTTTTAACTGTATAAAGACTGATTCTCATAAACAAATATTATTTAAAGTTTTCTATCAACAATAAAAATACAATTGTTTATTACAATTGTACTTTTGGCATACTATTTATTTTGTTGTTATTTTTTTTTTCTATTTTTGGATAATATATCCATATTTAAGTTAACTTTTTGAACGTATGGAGATAATGGCTAATATTTTGAATCAACTGTTTAAACTTAAAAGTAAAAATATAGATTCAGAGAACGAGTCAATAATATTAAAATATAAAATATAAATATAAAACTTCTAACTTTTAATTTATAAAATTAACTTAACCGCCCTAATCAGCTATCAATGCCTAGATTCGCTCATGACAATCAATAAATTCAATGATTAAATATTTTATCTTATTGGGATGAGTCCAAAATTTACGGACCTACTCTTTATTATTTGGACGCTTGGCCAATAGCAGGTATAGTCCAAAGTAGGGTTGGGCAAAATTGCTCAAATTCATAGTTTGATCATAACTCGTTTATTTACAGTTCGCTTTAACTTGTTTATTTATAACTCGAGTTAATTCCAACTCAAGTTGGCTGACTCGTTTAATAAATGAGCTGAGTTTGAGCTTATCCCAACTCGCTCATTTATAACTCGAGTTACATAGCATTAGTCACAATCTCAGAAATTATTTTTGTTAAGCTATTGTATAAAAAATTGCCGGTGCTTATGTATTAAGTTGTTGTATGAAAAATTATTGGTGTTTATGTACTATTGCTGTATGAAAAATTACTAGATATTGATAAATTCTTTTACTAGTAGTATATAATTAGCTGGTTAAACGAGTTGTGAGCAAACTCGAGTTGATAACGAGCTGAGTTCAAATTGGCTCTACAACTCGTTATTACCATCCTAACTCGAGTTGACTTGCTTATTTATTTAATGAGCTGAGTCCGAGTTGGAAGTAACTCGCTCAAACTCAGCTCATTTAGAGCCCTAGTCCAAAGAGATATTTTTTGAAGAATACTTTGAGAATTTGGGTTTCGTATATACGATCGACCCGAATCAAGTACGGTGAAAATTTGAAAAAGACACTTGCTGTACATCTCTATTTTTATTGATTACATGTCGCATTTCGTTTTCTCTTTCTTTCTTTTTTCGCCTTCTTTTGTTGTTGTGTTGTCAATTACAAATCACGTCTCTGCTACATTATGTAATTTTATAACCTTAATATTTTAAAAAGCGTCATTGTAACCGGCACATTTTATTAAATATAAGAAGTGGGAGCATTCTGATGTTTGATGTTTGGTGAGAGTAGTTCGATCAATGTCATGAGTTATACGAATTTGATCCGTACGATTTTTAAAGTTGTTCATGCGAATTATAATGTTAGTTGAATGGCTCAATCGCAACGCCTCATTCTGACATCAAATAGAATTTGGTCTGATATATTCTTCAGACTGCGTATAATTACTTTGTTCTAAGAACATATATACGGACAGTGCTACGGTGCTACGCGTAGCATAGAGCCCCTCCGTGCTACGGCTCACTTTTTGAGTTTTCAAAATCCTAACGGTCGATCCGAACCGTTCAACATGATCTCCATATGAATATGTACTTGCAAACCAAATTTTACATTTTTTAGAATTTTTTTACTATTTATTAAGCCACTTTGAAAAAACACTAATTTGTACACAACAATAAACTTTTCTGGACCATTGGATCAGCGATTTTCAAAGTGGCTTAATAAATAGTAAAAAAATTCTAAAAAATGTAAAATTTGGTTTGCAAGTACATATTCATATGGAGATCATGTTGAATGGTTCGGATCGACCGTTAGAATTTTGAAAACTCAAAAAGTGAGCCGTAGCACGGAGGGGCTCTATGCTACGCGTAGCATATTAGCAAAATCCCATATATACTCTAATTAGTGGTAAAGTGAACTTGAACATGATTAAAATGTTATGGGTTTAATTTTAAGAATCATTGAATAGAAAATTCAAATTATTGAGTATATTGATTTGTGATCATAATTAGTTTGTTTCGTACATTTTCATGAGGTTGAAAAATAAATATTGAGAAGTTTAAGAATTACGTCTAAAATAATTGATTAAGGAATTAATTATGTCTAAAATCATGATTTGCATTGCTCGTGCAATCTTAATTAGGCATATGAAATTAACTCGGAAACTACAAATTAAATCTGTATTTATGTGTTAGTACCGATTTTGTTTTACCATCTTTAAAAAATAAACAATTCAACCACTTTTTTGGGAAATTTCGGATTTCAGGTTATATCTACTAAACCAGCATGGTCGTTCCGTAGGTATAAAATGCAGGATTAAAGTGGTTCCGTAGGTATAAAATGCACAATTTGTTCCCAACGAAGGCCAAGCTCTTAAGGAAAAGCCCCGCCGCTTCCTTCGATTCGTTCAATCAATAGGCGAGAGCCACAAATCAAAAGGACAATAACGAGTTTAAACCTGCGCAACTTATACGGAAGTGGTAAAATTAGAAATTTTCAAAAAAAAAAAATGGTTAAATTGATTTTTTTAAGATGGTAGAAAAAAAAATCGGTGTATGTTAAGCGCAATATAAAAAGTATTTCTCCAAAAAAGGAGGCAACAATGCTTTAGAGTTTTTTTTTAGAGAAAAATGAAGATCAAGTCTTCAAGTTCAATTGATAAGACACTAGGAGTGTCATGGTTTTACAAAAGATTGCAAAGGCAATAAAAGAAAATTTAAAACGAAAATAAAATATAAAATGAAAATAAAACATAAAAGAGAAAGAGGTATGGAGTGAAACTTAGAAGACCCTCTAATCTCTGAATTCTTGTGCCTTTATCTTTGAACTGTCTGATTAGGCTCTCTGAAACTAACTTCGGTAATCTGTAGTAATTTCTCTTGCCAGCATCCTCGGTTCTTTGTTCTCCTCTCTGAAAATTCTCCTGTATCGCTCTCCATATTACAAAGCAGATAACCACTTGTATCCTTCTTGCATTTGAATGTGCTAAGTGAATAATGTTGTCTTGGAATTGTGTGAGCACAAACTGTACTGACAGTGCATTTGCATGTTATGTCATCACATGTTGTCTTACCAGAATCATGTAAGGGCATTCCTTAAATAAGTGCTGGACTGATTCCTGAGCCAATTTGCAAAGCCAACATCTATTTATCATTTACCACCTTTTTTTAACCAAGTTGTCAACCGTTAATATCATGTTTCTCAACATCAGCCATATGAAAATCCCTACTCTTGGTGGTGCCTTGATGTTCCAAATTGTCGCTCTTGGATCATTAATGACAGGATACTCTTCCATCACTTTGTAAAAACTGCTTACTAAGTAGGTTTTTGTTGTGGTCCACCTCCAGAGCACTATATCCAGTGCCTATAATGAGAAATTGTAGTTGATGCATCAGGTTTTGTGCTTCTTCAATTGTTTCTGCAGTCAAGTGCACCTCCAACTGCAAATTTCAAGTTCCATTATGGTATGCTTGACTAATGGTCATGTTCTCCTGTATAGTTTCTCTGTACATATGAGGGAATTGTTCTTTGAGAGGTTGCTCCAGCCAGGAAACTTTTCAGAATCTGACTTTTGTTATCTTTCCTACCACATATGAAACTGATGTTTCCATGAAGTCCTTCATGTTTTCATGAAGTCTTTCATGTTTCCAAGAAGTCCTTCATGGAAAAAAGGGATTTCCATAACTCTCTGTTCTGCCATATCCCATGGCCTGAGTTTCTGAGGTAGAATATGCATCCACCAAGGTCTTACTTCCTTCAAATATTACTTGAGAGGGACCATTAATTTAGGTCTACCTCAGTCATCCCAGAGGTGCGGAATCTATGCGGCCGGTCATGTGGAGGCGTGAACAAAGATGGACTGTGATACGTCATGTCCCTGGGGAGCAGGCCGTATGGGAAGAGGGTTAAGAAAGTGGGCCCATCCCATCTTAAGTGGACGAGCCGAGGCTGTAGAAGGGCGTGAAGGTGGGAAGGTATTAATACTCTAACCTCTACAATACCTTTCTTAGTGAGAAATAAAATGCGACCCTGTTACTGGAAATTTTCCGCCTTAAATAGGGGGGGCCCTACTGTTGGGACGTCTTGTCGAAAACAGTAAAGGAGTTCGCATAATAATAGGGGTGCCAGCATAACGGGCGGTGATACTGGCATAATTGGCGGTGACGCGAAGTCGAGGTTGGACTGGGCCTTATCAAATGAGGCCCAACTCGACTTCGCGGGCCGAGTTGTTTTAAGTTGATCGGGCGAGGCTCAGTTTAGGTCCACGCCAGGCTGTCCAGCCTTTGGGCTTCATGCCTTGCTTTGTTTGATCTCGGGCTGGCCCCTATTGGGAGTCCGAGTCCCGAATCGCCTTTTGGGCCTGCCACGCAGTGACCCGACTGGACTTTGTTCGACACTTATTGACGGTTGCGGCCTGGTTGCCTTTGTTCTCTGGCTGGCCCCGAGAGGGGGTCTGAGTCCTAAGCTGCCTTGGGCCGTGATTGTATTAAGGGCCCTGTTTTGCTTTATCTCGGGTTGGCCCTCTGCGGAGTCCGAATCCCGAGTCATTTATTGGCTGAGTTCGAGTTTATTGAGGGCCATTGGCACATGGGCCTATGATATCTCGCTATTTTGTCTATATTCCGACCGAACCTTGCATTAAAACCTGTGCCTAAAACTTTGAAATCTTGTTTATTTCATTGAATATCTGTAATATGTGGTACTGCTGCGCTTTTGTTCTTATTTTGCAGGAAACGGGCGAAACCGAGGAAGAATCTGGAATCTGAAGGCCTATACACTGACCGTACACCATCTGCATACAAACCGTACACCCTCTGCCCGACCACAGACTGAAGACACACGACTGTGCACAATCCACCTCACCAGGACACATGCACACGGTCCGTGCACCCATGCATACGGACCGTGCATGGCTTTTCCGGAAACAGAAATCAAAGATGGAAATAGATGCCAGCTGGGGAAGGTCATGAAAGAAAGGATAAAGGCGAGATCTTGGCAACAGGGAAACGATTCTGGAGCCTAGAACAAAACCTAGGGTTTGGAAAAGGCGGCTAAGCTTGGAGAAGAAGAAGAGAGGAGGAAAACGCGAGTTTTGCGACGAATCTTCATTTTTCTTTGAGTTTTTTCATGAACTTTATCATTGTTATTTGTTTTATTAGTTTTTTGACTATGTTAGGCTAAACACTTTGTTTCTAGGGTTATGATGTAGTCGAATGCTTAGTTTTATTTGCTAGTTACTTAGAATTTGTGTTAAATCTTGTGCTTGCTTGTTGTGTAGTATTTTATTGCTTAGTTGAATTTGTTTGAATTGAATAGTTAGTCCGTTAGATGAAAGGCCTCATCTAGATGGTAATCGAATAACCCCGACATTCACTCGACCAAACTAGGTATTTGAGATAGGTTTGTGAGCCGAGAGGTGAAACCAAGTAGTAGCCGAGAGGTGAACTTTTCCTCGCGTCGAGAGATCGAGGTTATCTTTAGTAAACCAACAAGTAACTTAGGTTAATTAAGTCAACAACGAGAGTTGAGGTTTAAGAACCCTAAGAGGGCAGAAATTGAGTTCCGTACTAAGTAATTAAGCCAACAAGCGAGAGTTGAGGTTTAGGGACTCAAGTACGGTCAATAGAACCCTGCACAGAGAAACAACACAGAAACCAGTAGCTGCTGTATCAACTTGAGGGCCACACGGACCGTGTATGAGAGTACACGGCCCGTGCATGAAAGTGCACGGACCGGGCACCTTGAGGCTAAGCTGAGATGAAATCAGAAACCCTAGGAACCCCCTTTTTATTCATTCTAAAACCAAACCAAAAATTCTTATTATTTTAAATCTTGTTATTGATCTGTTAGGATACGAAATACTCCAAAATCACCTTTTGCAGACTTCTAGAATTTTCCGTAAATTAAGTAGAGTCCGGTAACTTTCAAACCGTCCTTATGGATTCGACACCCAGCTATACCCAACTTCTGTTGTAAGCTTGCAACTGAATTGAGTACATCTAGGTATTAAAAGCCTATACGTTTTCGAACGAACAAGCTTTTTGGCGCCGTTGCCATGGACGGCATTGAAAATTTTGAATTTTGCTTATTTTGCTAAATTCTAGATTTTAACTTGTATCTTTTTCTTTTTCTCTCACCACAGGAACAAGCTGGAATTTTGACTACAATCTGAGGAGTAAAGGACAAACTTCCAACACAGAAACTCCTCCAGATCCAACTCAGATCCAGAACACAGCTGTTCCTGCACAACCACCTCTGCACACGGCTCGTGCACCTGACACACGGTCCGTACACTCAGACAACCCGAGCAGAGGAGATGAAAGAGACGAGGACGCCCATAATGTCCACGACTCTGATGATGACATGGCTGACTTTGTTCCAAGAACTTTGCGAGAGTTCAATGTGCCAAGAGCTGGAGGGTGAGGGGAGCAATCAGGCTGCCAAGGATTGTCGGAAACCAACCGAACTTCAATCCCGGTGTTGTCAACATCGTGCAGCAGAACACTTTTCATGGACTGGATCATGATGATCCACATACTCACCTTCAAACATTTCTTGAGTGTTGCACCACCATTAAAACTAATGGCGCAACCACTGATTACATTATACTTGCATTGTTTCATTTCACTCTTAGGGATAAGGCCAAGAAATGGTTGGAGTCTTTACCAAGAGATTCAATAAACACATGGAGGGAATTGTCTAAACTGTTTCTGACTAGGTTTTTCTCTCACAAAAGAACTGCCAATGTTAGAACCCAATTGACCAGTTTTAGGCAAAGACCTGATGAACCACTGAATGAGGCATGGGAAAGGTTTAGAGAGTTGCAGTACTCTTGTCCACACCATGGTATTCCTGACTGGTTACTTATTCAAACTTTTTATTGCAACTGAATTGAGTAGAGACTAGGTATTAAAAGCCTATCAGACTGTACTATTGATTCGGTGTCGCCCTTACCTAGGCCGAATTAATTGTTCGGTCCTTATTATTTTTAAAGAGAAACAATCAATATATTTTGTTAACAAATTGACTTTCCAATTTCTTAAAACAAAAAAAATAAAATTGATGCCTCCGGTTTGGTATAATGAAGATGATAACAGACATTTTATATTAAAACATCGTGCATGTCACCTTTAAAATCCCCACCACATGCCATGTTCTCGTTTCCACTTGCACAACACTAACCAAATTTGAAACACAAAAAATATATATATATTGTCCAAGAAAAAGACGGTTTGCAAAGAAAACCAAGAGTGCACGCCTTCAAAAGCAAGTCTACCCACTGGTCAACCACTTAGAACGGTGCTTGAAATAATATTTCTTTTATAATTTGTTGACTACATCATCTGACCCAAAAGACAATATCAGCAAAACCTACAAGGGTACAGCTATATAGATGTTGCTATCAACGGAAACCTAGTCCAAGAACCCTGGATTTTCTTTTTCTTTTCTATAATATTGTTTTTGTTTCATTTTCTGATTCTTTGACTTGGCATTTTTGCAATTATCATATACTTCCTATGGATCATTTTGTAACAGTTAAGAGCCCGTTAAGTACTGTAATTTAATTTTATAATTTTGACAATAATTTATTAATCAAATTAAACAAACCTTTAGGTTAAAAATAGAAATATATAAACATGTTGATTGTCTCTGTATATAAGTGTACATACGTACATATGTATGTAGAGATTGGCTAACTTCAAAGCGTTATCAAAACAATAATATTTAGAAATTAGAAAAAAAAATAGTAAAATATTTTCAAAAAAAATACAAAATTAGGTCACCAGACACATTTTAATATGAAGAATATGTTGAGCACTTCAGATCAACTGTTTGGACTTTAAAATTCACAAAAATGACTGAACTTAGGTCGATATTCAAATGTTTTGACACTAGCCAACCTCTATGTGTGTGTTTGATAAAAATCATTTAACATTTTCCAAATTCAATATAGGCAAATTATTCTATGGATATAAGGACCTATTTGTAAAATGAGCATATTTTCATTTTCAAAGTTCAAACAGTCGATCCGACCGTTCAACATTATCTCCATATTAAAATGTACTTGGAGGTCAAATTTTACATTTTTTTTGAATTTTTTTACTATTTATTAAGATGAGTACAAAATTCAATGGTCTGAATTTGACTAGTTTTGTAAAATACTTAATAAATAGTAAAAAAAATTCAAAAAAATGTAAAATTTGACATCCAAGTACATTTTAATATGGAGATAATGTTGAACGGTCGGATCGACTGTTTGAACTTTGAAAATGAAAATATCTTCATTTTACAAATTGGTCCTTATGTCCATAGAAGCATCCCTCTTCAATATAATATGATAAAATTATAATTTTATTTAAAAAAAATGTTCATCGAGTTTAATATAAATATGCATCAACTAACTTTGATATGAAACGCTAGGTGAATGATACACAAATCTGATTCGAATCAAGATGTTAAATATGAGAAAGTTGATTGATTAAGATGAATAAATAAATTTACTATCCTAAATTTAAGATGTTATTTTTGCAATGAGTCATTTTTATACCTAATAAGTAGAATTTAAATAAAAAAATAGATCTAGATTCAACTTATATTAAATTTGGATAATGTTAAATGAATTTCGTGTATGTTTGACATATGCTGGCAACAATAAATTTACCCAAATGGGAGGAGTGTATATTTGAGTTACACAAGTATATTTTGTCAATAAATTTGATATATTTGAATTTCAAATTTAATAATCAGTAGAGTTCTAAATAGCTTAGCTATAATTTTTTTAAACCTTAAAAATTATAGCGCTATCAACCGTTTTCTATACCATAGCTAGTTATAGCTGTGCTAGCTAGTGTTTTTTAAGACTTTTCACGATGACACAATAAATACTATTTATAACTTTGATAATCACATGGTGTGTATTTTACGTTTAGTTTTCTTGATTTAAATTTTCTAATTCTGTCATGATATTATCATGAATGAAACCGACGAACTCTTTTTCCACCGCACAATACACATATTGACCAAATTACCATGACAAGTAATAGGGAAACACTGTGGTCCAAGCAATGTTGAATGTCTCTGTGCACCCGTCTGTCTAGCTACTATAGTATTTTATTCTTGTATTTTGTAATTTATTCTAAATACTTGTACCCGAAGTCTTGATTTTTTTTTTTTTTTGGGGGTAAAGTAGTCGTTGGAACACAATTTGCTACCAACCTTTAAATAAAAGGACAATTTTTGTTTGATATATCTCTAGTCAAACCAAAACAGGTTCTCACAATGCACAAATCGCACCATCCCTCACCGTTTTATTCTCATTTTTATGTTTTTTTACTTGTATTTGTTATACCGATATTTTATAATTTTCATCTTAACGGGTGCAAATAAATTCCAGATTCGCTGACAAATTATCCAATACCCTAACAACCCCCAGACCGCCCCAACAGCCAACCGAATTCAGATCCTCTCCGATACCGTAATAGGGAATCTTTTACAATTACTGAATCTGAACCGTTCTTTTTAACTTGGCACGAATCTCAAAGCCCAATAATACTGTCCCTGACTAGCTCGAATATCAAAGCGGCTGAGAGTTAATCTCAACCGTAAAGTGACGGAATTCTTTTATAATATTGGAGAGGATACTTGTCCACAGCCAACCGAGTGAGGAGGTATGATAAATATCTAGCATGATCTAGGAAAGAAGGAATTCAGATCCAGTGCAGTAACCCAATTTTTGAGTTTTGATCCAAACCGTCCAAGATGCTCTAACACGAATCTTAAAGAGCCTGGACCCCACAAATAATACTGGCCCCCTGCGCTACCACCGAATAGGCACCGTCCACGTCTAAACTCAAAAATTGGGTTACTTTAGGGGATCCGGACTCGGAAAGAAGGGGCTGATTCTAAAATGCATGGTACTTTATCCACAATGCTTTGGACAAAATTTCATCCAAACCTAACCCAAACCGTTCGATTCGTATATCAAAATCGTTCGTCGAATGTTGATGCAGATTGGACGGTTATATAAGGCTTGGGGAAAAATGTGTAGATGACCTTTTGGACGAAATCCAGTTCCGACGCGGATGAGCAAATGTGTGGGCTAAAGAATTAGGTGAAGCATAACCATAAGCATGTGACGACCTAATTACGTGCATTAAATGCCCCAAACGAAATCACCAAGAAGTTGAGGTCGGCACGCCAGACCTCTCATGGGTCCCACATGGCTCATGCTATTCTCACCTCTTTTTTTCTCTCTCTCCGGTCTCCATCCTGCGTTCTTAGTTTTTCACCTGTGTCTCTCATTTGCTAAAAGGCTCCAATTGTGTGAACACAGAATTCATTTCTTGCTGTTCTTGTTAGGCGGCAGGTTCAATTTGTGTGAATAATTTCATTCAAAAATCTCTCCAAATTTTATTTTAAAAAAATCATTTAACCGTATTTTTTTTATTGGGCTTTAGTATAAAGAAATTATCACCAACGGATCATATGCACCAAATATATATATATATACGTATATATAATTTCTGATGAAATATGCACTGAAATATAGTTTCGGAGTAGGGAATAATTACCCACCTAAATTGCATTTATTATTCTTGAGAGTTTAAGCTCCAACTAATTTATCCTTAGGATAGTATTTTCCCACCTAAATCCAAGCTGGATCTAACCATATATTTTTGTATTTCTTTCCGAAGCAGGGATCAAACCAAATATTTGAATCTTTCAGCAACCAATAAAATCTCTCTGATCCTCTCCAGTGCGGCAAAATACCGGACGCGTGCATGGCCGTCCATTTGCAGGAAGATTTTCTATATAAGAATATAACACGACTTTTGATGCAAATTAAACCGTCTGATTCTCATGATTGTCACTGCGATTGTGTATGTTGGGCCACTCAGATTGTTTAATTTCCGAACCCTGCTTGGAATATTTACCGAAAATATTGGATAAAAAGCAAAAATATTACATTATGTACCGAAATGTTTATAATAATTTTATTTATCGAAGTTAATTCATATTAGTTCATCTGCTCAAGATTTTGCAAGAAATATACAAGTTGCCTTTTTTTGCATTAAAGACTTGTGGAAAGAAATCCAAAGTCAATCAAGACACATCATCAGATGAAGTCGTTCAGAAAAAAAAAAAAAAAAAGACAAACAAAGAACAATCAAGCATAGAAATTTGAAGCATTCCTTTATATTGCGTCTCTGTATACAGTGACAAATTGACAACAAAGTATTATAAACTGTTTGTACAATTCTCATTTTACACGGTATAATAAACCCTAAATTCTACCAAGATGATAACACACCCCTCAAGTAACTAATTCTACAAGAAATTACCTCTTCCCTATATTTACCAGTGAAAAAGAAAAGAAATATTCTTGGCTCAACAAATACTCTTTCTTTATGAGGAATAAAAAAAAAATATAGCAGTATTAACAGCTTCGGAAAATTTACATGTCAGTTCTGAAATTGAACCAAATCTCAAGCAAGAGCAGAGAGAATACGATTTGCATCCGAGTTGCGGCGGGTGGAACCACCGCAGGTGAAACCCTCAATTCTCCTTGCGGGTGCCGGTGAAAAAGATTGCGACGACCTTCTCGGAACAGATGATGCAGAGCATTTTACAGTTTCGTAAAAATCTCCCATGTACCTGAACTCGGGGTCATGGCTTAACGGGTTATCAGATCTAAGTGGCGGTGATCCGCAATAAAAGTAGCTATCGTTGTTATCGGTACCTAATTCTGAATCGTCATCTGATTCATTCCCAATTGCTATAATTGCTAAGATGTCATCGAAATCTACCTCTTGCATCGCATAAGATCTGCATGCAATTAAACAAGAAAATTAATTAATTGATGAACACAAGAAAACCTTAGTTGGTTGCTGTTTAAAGATTTGAACCTTGTTTAATAGGATAAATGAATATTCAAATCACTTTCAGTAAGAATGAAGGATTGAGGATTCAATTATTCAATTATTTTCCCAAATTTGACAAACAAATAAAAATCAACTTCCATAAATAAATACTAACCCGCAAGAATCAAAATTAAATTGGGATCTTCCATTAGAACTCCTCCTTGGCTGAGGACATACTAATTTATCAGATCTTGAATTCATCTGATTAGACCAATCACTATATCTTGATTCAGCTCCGCAATTAGAGAACAAGCTTCTGATTCCACCAAGCTTTACACTGTCCATAATTCTGAAATTAAAAAAGAAAAAGAAATTAGAAGTCAACATAAAGGACATGCAGAATCATACAACAGTTTTTTTTTTTTTTTCCCATACAAAATTGCAAGTTGTTTCTCTATAGCCATACATGTTTAAAACACAGAGACTTGAAAAGATGAGCAACTTTTTCTCCTAAATAGGGACTGATTTAAATCCAAATAGCAAACGGAAGTTGATTCAAGGATATAATCCCTTTAAATCTTAAAAATAGAAAACCTAAAAATCACATGATTCATGATTTTCTAATCTGAGATCCACAAAATCTTACCAAGAGATTATAGATAACACGGATCTCGCAACCCAAATAGAGGAGAAACCAAAAGGGGAAAATAAGGAGCCAGTGAAGGGAGATGAGAGATGAAATGAAGACGGTGATCCCACTCGTCTTTATAAAACCTCTCTCCTATCTCTGTCCGTGAGGTGCGCTCACCGAATGCCTTGCCCCCCTAATCCTTATTTTATAATACACCGCCTTACTTGCTTGGTCTAATCTCTGAGGCACACCTTTGACCGGTATTTGTCTAATTCTGTGGTTACATAATATTTTAATGGGTACATTATTTTGCACAAGTTTTGCACATCGTCCTCTGTATTAGGTTATGTTTGGTTGAATTGAGATTAAGTTATTTTTGAGAACAAGTTATTCGGTGTTTGGTTGAATTAGAATAACTAGAATAGATAACTAAATTTGTTTGTCTTATTAGAACAAACTATTCTCACAAAAAGTTAGAACAAGCTATTCTAATAAGACAAACACCAATTTTGCTATTCTAGCTATTTTAATATTGCAACCAAACATACCAAGAAGAACTAGGGTGTTCTTAAGTTCACCAAGTTCTTTGGTGAACTCAAGTCTAGAACCCACCGGATCGGCTTCAAAGGATGAATCCGAATCGTTGAAACCCGTCTACCTTACGAGTGATGCATCTACATGCAAAAATTTTAAATTTTGAAATTAATTTTGCATAGAGTCAAGTGGTCAAAAAAATTTGACCGTCAAAAAATGAATGCATTAAAATTAATTTATTAACCTTCTAATTTTGACCGCTTGACTTTATACTAAATTAATTCGAAAATATAAATTTTTTACATGTATATGCATTACTCATAAAGTAGGCTGATTTTAACTTCGTTTAAAGCTGATTTGATGGGTTTTAGACTTGAGTTTACCAAAGAACTTGGTGAACTTAAGAACACCCCAGTTCTTAGGGGTGTTCATCGGTTCGGTTCGGTTGAAACCGAACCGAACTAGGCAAACCAAAGTTATAATTCGGTTTCAAAAATAAAACCGAACCGAACCGATTTAGCATTGCAACCGAACCGAACCGAACCGAACCAAAGTTTTATTTCGGTTTGTTCGGTTTGTTCGGTTCAAACCGAAATATATTAATTTTTTTATTTAAAGCAATTGATTTATAATAAACCGAAGTATATTAAGAAATAAACCGAGGTATTAAGAAATAAATCGGGATATTAAGAAATAAACCGAAATATTTAAAGCAATTGATTAAGAAATAAACCGGGGTATTAAGAAATAAACCGGAGCGGTCCGGATCAAACTCATAATATATAAAATTTCGGTCGGTTCAGTTATTTCGGTTTTCAAAATTTTCAAACCGAACCGAACCGAAATTATAATTCGGTTTTAAAAAGCAAACCGAACCGAACCATTAAACCGAAAAAACCGAACCGTTTAGTCCAAACTAATTCGGTTCGGTTCAAAACCGACTAAACCGGACCCAATGAACACCCCTACCAGTTCTACTCTCCTCTATAATATCAAATTTTGTAGAATCCGTATCACCCACGTAACTCAAGTCCAAGTGATAAATTCAAATCGTTCTTTTAACTTAATACGAATCTCAAAGCAGATTTCTTATAGTCTCTATAGACATCGGATTGTTTGGTCTTAACTAGAATTAAACTGGACCGTCCATATCTTTCAATTGCACCTCAGGTACCGAGGGGACGGAATGACATACAATGCCAAAAGTATTTCTGTGAAATTGTAGCGGGACAATATAGTGTGGATTATGATTATTTGCAATATGCAAATCGGTTTATAGTGATTAATATTTTTTTTATATTCAAACAGTTGATTCAAATTCAATATGATCTTGTATTTCGAAAAAAAATTATATCTTTTTAGAATTCTTGTATTATGTTTTAGAAAGATAAAAAATCACCTGATTTAAAAATTCTGGACCATGTGAATTCTATCTATCTAAAATTGTAGTAAAAATATATTTTTTTAAATGTAAAATTGGTATGTAAGTACATGTTATATGAAGATTATGTTGAGCGGTTCGGGTTGACTGTTTAGACATAAAAACAGAGATATAAATTCATAGTACGGATCGATCCACATATTGCAAAGCACCATAGCCTCACTCAAAAGAATTTTGAAATTTGTACATCGTATATTAGTTTACATCGTTACTTATATATTTAGATAGTATTTCAAAGTCTTGTTACTGTGACATCGGTGGTATTTCAATTTAAATATCACTAACTCAAAAATCTATCGAAGTAGTTTCAAACGACGAATTCAAACTGTTCAAATTGATTTATTTTATTAGTGATGTGTTTACATGCATAGGTTATAACTAGTATCGTGCCCATGCGTTGCAACATGGACATGATATAAGAGAAAAAAATTCGTACAAAATACAAAATGACATATTTCATAAAAAAAAAAATTAGACTAAATGACAAATAATATTATTTGAAATGACGTATTAAATTGTATCCACATATAAATAACATTCCTTAAATAACATATTAAATGACATATTTTTTTTATCTTTTTGATATATTTTCATAAAAAAAACTCATAACAAAATGACAAATAATATTTCTTAAATGATATAAAAAATAGAAAGAAATGCAGACATGATTAATCGATTATCAATCAATTCAAAATTCCTTACATGACATTTAAAAAATAGAAAGAAATCACGACCATTCAGAAAAAATGATACAATTTGATATGAGAGTTAATATTCAATCCGAAATTTCATCTTTTAATCAAAACCATTAACAGTCGGGACATCTACATAATATAAGAATGGAGATTTTGCTAATAATGGGGATCCATATTTGAATATGTTAAATAGATGGATCTAAATGAAAGAAGGCTACAGCTATATTGACATGCGAGATCGTGTGATTGTGCTTACCTCATTCCCATTTGATCTGGTAATTAACTCTCCGTATATTTTAAAAGCCAGCTTTAAATATTTTGATGGGTTATTTAAATTGTTTCTTGTAGTGAGTTCGGCCGGCCTACCTAGAAATCCGGATCTGGTCTAACTAGTTTTGGATCCGTTACATACTGCCAAGCTCTCCAGTTTAATGAAAATGGAGATGTGCGGGTCCTCACGCAGAACTTCAAGGATCCGTATCCTCCCAGCCCCAGGTACCTGACTCAAGCAAATTGAAACGGACGGCCCAGATTAATTCTATCTGGGCCAAACTCAATCCGGTGCCTATGGAGACTGTAGGAGACTTTTTTGAGATTTGTGACATGTTAAAAGAAACGTCCGATCATAATTTGCTTGAGTCAGATAACCTGAGGTGATGTGAATTCAAACTTCAGTGTTGAGTTTGGTTAAACTGGTTTTCATTTTCATTTTTTTACCTACAAATAGAGTAAATATTCTAACTTTAAATATTCATATAAAAATTTTAACCATATTTTCAGGGCTGATCTTAAGTCATGCTGAGAGTTCTAAGCCACTCCAAGATTTTATAATTTATTTATCAGGTGCATGTAAATTTAACTAACTTTTTTTTATGGCAAATTCTTCTATGCACCTAAGGACCTATTTGTAAAATGAACATATTTTCATTTTCAAAGTTCAAACAGTCGATCCGACCGTTCAACATTACCTCCATATTAAAATGTACTTGGAGGTCAAATTTTACATTTTTTTAATTTTTTTACTATTTATTAAGATGGGTACAAAATTCAATGGTCTGAATTTGACTAGTTTTTGTAAAATACTTAATAAATAGTATAAAAATTCAAAAAAATGTAAAATTTGACCTCCAAGTACATTTTAATATGGAGATAATATTGAACGGTCGGATCGACTGTTTGAACTTTGAAAATGAAAATATGTTCATTTTACAAATAGGTTCTTAGGTGCATAGAAGCATCCCTCATCCCTCTTTTTATATATATGGATTAGCCCCCTATAAATAATATAATAAATTTGAAGGGCTTACAAGTAAAATTTAGAAATTAGAATAGCGCACGGCCGCTTCATTTCCAATTAGGCGCTTTGATTTCCGAAACCAGCACAGTGAAAATAGGAAAGGCATCATTTTTCAAATTCCAGCGTTTCCTTCCCAACTTGGAAAAATCAAATATAGTAGAAAATAAAATAAAAAAAGTGCCCAATGTAAAAGAAAAGAGAACACTTGGGTCCGATGCCATCGAACTCAAATTTGAGTCCGATGGATTTAGTTTAATTTCATGCAAAATTCAAAAAGTTTAATTTCACTTTCATGCTAAATTGTTAATATGTTATTTTCTCTATTCACGGTGTTTACTAGATGAGGAGGGTTCAAATGCCTCAATTTTTCATGCCTCCATCATGCCTCTATTTTTTAAAACTTTAATAACTCAAAATTTAAAACTTAAAAGTCAAAATAAAACCGTTGGATATGATCTATATCATTTTATCTATGCATGTGTAAAAAAATTTTGACATTTCAATTTTGTTTTGGTTGTCATCAAGAGCTTGTAAAAAATGTACTAATGTGGATAATTTCTAGACGTTGATTTTTCAACTTATTGATTCACATAAAAACAAAATCAAAATGTGATAATTTTTTATGAGCACATAGATAAAATGATGTAGATCATATCCAACGGTTTTATTTTGACTTTTAAGTTTTAAATTTTGAGTTATTAAAGTTTTAAAAATGAAGGCATGGTGGAGGCATGAAAAATGGAGGCATTGGAACCCTCCTCTTACTAGATTATTAAATTTTTAATTTGATTTTGTGAGACATGGCGCTTTATTGGTATTAGTTATCTATTGTATATTTTTATGAAATTAAATAGTGAAATATCTTATTATCTTGTATAAATTTTTAAATAATTATTTAGCCATCTATACTCAAATTTTCAATAAAGTTTTTTTTTTCACATAGATATATTTACTTTTCTTAATGGTAATAATTCAAACTATTTTTTTTTTTTTGGGTACAGACGCTGTAAATGAGAATGCTTCTTATAATTATGAGGTATAAACCATTTGAATTTTGAAATCTAGCAACCAGATATAGACAAAAAAATTATCAATTTTTTATTTCAAATCTGTCAATATTTTATGTTATTTAGTCAGATGAACAATCATTCGTATCTTGGTTTTAATATTAATGTATTTTTCAAGTAGCCATTATAGCTGGTATACTAAAGATAATATTAGAAAAAAGGATTTGAATACAAAGTAAAAAATAACAGGTCGAAGTTTCAATCTGAAAAAAAAAAATCCTATTTGAAGAAATCTGGGAAAAATTCATATTAAATACAATTAAATACAGATATGGATATTAGAAAATAAAACTAAATTTACACCTTAATAAATATGAATGTTAAAAGGTTAAATTGACGGACAAAGATTTAAATGCAAATTCCTAACGAATAACAAATACTATTAAAAAAAATGCAAATATAACAAGCAAATAGCCATCGACAATAGATAGCCATTATATATAATTGAGTATTTCTATTTCAACAAAAAAGGGGAAAATTAAATGTCAGTATTTGAGATACACAAGTTGAAATTTAGATTGAATAATTTGAATATACACATTCTTTAGGGTATTATATAAGAGGAGGGTTCAAATGCCTCCAGTTTTTGCCGACATTTTTATTAATATCCAAAGTTTAATACAAATTATTAATTATGTCCAGATTTTCAAACTTTCGCTAAAAATACCTAAGCCGGACAGAAAATGACCGGCTTACTCCATTTTTTTTTTTTTTTAATTTTAAGAGAAAGACTATGAAGATCAAAATAATGAAACCTAACTCTGAAAATTTGAAATTTTTCTTTAAATTATTTGTTATATTACTTCTTTTGATGTAAAATTAGCATATTTATACTAAAATACGCTAGATTACTTGAAATTATGTTGAATTACACTATATTACAATAAATTATGTTCAATTATACTAAATTACGTTAAATTACAATAACTTCGCTAATTATGCTGAAAAACGTTAAAAAAAACACTAAACTACACAAAATTACGCTATGTAGACTGATTTTGCTCATCTTTCATGAATCATAAAAAGTAGTAAAAAAATTCCAAAAATAGTAAAAATTGGTAATCTGCAAGTTCATTATGTAACTAATTTACTGAGCTACTTGGATTGAATGATAGAAATAAAAATCTTAATCGGAAACTTCAACTCAAGTTTTGAGGCTCTTCCCTTTGTTTTTTGGCGATTCTGAATTTTGAAATCTAGTACAGCTGGCACGGACGTATGCGCATTTTCGCAAGCTTTCCGAAAAGTGGTCATTTGCAGAAATCGGACACTCGAGCGCTGTTTTATGACCATTTGAAGTTTCATCACCGTTTTTCGCCTTTTCAGTAAAGATATCCTCCCTATTCATTTGTAATTTAGTGTAATTTACCGTATTTAGCGTAATGTAATGTAATTTAGCATAATTTAACATAATATAATGTTATTCAACATAATTTCAATTAATCTAGCGTATTTTAGTATAAATATGCTAATTATATATCAAAAGAAGTAATATAACAAAAAATTTAAACAAAAAATTTCAATTTTCAGTGTTAAATTTCAATATTTTGATCTTCATAGTGTCTCTCTGAAAAAAAAAAAATGGAGTAAGCCGGCCAGAAAATGGCCGGTTTACTAGGGTACCTAAGCCGGCCATTTTCTGGCCGGCTTGGGTATTTTTCGATATTGGGTCCGATTCTGAACATAATTAATAATTTGTATTAAACTTTGGATATTAATAAAAATGTCGGCAGTTTTTGTGCCTCCATCATGCCTCCAATCTTTAAAACTTTAAGAACTCAAAATTTAAAACTTAAAATTCAAATTAAACCGTTGGATATGAATTACATCATTTTATCTATGCACGTGTACAAATTATGGCATTTCAACTTTGTTTTGGTTGTCATCTTGAGCTTATCAAAATGTATACTAATGTGGATAATTTCAAGACGTTGATTTTTTAACTTATTGATTCACATAAAATCATAATTAAAATGTGATAATTTTTTATGAGCACATAGAGAAAATAACATAGATCACATCGAACGGTTTTATTTTGACGTTTAAGTTTTAAACTTTGAGTTATTAAAGTTTTTAAAAATGGAGGCATGATGGAGGCACAAAAAATGGAGGCATTTGAACCCTCCTCATTATATAATTTATTTGTACGAGTTGGGCTACGGTACATTGCAATGTATAGACCATCTTGTGCATTGGATGGTAAATCGTTAGATCAAAGTTCAAACAGTCGATCCAAACCATTCAATGTGATATCTATATTGAAATGTGCTTGGAGACCAAATTTTACATTTGTCAGAAATTTTTAACTATTTGTTTAGAATTTTTGAATATCGCTGTTTTTTTATGGTCCAGATTTTTTTGAAAAACAACGACTTTGCATCCATCTTAATAAATAGTAATAAATTTCCAAAAAATGTAAAATTTGGTCTTCAAGCACATTTTAATATGGAGAACACGTTGAGCGCTTCGGATTGAATTTTTGAACTTTGAATCCAGTAATTTTAAAGTCCAACGCACAAAGGGTCTATACATTGCATTGTACCGTAGCCCAACTCTTATTTGTACTTGTATTCGTATATCAGCCACGTTTTATCTTACCTCATAATTTTATATCTGTATTCACATGAATATATTCACAAACAACTTATTTAAAAATAATTATGCAAGTACAAAATTAGATATGAATACTGTATGTAGATATAAATAATTTATTTATATCCATACGGATGAAAATGTATTTTTAGAGAAAATATATTTGGTTGACACCTTATTTATAAATATTTTATAAACCTTCTCATCCTTATTACTCTTTTAATAATAATTGTGAAATAATAATTTGGTTGACACCTTTATGTATAAAAGTATGTTTCTGTTTTTTCCTTACTTATGTAACAGCTCTACTTGTAATATACTTGTACCGGTAAGAACTGATGGGTGTACTGATACGGATTGATAGGTGTACATATATGCCCGAAATTTTTAAAGTTAGCACAGTTTAAAAAAAAAAAAAACCAAAAAATCATTATTTTTGGGAAATTTGAAATCTACCACGGCCGCAGAATGATTCTGTGGATCCAAATGCTGGAGACCACACAGGCGTTCTGCAGACTCATTGTATTTTTTTTTTGTGTTTTATCGAGGCACCACGTGCATCTGTATGAGATATCTCAAATTTTTTGGTTTTTTAATATTTTTTTGTTCTAGGAATGTGTGCCCCATTTATGAGATATCTCAAAGTTTGAAAAAAAAAAAAATTGGTCCGCATAATGGTTCTGCGGACCCAGTCAGGGATCCGCAGAACGTCTGTGCGGTCTCTAGCATTTGAGTCCGCAGAATCATTCTGCGACCGTGTTAGATTTCGAATTTCCCAGAAACGATGGTTTTTTGGTTTACTTTTTTGTAAACAATGATAGTTTTAAAAATTTCGACATATATGCAATATGAGCACGTACATGTTTTTCTATTTTTTTTGTATATGCATGCTGCTAGCAATATAGCAGCTATCCTCTAATATCAACTTTGAACTTAGTGACAACCTACCGATTTTTTTTTCTACCATCTTAAAATAAAAGGATAAACCGAATAACCACAAATCTCGAGAAAATGTATTTGCATCATGTCTGGATCAGAATTTGACATTTCCCATTTTTTTTTGGAAAATTATACAAAGTGTCATTCTTTTTTAAAATACAGAACAAAATATCCTCCTTCCAAAATTCTTAACAAAATGTCCTTATGGACCCCACTTGTTCCCTCTGTTTCCCTTCCTCTCACTTCTCCCTATTTACTTCAATTTATTATCTCTACTCAAGTAAAATATACAATTGGGATCTCATTTACGTTTTGAATAATTTTTCTTTTTTATATGTATAAATGATTTATAATAAAAAAATTAAGTGTGAAATTTTATTTGCTAAAATTAGAAAGTATAGTCTTAGTGTATATGTAGAATATTTCTAACACATGAGTCTTTTTAAAAATTATTATAAGACATGGTATTAACTTATTTTATAAAATTCTTTTAACTAACATATAAATATTTTTAACATACACATTTTTCTTGTCTATTCGGTATAAAATTTCATATTTCTGGTTTTCACAATTATAAGAATTTTATCACATCACATGTTAAGAATAATTTAGTGAGATACTTATGCTTCAATAAAAATATACTAATTATATATATAATATAATCTTAAGAAATTAAGAAATAAATAACCAATGCAAGAAATAATGCCAACAACTTTGAATCAGTTACAATGCAAGTAATATGACTTGCCCAGTAAATACATTATGGTGAAAAATTAAAAACTAAACTTCACTGAATCTGATAATTAATTGGACCAGATATGCACTTCGAAGGTGTAAAAAATGTATCACAAACCATCTACACCACTCATTGCGTATTCGAACTCAATATTTATTGCATTGGTTATTTATTTCTTAATTTCTTAAGGTTATATCATATACATAATTAGTATATTTTTATTGAAGCATAAGTACCTTACTAAATTGTTCTTAACATGTGATGTGATAAAATACTTATAGTTGTGAAAACTAAGAATATGAAATTTTATACCAAATAAACTAGATAAAATGTGTATGTTAAAAACATTTATATGTTAGATTTTTTTTATAAAATAAGTTAATACCATGTCTTATAATAATTTTTTAAAAAATTCATATTTTGGAAATATTTTACATATACGCTAATATTATACTTTCTGGTTTTAGCAAGTAAAATTTTACACTTAATTTTTTTATTCTAAATCATTTATACACATAAAACGTAAAAAATATTCAAAACGGGAATGAAAATGCAATTGTATATTTTACTTAAGCAAAGAATAAATAAGAGTAAATATGGAGTGAGAGAGAGGGGAAGAGAGAGAACAAGTGGGATCTACAAGGATATTTTATTAAGAATTTTGAAAAAATAATATTTTATTTTAGGTTTTAAAAGAATAGCAATTTGTAAAATTTCTCTTTTTTTTTTCAAATCTGCAGACCAATCTCCCAAGGAAAATAAAATGCAGTGCATGCAAACCGATCTCTACTATTATTGTTATTGTATTCTGGTGAAATAGTTGTTTTGGATGTTTAAAATAAATAAAAAAGGACAAAAAAGACATGCATAATTTAAACAACACCTCAGCTTTAAATTAAAGACAAATAAAGAAAAATTTACATATTATAGTCAGTCTATTTCTTAATACTTTGAACATTGAGTTATGATAATAAAGAGAATTTTATTTCTTTTCACGTGGTTTTTTAATTTATGATATGAGATCCTGTGCAATTTAGTAGATCTTTTGAACAATTGTATGAGAATTTAGATAGAGAAAATAATTGCAAATAATTTGTTTGATGGCATGGAAGAGAAAGTAGATCCTGTACAATTTAATTTATGATATGATGTAACAAGGCCAATTTGGGCTGCAGTTTCAGTAAAAAAAAGGAATGGTCCGCAGTTTTAAATTGTGGACATAGTAAAAATGAAATTTCTCAAAATTTATGATTAATTAGTTTTTTTTTAAGATGGTAGAAAAAAAAAATTGAGATAACCTGCATATCTTTTCATATAAAAAAATAATAAATAATAATTGTGAAATAAGACAAAATGTTGCAGCACAATCAACTTCTTTTTTTCTTCCCACTGATCTTATTAGTCCGGATTGCAACTTAAAATTATGAGTTTTGATCCGGACCGTCTGATCAGAATTCACATCAATTCGTGTCTAAGTAGATGGGACGGTTTGAAAATAAACTCAAATTTTAGTTTACCATAGGTGATATGGGAAATTTTTATTGATAGTAATTAATATAAAAGAAGAGAGACAAATAGTAAGAGTACGTTAATATTTATATTGGTAGTAAGATCGGTAGGAATTCTACCGATCTTAACTTTTTTTTTAATGTGATGTATAGATGGAGAGAACTCTTATATTTGATTTCTAGTAATATATGAAAAGTTTTTCAAAAAATAGATGGAATGTTTTTATATATCTAAATTTTAAGATACTTTATCTATTTTTGTAAAAAAAATTACTAGAAAAAATTGAAAGGAAAAAAAACAAACTGGTTTAGATCGGTAAAATTCCTACTGATCTAAACTTTTTTATTTTTTAAAATCGGTAAAATTACTACCGATCTTACTACCAATATAAATATTATTGTACTCTTACTGTTTGTCTCTCTTCTTTTCTAACAATTACTACCGGTAAAAAATTTCCGGTGATATGAATTCCGGACTCAAAATTCCTGTCGAGTGTCGAATCAAAAGGACAGCTATTGATAACTCGTTTCTGGTTTCATTCAATGTTGACGAATCTCCTAGAATAGTGCTCGTGCATCCATCGAGCGATGGATGGCGATTTCTGTTGACCAATCTCCCAACTGATAGTTGAAAGGTTTTAACTTTCAAAAGTCCCAAAAGTATCTGATCCCCAAAAATTCATGTGATTTTTTTATTTTTATTTTTGTTAAGAAACAATGAAATCTGCGATTTTGTCTGGGGTAATGGTGCGATAATTCGTATCCTCTTCGTTAACTCAAATATGATCGGATTGATCCAAATTCTAATTGAACGATTCGAAAATTAACACAAACAACATATTAATGCAAAGGTTGCACATTCAATGGTACGAGCCTTCAAATTATTGGTTTTTAAAAAATTAATTATTTAACTGTTAATTTTAACAATTATTTTCGATACGATAGTTGCTTTGAGAATTGAAACAAAAGCGGTCTATATTTGTCTCAACTTTTGAGTCGCAAGCCCACTAGTCTGAGAGTCCAAACGAAAGAGATTTCCCCCCACCCCCACAGCCTCTACCCTCCTTCTCCCCTCCATCTCTGCAGCCTCTTCTCGTTGCCTTGTAATCAAGTGCTTCTATCTAGGGTTCTGATTTTCTTTCCCTTCTCAACAATCTTCCACCCCGCCTCTCTAGTAGTTTAGTATTATTTTCTTTTGCTACTGACGTTTGTTGTTATTGATGTCGTTTATCTCTCCCTCTCATTCGCTTTCTTCTTCTCCTTCATTCATTCTTCCTTCCCGGCCTCTTCTTTCTCCATTTCTCCATCTTATTTCTCCGGCTTCTTCTTCTTCTTTCTTCTCTCCTCCTCCTTTTCTTTTCTCTATTTTGTGTTTCATTTCTTTTGTATTTTCTTGTGTTTTCTTTTCTTTTGACAATAAAACAGAAAAACAGACTGTCTCCTCTGGATATCCCAAAACTGCTTTGCTTTTCGAACAACGCATTTGTGCTGAGGGCAAGAATGATTCATGGCTCGCTAAGTTTCTATCTCAGCATGAAGAACTAACAGCTCAATACCAACACGTACCATTTCTTTGTTTATGTTTTTCCTTGCTTATGTCAGAAGGGGTCTAGTTGTATCATGTATGTACTGGTATAGGCTGATATGTGTACTGGTATGCAATCTGAGCACGTATCAGTTTCTATATTTTTTGTATGTTTTCCCTAACGACATCTAGAGGAGGTGAATATTGGGTCTTTAAAATTCTAAATCTTTTGAGTTGATTTTTCAAGTTATGAAAAATATCAAGTGTAAATAAAGGTAAATAGAAGAGTTAGAGAAATTGACACAAGAGATGTTCACGGAGTTCGTCTTAAAATGCCTACGTCTCCGGGACAACGCAACCTCGTCGGCGAGCCTTTCTATTACCTAATAAGAAAAGTTATAACTTGTGATCCGATGATCCCAACACACGCGGGCAGTCAACGGCCAACTCGTGTAATGTTTGAGCCTAGAAGCTCGAGTCGGTGATCCCTTACAACAAGCGGGAAATCACACGACTATGAGTATATGCGAGAACAAACGCTCCAACCAATGAGATCTTTTAGAACAAGCGGGAAGTCACACGGCTATGAATAAAATGAACACACAAAAGACTCTCACAAAGAAGACTCAAGATCTAATCATTCTAACCTAATATATTGAGAGATTGGTGAAGTAGATTTGAGATTGAATCAAGAGATTAATGGTTTTAGCACACCTAATCAATGGTGGCTTGACCTCAGCAGAGAAAAATGTGTTTTGCAATTTGTGGCGGCTGGTAGAGGCAATGGAAACGAGTCCAATGTTTCTATATATACAAAAGGAAACAAAATTAAGGTTTTGGTGCCAACCGTTATAACTTTTGTTCAACCGTTACAACGTTTGAGTCACTGGAACGAAAATTATGAATTTTCGATTTTAACAGTTACAAAAGGTCATATTTTCAAATTCTGAATTTTCGATTTTAATAGTTACAATAGTTGTTCAACAGTTACAACGGTTGTCACTTATTTTCAGCCTCAAATTTACTTCACCAATTCTTTTAATTATATTTTGCTGATTCTGATTTTGCATTGACTTGTGCATCCAATCCGTGTTGCAATTGTTCATCATGAATAATGTCATGATGACTTTCATGATTCATCAAATTCGTATAACAATTATACATGCCTCGTACCTGCAAACATCTCAAACAAAAAAATTGTAAAATTCGATATTTATATGTTTTGCAAATTAGTCAAATAGAATATTAGATTGCTTACAACAACAATATATACATGCTGCTACCAGTACAACAGCTATCTTGTAATTTAAACTTTAAACTTAGTGATAACCTACCGACATTGACATTTTCATAATAATAAAATTTTTATTTCCGATAGTTAATTTCCTATTTTATCGTTAATTTTAAGTATAAAATGATAAAAATATCCTCGAACAATTATTCCGCAGTTAATTTACTATTTGATCTTTGGATTTTTATTCTATAATATTTAAAATATTTATGGTTTATGGTTTTTAAATTATAGAAAGTCATTATTTTGAAAAAAAAAATTAAGGTACTTGCTGAAATATTCATAATACATAAAATATTTGGTATTAATTTTCTTATTGTTTATTTTATATGCTATGTTTTATTTTTAAAGTAGAGATAGTATTTTGTATTTATACACGAAAGATATCAAACATGATGAAGTAAAAATACTATTAACATAACATTGATATTGAAAAATATTGTAAAGTATCATAATCATAAATATTTTTAAGATCATTAAGCATGCATTGAATAGTAATTTAATCACTAGAGAGTCATCGCCATTGATTACATAGTAAAATACAGTTCGAGCTTAACTGGCCACAAATTAAAAGTTTGAGAACTCATTTTTAGTTATTTACTATTAACAATAGTTCCAACAGCAAAGATAACTTATAGGCCGTATTAGTTCATCTTAATATTCGTGCCAAAACAGATCTGACGGTTCTGATCTAAACTCACAATTTGAGTTACTTTAGGTGATATGAATTCATAAAATATTTGATCAACATATTTGTGACAGAAAATAACTACATGGAAATAGATGGATATACTTCTAAGACCAGTACATCAAATTCTTCATGGATCATATTGAAGGTATCAAAAGTAAGGGTGTAAACATATCAGATACAAACATATAGTGATCAAACTGTATCTTTATCTATTATAATTTTCCGAATACGGATACGCTTACGGATACGAATCAGATAGCTTATTTTTCGGATTCAGATCCGGATAAAATCAGATAATATCTGATCCGTTTACACCCCTGATTCAAAAGTGAAACTATTTGAACCCTCCTCATAGTATTTTTTTTTTTTAAATGACATATATATCTAGTATATCCTCCATGAATATTTCTTGTTGTTCTAGTACCAAAGTCTAAGAGTACATCCCAAAATATATTTGTTTGATCACTAGACCTAGTAAAAGCTTGATGATGAATTTCTTTTATTAAGAAGTTCTCTTTGATAGTGATTAGGCCCTAAAATAAGTAAATCTCTCTTTGACAAAAAATTCAAAGTCAACTAATATTTCTTTTAGAAGATAAATTTCAAAGGAATTAGTCATTTGTTATATATAATTGCATTTACTCTCCATCCATATCTTTGACAGTAGTTGTTTATTATTATACCAAAATTTATAAATTCAAAGTTGGGATATCAGGTTTTCCATCTTATAGACAGTTGTTTAAGCAAGCAGGCACGTAGAGATATTTTCCACAAAATATGAAATAAAAAGAAAATGGAATTCCTTCTAGAAAATGGAAACAAAGAAAAGTTCAAAACAACATTTTTGGGATTCAAATTAGCTGAAATTCGAATTACATGAACAGTATTTCTGAAATTTCTGAAATTCCGAATCCAACCGTTCAACCTTTTCTGTGCACGCATCTCGAAACAGTTAATTTTTCTGTGCACGTATCTCGAAACAGTTCAACGGCTGGATTCAAGATTTCAGGAATTTCAACGGTACTGTTCATGACTTTGGATTTCAGCAGATTTGAATCCACATTTTTGTGGCATGTGGGTCCCTTGATTGTAACATATTTAGTGTTGCCCCAGATGCCAATGATCCGTATATAAAATGTACTAAATTGAAATTCTGAAATATCTTATTAGTCTAAGTACCTTTCTTGCAAAAATAGCCATAAGTTGCAAAATTTCTCAATTAGTGCAAAATTTGTTAAAGACAGAACTATTATTAAAATACACACACAGCATCTTAGAGGCGAAGATTCCGATTTTGAAAAAATCGCCTAATCAGAAGAGTAAAATATGGAATTAAATATAAATAAATTTCAATACAAGAATCGCCGAACAACAATTAAATTATGGAATTGTTGGATTTTTTTAGAAAGAACAGGGAGCACGTCCCTATTTCATTGATAAGCTGGTTCTTAATGGTAAGAACCAGTGTGGGTAAAATACAAGATACAATGTGCTCAAATTTGATTGAGCACTAGAAAAGTAAGGAATGAAGGTTCAGAAATAAGATAAAAGAAAAGATAACAAACCACAAAAATAAAATTGTAAGCAAAAGTAGTGTCTCCAGGTGATGAGACATTGTCTCCCTGCTACTCTCTCGCGGTACTGTTGTTCACCAGAATTCACATCCTCCCCGGTACTGTAATAGAGAATCTTTTACAATTACTGAATCTGGACCATTCTTTTTTTTAACTTGGCACGAATCTCAAAGCCCAATAACACTGCCCCTGCGCTAGCCCGAATCTCAAAGCAGCTGAGAGTTAATGTCAAACCGTAAAGTGAAGGGAATCTTTTACAGTAATGGAGAGGATACTTGTCCTGTTCACCCTTGGTCTCAGTACTCGATTGCTGTGTTGCCATTGTGTCTTGACCTGTTCGAGTAATTGTTGAACCGTTTTCTCCTCGTCTCGAAAGGGAAGTGTTGGATTGAATATGAGAATGTATAAATGACTTTGGCAGATAAATATTGGATGTCAAATCATATCAAACCTGATAATAGGATTAGTCAAGGTTGTTAGAGATAGTCAAAGCATAATAGGATTAGTCAAGGTTGTTAGAGATAGTCAAAGCTGTTAAACTTGGTAGTTAGGAATTATGTAGCTTCTTCTACAAGATTCTACAAGTCTATATAAAGCCCTATATTGTAATTGTAAAGATCAATACAATGAAATCATTCAATCATTCTCTCTCATCTTATATGGTATCAGAGCTCTAGGTAGCGCTGGAATTAGGCTAACGCCTATTCCAGAAATTATGTCCCTATTCCCATCTTATTCCAGCTTATAAAAAAAAAAATCCAAAAATAAGCCTTTCTATTCCAGTTTAAACCTCTCGATTCTTCTCTATAGCCAGAACAACTCTTCCTATTCCTAGATATTCCCTTTATTCTCCTTATCCAAACCTCTCTCCTCAGATCTACTCCTTATTCCTCTATCTTATTCCCTCTATTCTCTATTCCTCCTCCTCTGACCAGAAACGAGAAAAGAGAACCAGATCCGAAGAGAGGTCGATCTCCCTCTCAGCACGCTGTGTCGATCGCGCCACTGTCTTTTTCCGCCGCCGCCGTGCCGACCGACAGACTAGTCGTCATCCCCTGCACTTGCACCAGCTCACCGCGCCAAGCCCTCGACCAGATCGAGAGGTGACGAGACGACTGGAGCACTCTGCCGCATCACACCCCACCGGCCAAGCTCCTCCACTGCCACCTCATCTCGCAGACTCGGAACCCGTTTCAGACAGATCGGGGGTTCTCCTAGATCCGCTCCTTGTCAGATCCATCCGTCGTCACCTGAGTCGAAGCTCTGTGAGCCGACACGACACTGATCTCCGATCTCAGCTTACCACCACCACCGACGTAGAGAACTTCCCGATCTCCCTGTGCGTACTGTTCATACACCAGCCCGTCACCTCACGGTGCCAAGCCATGCCGCCGCCTTGTCACCATATCGGCGCAACCTTGGAGACTTGCAAGGCGATCGTCAAACTCCACCACGGTGAACAGAAGCCCCATCGCGATCTCATCCCTACACGGCGACACCATCACCGTCCACAACCTAGCGTCATCTATGTCTCAGCCTCGCCTGACACGCCAATCGAGTGGAGACTTACTTTCTCTCAATTGAATACGCACCGCCCTCCACCGTGTTACAATGATCCGACGCAACTCAGTCATCGAGAAGACGAGCAAGGGTTCAGCGCAAGAGAACAGACGGTTTGGGGTCGAGTTATTTCAAAGGGAACCACAAAGAAGACGTTGGTATTAGTCGCAGCAAAGCATACTGAGCTCGGTGTTCAGATTCACCACCGCCATGGCTGCATTTTACGAATAAAAGGAGCATCTGTTAATTTTGATGAGAAGGTTGCGAAGGAAACAAGATGAAAAGTAAGAAAGAGTTGATTGCAATCATAACAGGCCGCACACCCTTTTTCCTTTTCAGATTTTCTTTCATTTCTACTGGGCTTTTACAAAATTGCTGGGCTGAGGTTGAAAGCCCACTTCAAAATCTACTTTCTTTAATTTTCCTTCAAAGCCCAAGTCCAATTTCACTTCAGACTTGCCTCTTTTATTCCTGATCCACTTCACTGCCTCTTCAGTAACCTTCCTGCGCCTCTTTTATTTCTAATCCCCTTCAACTGCAGTTCCAACAGAACATGCTGCTCAGACTTACTGATTCATGTTTAACTAAGCCGAACCAATGCCGGGCTCCTTTTTCTCTTCTCTTCTTCTCAATCACCAAAATGCTTCTCACAAAAATGAGACAAGAGAGCTAAAAAGCCTCTTGAACCCATGTACTCAAAGCCATGAGCTATTCAATTTTCTTCTTTCTTTTTGTTTTTATTTTTCAAAGAGGACTCAAACGAGTCTCTCGAGTACATGGAAGCATTCTTGAGCCAAAAGAGCTCATTCTTCTCTCCCTACCTACTTCTTTCTTCAAGGAGACCCAAACTTGACGATTCAAATCGCAAGAACAATGGCATTGAGATTTTGGCATAATTCTTCTTCTTTTCGGAGCAAGCTCAACATTGCTACCGCGCACCATGTTTCGCTTGAGGGGGCGTAATAGGATTAGTCAAGGTTGTTAGAGATAGTCAAAGCATAATAGAATTAGTCAAGGTTGTTAGAGATAGTCAAAGCTGTTAAACTTGGTAGTTAGGAATTATGTAGCTTCTTTTACAAGATTCTACAAGTCTATATAAAGCCCTCTATTGTAATTGTAAAGATCAATACAATAAAATCATTCAATCATTCTCTCTCATCTTATACCTGATTCGGTTGAACAAGCAATAAATAATAACCCGACCCAACTATTCCTGTTCGCATTCCATAACAAAAAACAGTTAGAAATTAATAAATCGATTTCTCATAAAACATATTGATAATTTTTTCCCTTCAAAATTAGTAAAAATCAGTCATGTTTGGTTGTGAAGTAAGAGGTGGAGTGAACCCCTTACTTCATGCTTAAGCAGCTAATAAAACAAATAAGATGGAGTAAGAGGTGAGTTTTTCCGAAGTTACTCCACCTCTTCAAGTGGATTAACTTACTCTACACTTACTTTACCTATAGAGCACACTGTCATAGACAATTTTATTTTCCAACATTAATTTAATCTATGACTTAAACTACCAAACAAGATGTAAAATATGATGAGTAAGATGGAGTAAGCAAGTTAATCCTTATTGACTTTACTCCATAACCAAACATGATCAAACTATTAATTCGGTCTAGAGTAGTGTGGACCAAATCAATAGTTCAATCATCCTTAGTCACACTTGCACACCACTAACCACACAGATCTTTAGAATAAGAGGGAAGGAGGGTTTGATCACCCCTGGATAGGGGCGGACCCAGAGTATTCCAGGGGGGCAGCTGCCCCTCCAGGATTTTGAGTTTTAGTGGAGATTTATCGGTTCCGACCGACTTTGCCCCCCCCCCCCTTGAAATAGTGGAAGAGTGGAAAATGAATGGAATAGTGGAAGAGTGAAAAAGGGAAGAGGCTTCTATTCCATACAATTCCAATCATGTTCGGCACGTTTAGAATAGTGGAAGAGTGAAATTGAGCCAATTCCCACATGTGAAAAAGTCACTATTCCCCAATTCCACCTCTACCATGGAATAGTGGGATGGAATAGAGAGGGGCTAAAGTGTAAAAGAGAAGGGTTTGACTGCATATTTCCATCATAATTCCACTTTTTTCACTTTTTCTCTATTCCATTCAATTCCACAATTCCTCACTCTTCCTCTATTCCACCACAATTCCTTTGTGCCAAACAAGCCCATAGCATGTATGTTTTTGTTTCAATGTTCTGACTATGAAAGTTACCCCATCTTCTGCCACGGTTGCATGAATCCTCCAACTACACTGAGGATTAGCACAACTTGCTGTCACTCGTTCTGGTTCACTCTTGCTTAATTCGTACTCAAAATCATTAACAATTGCATAGTGATTTAATGCCCTTCTAAATGCTACCACATGCGGGTACTTCGCACCTACCTCCATCTTAGGGTCATCCTTATCATATAAGTAGAATTCTCCCTCGTAAGCAGTCTCATTTGCATCATCATTCTCATCTTCAGAGTCACTGAGACGACTATGATAACTCTCTTCACTAGGACAATAATCGGACCATTCTTCATAATTCTCTTGTTCTCCACTACATATAAATGTGTCAAGACCTTCATCTTCCCCAATCCTATTCTCTTGGATCATCTTATCTAAAGTCGCATAGATCACCACTTCCTTCTTCTCCTCATGCATTTTAAGCATCAGCCGGTAACTTTCTTCATCCTCAAGTTGAATAAAGGATTGTGTGGCAACACGGTTATCTAAAAAACATAGTTTTGGACTCTCATCCTCATGATAGAGCCTACTCACATCCTCTAGTAGCTCTACAAAACTAGAAGTTACCTCCTCAAAATACAGGGTCCTTTGTTTGCCATAACAATACTTCTCCTTTTTTCCATTGTTGATTGGTCTAAATTGCCCACCATATTTAACCTTCAACTTGTAGCGCAATGAGTTTTAGCGCAACTTGTAGCTCAATGGTCTAAATTGCCCACCATATTTACCAGTTTCAGTTTTAACTAGAATTGGTCTTATGATAAATTGTTGCCGATGCACAAAAAAGATAAACTACCAGTTTAAGTTTTACATTAGCTGAGGAGAAAATATCAAAATTTTGAACTGTCAACAAAAAGACTGTTTTACCCTTCATCAAATTAATTATACCAACTCATGTTGCTAACCCAATAAGGTCAAATAATTAGTTCCAACTAAATTCAGAAAAACATCATACATTATCTTCATCCTAGTGGCAGTAAAACAGAAAAACTTCTCTGTCAATAATGTAATATCATCACTTCATTGAATCTAATCCGAATCCTTTTTATGTTTTTGGATCTGCTTTCAAATCCCAAGTAGATTTAATAAGCAACACTAGAAACCCAAATTTCTGGAGATGGATCCATTCAAGTAGATTTGCATTGGGTCCAAGTTAACAAACAAGATTCGGTGAATCTGACGAGGCCCAACATAAGATTTTTAAGCCCGTTATATTTTACATTCAGCCCAACATGCCATTAGTTAAATTGTTGACAGTAACAATCCATATATCATCGGAAAATTTTACATGATACCTTTCATTTTCAAAACACAACTCACCAAAAATTCTTAACAAAATAGTCTTGTGGGCCCACTTTTCTCCTCTCTTCTCCTTCCTCCCAGTCCTCCTAGTTTACTCCTCTTCATTTTTTGTCAAAATCAAAATGATAAAATTATAAATATATTTTATATAATTTAAATTGGTAGATAAAAAATTTAACGTAACTTAATTTTTTTTATAATCAATCAATTACTTATAAAACTATATTGCTAATTTTTCGAATTGCTTGTTACATAAATAATTGATTAATTTTTTTTATAGTATTCATTTTTTTATTTTGATAAATACTTTGTTAATTGTTGCGATGTTAAATAAAGTTGTTCTCAATTAATATAATTTATTCCATAACAAAATTTGCTACAAAGTTCAACAATTATGAATTAGATCATTAGAATTTGTATAATTAGAGAGGAGACCTTTCATCATAAATTTGATACAACAATTATGAAGAAGGATATTATGTAAAATTTCTCATATCATCATAGCGCCATAAAATTAAACCTTCTGAAATTTTGTATTATTGCACACACTACTTGAAGCTACAAATTGACAAAATTCAAACTCTGAAGCGAACTATTTAGTACACGCCTAGAACAACTAGTCATGAAATTTGCGCTTCCCAAAACAAGAGGAATTCCAAAACCTCACGCTCCTCTTTCAAACTTTGTGCAACTACAAAATGTTTGCTAAATGATATAATGCATGCACGCTCTTAAGTTCTAACACAGTACTATACTTTGAGCAATGGGTTCATCCATGAATTCTATTGTCCTAATTGCTCTTCTTCTCTCTACACACCTGACTGTAAACTCTGATGCAGCTGATATAAGCGAGTCCGAAGATTGTCTCGCAGTTTGTGTTATATTAGCGACATTTTGCAATTTAGGTTGCTTCCAGAACGGAAATTTCGATCCAACGTGCATCATGGCTTGCGGCGACAAGAACCTGCTTTGCACAACCAGTTGCTTGACTTTTGGCTCCAGTAACCAGCAGTGAAGAACAGTGTCATGCTTCTACCTAGAATTAATATTCCTTTCTAGACTAAATAAGATAATTATAAATGTTAATGTGTGTTTGTGCTATTGTTGTAACTATGCTTGTTCTAATTAATGTTACAATTCACAATTGTAGAATCACATATATATATTACTGGATTTGAAGATGAATATATAATTAGTCTGTTAAAATGTATGCTTGTTTGTTAGCTAAGAACATTATTTAACTTCATACTTAAGCTGTCAAACGAGAAGTAAAATCTGTGAAGTAAGATGCATTAAAAGCAGAGTAAGTTAAATCATCCGATCTCTAAACATATTACCTGACTCTACACTTACTTCGTCTGTTTGATCCACTGTCATAGATACATATTTATTTTTCAATATGCATCTTACTTCTCAGAACAAATTAATTTACTTCACACTTGTGCTGACAAACGAGGTACAAAATACAAGCAGTGATATGAAATAAGCAATTTAAAAAGAGCAACCAAACATGATTCTTACTAGGACA
Source organism: Carex littledalei (assembly GCA_011114355.1). Classification (NCBI taxonomy): domain Eukaryota; kingdom Viridiplantae; phylum Streptophyta; class Magnoliopsida; order Poales; family Cyperaceae; genus Carex; species Carex littledalei. Next base: position 1,510,730 of record CM022084.1, on the reverse strand, counting down.
TTTTGTTACCTGTTATGTACACATTATATCCAGTTTCTATTATTAAACATATACTGCTGTCCCATGACATTTTTTTTTTTTTTTTTACAAGAAACAGGAGGGGCAAATGCGGCCCAATTTAATTTGACCGTTTTTTTACTGTTTCTTATTTTTACTTTATATTATTGTTTTGATTTTTTCGGTCCAAATCCAGAATTATTCGTGGAAGGCTTACAATTACAAAATTCGAATAGGAATTATCAAATAGCAATTCAAAGTTGTAGAATATTATAAATTCAAATCAAATTTGATAGATATCCTATAAACAAAAAATACCAATATTTTATTATCTTGAAAGATTTTGTGTCATCAGGGCGGATCAAGAAATTTACTATAGCGAGATGAACTTAATAGAAAATAATATTCATTAATATATATTTTAGAATGAGGCATATTTATTGCTTTATTTAAACACATGCCTCATTATTAGAGAGGACAAACAATAAAATCTTTTTTTTTTTTTTGCTAAATGCATTCATTTGTAGGGTAATTATATTTTCACCATCTATCTATCCCCCAACTAACTAATTTCATCTTCTAACTATAATTACAAATTCTAACTACCTAATGGTCCCTACAAATTAATTAGCAAATTTTCTCCCTTTATTTATTTTCTTTTTCTCCCTCTCTCTCCCACATCCGCCTCCACCCGTCTCTCCCACCTCTCTCTCTCATCTCTCCATCTCCGCGCTGCCTCCCTCTCCCACCTCCGCCTCCGCCTCCCTCTCCCTCTCCCACCTCTGCCTCTCTCACCTCTGCCTCCGTCTCCCACCTCCATGAACTATTTACACTTACACGATGAGGATGAATACTTGTGCAACGGACAACTCGAAAGTATGTCATCATGGATCTCATTTGAAAGAGAAAATTGCGTAGAAGACGTTGGTGGTTTTAGATTTGCGAAATTCCTCACGGATCGTCAGAAATATTGGTTAGATTGAACGGAGAAAAAAAAACCACCTCTAAAAACGTGCAAAAGATGGGTAAGTGATGTGTCCATTTTTTTTTTAAATACTTGATATCTTAGGTGTGAATACTTGATGTATTATAGATGAATACTTGATTTATTATATGTGAATACTTGCGCGCTCTTGTAAAATTAATCGAGGTATGCACCATATGCTTGTAGTACTCTTGATACATGAACTATTTATATTTACACGACGATGATGAATACTTGCTCGATGAGGGATGAATACTTGCATGACGAGGTATGAATACTTGTGCAACGGACAACTCGAAAGTATGTCATCATAGATCTCATTTGAATGAGAAAATTGTGTAGAAGACGTTGGTGGTTTTAGATTTGCAAAATTCCTCACAGATCGTCAGAAATATTGGTTAGATTGAACGGAGAAAAAAAAATCACCTCTAAAAACGTGTAAAAGATGGGTGAGTGATGTGTCCATTTTTTTTTTTTTAAATACTTGATATCTTAGGTGTGAATACTTGCGCGTGCCAGTTGTAAAATATTTCAGATATTAGGCGGTTCCCAAATAGTAAGTGGTCTCCCCAAGTAGTTAGTAGTTATTAAAGTAGTTATTGACTAGGAGATGAAACGGGAGATGAATTCTGAGGAATAGCTAGGCTCTCCCTAATTTGTAATGCACTGCCTCAAGGAAGGCACAATAAAAATCTTATTAAAAAAAAAGGAAATTACACATGAAATTTACTATTTTTTTAATTGGGGGGAATGCCACATCACGAGATGTTGTATTATTCTGTCATTTTGAATTTTAAAATTGATATTACCATTGAGTATTTTTTTTAATAAAAAATAATTATGGGAATTCAGCGATTACTCTAGGATCTTCGCCCATGGATTATTATTATTATTATTATCAATATAATCTCAAATAATAAATTCAGAATAACAGAACAATTAAACATCCAAATGCAACCTAAAGAACTTATCAAAAGAAAACGTTGCTGCCTCTACGGGTTTCTTGTCAGAAAAGAAGAAGAAGAAAATAAACCGTTGCAGGTATTTTTTGTATGATTCATATAGCTAGGATTTGCTCCACATATAATTAATTTTTGTAATATTCTGCAATTTTGCATTACCTTTTTATAATCCTAATTCAATAGTAGTATCATTATAAACCTTACAACTTGACAACCTCTGTCAAGAATTCTCATACAAATGCAAGAAATATCTAGTTATTGATACTTATACTCTAATAGTAGCATGCATAAGGCATGAATTATTCTCTTGCGTAAAAAAACATACATAATTTGTGTTTGGATAATCTATATTAACAGAGCTATTTTGACTTCACACAACACACCAGTCATATACATTTTCTTTTTGTTTCTATTGATCATGCGCTGCACAAAGTTAAACTACCTCTGTTAATATCTTTACCCCTATAACTGGTCTTGAACTTTCTCTTCCAAGGAAAAAAAAAACGAACTCCAAAATGCCACACTTGACTTGCCTTACAAATGTTTGCTACATATAATAAAATATCAATCTATAAGTATTCCTTTCTCACCATCTATACATTTCCTCTCATAACACACGCATGTTTTAAACTCTCCATGCTTTGAGCTCTTTTCTTAATCAACCACATACGTACCGATCGATGGCTCCCCCGATAAATACCGCCGTGTTGATTGCTCTTCTTCTAGTGACACACCTGACAGTACCCGCGCATGCAGAGAAAGACATCGGAGATTGTGTCAAGTCGTGCATGGTAAAAACCACGGCGTGCATGTTGGGTTGCATACCTAAAGGAGACAAAGCACAGAAGTGTATCATGCGTTGTGGCGATAAGTCCATGCGTTGTGCCAATAAATGTCTTAATTTTTAGTCTAAATAAAATTGTGTATATGTGATCTAAATCGATAATGAGCTTACAATGCTTAATCAATATTTAGATGTACTATTGTTCTAAGGTCTACTGTAACTTTTTATGTTTTATATACTCTTTGTAATGAAAAGAAATTGTAAAATTATACCATTTACAAATTGTAGAATTATATTATTGAATATAATGATAAGGAATCGACCTTTATATGTTTTATACTTTTGGTAATTGGTACAATTTGGAGATCCTATACGAGATCAGGCGAACAAATCTCAAATGAAAACCAGAGAGGCCCATGGGCCTCCAGTTCGCAATTAAACCCTACTAATCGGGTTCCGATGCTTTTGTCATGTATACCCGAATTAATGTACAGTCGTTGCCTTCTTTTACGAGATTGTAATTTGTAAAGTGTAAAGTGTAAACATTCCACTCTCACAGTTTCCATTCCCCCGGGCTTCTTACTATCGAACCAAACCCGAACCCGATTAGGTAGGTAATGGGGAAGAAGGGGAAAGAGAGAGCGAGAGAGAGACGAGAACAGCGTCTAGAAGAGATCTCCCATCTCCGTGCAATCCCTTACGCTTCTCATGAGAGGTACGCGTGCTCCAGGGCTCACAACGTGCTCGACGAAATGCCTCCTTTCTCTTTTATTTTTATTTTTATGGTTGTTTTCTTTCCTTCATAGTTTTGATTCATTTGAACTATCTCAGCATAAAATAGTCACCACTGTATACAGGAAATACAGAACTAGTATCAGATCAAAGATCAGTGTATCAGCACAACACTCCTAGTAACCATTGCTTGGGACTATTTTATATTGACAGGCAACATAACAGCCAGTTAGTGTAAAAATATATTTAGGCTCGATTGGCCACAATTAGGCTGCTAAGCAAGAAAAAGCAACAACAAATCCCAAAAAGAAAAACTTTTCGGCTTTTCGCTTTGACATTTGGTATTGCTGTTTAATAGTATTTTCAGCTAGCAAACAAGAGAAATACACACGTAAAATAGGAAGAAAATATCATGCACACCCGTACAATCACAAAAATATCCTCCAAATATTCCCTCTCTTTACACAAAAAGGTTTTCTCAAAGTAATAGTATGAAAAGAGGGTGGCGATGTTAAAGAAATTAGATTGACGATGCATGTATATGGTACCTCCGAGGCACATGAAATATTTCTCATTGTGCAAGGTTATGCTTGATATGTTGAGGTTTTGTAGGGGCATATACAAAGTTTATGTGCTAAGGTTCTACAAGAGATTTGACTGCTCTTTAATAAAATTTGTCTTTTTGTAGATGGTGGTCAAAGGATACTGTGGCAGTAGTTACTGGAGCTAACAGAGGGATTGGATATGAAATCGCCCACCAACTGGCTGTGCATGGGTTACATGTCGTGCTGACATCACGAGATTTTGACAGAGCCCAGGAGGCTGCTAACAATCTCCAACAGGAAGGCCTTAGTGTGCAGCCTCGCCAACTAGACATCACTGATGCTGGCTCGGTCCAGTCATTTGCCAGTTGGATCCAGCTCGAGCATGGTGGTATTGATATATTGGTGAGATTTAGTTTGATTTCTGGTGCATTTGGTAAATTTTTGGTACCTGTATATTTTTCAATGGAGAGGATGCCAAATTTGATTATAAAGCAACAATTTAACAGGAATTTGGGACTAAAAAATAGAGAAAACTGGACAAAAAGTCCGGCCATACCAACGAGAAACACAAACTTTTTTTTCTGTTCTAGAAACAATAGTGCAAAATAAAAATTCTACCAAGGCCCCCCACCAACCAGCTCAAGTATGATGGAAAAAGAATGTTCACTTTGCACAAAAGTCCACATAATTCATGCTAAATAAATAGGGTTTGTTGATTTATCAATTAAAATACTGTAGGTGAATAATGCTGGTGTGAATTTCAACAGGGGAGCAAATAATTCTGTTGAATTTGCCGAGACAGTAATTAAAACTAACTATTACGGTACGAAAAGGGTGATAGAGACTATGTTACCTCTGATGAGACCTTCACCTTTTGGAGCCCGTATAGTGAATGTCAGCTCACGCCTTGGCCGAGCCAATGGGCGACGAAATGTAATTTTTTATATATACTTATTTATTAGAAATGATATATTTTTGCAAGTTTTCCCAATATTTTACTGATGTTGCCAAATAATTAGCAATATTTTTCAAGCTTGCAAATTCTCCTGTACAAATTTTTTGTATCATTTGCAAGTATATGAACCCACTGGAGAAACCAAAGTTGCATTTATATTAAAGTGACCAAGTCCCCAACTTGCTTTCTTGGCAGTACCGCCAGTACATACAGGCCGAAAGACAACTTATAAGTCCTCTTTTTGTCGAGTTTTTCTTAATTTGGTTTTGTGGAAAAAAATGCATTATACAAGTAGGGGGCGAAACAATGAATATTTGAGAAAATGTGCCTATACCATGGTGTCAGCGTAAAGGTTTGGTGGCTGTTGCCAATATATTAATAGTGGGGGGTGTTTGGATGCAAATCCTGGATATTGCTGCATATAAGTTTTAAAAAATCCTTTACTAATGTCTTTTATTAGAAGTTTAGAACTTAGAACCAATTTAGATTAGGACAGATGCTGCAGCAACAGCAGCTTTAGACGGTACTGGTACTGTCAGCCTAGTATTGGATCCTAAATAAAGACATGCTATCATGCATGTAAGTTACTGTACCAGTCCAATCAAAATTATTACTCCCAAGATAAAAAATTTAAGTGCACATCAAACCTTTACCAATGTGCTACTAAGTCAGTCATGCTTTGAGCCCAAACTACCGGTTTTGTTAACTCTCCTTGTCTCTCTGCAGAAAATTGGTGACTCCACATTGAGAGAGAATTTGATAAAAGACGAAACTTTGTCTGAACAACTGCTTGATGAAATGTTAAACAAATTTCTCACCCAAGTAAATGATGCGTCATGGCAAACTGGCGGTTGGCCTCAGATGTACACCGACTACTCCCTCTCCAAGCTTGCATTAAATGTGTACACCCGGCTCACAGCAAGGAGGTTAGCAGATAGGCCTGATCACCGTGTGGTTTATATAAATTGTTTTTGTCCTGGTTGGGTTAAGACCCAAATGACAAATTGGGAAGGTAATAATTCGGCTGAAGAAGGGGCCGACACTGGCGTGTGGATGGCATTACTACCAGTTGAAAGTATCTCTAGTGGTAAATTTTATGCTGAGAGACGTGAAATAGATTTTTAGTTTGGTTGTTGCTGTTGTTGTGAAGGCTAAAAAATTGTTCTGGTCAATTCACCAGAAAAAGGGGAAAGTACTCGTAGTTTTCTACTACATTTTTCTTGAAAAGAAAGAGAGATTCAACTGGGTGTAGTTGGAAAAGAAACCCTATTGGAAGTTTAGTTGCTATCCTTAATTTTCGCTAAATAATAAATTGGAGATAAGAAACACTTGACAAGTACTTTTTATGAAACATCTGATATGCAAAAGAATGTTCAGGTGGTTCAATAATTGTACAATATTCTAAGTCCTGGAGTATGGTTGTTAGTAACAAAATGCAAAGATCATTAATTTGAGCTCAAGGAATTCTGATTGCTTTTCTAAATACAAAATTCAAATCCAAATGGTGATGAGGCTGCTTACTGGCAGTTAGCAAACAGGTGCTCTGGATGTTTGCAAAAGATAAGTTGGTAGCTTGAAATTTTTATGTACTATAAACAAAATAAAAATAAATTGGTCATTACTTTTAATTCGGACACAAACAAAATGAGCTAAAACAGTCATTTATTGTGAATGTTTAGATTATATTGAAGTAGTGTAATAAACTTGAATATTTCTTGCTTGTTATTATTAGTCCGAGATATAAATAATATGTTTGATTATACTATTCCCTTTAGCACCAAAACAAAAGAATCAATGGTATATTTAGATGTCATATCATATGTGAAATTAAAATTAATAAAAATAAACCGGAACATTTCGTGCTTTCAATGCTTAAGCCGAATTATATTTTAAATTCCATTTTGATTCACTATTTAAAAAAGAGAGGATAAAATTCAACTTTAATTTGCTCAGTTTTTTAGAGTTGCTTATATAGTGTTACTGGTTAAGATTGAAATAATAATATTGAATAAATAAATTCACCTCTAGACATATATTGTTCGAATAATATGGTTGGTACCGGTGATATAAAAGGATATATCTACCGACAACTGCATCAAAGAAATCAAAAGATAATATCCGAATTAAACAAATACAGATTGCCAGGTCATGATAATTAATATATTAATGAAAAAGAGGCACCGTATAGAAAGCGCACTTCTAAATGATGTTTTGGTGTTTCAATTATTTGGAAAAAAAAAGTGTACTAATAAAAAAAAGAAAGATGATTTTATATGTGGATGGGCAGTGCTTTATCATCAGCAATATCTAATTGGAGCCTAGATCATTTGTCACTAAACAGAGAACAATAAAATGAAATGCTCTGGTTCCATATGGTTTATTAAAAGAACATAAATCAAGCACATATATTTTATTGGGTGAAGCATATATTCGGGAAATAAAGGAGTCCGGATCCTCTGAGGAACTGTACCGTTTGAATTTCAATCCAGGCCGTCTGATCAGAATTTGGATCAGCTTGGCCTTTCAATCCGGACCATCTGATTAGAATTTGGGTCAGTTTGGCCTTTCAATCCGGACCGTCGGATTAGAATTTGGGTCAGTTTGGCCTAAGCTCAGAGGCAGATCTACATGTTTTGTGTATTGATAAAAGTGCCAAGTCGTTTTTATGATTTTGAAATTTTAATTATATATATTAAAATTAATTAAATTTTTTATTTTATATAGTCCAGCTCCTCATAAAATATCAAATGCTTACTTGTAACTTAGTAGTTAAGTATTTATTTTATATTTGTGGAGATTTGAGTTCAAATCTCACCCACCACATATTGCGTATTTTAAGTTTCAATCATCATCAAAAAAATTTAGTTCTATCCCTTCCTAAGTATGTAATGTACGGAGTTCTTTTAAAATTTGTACTAGTATATAACGAACGGACCATATTCAAATTTAAAAATGAGGTACCCTTAGGTGATATGAATTCGAAATTAAAGGGGAACACATATTAATTTTTGAATGTAAATCAGGCAAAAATTGGCGGTTCATTGGCATAACACATGACTCGTAGTTAACAATTTTTTTAAAATTTAAGGTCCCATGATGGCTATTTAGTTGTACTTTAATTAATTATACCAAAAAAAGTAAACATCAAGATTAGTCATATTTTCTTTCAGAAATTTACTTCACATAAGAGAATCAAATTGGAGAAACAAAAAGCAATAGTAATATTTTTTTCTGATGAAATAATAATTTTTCTTCAAGTAAAAAGACTAATTTCAGATCAGAACCTTAATCTGGCGCCTTATTAGACCAACTCGGCCATCTCAACTTTTGTGATATTAGTTTTGACCGTACTCTATATATTTAAAAATATCTATTACTTATCTGCTTTTTTTATTACTCTTTATCTCTGAAAGTTAAAAATATACTTTTTGTTTATTACTTTTTTAAAAATATCTCTTTATTACTTTTTTTTTTTTCTTCTTCAAGATCTACATAGATTTGGTTCTCATTTTTGTTTCGAGAACTACAACAACTTCATTATATATTTAATTTCGTCCGTGTTTATATGTTCACCTTCTCCTGATAAGTGAAATTGGAAAAACGAAAGTTTATTTGTGTTTTCTAAGCAATGGAAATGGACATACAAAACATACTAACTCTGAATCATTCAAACATTTTATCACGTTGTTCATTACAATTGCTTTTATTTCGTTTGTTTTTCTCTTTTGCTTTGGGCATGACTTAAACATCAGATGAGGAGGTCAAAACCATTCAACTCATTTTTATTTTTAGCTTTAAATTTCCAACATATAACCTCCAATGTAGAGCATAATTAGGGTGTTCATCGGGTCCGGTTTAATCGGTTTTAAACCGAACTGAGGGAGTTTGGACTATACGGTTCGGTTCATTTTTTAAAACTAGTTTAATTGTTCAGTTCGATTCGGTTTAGAATTTCTAAAACCGGTTAGATCGAACCGACAAAATTTTTGAAACCTGTCCCTCATCCGAACTAAACATTTAAAAAAATTAAAAATTATGACATAATGTATATTGCTTAGTTCGGTTCAAAACTGTTTAAACCAAATCAAAGAATTTGTTTTAAATCTATCTTAAAAAAATTATTATTTTTATGATTAATCTTCTTATTACTGTTCAACCAAACAAACAAAAATTTAGTTCGATTTTTCGATTCGATTTTAATTCGGTTGATAAATTTATCTCAATTAGTTCGATTGTATTTTTGAAAACCAAATAAATTTTAATTTACCTATTTATTTCAGTTTTAACCGAACCAAACGGATGAACACCCCAAGCATAATGCATGCATCAAAATTCGTATCCTCTGCATTAACTCAAAAAAGAATCTTTTGAGTTACTGCATCTGTAATGTCCGATCTGCACTAATATTAAAAGACTCCCTACTTTATAGACGGGTGCCGGATTGACTCCGTTTAAAATCAGACGGCCGAGATGTATTAACTCAAAAGATGTTCTTTTGAGTTAATGCAGACGATGCGGACTCCATGCATCATGCATAAGAGTTCTCCATTATTTTTTTTTCTCTTTCAATAAACACTAAAACTGAAAGAGGCCGCAACTGTCATAAAAAATGTACCACCAAATTAATAGCAAAGTATAAACAAAGTGCATTATTGCTTGTAATATAAATTCATCATTATTATGAAAGATAAATAGATACTTAATTAGGAAGGCTTCAACATTTAATAGGATAAGAATTATTTTAGTGTGACATTATGATTTAAGGTGAATATGATCTTAGCGTACATTCTTAATAGTAGTCATTAATTGTTAAAGTATACAAAAGTCATTCTTAATATTAATATCTAATTCAGATTTTTTTTTTATAAAGAAAATTTGTACCCCAATTCTTTTAATTAGGGATCAATGGTGTTTGAAAGTTCATCTCGAAATTTGGTTTTGAAAATATTTCTTTTCTTATCTTAATTAGTAAATTGTTGAAAATACTTTTTCTTTGATAAGAAAAATAAAGAGGGTTTCTAACAATCATGTAAAGCAGCACATCTTGCATGAATTTGACGGCTTTGACCCTACATTTTATTCTTTTTGTCGAAAAAATTATTTGTTAATTAACACTTCTATTTTTTTGCAGCCTTAATTTGAGTTTCACAGAATGTTCTAGAAAGCTTAAACACCAGTATTAAATTTCCTTACCACTTGCAGCCGTCATGCAAGGATGGAAGTAAGTGTTGGAGAAAGGGGACTAAACTCCTATAAAATTGAATTTTATTTTTTTTAATTTTTACAAAAAAAATATATTACTATCAACCTCTCCCGTAAAATGAAATTACATGAAATTTATTCATCTAGCCTCTTCAATCTCAATTTTCTGGTTCCGTTCCTACAGCCAAAGTCAAATTTAAGAAAAATGAATGAGTCAATTGACCTCTATTTTTTATTTTATTTTTATTTATGTAGGATTGTCTATTTAATTTAGAGTAAAATGTCATGTTACTTTAACATTGACCACATTTTTTAAAATTATTTTTATATAATTAATCATCATATGTGTTTGATCTTCAGAGTTCGAAAGTCTGACTGAAGCCACGCAACAACATACGGTCACCTAAGCAAAAATTAGATGGCTGCTGGCGGAAAGGATAGTCAAGGAAGGAACTATGTGGCTCAAATACTGCAATTCGAGTACAAGAAGATTGATGGGTGCCAACCTATTACCAGATCCGGATTAATCTTGGACTGGTACGGGCTGGAAACGGGGTGTGAAAAGTGCTTTAAAAACAATTTTCTTTCTAGTTTCTTTTCTCCATTTGAATGTTTTGGCTGTAAACGTTAGCTTTTTTCTCTATTTTGGATGGTACCGGTTGGTACGGGGTATTGGTACGGTGTCGGTATCTTTTCTATTTAAGATAGAAATGATCTCCTTAATAGTTGTTACTGGTATAGGGAGTAAAGCCTAAGGTTTGGTTGTTTTGTTTTGATGTAATCAGACGTTATTTATCATTAATACAACTTTGGCAGCTACTGCCAATCATTCAAAAAAAAACATACGGTCAGGTTCAAATAAAATTAACAAGGCTCCAATCTGTCTTCTGCATATGTACATATGTTTAGAAATTGATTATAGCAGAATTAAGGACCTATTCGGTAGGCGGAAAAGAGGCGGACCCGTTAACAGGCAATTTTCTTGGCGATTCTACAGATGGAGCAGGATGTCGTCTCCATCGGTGGCGGCTGGTACAAGGTGCTTACACGCCGGCAGAAGAAAGAACGCCACCGCAGGCAGGCCCTAGCTGGCGGAGCCGTTTGACAGCAAAGAAAGAACTTCCATCAGGGGTACGGTGCCTCTCTGTCGAACCAGCGCAAGGTGAAGGACGCCCTCCCAAGGCATAGCACTCAAGTACATCTCCATGGCAGTACAGCTGCAGCAGGTAAGTTACTCAACCATCAACGTTTTGACAGGAGACAGCAACACCTTTATGTCAATGGCATTAATTCTAAGAGTGCTTTAGCCGAGCTAGTCCCTAGCCTTTCCCCTCAAACATTAATGGCCATTAATGGAGTTCCACTCTCACCAACTACAAAATCACACCAATGGCCAATCTCTCCTTCCACAGTTACCTCCCCCATTCCAGCTACCTATACACATTTATTACCAATGAAGAAAGTTAATGTTTCTGTTGCACAGTTAATGCAACCACAATCCACCCCTCCACCGACCACTATAAGCCCATTGACTGCCTCTGACCACTCCTCCCCTCACTCCTTATCTTACTCCCAAGCCGTTGCACACCAACTCTCTTCCCACCGTTTTCAATCACCTTATTGGCCCCACTTCATAGACCATTACCCATGGCCTTTGGACTCCTCCACGAACCCCTCCCGAGCCCCTACCCCTGCCACCGGATCCCAACAAGCCTAAATGGCGTAGTCGATGCTACAATTGCTTGAAACTAGGCCACGATAAAAAATAATGCACAAGCAAAGAGAGGGTGTGTGCAAAATGTTGGGGGAAAGGGCACGAGGCAAAACAATGCACTAACAACATCTACACGATCCAGCAAAGATTCGATCCGTTGACCCCCCGGGGCAACATGGGTGAGGATGCACTTCCACAGAACCGACTCCAAATTTCCATGGTTTTTGTGCCCGAAACCAATCAAATGAAACACGATGTGCTCGAACTCAATAGAGCAATTGTCATAGATGCTAGGCTACGTCCAAATCACTCTACCAACAAGCTACAGTGCATCTTAATGACCGCTTGCAAAACTGACTATCCGTTCCCGCTTACGCACATGACTGGATCCCAATACTTTATGTTGCTGCCGGCGGGTTCGGACCGGGTTCGGTTCCTTGAGTGCTTCGCCAAACCGCTCCAAGAGTTAGGTTACATCGCCTTCCCTTGGGCCCCGTCGGTTAATGGATACCCGTTGCGACTAAAGCACAAAGTGTGGATCGAGCTTAGAGATATGTCGCCGCAAGCTTGGCGCATTGAACACTTGATCGCGGGAGTAAGCTCATTTGGTGTTGTTCTCGACCACGCGCCAATGAACAAAGTTGACTCGCTACAAAGCATGTTAGCGGTTATTGCGGTCCCCGACCTATCTCTCATTCCGTGCACCCTTCGGATGTGGATTCGAGGGATCGCTCGGGACATTGGAGTTGTCATTCATAGTTGGCTTGAGGAACTCCCCTCTAACCAACTCGAATGACCCAACACCTACCAACGAATTCTTTGAAAAAGTGCGCACCGATAACATCCAAGCAATTTCGGCTACAACGGATGATAGGGCATCGATTACCATAAATATTGAGGTCCTAATCAATATTTGGGAGACTATGGAGAATGGACCAAAGAAGGATGAAATCGGCCGAACTCTACAATCGAACCCCTTGTTCAACGACTATCTCATCAAGAAGGCCGGCTCGCCGCCCCCGGGAGGATCCTCCTCGGCCAGGGCAAGTAATTCGGACAGACCCGTTAAGCCAGTGTTTCCAGATTCGACAGATAAAGGGAAGGCCAAGCAGAACTCGGGCGAACTGGACAGTCCAGTTCAATATGTTACTGGAGGCCAACATACTCCCACTACAGTTTTTAGTACCTTGCATACTGTGCCACACGCCACTGGTACGTACTCGGGTACGGGAGCCCAGTTCGAAGTGACTGTTCTCGGAGGGACCCCAGTTCAAAATATTTTGAATCAAGAAACTCATATCTTTCATTCGGGCCTACACACTAACAGGCCGCACAGCCCAAACCCATCCCCAATCCTCAGCGGCCCACATGCGAACCAAATTCAAAACAGGGCCCAATCCCCGAACCCAATTCCACCAAGCCCAAACCCAGCCAACCAAATCTCGAATCCGGTTTACCTAGACGCAATCAACCCGAACCCCCCAAATCCAACAACACCTACCAACAGTAACCACTCGGCCTTACACCCAGGCCACAAAGATAACCCGATAACAATATCATCCCCACCACCTTCACTCCCACTAATTGAACCTTCCATCTGCAACTTCACCCCAGAGACAATCCAACCGAAGTATGAAGAGGATAACCAACAAACCAATGATCCCATGGATGAAGAACCGAGTGAGTACTTTGACGAGGAAGAAGAGGGATATGAAAATAACGACGAGGAAGGCGATATGGTCCCTTACGAAGGTTATAATGAGGAAGACAACTTGGATCTCACTTATTATCTCGATCCTGGCCTCCAAGGTAAATTCCAATCGGACCCTATTTTCTCCGATGCCTCTGACTTCTCAATGGATGCCGACCCGAGGGCGACACCAACTGACTCAATTGATAGGCGAAGGGAATTTGACCTGCGGGAATTCGAGGAAGCGGTGAATAGTGAGGAGCAAGTGGAGGCATAAGAGCTCCCAGAACGATCCATTACAGGCGCACATCTTGGGGGAAGCAAATCAACTGACTGCTGCGATGCCGACCTTGGTTCAACCCGATTTATCGGACCTCATAGCTGGGATGATTCGGGGGGCTAATCAAGGCAAGGTAGCTAGTCCGACATAGAGTCCGGATAACAATTCTACTACCGGGTCTATCACTGGCCCGGATACCTTGAACGGCGAAATTACAGGTATTGAACCCCCTAGCAACACTCTTGCCGGGTCTAGGTTGAGCGACGCACGAACTGGGTGGGGAGGGACGGACGCGGGTCAGGGGCCTGCTGTCGAGGTGGATCCTATCGCAATAACTCCAGTACCAGAAACGGGGGGAACAACAAATCAGGCTCTGCGGCGCAGCAAGCGGATTTTTGAAAAAGAAAAAGGGGTTACTAAGAAATACAGTGAGGTAAGAAACAAAGCAAGAAAGTATAACAGGGACACTAAAGGGGGGCGGCCGTAGACCCGGCCATCCAGGCCGAACTGACCTCGGCACTCAACGACGAGACTCTTCCTGCAGCGCCGCTTCTTCAAGAAATAGCGGACAAGGCTGATATATTTTGTGGTATCACTAAACCTGGACCGGCTGACAACTCTGGGATTGTACGCGTGCCGGAGGTGGCACAACAGGATACCGATAATGTCGGGGAACAGAACAGTGCAGTGGCCGCGCATCTGGAAGGGGAGAATGAAGCCGACAATGACTTAGGAGAGTCAGTTTTGGGGGCCTTCGACTTCGACAGTGACGTAGGTATCTCTGATGAGGAGATGGACAGCGAGAACAATTAGATTATGATTTTAAGTATCCTAGGTAGTTAGCATTGATTAGATGTTTCATTTTGTAATCCCCGTGGACTCGGTTGGACTTGTAACACTATCAATTGCCTTTTGTGCACTACCAAAATATTATGATGAATGAATTTAAATTTCCGTTGAGCTTTTTGAATTGGAATGTGAGAGGTTTGGGTGACCCAAACAAATGTGCGGTTATTAAAGATCTTGTTATCGATAATAAGCCGGATTTTATTTGCTTTCAAGAGACAAAGTGGAGCACTTGCTCAATTTTTAATTTAAAACAAGTGGCCCCTCCGGAATTTAACCAATTCTTGGCACTAAATGTGGAAGGGACGAGGGGGGGAGTGTTACTCGGGTGGAGTAACATTTTCTCCTCTCTCGATATTTTTAACCTTTCATACACAAATACAGTGGTCTTGAAGAAAAATGGACTAATTTTTATGTGCATAGGGGTTTACAGACCGCAAGAGAATGCTAGTAAAAGACTTTTCATTGAGGAATTACGATCAATCCCAATAAGGAACTCCCTTCCTTGGGTGATCTTGGGGGACTTCAACCTATTGCGCTCTGTCCAAGACACAACAACAACGGTACCAAATATGGAGAACATGCTAGATTTCAACAACTTCATTGACGAGTCGGCATTAATTGATGTCCCTTTGCAAGGTCGATCATACACGTGGTCAAATAAAAGGCCGACTCTAACATTCTCCAAGCTGGACAGAGTACTTTTATCGGCACACTGGAATGACCTTGGGGCATCGTATGACCTCACCGGCCAACCTGCAGTAGTATCGGACCATGCTCCGTTACTTCTCAGGCTTAGGCCACATGTTAACCCCCCTAAAAGGCAATTCAAATTTGAAAACTTATGGCTTAAATACGAGGATATAACCGAGGTGGTCGCAAATGCTTGGGGATCAGCGCCGGCATAAACCCAGCAGTGCGAGTGCGTAATAAGATAAGAGCAGTACAAAGAGAGCTAACATCTTGGCAACACGAAAAGTTCTCCAGACGGGAAACTTACCTCACAAGATCCAGGTGGATACTGTAGAAATTAGATAGAGTGGAAGAGCTTCGGCCGCTTAACACGGTTGAGTTATCAGAATTAGGCTAAGAGAGCACATTTTTTGTTTGGCCGCTGAAAAGAAGCACAGATGGAAACAGAGATCATGATGCACATGGTTAAAGTTGGGAGACAAGAACACCAAGTACTTTCACACGGTAGCCAATGGTAGAAAAAAATACAAACACCATTGAAACATTGCTGACAGACGACGGGCAAATGATCGACTCATCGGCGATGCCGCAACACTTGCGGAATCACTATATGGGGTTACTGGGCACTAGGGTGCTCAGCCCTCGCCCTTTTAACTTGGCCCATCGAGTGGGACCGGAATTTTCTGAAGAGCTCAAAGTACTCGATCATGAATACACAGAAGCAGAAGTGTTCCAGGCAATCATGGACATGCCGACCGGAAAGGCGAGCGGTCCGGATGGCCTACCGATAGAGTTTTATCGAAAATTTTGGCCTGTAATCAAGCAAGACATCTTGGAGCTAATCAGAGAGTTCGCGGCAAACAGAGTAAACATCAAATGCCTTAACAAAGCATCGATCACCTTGATTCCAAAGAAGACGGCTCCGGAACGAGTATCAGATTTTCGACCAATCAGTGTCATTAACACCATTGCTAAGCTTATAACCAAATTACTGGCAAATAGGCTACAGCCGCATCTCTCTAGAATCATATCGCATAACCAGACAGCTTTCGTTAGGGGTCGATCTCTAATGGAATCGTTTCTCTTGGCAAGAGAATTTTTAAACTTTTGTGTCAAAAGAAAACTGCCAGCGGTGCTATACAAAGTGGATTTCCAGAAGGCCTTTGATACAGTAAATTGGTGTTTCCTAATGAATCTGCTGATCGAAAAGGGATTCCCGCCAGGATGGGTGTCCTCGGTCCTGAGCATCCTCAATACTTCATCATCGGCGATCAGGATTAATGGGGAGCTCTCGGGGTTCTTTTCACACCAGAGAGGTTTACGACAGGGTGACCCTCTTTCCCCAATGCTATTCATACTGGTGGTGGACTCCTTAAATGCGTTCCTAGGTAATGTATCTGGCCTTATACCCCGACACGCGCGGTTTAAACCAGAAAGGATTCAATATGCAGATGATACTCTATTAATCTGTGAAGCACACCCCACTACTCTCAAAATGGTATCGCATGTCCTTCAGGTTTACGCCGAACTGACGGGGCTACGGATAAATAGGGACAAAAGTACCTTCGTCCCAATAGCAATACCTTAAAATCAGCTAGGGGTTGTCGAGGCTATTCTGGGTTCCCCATGCTCGCTGTTGCCGATCCGCTACCTCGGGCTACCATTATCAGTTGTAAAACCGGGGAAAATTGACTACCAACCCATGATAGAGGCGGTGCAATGAAAATTGGAGAGATGGACATCCGGGTTCCTATCGTACGGGGGTCGAATCACACTCATTAAGGCAGTTCTCTCAGCAATGCCCCTGCATTATATGCAGGCCTTCAAAGTTCCGATAGGGGTTATCAAACACATCGACAAAATGCGAAGAAATTTTCTTTGGAAGGGGAATGATATTTGTAAGGGCATCAACTGTTTGGTAAATTGGGAAAGAGTGTGCACATTGAAAATAAATGGAGGGCTCGGCATAGTTGACCTTCAGTGTCAAAATGATGCGCTCCTCACCAAATGGCTGTGGAGGTTGGAGAAAAATCAAGACTCGCTATGGACAGGTACGGTCCACTCTCTGTATGGGGTCCAGGGGGCTAACCAGATACAATTCATAAGGCCGGACACATCATCTTTCTTTATCAAGGATCTGACAAAGCTCACGCCTTTCTTTAACTGCTCATTGGATTCTGAGGGCGGGACCACCACATGGGGATGGGCACCCTCTGGAATTTTCTCATGTAGCTCGGCATACGGGGCAATGCATCATAGGGGATTCATCTCGCCCACTTAAGAGGCGCTCTGGCAAATTAAGGTGCCGACGAAGGTCAAGATTTTTATCTGGTTAATGTTGGATGACAAAATCCTAACTCAGGAGGTCCTCACCTATAGAGGATGCCCCGTCCCTACAGGTTGCCACCTCTGTCGACAGGATATAGTTGAGACAAAGGACCACCTTATGTGGGAATGTAGCTATGCGAAACTATTTTGGAGAGGTTTGATGGCACAATTTAATTTCCACTATCAAGGTATGTTAGACATACAACAGCTGTGGTTCAGAATAGGGCGGGATCTCCCAAAGACCCGCAGAATGGAATGGAATGTGGTATGGGCAGCAGGTGCTTGGGCACTCTGGAGAGAAAGAAACTGGCGTTTGTTTTCTGTAAAGCAAAGACCGGTACCATATCTCATTGGTGACACTGTTCTTGAAGTCGAGAAATGGCTGCACAACGGATGACCGTTTATATTGACTTGTGTTTAATTTCAGTTATCATTTACATTTTTCTAGTAATAGTTCCCGTCTAGTACATATTGAGTGGACGGGTTCTGTTCCTTCCCTTTTACTTTTGATTGTAAATACTTTATCTTCTTATTAATATATATGTTCTCGGCAGTTCGCCGATAACCATCAAAAAAAGAATTAAGGACCTATAGTATGTAGAACTCTTTTAGGTTGTCATGCATAATGATTGAATAAAGTGCATCCAACATCCGTATACTTTCTTATTTTTGTAATCCAGGGGGCCAGGCAGTAGTGCATGTCATTAATTGCTAGTGTCCTTGAAACGCAATTGAGCAAAGTTGCATATCACTATATATCGGAAAAGAGAGAGAATATAGTATGCCCAATTAATGATGCAAAAGGATGGACCTACATTGAACTACTCTGTGATGCAATTAGAAGAGAATATCTATTTATGAATGCTTTAAATATTGTATTCCAATGTTGTGAAAAAGGGAGCTTGATTAATCGACCGATTAGTCGTTAGCAGTAACCAAACCGTTACGAATCGTCCATTTCCGTTTATACGGCCAATTAATTGGTTATTTTTATTGTTCTTTTTTCTGTATTTATCTGTTATATGTATTATATTTTTCCTTGTCTTATTTTAGTTTTTCTAAATCATAATTTCATAAATTTTTATTAATTAACAATAAAACTAAGTTTAAATAAATTTATTTGATAAGTTTGATGAATTAAATTAATTATTTTTAATAATTACAAGCATATGTACATAATTTTAATGAAAACACAAAATTATCCGTAAAATTCTAATTAATCAACCGCATACCGATTAATCGCTTAAAGATATTTCGTTTGTCCGATAAACACATACCGTTATTTACAACACTGTTGTATTCCCTCAACATCTCTCAAATTTCTCTCAAATATTGTATCCCCTCAACAGCCAACCGATGCTATATTCCTATATGACCGAGTTTAGTTTTTCTAATCCAGATTGTCTAGAATTATTTAAACCTATTTTACTCAAGAGCCCTTTTGAGTGCTGGTGGGACCCGTACTAGTATCTTGGAATAAATTTATTCTAAAGAATATATAACAGGTGATTTTGATTGATCTACTTGACCAAACATTAGACTTGCATTTACTTTCCAATGACAATTTTTTAGACAATATACTAACCAGTCTATCAGATACACTATCTATTTATAAACACTTTATATTAAGTAATTCAACTTCTTATAATTAAAATATATTTTATTGATTTCTAACAGTTTGGAACCGCACTCCACATGTCATGCCAAAACAATTTGAGGGATGATTCATGAATCTCAAGTTCTCAACATTTTTTTTTTTGAGATATAGTCAACTTAAAGCATATAACAGCATCTCCAACCCAGCAATCCGTAAAAAAATTAAAAACAGCTGTAAAGCACTATTTAAAAATTAAGTTCATTTTAATTTCTTAACTCCTCCATCTCAAAAATTGAATCAGAGCTAATAAGAAAGAGAACAAAGGAGTCAGAGCCAATAGGAAAGAGAGAGAGTATTAGCATGTTCAAAAGAAATCGTTTGCTTTATAAGCAAATTTGTTTTTTTAGCAATTGGCCTACAACCCAACAATTATATTAGCAATTGACACATCATATTAGCAATTTAAAAATAATTACCATTGTAGATGCCCTAAGATAAAGCGTGCTAGCTGGAGGGATAGAGATATTGTCGGGAAAATGTACAATTTGCTCTTTTTTTCAAACTAACAAACAAAATACCCCTCCTCATAAATTATTAACAAAATGCCCTTGTGGACCCTATTTTTCCCTCATTCCCCTCCCTCTCACTTCTCCTTGTTTACTCCTACAACTTTATATTTGAAATGGAGGATACATTTAATACTATATGAAAATTTTGTGAACTTAGAAGTGCATATATTTTTGTCTCCTTTCTTGATCTATAGTTTGGATTAATTTTCTTGGCTTGCTTTTCTTAAACTTTCTAATATGAGACATATGTCAACTTATATTAATTAACATGTGACTATGACATCATTATTAAAAAAAATACAAAATCATGATGGGTACTGGTTAGTTACTGGTAAAAAGTGTTACTGTTTCCCAATGTTTTTGTTGGTTGGGGGCATTTTTGTACTACTAATAATTGCTAATACAAATTATATTCTTCTAAATTAAGCCAAAAAATATGATAATCCATTGTAGCACCACTAATTTCTACTTCTCATTATTAGTTCAAACAGAGGAAATAATAAAAAAAAATTAAAAAAATAAAGGCATAAAGATTAAAGATATTTGAACACTTCATAATTATCGTTACTATGAATAAAAAGTTAGGTTCAACATTCATGTTTCATCTTGTACAATTAACAGATCTGTGCACTCTAAATAAACCTTTCGAAACAGTAATTCATTTTTTTATTTTATTGCTGGTTCACATTATTTACTTACTGATTTGCATATTTGTATCAATCAAACATATTTTTAAATTAATTTAATTAAGTCAAATTTCAACTAATTTTCTAATTTTGAAATTTGCAAACATATATATAAGCTATTAATTTAATTGAAGTCAAATTTTTAAATAATTTTCTAATTTTGAAATTTGCAAACATCTATAAAAGCTATTACTCCTTACTTAAAATGACAACAAATTTGTTAAAAAGTTTCTAATTTTGCAACCTCAAGTTTCTAACCTTCAAACACAAACACAGTACTGCAATGGTTATATTATGTAAAATTAATTTAAAGGAAAATCATATGTTAAAATTATAGTATTAAATGTATCCTCCATTTCAAATATAAAGTTCACAAAATTTCCATATAGTATTAAATGTATCCTCCATTTTAAATATAAAAAGTTGTAGGAGTAAACAAGGAGAAGTGAGAGGGAGGGGAAAGGAGGGGGCAATTGGGGCCCACAGGGGCATTTTGTTAATAAATTATGAGGAGGGGTATTTTGTTTGTTGGTTTGAAAAAGAATGGCAAATTGTACATTTTCTCGATATTGTCATATTGACATCAATATTAATTGATTCAATAACCAAATAAATATATAGATGAAATGTCAAAACCTTTAGTTTATTCTCTGACATCCTTAAGACTACATAGTACATAGTACATTGCACCAGTGTTTTAAAATTCGGTTATATTCGGTGAATATACGGTAGTATATTCCTATTCAGTGTCCGGACGAATAGAAAATAGCTATTCGACCGAATATTGAATCCATGCTTTAAAAAAATTAAAAAACATTCAAAACCCATTAAAAGAGTTCCGGACCCGAATCCATAACCCATTAAATTTGTTCCAGACCCGCCAGGTAGGTGTTCTCTTCAAGCGTCCCACTCAGAAGTCTTTTATAACATCTCTACATGCTGTCTTATTGTATTTAAGTACTGTGGGATTAAATATTTAATAAAAAATTCGCATATAAATCCGAATAACAATTCGCATATAAATCCGAATAACAATTCGCATATTCGGCCACATACCGTATATGCAGTATGCGGTGGCCTTCCGAATACCGCATGAGAACCGAATATTAAAACACTGCATTGCACTTTGCAATTGCATTTTTTTTTTAATAAAGCCCGTAGGCACACAACACACTTCTCCTGCGCATCCTGCAGAATTCGAACCTAGGTTCTCCCATAGGACAAATATCCTCTACGGTATTTGACGCGGTTAGGTTAGTTAAAATCGAATTATTTTTTTAATATATTTGAAATATAGGAGATTTGTTTTTAAATTCGTGCAATATTTAACTTAGACAATTCAGATTTAACCTAACCTTATCAGATACCCACCTAATCTAAATTCAAGATTTTTGGATATGAAAAATACCTTGATATATATATATATATATCCTCTCAAGTAATCACTAAATTGTTTAAACAAAAAAAAATTGAGAAAACAAACCAGTAAAGCCAGGAACACCAAATCATATTCACATATAATTAGCGGCATTTACTATAAAATGGAGGTGCTTAATTTGTATAAGAAATGGAGATGAACTGAAATTATTTTGTTCAAATTTGCAAGTTTAATAAGGGTAAAGACATTTGATTATTGCTTTAATAACAAACACACATCTGTCTTGGAGAAAGAGAAGTGAACGAATATAATATTGTTTAATTTCACTTTCTTATAGGAAATATTTAATTACACCTTGATACTTTGTATTAGTAAAACAATGACATTATTTACGGGTTTTACAAAGGTAGGTAGAGTGGTTTTTATTTTTATTTTTATTTGACTGTCGGTTAAGAATGTAGGGTATGCTATAAGCAGATATAGATAAATATCATATATATTTTTTAATTTATGAAGGGAATGAATAAAAAAAGAAAATTAATTATTTAATGATAAGGATATGAGTAAAATGATAAGGATATAATTTTGCTTAATTAATAATTTATTTCAGTTTAAAAATGATGTGATTAATAAGTATATATTTTTGTTATATTTTATGATGAGTGAGGCTACGGTGCTATGCATAGCACGGATTGGGTCCGTGCTACGGCTCAAAATTTGACTTTTTAAAATCCTAATGGTCGATCCGAACAGTTCAACATGATTATAAAATGAATATGTACTTGCAAACCAAATTTTACATTTTTTTGAATTTTTTTACTATTTTTTTAGATAGGCTGTTTTTGGATGGTCCACAATGTTCAGATCAAGTGATTTTCGAAAAAATAGTAAAAAAATTCGAAAAAATGTAAAATTTGGTTTGCAAGTACATATTCATTTTATAATCATGTTGAACGGTTCGGATCGACCGTTAGAATTTTGAAAAGTCAAATTTTGAGCCGTAGCACGGACCCAATCCGTGCTATGCATAGCACCGTAGCCTCACTCTTTTATGATATTTTAAATATTTACTTGTTGCCTTTTTTTTGTTAGATTGTATGCGTGATTTATTATTTACTATTTTACCAATAAGGTTAATGTCTGTTGACACATTAATTATTTTCAAGGTTTTAAAAGAAAAAGAAACAAAGATAGAGAGGTTTGCTTTGTTGCTTAATTTACTTTTTATGTTTCAATTTAGTGATAAAACATCAATTACTTTGAGAACTAATTTTTGATCCAGTGATAAAAACACATGGTCTTTAATGTGGAAAATCATGAGTTCAAAATTATTTGTTGTAATAACAGAGATATGCAATTAATAAAATATTGATAAAAACAGAATATCCATATTGATAAATTTGTGCAATAACTAATAAGTCAATTTTTTTTAAGAAATAAGTTGAAAATTAAATCACCCAACAATCTCATATATAAGAAATAAGAATATTATCTGCTGTTACTAAACTAAAGACTAAATTTTATAATAAGTTATTTAATAATTATGATTTGTTTTATTGAATTAAAACCTTTAGGGTCTGTTCGGACACAATACTGAGCCCGTGGGAAAAAAAAAATTGAGTCTGATTGAATTTTTTTTTTCCCACGCGCACAGTAAAATTGAGTTTAAATACCGTGCCCATGCTCATTCCCCACTGTGCGCCGAACAGGCCCTTAATATCTATAAATTTTGTTCTCATGTAATATTTACCCTAAAACCAATTAAAAGTTGCAAGTTGCGATTTTTTTCACGCCACCTTCCTCTACACATGGCCATAAACCAAACTGTTATATTTTCCATTTTTCAAGGGTGCATGTGCATATGTGACCAGTCAACATGAATCCATTTAGCTTGGAAGGCTTGACCTCTGCACCTTGAACAAAGATAGCAGCTGTCTTGTGCATGGGGCGGGAACCTATTCCCACTGATACCGTATTGGTTTCCATATCTCCTCAATTTTAAAATAAATTGAGAATTCAGTACTTGAGTTACATATATTGCAGTGTATAAGTTCATGAAATTAAACATATTTTACCTTATATTGTAGTATAAAACGAAATAACAAAGCATATTCACATAAAAAGCTGTAAAGAGTTTGGTAAGACAAGAAATGGAGATCTCCATTTAAAAAAGAATGGAGAAAATAGCGTCTTGATATAGCATTGATATGCACTCCAAAACATATAGAATGGATGTTTGATACAGCTGTATAGCACTTTTTACATGATAAGTTTCTCTCTCCTATGAAGCAGAACTGCAGAAATTTGACGCACTAGAGATAGAAAGAGTACAAAAATCTTCAAACCTTAAATTTTATATTTTTTTTAGAATTTTTTTTACTATTTATTTAGATGCATAAAAAATCACTTGATATGACAATTCTGGAACATAAAAAAACAGTGATTTCTTACACATCTAAAAAACAGTAAAGAAAAATCTAAAAAAAACGAAAATTTAGTTTACAAGTACATATTCATATGAAGACCATGTTGAATGGTTCGGATCGACCGTTAAAATAAAAAAAAACAAAAATATTATTCCGTAGTACATATCAATTCGCGCTATGCATAATTCCATTGCCTCACTCAAATAGATTTATATAAATTGGAAGCTGACTATCATGTATAACTAACTAATCAAAGTTTCATAGTTCAAAACGCATCTGAAAATTGAATATCTTACGTGCAAGCCAATAACAATAGCAAACTGTCATAATTTTTATATATACCAGCTAATATGGAGTAGAATTATATATTAATTAGCTGGTACAGTTATCAGTATGACAGTATAAAATCAGTTTGAGAAAAATCATTAAACAATAATAACAAAACATTACAAAATTAAATCGAATCAATAAAAATATATTACATGCACACTATAAATGTGTTACCTTACTCTAGTTCTTTATTTATCATGAAAAAATATTATAGGATCTTAGAAGGTATTTATGTAAAAGTGAGTTAAAGATGATTAGCCAGCTGTTTTTGTTGGAAGAAGAACCCACCAAAACAGAGAAAGGTAGCCGTTAATTCCATATATTTTAAAATTTTATATTTTACAGTCCCCGGTTGGAACAAGGTCAACTTAGCTGTCCCCTCTCCGATAACAACTTTTCTCTCTCAATCCCCCCTTATCTCTCTCTCCTTTTTGTTCTCTCATACTTCAATTCTTCGTCAAATCTCAGAACCAAGTTCAAACATGCTCGTGTAACGTCAGTCAACTTGTAGAGAGAGAAAGAGAGACCCACGACAGAGCATCCTATCGCCTTTACAACCTATCTTTCTCTCTCTACATTTGTTTAATTTTATTACTCCATCATGGCGCTTATTTACATTTCATTCTCTCTGTTTCCTCTCTTTCTCTCTCCATTCAAGATGGTTTCTTTTCCATTGATGCCTCTAATCAGTGAAGGTACTTTCTTTCCTCACTCAATTTGAACTGAGTTTGCTCTCGTGTGTATTGGTGTGCTGTATGCAACA
Source organism: Carex littledalei (assembly GCA_011114355.1). Lineage (NCBI taxonomy): Eukaryota > Viridiplantae > Streptophyta > Magnoliopsida > Poales > Cyperaceae > Carex > Carex littledalei. Next base: position 1,485,268 of record CM022084.1, on the reverse strand, counting down.
CACTGTGCGTAGGCGCCGTGTCGCTTTCCTTTTGGAGGAATTGTCGGCACTTCACCAATGATTGGCACAAATTGACCCGAATCATAAGTTTAGAGAGAGAGAAAAAATAGCAGAGAGAGTCCCTCAAAAGTTGCTCTTTTCATCTTCATAATTGTTGACAGCCTCTGCCAATTTTTCAGAGAAGAGAGAGAGAGGAGAAGGGAAAAGACACAATTATAGACTATAGTGTGTTAAGTCGTATATATATAAGGGAGTAGTTCAAATTACATTTTATATGATGGTTACAGCTCAACAGGAAGAGCTTTAGGTGTAGCTCCTTCCCCCCACCTCCTCTGTTTCTCTCTCTAGCATTTATCGAAAGAGCTCGATCAATTTTGATTCGATAACTGCGTTTCCTTGAGGTTTATTTTGAGGAAATTTGGCACAGAAAAATCGGAATTGAGAGAAAGAGGAGAATGAAGAACGAATGAAGAGTTGTCATAGTCTTAATTTGGAAAATTTCAAGGTATGAAAAATTAATTTAATTTGTTTAAAGAGATTGGATTTGTAATTTTTTTGTTTGCATTTAATAAGGTGCACTTAGCTTATTATTATTTTTTTCTTTATGACAAATGGAGAATCCTTATTTTAGTAAGGTACATTTAATTAGTCAACTTAAAATAGTCGTGCCTTCACTATTGAAAGAGATGTAGTGGATTGCATTTATGTTCTTTCTTCTTTGGTGATACAAACCGTAGCTATTATAGGTTGTTCATTTTGTTTCTCTAATTTGTCAATGGAGCATTAATTAATTGCAACGCTTCAATTGCCTTAAAGAAAGAAAAGTTACTGCGTTGTACGAGAATATTAGCATAAAGAACAGCATTTTGTATACAATTTTTGTAAAAACTGTTTGTTATCAGTTTGTCTTAGCTCTTTTGATTTAGCTTTTCAAATGTAGCAACTGCATTGGATACTTTAATCATCGACAACAATTTCATGCTTGAGATATTGGTCTATATTAATCCATCTTTCAACTATAGTTCGCCTTTGCATATCAGTACAGTTGGGTTTAATAACATCATCGACATAGTTTTAATCAACTCCAGTTCAACTAGATTCTTCTTCTTTCTCAGGATAAAGGCAGAAGAGAGAGGTGGGCCCGGCAATGGACCGTTGACGTGGCAGGAGGTGCGGGAGATAAATGTCAACAACTCTTGTGGCAGCTATTGCTGGTGCCGCAGGTGTTGTTATTCTTCTAATTGTTCTTTTTGTTGCCTTGTGGTTTTTCGTGTTGCGCCGCCTACGGAGGCGAAGCAATTCTCCTAGCTCTGGGACAGTTTCATCTGATCCGTCCGTACAAGGTGATTGCTAAACATACCCAAAACTGTACCAAGAGACTGAAAATTGGTACCATATCAGTATCTGGTAACAGTCATTGGTTGCAGTTCTATTTCAATCTTCTGTTTTATTAATGTTGTTAATTTTTCAGCTGGGAGAGGAGTAGAGTTGGTTCTGACAGGAGGCTCGTCAGAGTTGAGTGGGCCCCGAAGGGTCAGTTTCGAAGAATTAAATGCGGCCACAAAAAACTTCAGTAGTATAAATCTCATAGGACATGGCACATTTGGAGAAGTGTATAAAGGTCTACTACATGATGGAACTGTTGTTGCCATAAAGAGACGGCCATCAGCCCCAAACGAAGCTTTTGTTCAAGAGGTATTTACCCGGTGTTTTTTGTACAGTGAGAGTGGCATATGTCAATCAAAACTATTAATTACTTTATCTTTTGTTTACTTAATATCCAATATTTCTTTTTTGTCTTTTTTATAGCTGGTTGTGGTATGTGCCTTGTCTGGGCCTCTGGTACAGATTACCAGACTACTACAGGCCTCACAGATACCAGTCATAAATTGTTTGTTTTACATTTTTTAGAGTTATTTAGGATAATTTTTTTATCAAGTCCAGACCAGACTGGTACATGTGTTGCTAACTCGCCTTGGCGCAATACCAGGCATGATACCGAGAGCTGAATTGAAATTACAATTGATTAGGTGTATAGGGGTATGCTGTCCCCACATATTCCAACATTTTTCAGTTGTTTGTCTTGAAACTGTTGGCATTTATTTGATTTATCTGTATTCCTTTTATTTTAGGTACGTCATCTATCTTTGATTCGGCATCGGAACCTTGTGTCCTTATTGGGGTATTGCCAAGAAGAAAACTTACAAATGCTTGTTTATGAGTATGTACCAAATGGAAGCGTCTCCACTCATTTATATGGTACCTTTGTATTTTACTCCTCTATTGGTCTAAAATTTTCATAATAGAAAGAAGTTAAATGATTTTCTCTTGTTTCCTTTTTTATTTCGTTTTTTTGTTACTCAAATTTGTAGGTGCGGGTCAGGTTTCAAGTAGAAAACTGGAATTCAAGCACCGGCTTAGCATTGCCTATGGAACTGCGAAAGGTTGGAATGAGATGCCATTATTTCAATAGTGTCCCTGGAAATTACCAAATCGGAAATCCTTATATTGTCAAAATTTGCAACGTTTACCTTCAGTTCTCCATTGAGTTGACATAAAATAGCACCTATTCCCGCAAGAGAATTCATATATATTATCTTTTCCAAGTTGAATGATGCAAAAATACATTTTTGGTACTTAAGCCAGTATACATCTTCTAGTACTTGTGAATTCTAAACTAGTTCCATCTTTTTTTTTTTTAAAGGTTTGAGTCACCTACATTCGTTAAACCCGCCACTGGTTCATATGAATTTTAAGACATCAAATGTGCTAGTGGACGAGGATTTCATACCAAAAGTAGCAGATGCAGGTCTGAGAATCTTATTGGATCGGATTGGTGGATCTAGTGTGACCAGTAGTTCATACAAAGAAGCTGTATCAGACAATCCTTTCCTTGATCCAGAGTATATTACCTCAGTCCACTTCCTTCTAAAGCTTCTAAAAAACTTGCGAGTTCCAAATTTTTTTGCACTAAATGAGATGGTTGCTGATGTTCTTTTCTTAAATAGGGTTAAAGAGTCGGGGATATATACTATACAGAGTGATGTCTATTCATTTGGTGTATTTCTAATCGAATTGGCAAGTGGAAGAGAAGCAAGAGCAGATCAAAGCATTATTCAATTGGTAATACAATCTTTTTCAATACCTCCTTTGTATATATAATCAAAGAATCATTCAACTGGAAACTTATTTGTACAAAGTACAAATGACATTCCTATTTCCAGATGCAAAGGCATCCTGAATCAGGTGAGATAGCAACAATAGTTGATCCACGAATGAGTGGAAACTTCACTATGGAAGGAATGGGGGAATTTATGCGGCTCATTTCTTGGTGCGTGAATCAAAGCAGCGAGAGACGACCACCCATGCACTATGTCGAAATGGAGATAGAGAGGATTCGCGAAAAGGAGATGAGCCTCACGACCATAATGGGTGAAGGTGCAACTGTTACCCTTGGAAGCCAACTATTCACATCCTCAAAGTAAAATGAAAAGAAGAACATACAAGCATGCCCTTGCTAAACTACAATATAATATTCAAGCTATGTCCCTATGAAACATAAAAAGATTGCACTGAAACTACCCTTCTAAATGAGGAGAGGTTGAGTTGCTGTTGATTGTGGGAGTAATTTCTGGGATACATTTATTAAGCAGTAAAAAAATTTCAAACAAAATGACCAGTAAAAAATTGCTGGTTTTTTTTTTTCACTTGCCAAATAGGCTTCAAATAAGCCCTCTGGTAATGGTACTTAGTGAGAAAGGAGACATAATGAAGGACCTAGTAATTTTTGTGCAAATTGTAAATGCCCTTCCCTTTTTTCTTTTTTTTTTTCTTTTCTTTTTTCTTTTATAGTTTGCTATGCTTATATAAAACATTAAATTTTAGTGTCAGCTTCAACTTAAAATGTACAAATGGAACGGCTGTAACTTAAGTGTACAAAAGGAACAGCTTACCATTTTTTTTGGTTTTGTAGTTTTAAAATCTCAGGGCTTGTAGAGGCATGTATAAAGAAAAAATGGTTTTGATAATTTCTTTTAATTTTGTTTCAATATTGAGTTGGCGTGAATTTTGTCTGAAGTACTATTGTTTTGAATTCGGTTAATGCCATCATAGTTCACACTCTTCCTGGGAAAATCATAATCAGTTAATACCCAACTTGCTAGTTTAAATTAATATTGTTATTTTCAATAAATATTGACCAAAATGACACTAAATTTGTAATCTTCTTTTTGTTTCTTTTTCAGTTAGAGATCAATGGGCTTTTTAAAAAAAAAAAAAAAAATTACTTTAAGCAGTGAATGAACAATTTCTTTATTATTTGCTTTTTCAAGTTTTATTCTATGTGATGTAGTTTTATTATTTGACAGGAAATACAATACTTTTAAAACAAACTAAATATTACATATGAGAAAAGAAAACCAAATAACTTTGGCATAACTGATTTTATTTACGAATACAGAGTAGAGATCAAAACATACAAATATTTTACTTTTCTGAGATTAGAACATAAAAATATATGACTTAACTTCATATGAAACACAAGGCATGAAAATTCAAGGATATTATTGTGTGGATTAAAGTGCCAGGTTATTATTTTCCTGTGAAAATTTTTCGTTTTGATTGGACTAATGCAAGGATATTACTGTGCTCTGACATTTGCCGAAATCTTAACAGGAATACTTTGAACTAATGCAATATAATATGTTTTACAACATGCAAGATAACCTAGTACTACTTTTTTGTTGGATTATAATAATACAACAATAATGGAGGAATATATACCGGAAACCTTCAAAATTTTATGTTTCTCAAATACTCGAAAAAGTAAATCCTTGCAGTTAGAAATACTTTGATTTCAGGGATCAACATGCAAAAAATCACATAGATGAGAATTTTCGAAAGAATTTTCGAAAATGGAGGTAATCAAGAGCATTAACTGACTCGATTTCTTTAGGCATATCCTGGATCTCTTCCTCTATGATCTCGGCATTATCATTGAGCACGTTTTCAGTGAAGCAGTATTCCGGCGCTTGCCACTCCGAATCATCAAGTACAGCGCCGACCTCAAATGTCATGACATGCATTGTCATCCCTGAAAGTTATCAATTAACCATGGATAAGAATGTTGATATCTCTATTTTTAACTTTTAGATTTACTTGACAAGTTTCAAGTTCAGAACTGGTAGAAGTATTGGGTGAGGTAGTATCTATGCCAAATTGATCACCCCATATCAAAGTAAACATTAAACTAAACAATTTAAGAGATAGTAAGTTTCAATTTCACATGAATTCCAAAGAATATACCAAAATTGCATTAATAAATAAATAATTTCAACCATATACTTAGCCACTTGAATAAAATACTGTCTACCAAGTACTGAGCTTATTACGCCTGTGTATTGCAAAATATTGTACGCATAAGTACCAAATTCACGGGCCTTAAAGTCTGCATCAGGGCCTGCTAGAATTGGCCCAGCCCAGAGCAGGTAATAATTCCCCATTTTTGCCTTGCCTTGTCTCTGGATATCCTAATATATATGAATTCTAACATTTTTTTTTTTAATAAAGTCAAGAGTTAAGCCATCCAACTGTTTCAATATATAAAACAAAAAAGTTGTACCACCTCTCATACAAACACTATTATCTTTGTCACTTGATAAAAAAATTAGTTCTTAAATTCTTACATTTTTAATATCTACCGCTATATTAATCTTAAATTTGTATCTATTGTTATGCAACATTCCCCAAACCTTATTACCATTACCAAAATGCAGATTCATACATATTTTTTTAACTTCTAAAATCTACCATTTTTTTTTACTTACACCAAATCTTATGCCTTTTCGCTCCTGCCTTAGCAAGTTTTGTAATGCAAACGAATCGTATTAGGTTCGAGTCTCACGTACCATTAAAGAAATCCCAGCGAACGGGTCGACCCGTCGCGACTTCCTCATAGTACCAAACAAAGTCGACCTTGGTCCAGAGATGGCACTCGAACCCGCCGGTCCAGGCCCGGCCTAGGTAGGTGGCGCCGTCAAGCCAGTCGGGTCGCAAAAGCCCGACCGGGAATGTCAGCACTCGACACGTGGCGTTCTCTCCTTTCGTGAAAAGGAACGAGGTCTTGTTGTTCCACTCCACATCGTAGAGTCGATCGCCGAGTTGGGACTGAAGGAGGTTCAGATTCCTGCCACGTGGCCAGTCGTACCAGAGATCGTCGATCTGGAGCTTTCCCGTGTTTGTCAGGTTGACGTAGAGCTGCGAGTGGAATTGAAGCGGCCAGGGGGTTGGTGACGTGGGTTCATCTGAGCCGTTCGATGTCGTGGTCGGGTTTGCGAAGTTGACGGCCAGCATTGAGAGGAGACCAGCAAGGATGGCACTTGAAATTAGTGCCATTTCTATTAGCTCTCGGTTGAGAGAATGCTCAAGGGAATAATGAACAGAGAGAGGTGTCTTATCTGCTGTCACCTGTCCCTTAATAGAGATATGATAGCATCTCTGGAACAACAGCCAGCAGCAAAGTCAAACCCAACTTCTCAACAGCCAAGTCAAAGTCAACAACTTAACAAAGCTAGTTAGGCTTAGTGGTTAGTTATAACAGCATCACTAATTGGTTATTAGAGGGTTACAATTGTAATTAGAGCAGATGTTAAGATGATGTAAAACCGTTTCCTATATATATGGGTAAACGAGTATTGTACAATTCAATGAATCAAAGATGAATAATAAATCTTGAATTCAATCATTTCTCTTCTCCTCGGTTAAGAATTTCATGGTATCAGAGCACCATGGATCCGCCTCCCTCTTCAACTGACCCACCCCTCTCTAATGCTACTTCTTCCTCTATTCCCGATCTCAGATCCAGTACTTCTGATGAATGCCAGCTAGTTATACTTCATCTTCCCATCTCTACCAAGCTATCTCGATCTAATTTCTTGACATGGAAATGTCAAATTACCCCTACCCTCCATGGCCATGGCTTATACAAATACCTTGATAGCAGCCACCAGCAAAGACTCTCACCATTGATGGAGTTCAGAAAAGTAACCCGGCGTTTTATCACTGGTACAAGCAAGATCAACTCCTTCTCAGCTGGATTCGGTCTTCCTTGACTGAAACAATCCTCAATCAGACGGTTTCCTGTACTACTTCCGCTGAGCTATGGCGAGTGCTTCAAAACTCTTTCTCCGCCACTTCTCGAGCCCGTCTGACAGAACTCCGCCGTTCTTTCCAGAATACTACAAAGGGCGGCTCCAGCTGTTCCGATTTTTGTCAGCGTATGCAAGCTATTGCTGACGAATTAGCATTCATAGGATCGCCGGTTTCTGACACTGATTTGGTGATTCAAGTCCTCAATGGCCTTGGTTCGGACTTTAATTCGTAGTTGCCGCTGCCAATGCAAGAGACTCTCTTAGTTTCGCCGATCTTCAAGCTTTACTGCTCAGCCACGAAAACCTGCTCCTTTCTCAACTCGGTGGCAGTCTCTCCGCCTCTTCTTCTCAGAATCCATCGGCTCTTTTTACCCAAACCAGCTCGGGTTAGCGATTTTCTCGCCCGAAACCCGGTAAGAACCAATACCGCCCACGCGGCTCTCACCCAAACCGACCTCCCATTATACAAACTCCCTCTGTCAGGCCAGGCTTTGCTACTCGGCCCAATAGTCACTCTCTCACTCGCCCCAACTTTATTTCCTCTATTGGCCGGCCTGCTGCAGCTTCTCCTGTTGACAGAAATTCTATTTGTCAAATTTGTGCTAAACGGGGCAATACTGCTATTATTTGTTGGTACCGCACTGATTTCACAAATTATCCTGAGCCAACTACACCAGTGTATCAAGCTCATTTGGTTCAGCCGTCTCAGCCGGGTTTCCAAGCTAATAATTCTCACACCACCTCCGTCACTGCCGGTCCCGAGTGGTACCTCAATTCGGGTGCCACGCACCATGTGACCAATGACCTTAATAATCTCTCTTCTTTCTTTCCTTATGAGGGTTTTGATTCTCTACACATTGGCTCTTTCACCTTGCAATTTTCTTCTTCTCCTTTCTTTTTGAAGGATGTCTTGCATGTTCCTTCGTTTACAAAGAACCTTTTGAGCTTATCTAAGCTTTTACTTGACAATTCGATTCTAATTGAATTTGTTTCTTCTTCTTGTATCATCAAGGACCGGGACACCTAGAAAGTGCTTCTTCAAGTCAAGCTCATTAGTGGTCTCTATGCTCTTCCCCTTCCAATAAAGTGGCCTCCTCAAGCTTTCTTTGGTGAAAGAACATCCGCCGATATATGGCATTTTAGACTTGGCCATCCTTCATCTACCACAACACAAAAGATTTTGGATTTACATTCTTTGCCTTGTACGAATAAAAGAATGGTTTTGTGTCATGATTGCAGTTTGACAAAGGCGCATCGATTGCCTTTTGAGCCTAGTACTTCTTGTACCACTTCTCCTTTAGAAATAATTCATTCGGATTTATGGGGTCCAAACCCGATTTTGTCACATAACGGGTTTCGTTATTATATCATTTTTGTTGATGATTTCTCACGGTATTCGTGGATTTATTTTTTGCGCTCTAAAGATGAGGTTACCCGTGTGTTTACATTATTCAAATCTCAAGTTGAGAACCTTCTTGATCACAAGATTAAAATTCTTCGCACGGATGGTGGTGCGGAATACAAGCCAATTGCTCGCCTTTTTCCCTCTATTCTTCACCAAACCTCATGTCCCCATACCCCGCAACAAAACGGTGTTGCCGAGCGCAAACACCGGCATATTGTTGAATTAGCCCTTGCTTCCTTGGCTCATTCGGCCCTTCCCGATCGATTTTGGGATGATATTTTTTCAAGCGTGGTGTACTTGATTAATCGCCAACCTTCAATCAATACCTCTTATTCCCCTTTCTTTACTCTCTTTCATAAACAACCCGATTATTCATTTTTACGGGTTCTTGGATGCTTGTGTTTCCCATACACACGGCCTTACAATGATCATAAGTTACAACCTCGCTCTAAGCCTTGTGTATTTCTTGGTTATACACTTTCTCAAAAAGGCTATAAATGTTTACACATTGATTCTAATAAATTTTTTGTGTCTCGACATGTTCTTTTTGATGAACAGCATTTTCCTTTTAAGCAGTCCCAGCAGGTGCAACCTTCGGCCTCAGCTGAATCTACTACCTTGAGCACTTGGCTACACCTGATGCCCCTTCAAAATTCATTCCACCAGCACTGTCCTGCTGCTGCCACAGAAAATCCTGCTGGTTTTGTGCATACCGATCCTCTTACTGCCGCAGCTCCTCTCCCTGCCGCTGGATCTTCATCCAATCCTCCCAGTCAATTTTCGGGTGCCTCCCTAGTTGGACCCGATCCCCAGCCTCCTACTACCTCTACTTCTCCTATTGGCTCCCCTATTAATTCGGGTCCTTCTCTGCCTGTAGCCGATCCGACCCCCTCTTCACAATTTGAAACCCCAGCTGCGCGCCATCTTTTGCCTTTTACTCACAGAGAGCTCCCTATTTCCAGTCAACATGAAATTTTGCCCTCCTCTTCTGCCATTTCTTCTTCTCATCCCATGATCACTCGCACCCGTGATCATACTCGGAAACCTAAGCAATTTCCTGACCATGTGGCTTTTCTAACCGAATCTTATGTCACAACCGAACCCAAAACCTACAATCAAGCCAAGTCTCATGCGCATTGGGTCGAGGCCATGTCCAAGGAATTTCATGCTCTCTTATCAAATCGAACTTGGGATTTGGTGCCTTGCTCTCCAGATTTCAATGTCGTCGGGTCGAAATGGGTGTTCAAAATTAAACGCCGTGCGGATGGTTCATTAGAGCGGTATAAGGCGCGCCTTGTGGCCAAAGGCTTTCACCAAGAGGAAGGTGTTGACTACTTTGAGACGTTTAGTCCAGTTGTGCGCCCGACTACCATTCGCCTTGTTCTCACTCTAGCCCTCTCTTATGGTCTCAAGCAAAGCCCTCGTACTTGGTTCCATGCACTAAGCTTGACCCTTCTCTTTCAAGGTTTCAAAGCCTCAATTTATGACCCATCACTCTTTATTCTCTCTACTCAAGGTGCTTCTCTCATTGTGCTTGTGTATGTCGACGACATTATTGTCACCGGCTCCAGTTTGGATCTCATTCAAGTCCTCATTCGGTCTCTTCAACACAAATTTCCGATCAAAGATCTTGGTCGTCTTCACTTCTTCCTTGGCATCGAGGTCAAACCGACTTCCAATGGCCTTCATCTCTCTCAAGCAAAGTATATTCAAGATGTGCTATCTCGAGCTAACATGCATCAGGGCCTGCTAGAATTGGCCCAGCCCAGAGCAGGTAATAATTCCCCATTTTTGCCTTGCCTTGTCTCTGGATATCCTAATATATATGAATTCTAACATTTTTTTTTTTAATAAAGTCAAGAGTTAAGCCATATATAAAACAAAAAAGTTGTACCACCTCTCATACAAACACTATTATCTTTGTCACTTGATAAAAAAATTAGTTCTTAAATTCTTACATTTTTAATATCTACCGCTATATTAATCTTAAATTTGTATCTATTGTTCTGCAACATTCCCCAAACCTTATTACCATTACCAAAATGCAGATTCATACATTTTTTTTAACTTCTAAAATCAACCATTTTTTTCTTACTTGCACCAAATCTTATGCCTTTTCGCTCCTGCCTTGGCAAGTTTTGTAATGCAAACGAATCGTATTAGGTTCCAGTCTCACGTACCATTAAAGAAATCCCAGCGAGCGGGTCGACCCGTCGCGACTTCCTCGTAGTACCAAACAAAGTCGACTTTGGTCCAGAGATGGCATTCGAACCCGCCGGTCCAGGCCCGGCCTAGGTAGGTGGCGCCGTCAAGCCAGTCGGGTCGCAAAAGCCCGACCGGGAATGTCAGCACTCGACACGTGGCGTTCTCTCCTTTCGTGAAAAGGAACGAGGTCTTGTTGTTCCACTCCACATCGTAGAGTCGATCGCCGAGTTGGGACTGAAGGAGGTTCAGATTCCTGCCACGTGGCCAGTCGTACCAGAGATCGTCGATCTGGAGCTTTCCCGTGGATGTCAGGTTGACGTAGAGCTGCGAGTGGAATTGAAGCGGCCAGGGGGTTGGTGACGTGGGTACATCTGAGCCGTCCGATGACGTGGTCGGGTTTGCGATGGTGACGGCCAGGATTGAGAGGAGAACAGTAAGGATGGCATTTGAAATTGGTGTCATTTCTATTAGCTCTTGGTTGAGGGAATGCTAACGGGAATAATGAATAGAGAGGTGTCTTATCTCCTGTCACCCGTCCCTAAAAGTTGGTCCCACACGTCAGTAACAAAGGAGGAACCGACGAATAGGAGCCACACTTTGAATGAGGCAGTGGATAGAGGTAAGTAAAAATCTTGACTGGATCATGACCAGAAAATTTACTGTCTGGGGTAACTCTCACAGTTATCTATCCAAAATTGGGACCACAACAAGGGTTCTCTTTTAGGGGAAGCTGATGGCTATTAACTTTTCCAAAATTATATTATTCTTATTTATTTCTTTTTGAATGACTATGTTTGAAAATAGCTATGCTTAATTTCTTTTGTCAATTTCCTCTAATTTTTATTCTTTTAGCTCTCAGTTAATTAAATTATTTCAACTCTCCATCATGAAATTTGATAATTGTCACTAGGCGCTTCAATGAAACAAAATATTGTTTCCATGAATAAAAGAAGAAACACTAGCACACTGGATGCATGAAAGGGGAAAAAGAGTTGCAAATTAAGAGAGAAGAAAATATGTCAGATGAGAAATAGTACCTTCAGTGAAGTACCACCATACTGGCCGGGCCAGTACCGACCTCTTCATAATAGATAATAAAATCGACCTTGGTGTAAACATGGCACTCGAATCCATCAGCCCATGTGCGGCCCAGGTAAGTAGTACCCTCCAGTCATTCCGGCCGAAGTACCCCGATTGGGAACAGACGTGTGGTGCACGTACCAGTGGGACCGCTTGTGAAGTAGTAAGACGTACCGTTGTTCCATTGAACATCATGCAAATAATCCCGGAGCTGGTATTGGATGTGGTTCATAGTATGTTGGTTTGGCCAGTCGTACCAGAGGTCATTCATTTGGAGTTTTGCCTTTCCAGTTAGGGTATGGTTTGTGAATAACAATGCGTTGAATTGGTCGGGCCATGGGGTCGGGGTCGGGATCGATTCGGCTGAACTAGCACAATGGTTAGGAGTGAGAACAGGAATGCAATTTGCCATGAAGCAGAGAGAGATGTGCTCAGAAGCATTTCTCTCCTTTCTGTGTTTAGTTTTCTTTTTCCCCTTTTGATCTTGATAGCTTGGTTTTTGTACAGCGGAGTGATTTTTGTTATACTTTTTCTAAGATGAGCGGACTTGGCTTTCTTCTCACTGTATGGTGGGCCCCATGTGGAGATAACACTTGGGTTACAGTGCGAGTGACTAGCGGCTCATATATGCACATCAATATGTAGGGAATTAGATCTACTGCACATTCGATATGTAGGGAATTCAGATCTAGTGCAGTACCTGACCGTGAAGAGTGAGATATGGGTCGACCGTTTTAATCTGGTACGAATTTTTAAGCAGACTTTATTATATTCTTATTAAACACCAAATTGATTTTGATCCGGGTGTAGGTAGGGAATACTTAGTCTAATATTAAATGGTCCGGACTAAGGGTGCAAACGGATTAGATATTATCCATTTGAATAGAGAGAGGTGTCTTCTGTTAGCTGCGAGTGGGCTATCAAAGATAGAACCGACGAATAGGAGCCACACTTACAATGAGAATTCAGATCTCCTCAGGTTACCTGACTGAGTATAATTGAAACGGACAGTGCAGGATCGTTCTTTTTAACTTGGCACGAATCTCAAAGCACAAATAATACTGTCCCCTGCGCTATCCGAATAGACACCGGCTGAGAGTAAATTTCGACCGTCCGTTTCAATTGTCTTAAGTCAGGTAATCTGGGAGTAAAGTCTCACAGTTATCCATAATTGGGACCACAAGGTTGGCGGCGAATTACCGCCAATATATTTGTATAAAAAAATATTTATTTACAATGAATAAGTGTTCCTCTTTAGTGCTTAATTTCTTTTGTCAATTTCCTTTTTTTTGTTTTTGTTTCTTTAACTCTCAGTTTATTTAACATCAGATAATTTTTAGAATACTTATTAAATTATTTCAACTCTCCATCATGAAATTTGACAACTGTCACTAGGCGCTTCAATGAAGCAAAACTATTGTTTCCATGAAAGGTGAAAGGGGCAAAGGAGAAGCAAAATAAGAGAAAAGAAAATATGTCAGATAAGAAATAGTACCATCAGTGAAGTTCCACCATACTGGCCGGCCAGTACCGACCTCTTCATAATAGATAATAAAATCGACCTTGGTGTAAACATGGCACTCGAATCCATCAGCCGAGGTGCGGCCCAGGTAAGTAGCACCATCCAGCCATTCCGGCGGCAGCACCCCGACTTCAAACAAACGTGTGGTGCACGTACCAGTGGGACCGCTTGTGAAGTAGTATGATGTACCGTTGTTCCATTCAACATCATGCAAATAATCCCCGAGCTGGTATTGGACGCGGTTCATGGTACGTCGGTTTGGCCAGTCGTACCAGAGGTCATTCATTTGGAGTTGCAACTTTCCAGTTAGGCTATGGTTTGTGAATAACAATGCGTTGAATTGGTCGGGCCATGGTGTTGGGGTTGGGATCGATTCGGCTGAACTAGCACAATTAGATCTAAATCCAACGGTTAGGAGTGAGAACAGGAATGCAAATTCCCATGAAGCAGAGAGATATGTGCTCAGAAGCATTTCTCCTCCCCTGTTTAGTTCTTTCTTCTTTCCCTTTTGATCGTAGCTTGGTTTTTGTACAGCGGAGTGATTTTTGTTATTAGTTCTTCTATGAGGAGCGGAAGCGGAATTGGATTTCTGGTCACTGAACGGTGGGTCCCATGTGTAGATAACACTTGGGATATAGTGCAAGTAGAGTGGGAAAAATGGCACGCCGGAGCCGGTTCCGTCACGGAACGGCACGGCTACGGCACGGAACGGCACGGCACGCGTACCATTCGCGTGCCGTGACTCGCGTGTCCCGTGCCGTGACCATTCGCGTGCCGTGCCCATCTTTTGAAACTTTGGCACGGCACGTGAAAAATTTAGTCACGGCACGGCACGGCACGTAGTCACGCGAGTCACGTGTAATTAGGACCATTAGATAATGATTTAATGGTAAATCTTGAATAAACTAACCTAAATTATAATTAAATGGTCACGTGAGTCACGCGAGTCACGTATGGTCACGGCACGTTTAGGCACGGCGTGACTCACGTGGCGTGACCATTCGCGTGCCGTGACCACCCATTGACATTTTGGTCACGGCACGGCACGGCACGTGAAAAATTAACTTAGTCACGGCACGGCACGGCACGAGACCAAAGTCACGGCGTGTTAGTCACGGCACGGCACGGCACGGCACGTTTTTCCCACTCTAAGTGCAAGTGACACTAGCGGCTCATATATGCACATTCAATATAGGGAATTCAGATTTAGTGCAGTACCTGACTGTGTAGAGTTAGATATTGTAGATGTTTTATATGGACGTTTGTTGTATAAATTGACAGCCTCTGTCAATATTTTAAAAAAAAAACCAAGAAGATTTTGAGGACTGGAAAACCCAGAACACAGACATATGAGATGTTCTGTTCCGTATTTTTTAGAATTGGACTTGACTTAATTAAAAAAATATTTCGGTGAATATCACGGCCCATGAAACATTGAAACTATTAACAAATATTATAATCGGTAGGAGAGGCCATGGTCCTAATTTGAGTTATGCAAAAATCATCTGAGAGTCCGAATTATTTTGGATATGAGGTTAGCAAAACTTTCTATGAATAAAAAATTCTCCAACTCTTACTCATAGTTACAAGATTCGCGAATAATTTGTTTTTTTGGTGATGGCGAACCGAACGCCGAATTATTCGGTTGACCGAACTTTGACCGAATTATTTGCAAATTTTACGAATTTTTCCTGAATTTTACGAATTATTCGCGAATTTTTTCCGAACTATTTTTTTTTTTGCTCTTTTGTAGGACTGAGATCTCCGGTCCAAATAATTCCGAATCATTTCCAAATTATATCCGAATCACAAATTTTTGACCCGTCCATACGCACATTTCTTCACAAAAATACAGTCATAGAAACTTCCCCCAAGAAAACGTTCCGAATCGTATAAATCAAAAGAACTACGTTTAGATTAAACGAAGATTTTTATTTTTAGAGAAGTATAAATATTTTATAGAAAGCTAGAAAAATGACTCAACTCCCGGTTTGGTTTGATTCAGTGCCTCTTCGGCTGAGTGGTGACTGTCCTGGTCTGGTTGATTCAGTTCCCTGTCCGGTTTCATTCAGTGTCATGCAGAAGTGGTGACTGTCCTGATCCGGTTGTTTTAGTTTCTGGTTCGGTCTGATTCAGTGCCTCTCGGGTGTGCATTCTTCTATGCGGTGTTGACACGGTGTAGTCACACTCGCTCTACTGCTACGTTTGCATATTAAGATAAGAGAATGAACATGCCCATTGACTAGCTAATCTGGCGCAAATTGAATATTTCGCAACTACTGGTTTTACTTTTCCTCTTCTCTTTAATTTTTAGCAGTTAGAGATTTTACAAGTAGTTCAGTGTATATGATACTATATATCTTTGTGTAATAAGAATACTTATGCTGGAACATGCTTGTAATTTGCTCTGATGTTTAATGAAATCGCCTAAGGGCTTACAACCAAAAAAAAAAAAAAAATGACGAAAATATAAAAGAAACCGCACTAAATATGGGCTTCTTTAATGTGCCATAGTGTTGTCCTGTTAGCATCCACATAAAATCTCATTTGTATAAGAACCACATATTTGATGCAGTTCCTTTACCATCAGTCTTTACTTTCAAAATTAATTTTCGAATTTAATTTTTAAATTAATTTATAATTATTAATTAGAATATGAAAAATTAAAATGTTGAATTGCATGAATTGATTATTAAATTATTGTATTGAATTTTTATTGTGATTTTAAATTCCTTAAAAGACTTGTTTCAGCTTCAAATAAAAGAATATGCAAATATGCAAACATGAAAAAAAATGGTTTTGCTAACTTAACTGCACAACTGTCATTATCAACTATGTGCTATGAATTGTAATTAAAAAAGTGAACAATATTATGGGATGAAGTAAGGCGAGACTCAATTTTCTCCTACAGGATATATCTTTTACTAATCAAAGCTTCAACAATTATGCAGCTGTCGGACAATTACCAGTAGGTTTCACTATGGAAAATTCAGCAATTGAAATCTTTAGTCAAAATGATAATACTTTATCAATTACATTAATTTCAATTTTCTGAAAGAAATTTGATTACAGTTTGTTTGTTTGTTTTCCTGGATTCATTAAATTATTTGTGCCTGTATATATCATTAGAAATACAGGTGTAATATAAGTGCCGTTTTGAAACACATAGCTTTTTTTAGTTTCTATGCATTGATTTTTCTTTTCTTTTTTATTAGTAGAAGACCAGTGGAATAAATATTTATAAAACAGACATAGATTATAGTGTTTTTTAAGATAATAAAAATTTCTACGGTCGAAATAAATTTGTAGAAAATTGCACTAGACTATTCGTAAGTAGAAGACTCCTCCAATCAAATTTAATCTTGTAGGCTACCTTAATTGTATAAGTAGGTGCAACCGAAATATTTTGGCAAACCATTGATTGAGAGCTTCTCACATTAATTCAAGATGCATTATTTCTCACCCAATCTCCTCCTCCTCCTACTACTCGTTCAAACCTTCTCGGCAAATTGTTGTATTGAGCATGAGAGAGATGCACTGCTTGAATTCAAAGTTGGTGTCAATGATTCAAGCAGTCGTTTGACTTCATGGAGAGGCAAAAAATGCTGCAACTGGGCAGGGATCCGATGCAGCAATCGAACAGGTCATGTTGCAGCATTTTTTGCCTCTCCATGAAGTCAAACGATCAAGCCTCTCCAACATTAAACTGAAAAAATCCTATGGAGAGAAATCACCTTTTATTGGAGCTACGGTGGCTTGATCGGCAAGATCAATCCATCTTTGCTATTTCTTAGTGATCTAAAGCACTTAGATCTCAGCTGCAATAATTTTAATGGGAATAAATTTCCAAAATTTATTGGCGAATTTAGGAACTTGAACTATCTCAATCTGTCTAATACGTATTTGTCAGGTATAATACCTCCTCAGCTTGGCAACCTTTCTAGGTTGTTGTACATTGATCTTAGTTATGACCGATTTAGTTCTGATTTTAATTTAAGCTTGGATACATGGTGGTTATCTAATTTGAGGTCTCTAAAGTATATGGACATGTCCGGAGTTGATTTTAAAGATTCAAATGATTGGATGAAAACTTTGAGCAAATTGTCATCACTTGAAGTGTTAGTGTTGTCTCAAAACAATCTAACCCAAATTTCCAATGCACTTACTTTTGCGAACTACACCTCTCTCAGAGTGCTTCATCTTTCTTATCAATACTTCAATATCACCATACCTAATTGGGTGGGAAATCTAACTTCTCTAAACAAACTTGCACTCAATTATAATTCACTTCATGGCATAGTACCACCACTACATAGTTTGACAAAACTAACCTACTTATCAATAACGGGTAACAATATAGAAGGGGATATTAGACAGTTATTATTGGGCAAGTTGTCAAATTACACATTAGAGAGTCTTGGAGTATTTAGATATTTCCTTAAATAACTTTGTCGGAACTTTGACAGGGTGGATAGGGGACATGACAAGTGTAACTTATCTTAGCCTTGGCGATAATAACCTAAGTGGTACAATACCAATTGATATAGGAAATTTAACAAATCTTGCTAATCTTGATCTTAGTTATAACTCTCTCACCGGATTACCTAGTAGTGATTGGACCCCTTCTTTTCACCTGAAAACAATGTCGTTGAGTTCATGCAAACTAGAGTCAAAATTTCCCTCTTGGCTTAGAAGTCAAGTAGAAATTGAGTTTCTAGATTTGTCAGACACTAGAATTGATGACAAAATACCGATTGGTTCTGGAGTTTATCTTCACTTAAAAACTTTTATTTGTCTAATAACATACTTAGAGGGAAATTACCAGCCAACTTGGTACACATGACCAAACTTCGGAGTATGCATTTGAATAACAATCGTTTTGAGGGTAAAATAGCATTTCTTTCTACGAGTTTGAAACATCTTGATCTCTCGAGCAATAGTTTATCTGGACATCTTCCTCCTTACTGGTCAAACATTAGTGTTGAAGTAAATCTTGCAAATAATAGGCTCTCTGGAGTTGTGCCTAGCTCTATGAGTTGTTCAGTTAACCTAATGGTGCTTAAGCTTAGAAATAACAATTTAACTGGAGAGTTTCCATTTGATTTGCAATTTTGCACAGGATTAATACTACTTGATCTTGGAGAAAATAATTTTCACGGGATAATACCAGATTGGGTAAGAGTCTAGTAGACAACTTTTACCAGTTGAAATATCTAATACTGCGGTCTAATTTATTTTCTAGCACTATCCCATCCAAATTGACACAACTCAATTTTCTACAAGTCTTAAATCTTGCAAATAACTATCTTTCTGGACCACTTCCGAGAGGTTTGAATAATTTTACTATGATGAGTCAATTCTTGTTAATCAAATTCAGATCATTAAACCTCTTCATATTTTAAATATTTTCTAATTCCAGTCATTTAACGATTTTGCACCAACCCGCATAAGAATTCCCTAATTACTTGTACTACAAAAATATAAACTAATATTTATCATTTTGTTTACAAAAACAATCCATAATTTAACACAGATTCTGGATTGCATTTTAGTATAATAAAAAAAACTATTCACGAATAACAATTACAAGAAAATTTTGAATGCAAATAACCAATCAGCAGCAAACCATTTTATAGATGAAAGAAAATACTTTTGATAAAATAAAAATAATGCAATTTACACAGATGAACTCTGAGACCTCCTTCACCTTTCTTTGAACAGTTCCTCTGTTGTGGCGCCTATTTTCTCATTTGCCTCCTGTAAAGGAAGGCAAGTCATCCTGTCCATCGCATCCTTTCAAAGTAAAAAAAATCAAGAGAAGTTAAAAGCATGTGATGAAATATCTTCTTTTAACCAATTATCAAAAATGTAAAGCTTCAATTTTGGTTCAATGTTTGCTCAAGGATGAGAATAAAGTTAGTATTTTGGATTTCCTTTTGTAGATTTCTTAGAATTAATTATTTTGCTATAAGAACTGATAGAGAGCTGGGCAATAATGCCAAGGAAAAGTGAAAAACTTACTTTTGTGACAATTCCAAGTTTATCTAGCTTTTGGATAGCATCTTCCTCATCAAAATTGCATTGCAGCCCAAACTTTTCTTTTAGAAGTTCTTCGCACCTGTCATCAAGTTCCTGCAACAACATTACCAGTTCTTATATTATATACCATTTTTGTTTGATTTTCTGGAGCAGTAATAACAAGAAAAAGAAGTTGAAGGGTACTTTCTATGTACAACCTCCAAAGAAACTACATATTTTTCAAATTAAACCCCTCGAAACTTACTATTCGTTAATTTGAAACAACTGAACTGGCTAAAACTTTTCCAACCACAAACTCATACTGCATCTGTACCAGTGTGTAACAACACCTAAAGGAAGTGAATATCCTTGAAATCCAAAAATTTTACCGATATTGTTGCTTTTCCTTGCTTCAACAGGACAAAATATGAGACTATCACCTCTTTCACCTATATGGAAGTACAAAGTCTTTAGTTAAAATTCATTTAAGACAAACTATATAAAATCAAGAGAAAAAATAATGTAAAACTTACTTCCTGTTGGATCACATCATCACACAAGTGCAACAGTGTGCCCTTCCCGCTATCTAGCTGTTTGTCGTACATCGATTGTGTGATCAGGTTTTGGTACGTCTCCAAGTTCCGTTGGAACCTGAATTATGAACCAAAAGTCGGTACATATTTTAACTTCAAACTTAAAAAATTGGAATGGAAAATAATCTGTTCATCTCAAAGGGAACTAAAATGTACAGATAAAGATATTAAGAAAATAGATTAAGAAAAGTATAATAATTTTCTGAGCCTACATGAGTGATAGCAAAAGATGATGAATGCAATCATACTTGAAAAAGAAAAAAAAACAGAAAACAAAATCTTGATTGATGAAAATAAAAACATACGAGAAATAAATTTTAGCACAGTAACCGACTAAAGCCGAAATAATCGCTATAGCCACCCATAAACCATTGCTTGACGTCTCCAGCGAAGTAAATAAAGCCACCTATTGAATTTGAAACAAAAATGTGGCATATATATAAGTACAAAAATAGGGCAAGAACTAGCCTTTGGTCTAGTGGCAAAGGCACATGCAGGGACAGATCCAGAATTTCGGTCAGGGGTAGGCACAAAATGCACACATTTTCAAATTTGAAATTTATACATGAAAAAAGTAGCAGTCTATATATACGAAACTGGCATGAAAAAAATAGATACAATTATATATCTATAGTTTTAAAAACATAACTTGATTATTTATGTTGAAATTTATTTAAAAACCGGAGTTTAAAACAAGTTTTATTTTTTTTTCTTTTGAACACATGAGATATTATAGACATGTTTTTGCGGAATCTTGTTTTGAGCTACAAAAATAGAAAAAAATGACACAAAATTAATTTGTCAAAAATAATGTTAAGACAAATTATTGCACTCAACAAATTGGTCTATTATCTGAGGCAGTGCCCTGTGGTTATTCCCTTGTACTGATTGATTGGCTCGAATTTTTCAAAAAAAAATCTGTTTTGATTTAGAAAAATAAGAAATGTTTTATATAATTTTAATTTTTAAGAAATTTTTAATAAGACAATGAACAAGACTCAAAATATTCACTAATATAAATAATATAGAATTAAAATTAAACTACTGTATCGTAAATTGAATGAATAAAAACTAATCCCAATGCAATGTGTTAAGCTGTAGATTGATTGAGCCTTATAGGACTTGCGCCCCCAGATCAAAATTGAAACAAAACACTTAAAATAAACATTAAATTAGATATGGCCCAATATAAAAACTAAAAGCCAGCTCATTGAATTAAATTGTAAATGTTGGTTCCACATGTCATATTCTTCTCTTTCTTTTTGTCTCCTTTCATTCTATGAACAAGATAACATATTCTTCTTCATTTTTCTCCAAATTTCCATCCTGATTTTTCCCCATTCATGGTGCAGATATCAGGTTGTTTCTTTTCTGCTAGATCAGAAGTAGGCACCAATATTGTTCAGGGGTAGGCACCAACATATAATGCTAGCATATATCCAAAAAAATTTATAATCCAGGGGTAGGCACTTGCCTACCCTGGACCTCTTTGGATCCGCCCCTGGGCACATGTCCTATGATGTGGGAGGTCATGAGTTCGAAACCCCGAAATTTTATTAATAGAAAAATTATTAAATTAATATCGACATAGAATAAAGAATTCGTCAGATTTTGAAATCTAACAAAGACGTTACCTTTCGTAACGTTCAGGAGACGTTACAAAAGGTAACGTCCCGATTAACAGTATTTAGCCACGCAATTAGAAGCGGAGCTGGCCGTTGAGAACGGTGACGTTCAGGGAAAAAAAATATATATATATATATATATGGCCGTTGAGAACGGAGACGTCCAGGGATGTAGGATTTGAGTTGTTGACAAAAAAATGCAATTGCTTGTGCTGTGAGGTGTGAGCGTACAAAAAGTTGACTATAGAAGGTGACCTTTTGACCATGAAGTGTTTTTTAGTGCAGATTCTCTGTTGCAATCATGGTGTAGATAAATATGCAAATATTGTTTATAGAGTATATGGTGTTCTTTTTTTACATGTTATGTAAGTAAATGGTAATTAAAAAACAATTTCTCTGTGTAAAATATATTTTTATAAGGTGTAAAATATTTTGCATTGATATTAGAGTTCAATATTTTTTTGTTTTATTTATGTGTGCTTGTCAGTTTGGATCCTCTCCAGTTGCAAATGTATTGATTAGCTGCTTGTCGGCTGGATCATACTATTTGAAATAGCACCTTGTCTGCCACTTAATTTTTTTTTGGCACTTGCGGCAAAGGAAATATTTGACTAAAATGGCTAATTTTTGAAGGTCATGTTTGATTGTAAACTCAACAACTCAAATCCTACACGAGGGTCCCTGGACGTCACCGTTCTCAACGGTCAGCTCCGCTTCTAATTGCGTGACTAAATATTGTTAATCGGGACGTTACCTTTCGTAACGTTCCCGGGACGTTACCTTTCGTAACGTCCCCGGGACGTTACCTTTCGTAACGTCCCCTGGACGTTACGAAAGGTAACTTCTTTGTTAGATTTCAAAATCTGATGAATTCTTTATTCTATGTCGATATTAATTTAATATTTTTTCTATTAATAAAAATTTCAGTTCGAAACCCTTATGAGGGTCTTTATGGACAATTAAATGAAAGTTGATAGGCTAGACCTCCACCTTCTTATATACAAAAAGAGAGTACAAAAATAGGGCATATACACCTTATTAAAAAAATTGAGGTGGCTAGACAAACAAAATTTCTTTTGGCATTTTGCAAATTTGTACATAAATTGTGTGCAAAAAGACTTACCAGTCCAACAACCACTGAAACAAAGAATTGAACCCAATCCATTGGAGTCAGACTTGGGTTTTTCTTCTCAGGCTGCCAGAAAAACAGAATTAACTTGTAAATTTTGGAAAATTGTCGTTTAACCCTGCAAATTATCAAAATAATTGACCGAAACCTCAAATTCACTACGGTCCTGTTAATCAACCCTGAAGACCCTCATTTCCATATTTTTGTAATAATCACCCAAATAGGCACTGAGATTAAATTTGAGGTTCTAATATGAAATTTGGACCTTTGGCACATTGCTTATGTATATGCATTTCTATGGTACATCCATTTGGTATATTTGACAACAATGTTCTTCCAAATGGAAAATGTGTTCCTTGTTATGTAGATGGATGTGCATCTAATTTAAACCAATTTAGAAATTGGTATATATAGCAAACAAACTTCAAATAGGACTAAAATTGATCTATACCATAGACGCACATGATGGAGGACGCATTTACAATTTTAGTTTCTTATTTGGAAAACTTTTTATAATGTGTGCCAAAAATATCAAATAGATATGCTACAAAAATGGACATGCACTAGAATTTTGCTAAACAGTTACGTGTAGATATTAAAAAAATTCTAGTGATAAAAAAGTTAAACTAACCAAAACCAACTCCATGTCAGCCATTGGTATATTCTTATAGTGCTTTATGTAAATGCCCCCGTCTTTCTCACTATCTGTGCTCGCTTTTCTGCATTCATATAAATTGGTTTTATTAAATTATTTTGTACTGCTTCCATTTCCTATTAGTTTCAATCCAGGTCAAATGTGCAGCAACATTTTGTATAATAAATAGGCATACCGGTACACCACAATCATTCGATCAAATGTAGGCTCTTGAATTTCAACCTTGCCTAACAGATTTCGCCAGCTGAAATTTCCAATAAATAATAAAATAAGAAATTATCAAAGACTTTGAGTTTGGCATAACCATACTTGAATGACCTGCTGGCAGATCAGCACATAATAAATTGTGCAATTATCGTCAAGTACCAGTAATTTGATGAAAAGTATTTGTGTTGATTACACATTAACAGTTTAGAATCTTGATCATGAAATTGAACACAACAACCAGTTAAGAATAAGAAACAAGAAAACTGCAGGGCTATTTAAAAGTTATACGCTGTTCTCACTTCTCAGTCAAAGTGTGGTATACTGAGCCAAAATGGAATCTAGAGTTCCTTTTGGAACACAAAATAATATTCCAAAAAGTTATAATACATAGTATTGTCGTTGAAGTCTCAACATACTATATCCTTGATTTGTCCAAAAAATAAAGGAATGAACCTTATATCAATGCTTTCTAGCCTGATACGCTCTACTGTCAGGTATTCTTCATATGTTTCTTCAGTTTTCTTCAAATCACTTGTTGATCTTGCTGGTGATTTTCGAGAGTGAAATAACCTGGATATTCCTTCCAACCTAAATTTGTTTATTTTGTTTGTATCGTGATCAATACTAGAAATATAAAATAGCACCAAAAAATAGGCAAATTCTCATAAATTGTACGCACTTGATCTTTCTGAGGAACCACGACCACGAACGAGATATGATTATATCCAATTTCGCCATGTAGAAGAAATCAGTTGTAGTATCAATCCCAGTCGCTCTTCGAAATATGAGATACTAAAATTAAATTCATTGGCAAAGTAAGTGTTACATACAAGGCTTGTATGCACATATTCTGTTGCTAATTATTTGTATACATGACCAAGATTCATTTTCTTATAACACTACATTACATGCAGTGATGAATGAGTGTGTGTGGGCACGTGTGTGCATGCCTCTTAAGTTACACATTACTTATTCCAGAAGAAAGCATTGAGTACAATTGCACAATATCAAGAAACACAGACTTCAAACCTTATCTGAGAACTCAGGCAGATTTTTACTAGGGTTTTTCTTGAAATACTTCGACAAGAACGCATGATCGACCTATTATACAACAGAACAAAATTATGATAATAATCATTATACAACTTGAGGAAACTTTTCGAAAGGGCTTTTACAACTTACTCGAAAGATGTCAAGAAATAAAAACTATTTGTTTAAAAAAAAAAAAAAAACCTTCGATTCATCAACAACAATGGGAAGATTGAGAAGATAATTCCCTGATTGTGCAACCTCAAGTTCTTCATCTGTTACTATAGCAAAGTTGCTCTGCTTCATCACCTACTCAAACTCGTCAACAAAAAAAACAGATTAAATTTAGGTGCCCAATTGGATTACAATGTAAAAATATTTTCACCAATGGTACATGCCAATTAGAACATCTGTTTCATCTGACCTCTCTATCCCTTTTTTATTTATTTATATTATTATTATGATTGAGGCTATAGTAATATGCATATCACGGATCGATCCGTCCTATGGATCCATATCTCTACTTTCAAACTTCAAACAGTCGATCCAAACCATTAAACATGATCTCTGTATGAAAATATACTTGGAGACCAAATTTTACCTTTTTTAAATAGGTAGAATATCACTTTGAGATGGTCCATAATTTTTAGATCAATTCATTTTCTACTTATCTAAAAAAAATAGTACAAAAATTTCTTAAAACCTATATATATAATTTGAATCAGTCATATTTATAATATTGAATTAAATTTGAAGTATTTTTAACTGTATTACATCATTTATATTTTAATATGTCTGATTTTGTCTTTCTAATCATTTATTTTGAACAAACAGCCACATTTCTCTCTTTATTTAAAAAAAAATATATGTATGAAGTATATAACATTATTATGATTATTATTATGATTTTATAATGATGATGATGATGATGATGATTATGATACTCTTTTTACTCATCATTTGATTTGATTAATTATCCTAATTGGATTTCCTCCATTTGGATTTTTTTCTAAATATTAACATAACCAGCCTATGAAGAAAACAACGGATAGAACATATTGACCTTTTTTGTGAAGAAAATTCCATTACAAAAAAAATATATTAAATTCAGACCTCAAAAAAATATGAGAGAAATTTCTGCTCTAGTTCATCGACTTGTTCAGGAGAAAGATTCATTTCCTTGATTTTTGAAGCACCATGAACCGGATCAAACAAAGAATATAGCTCCTGCAATCATGAGTCATCAATTTTTAAACTACATTAAATTTGATGGGCATCATATCTTAATCAAAGTGAACATATCTAACAACATCAATTATTTTATTTTAAAAACCAATATGTCATCATATTATGACATAGCTATCTATGACTTCGGAATGCTCCACTGATTTAACATTTCTTTTGAGCTATTATGCACTTGAATTTCGTTAAGCTACAACACATAATTTGGTTGCTATGTATTTGCAAAAAAGAAATTTCATAAGCTAATAGAACATAATTTGGGGGCAGGGGGCCGAGGGTGGTGCTATAAATTTGCAAAAATAAAAGATATCATCTTACCATCATGTTTTCAAAGTGGATGAGATAAGAAGCACGGATAACATATTCAACCCTCTTGCACAGCTTTAAAAATTCAGATCCGTCGGCTTCATTTTCTTTAGAAAATAACACAGTAAATTTGAAAAAAAAAATAATAATAATAAGGATTAGAATCGTGCTTAAAATAAACAAAAGAAAGGCTAATTTTTTCAAAGAAAAAATCCACATTTTTTATCATTTTATTTAACTTCTGAGACTTTCTCTGTAATATCCCTAATTTTCTAAATAATAAGCAGGGTACTATATTAATGGTTTAGGAACACTAACATAGCCACAACAACACCATCTTGAGGCCAAATGCAAATCAAGAATTTAGGAATATCTTAACAGGCATATTTGCAATTTTGCCATACATTCTAGCTTACTGAACAGGCATCATCTGCTATTAATATATTTTTGTTAATTGGGACCAAATCAGTTTTAGCATAAACAAATTAATAACTCAGTTGGTTTAATTCTTGCCTCTCTACCAAATTGCAAAGTTCAGGCTTCTTTTCTAATATTAACCAATTAATGTCAGTCAGTCAATTTAATTTCGTTTGAACTTTGAACTGATTTAAGTAATGCTTCTTAGCAATACTCAAGTGACAAAAAGTGATATGAATTATGAAAGTACATTTCTAAAGCTTAGATTACACATGAGGTTTTGCTTAAAATCGTGGAATTTGGGATATTTATTTAGATATCTTTAACTGATTAAAAAATGAGCAAGGCGCATCAAGCAGGGGCGGACCCAGAGTATTCCAGGAAGTTGCCCCCCCTGAATTTTGAGTTTTAGTGGAGATTTATCGGTTCCGATCGACTTTGTCCTCTCCTGGAATTTTTTTTGCCCCCCCTCTGGATGTTTTATTTGTAATTCGAGTTAAATTTAGGGTTAAAATTGAAATAAATATGTTGAATTTTTATTGGTAATTAGAATTATAAGTCAGAGCATCAGAAATTACAAGTCAAAACATTGAAAATTATAAGTTAAAGCATTATTTTTTATCGAGTACCTAATTGGATAATGGATTTAAACCCGATTCAATATTTTTTTGCCCCCCCGACGAAAATCCTGAATCCGCCCCACTAAAATTGATCTAATTTCCTAAATCCACGTTCAAATAACAAGCTTATTGAAGTAACTCAATTTCAAGGGAAATTTTGAGGAAATACATTTTTTTTTCAAAGTCATTTTTTTTTTTAAGAATTCCCGGATGAAAACATAATGCACGAAAAGAATTGATTATAGTACCGATCAGACCACGAAGCTCTTGTACTATTCTACTTTTGGAAACTGGAATAACCGACTCCTTGACAATCTGTACCGCCTCCCGTATCAGCGTATTTCTTCCGATCAGACCCTCAAATTCTTCTACTTTCCTTTTTTTGAGAAGATCAAATTCTTCTACTTTTCTTTTTCTGAGAAGATCAAATTCTTCTACTATTCTTCTCTTGGCAATTGACTGCTTCACACTCCGTATCGCCTTCCGTGTCGGCGGAAGGATCTTGTCATTTACGTCCATTGGATTATTACAAATAAATGAAATAGTGAAAGAAAGAAGGTGTGTTACAATGTACAGAAATCTCAATGTAGAGATGTGGAGAAGATGAGTGCAATGTATATAACATGCATAAATGTTGCACATGATGGGTCTTTTTTAATTTTTTTCTTTAGTTGAAATAATCAATTTAGTCCGTATCTTTTTCATTGATTCTTTCAATTTTTTTGTTCGTAAGTTTGTTATAGAGAATTCGGGGGAGCTTTGAAGAAAAAAAAATGGGGAATATGATTTGTGATTTCTCATAGTTAAAAACAATATAAAGACGCGTTGACTCTTATATATCCAAATATTATTTACACGAGAACGGAGTAGGTCCGATGCCCATCGGACCTACTTTTAGGTTCAACGAGCAGGATTTAGTTTAAGATTTGTGTGCACGAAAATTGAAACAAATGTGCACGAATTTTAAAGCGTTTCGCACGAATCTTAAAGCAAATTGACGGTGATTAAACCCATCGAACCAGAGTAGGTCCGATGCCCATCGGACCTACTCTGACTTCTATTTACACATGTAATAATTGCCCCTCAATTAGGGGAGAGCAGAAAGCACATGGCCAACTAATACAATCAATTTCATTGAATATAACAAAAAAAATGCTCAAAAAATGAATGTTAGTTGGAATCATCTAATCCTTTGACGCAGCTTCTAATATGTTTAAGGGGCTTTAATGTTAGTTGAGTTTATGTTGTGGAGCAGCAGTCGGAAGGATATTAGAAACATTACATAATATTAAGGCTATTTTTTAAGCTTCTTCTGAAAATGGAAATTTATATTGGTGAAAATATTGAATTAATTCTTTATTGATCATCGAAACTTTTTCATGTTAACATTTCATGAGTTGAGCCTAAAAAAATATTTAAAAATTAACATGGTTGTGAAAACTACTTAAAAGTATACTTGTTTTGGTTGTAAAGAGGAGATGAATATTTTGACAATAGCTTTAACTCATCTATAAATTTAAACTGAGCATGTATGCACGGGTCCGGATCTCCTAAAGTAACTCAATCTTTGGATTTTGGATTGAGACCGTCCGATTCGAATTCGTCGCTCGAGATTGTCTCGGAATTCGAATTCGTCGTTGGGATGTGTGCGCTCACTTCGCGGATGGATTTTTACAGATTCGAATCGGACGGTCTCAATCCAAAACCCAAAGATTGGGTTACTTCACTAGATCCGAATTGTGTATGCACTGCAAAAAAAAAAATCATTTTGTGTTGTATTTTTTGGCAATTAATAAGGTTTACAGATATTAATATATAAAAATGCTGAGTAAATCACATCAATTGAAAACTTATGCTGCATAGTTTGCACGTTACAAAAATTTACAACCGTTCTATTAAAAACTATGATTTAATTGCTACAAGAATATAACTAAACGTTAAAAAATTGTAGGGAATCCTAACTCTCTCATTATAATAAGAGTTAATAATTACCCACCATGTGAATAGGAGAAATTTATTTGTGGATTTTCTGTGACATTTCCTATTGAAATAAAATATTATAACTAACTGTTTTCACTATTTATAATTATATTATTATTCATTGTATGAAAAGCTGTATAGTTTAATGATGTTGATATTTTGTCTCAAAAATTGAGCTAAGAAAATGTGAAAGGAGAATGTTGAGAAGTCTTAATTCTCAAGCATTTTATCGAGTAATATAGATTGTAATGTCGAGACCCTTTTCATAAAATATAAGTCAATGGTCAACAAAACTTGATAAACTTGCTCGTCTTTTTTAACAAGACTCGAGATCCATTTTATAGAGGAAGATTGAGTTACTTTAGGGGATCCAGATCCAAATTCGCATCCCCCAGCCTAGAGAAAGAAATACGCGATACACTGTGACGTGAAGTGACAAATACGTCCTGAGTTGGTCACGTGACGTGATCAAAATAGTAACAGACGGTCACGTGACGTGTAGTCACGCCGTGACGTGATATGATGTGACGTAAATTAATCACATAAAACTTTTTTTATATTTTAATTTAAATTGTTGAAATTCAAAAAAAAAAAATCAAAAAATATATGAAAATTATAAAATAAGTAAATAATGTTGCATTTTTTTTTAAAAAAGACAGTTGAATATTTAATATTACTTTAAAAATTCAAATTACAAATATATTTATTAAATTAAACTAGAGAAAATAAAAACCAATACTACATAAATACCGATATCATTGAACCTATACCATAAGAGAAATCTATGCGTAACAAAAGAAAACTAAAAATTAATTAGAAAAAAACTGGATACTATATATTTCATACCATGACATGACGTGATTATGTAACATGACTACATAACGTAATTGGTTCGTGTGACGTGACGTGTAATTTTCGCTCGAATGCAGTCACGTCACGCGAGTCACGTCACGTAATCGACTCACGTGACGTAACGTGATGTGATTGATCACGGCATGACAAATTTCCTTCTCTATCCCGCCCCAGATACCTAAGGGTACAATGACTAAATTTGGACCATTCTTTTAACCTGGCACGAATCTCAAAACAGCCCCCCACCCCCCTATATCTTTCATAGGCATGGATTGAATTTGGTCCAACTGGATTAATTCAGACCGTCCTTGGAGATATTGTACCCCTCCAATACCTCAAGGGAGACGGATCCTATTACCAAAGACTAAACGAAATTTGTTTGCCAGAAAAAGCATTTCGTCAGCATAATATCTAACCCTGCATATGAACTAACTAAAAAAATACAGGTTGCCGTTTCGTGGCTTCTGATATATTTATTATTTATTTTTTGAGTGAAATGGCCCGTAGGCTTGACATTAAACTACCACATTTTGTTGCTTCTGATATTTATTGAAACAGATATACTTAAGATATTACATAGAAGACATAAAAGGTTATACTAAAATGCCCCAAGAATAGTTGGAAGGTGTGCAAAACTCCTAACTGTCAGTAGCAGCAGCCCTGCAATCTGTGTAAAATCTAGTACCATTTAGAAGCCTCACAATATTGTAGAACGAAGAACAGTACCTGCCTGGTATGGTGTAGGTACAGCGCGAAAAACCATATATGTTTAAACTCCTAAGATAAGCCTTGATCTGGCATGAAATATCTAATACTGAGAACAAATTGAGGTCAAGATGGTCAAGTCCAAGCCACCAGGTATTGGCTTAAAATACAAGAGAGCAGCTGGTTTAAATTAGGTCTTAGACTCTTAGTTATACACAAAACCAAATACCCACTTTTAGATGGTAGCACAACATTAGGTTACAGTAAGGATAAACAATTACCGCCAAGTATTAAGATAATTAAGTGGCTTGCTTGGCTTTACGCACAACTTCTTCTGTGGTAGGCCCAATTATGTCATTTGCCATCTTTAGAGGAAGACAATATATTCTCCCAATTGAATCCTGGCCATATAATTATGTAAAAAGTAAACATCATTCTTATTACTTCATTTAGAAGTAAGTACAAAATGAGGACAGAGCAAAAGCATTGGAAACAAGCTAATTAAAAATCATTGGATATATCTGGTATCCACTGTAAAATTATCCCTTATTAAGGGTAGTAGCAGAGTAAGAAAGGAGGGATGTTTGGATCTTTAAAGAATTGAATGCAGAGGGATTGGAGCACATATATTTCCTTCAAATATTAAAAATCAGACCATCTGAATTGTACATTGGATATATTTAAACTTTTGAATGGCATATAACTTTGAAAAATACTGCATATCCTAACCAAATATGACAACCCCAATATGGCTTCCTCATTTTCTAATACCAAATCAAACAATGAGAATGGTTTTATAAAAGATATGGAGGGTGCTTCTATTTTATTTTATTTTTTTAAATGTATCTAACATATTCTGCAAGGTGTACTGGACATTCGTCATTTTCACAGTAGCATATCTCAAGGTGTTTTTGGGTTATAGATGACATTTTTTCCTGATTAAAAAAAATATATTTAAAAGAAAATAGATAACATGCAAAAACTGACTCTTTGCACAATGCCAAGCCTCTCTAGCTTTTGCACAGCATCATGCACATCGAAGTTGCATTGGACGCCAAATTCTTCTTGTATTAGCTCCTCGCATCTCAAATCAAGGTCCTGTTCAACACACACTATTTCCTTCATATGTTGTTCATTTACGTTCTTATATTAACTTATGTAATTTCTTTCATGGGCCTGGAAATGTTCTGGTACTCATATGCATTTGCACAAAAGCTTACCGTAGTCGTCGCCTTTCCTTGCTCCATCAGAATAAAGTACGATATTATCACCTCTTTCACCTGAAATTTTTTGCAATTGAAAATGTAAATAGAATAAGAGCAGGAAATAGTCTTATATTCTTATTAATTAATTCAAGTTCGAACAAAAAATATCTAACTTCTTGTTGGATCACATCATCACACAAGTGTAAGAGAGTGCCTCTTCCACTATCTAGCTGTTTGTTATACATTGATTGTGTTATCAAATTTCGGTACGTCTCCATGTTTTGCTGAAACCTGTTAAAAAAAGGAAGACAATATAAACCAACTATTCCAATACCAAGGTGCAGATCAGGTGGTACTGACAGGTACTAAGACTGCATTGAAATTGACCTTTTTCCTTACTTATTTTGCAGCTTTACATATATCTTCAGAATAAACTTACAAAAAGAGTAGTAATTGACTAATTTCATAAAAAGAATTACGAGAAATAGATCTTAGCACAGTAGCCAGCAAGTGCAGAGAGAATGGCCACAACAACCCATATATCAGCCTTGGGCATTTCAAGTGAACCAACAAGTGTGACCTATGAAGGGTAAATTAAAATATTACCAGACCAAAGATACAAAATAAAAGATAAATTATGCAAATGAAAATAACAAGAGGGATCCAATGCTTATGATTTTGTTTTCCTGTCATGACCACGAATTTTTTTGTTAACAATTCGAAATTTCAATTTCTAATGGAAAGTATGAACTGCTGATCTTGTTGTATCTCCATAGCATTTCATAACATCAAAGGTACAAAATTGAAGTTCATTTTCGTACAAGATCTAAAGGTAGTAAAATTATCGACCAAAATAAAGCACAATGAATCATTGATTTTTGGCTCCTTGATCTTTACATAAAATAAACTAAAGTGTACAACTTTTGAAATGAATGTATTACTCTCAAGATAGAACAAGATCAATGGTACACCCTTTTAGATTGGAATTTGGATTTTTGAATTATTAATGGAAACAAAAGATGGTCATAAATATTAGATAGTCCCTCAAGAAACAAATACAAATTTGAATAAAAGATTACTTACAAGGCCAATAACAACAGAAACGAGAAACTGGACCCAATCCATTGGAGTTAGACTTGGATTTTTCTTCTCAGGCTAGAAAAAAAAATGAACATAAAATGAGGTCACTTTACTTCAAAAAAAAATTATTAAACAAAATAGAGAGAGACGTGATTTCTTCAAAGAAAAGAAGCGGATGTCTCTGTGTGTGTGTGTGTGAAAGAGAGAGAGAGAGACAGAGAATCGTTAATAATAAAGAGTATTTTACTCGGAGTGATTTTTCCATGTCGTTTCATTTTACTCACCAAAACCAATTCCATATCAGCCATTGGAATATTTTTGAAATGTTTTACATAAATGCCTCTCTCTGGTTCGCTTTTTGTTCCTGCCCTCCTGAAAATAGAAAATATTGTCTCAAAAGTCAGGTTCAGCACCAACAGAACACTCCAGGCAGTACAGGAATACCCACACTGGTTCAATTTCAATTTTGGTTCAACTCTTACCAAAGAGGAAAACAAAATACTACAATTCTACACATGTTCTATGCAGTAAGATTATGTACCAAAAATGATATATATATGTAAAGTCTACCTGTATACCACAATCATGCGATCAAAGGTAGGCTCTTGTATTGTGTTCTTGCCTAGTAAATTACCAATACTGCAGAGCAATTCAAAGTAGCAGCAAAATCAGACATGATAAAGAATTGGTGAAATTACATATAAATTTGAAGAATGGATCCTCAATACCAGTAATTCTATGGTACATGAGCCCAACACCCGTCACAAATAGGAAGTAGAAAACAAACCTCATATCCATGCTCTCTAGCCTTATTCTCTCTACATACAACTCTTCCTCTGGCTCTGCTCCATTAATCTCATCAGTTTTCTTCATATCCTTCTTAGATATCTTTTTTCGCATGAATATTTTGTCAAGCCTGGTTATGAAAAATAAATATTTAGACTTAAAGAACTGTTATGTTACCAGAAATAATATTTTCCATTTCATCAAATATTTGATTTTGCTTGGTATGAACCAGTCTAATCCAATGTAAATCAGCCAGTACAAGAAAAGGAAAAGGAAAATAATTAAAAGAGGAAAATGTACATAGTCTTTCTGAGGAACCAAGACCAGATACGTGATATGATCATATCCAGTTTTGCCATGAAAAAATAATCAGTGGTACGGTCGATACCAATTCCCCTTCGGAATATCACATACTGCAAAAGAAATAGATGATGTAACTAAAATTAAATTAAAGATGTGTAAACTTTTTTTGAGTAAAAAGATGTGTAAACAAGAAAGCAAATGATTTTAAGTATGGTCAAGTACTTATTTGGGAACCAGGAAAGGGATAACAGAAGTTGAAAGCTGAAAAAAAAATCAATTTTATTGTATTAATTTAATTGTTAAGTACCTTATCAGAAAACTCGGGGATGTTTTCATGGGGATGATCCTTGAAATACTTCGATAAAAGAGTTTTGTCCAGCTGTGCAAAAATAGAAAAAAGACGAAACATCAGGAAATTAAAGTAAATTCAAAGTAAAAGGTGGAGAAAGTTTATCAAACTAACCTTGGATTCATCGACTTTAATCGGAAGATTTAATAAGTACTGTGCTGACTGTGCCACCTCAATCTCTTCATCACTTACTATGTTAAAGTTGCTCTTTTCCATCATCTGTTTAGTAAATTTATAAGTTAAATATGAAATGAGATAAGAAGAGGATTTGTTGAAGATTTTCAAAATAAGCCCTTCTCAAGTCCAGAAATTCCAAAAATTATGCCTCCTGGGAAGTAAATCATTTGGGTAAATTTTTGTGGAGGTGACTAACCCCAGGTCATAAATTTATCTTCAACTTTGATATTGTCTCCTTATTTAACAAACTTCCATTTATCCTAATCAAACAAACAAAATGACCAGTTTCTCCTTTCTCTCAATTTCTCTCCTCTTCTCACTTCTCCATTACCTCCCACATCTTTCATTCTGCCTGGCACTTCTACATCACCCTCATCTCTCTCTTACTCTTTCCACTTCTTCATTCTCCCTTCTCCATTATCAAATTGAAAGAGAAGAGAAAGAGGTGAGGTGTAATGGGGAAGATGACAGCAGAAAGAATAAAGAAAAAACAGAAAGAATGTTAATTCCATTTTCTTTGACAGGGCACAGAGACTTGATTTTACCAAATGAACAATCTTACACAATATATAGTTGGAGAAATATTTTACACTTTCTGATAGTAATACCAAACTAGTACTTATCAATTAGTATGAACCACAGTTACTGTTTCTCGGTAGGTGTTAATTTAGGGCTTTGGCTCCATAGCAGAGAAAATTTTAATTTTCTCAATTTTCCTATAATAGAACTAAACCATATTCCAAGAATCCGAAGTGTTTTCGAAAAAAAAAACAACTAAGAAGAAGAATCTGACCTTGAAGAAATAGGTCAGAAAATTCTGCTCAAGTACATCAATTTCCTCTGGTGACAAGTTCTGCTTCTCTAGTACTGGTCCACCATACACCGGGTCAAACAATGAATAAAGCTCCTGCAACATATGTGTCATTATTAATATCGTAAGCAGATAGGTATTTAAACCTCAAATGCTCCAGCTTTTGCACCAAAGCATTTTGTTAGTACTAGTATGTACAGTCTGGTACAGTACCTGTATTGGGCATAATGTATTACTGGTATGATCCAAATTAGCACGTAGTCAATTTACTAAATTGTTTGGGTAAGAAGCAAGTTACTTTGGCTTTTTATTACGTACAATCAAAGATAAAATATAATTTTCTTCAACAATTCAGGCCCTAACAATATCTTAACTGGTTCAATCAAGACATATTTGCATGATCAATGCCAAATACAGTGCTATTCATTTTCAAAAAGGGCTTTGATTTCCTACTATGAAGCAAAAGAAGAAGAAGGTACCATCATATCCTCGAACTGGAGAAGATACCAAGCCCGAATTGTGTACTCCACTCTTTTGCATAGCTTCAAAAATTCAGAACGGTCTGACTCGTGCTCTTTTTAAAAATTAAAAAAAATTATGAATCCAAGTTCATAGATGTAGAGAAAGTCTTTATGGTAATATACTATGGTGGTACTTCACTAGTACCAGTGCCGGATAATGTACGGTTCTGTCCAGCTGATACCAGAAACTCTGCAAACCTTTCGGTTTGGATATGTTATAGTTTTGAATTTCAATTGGAAAAGGGGGAAAACACCAATGTATACAATTGAGTTAATCTCAAATAATGTTAAAATGAAAACAAAAATGAGGAAAAATTTCCCAGGGTTTGCCACCAGATTTCATGAATAAAAATGAAAGCTAAAAGCGATGCAAGAAAAATCAAAACTCCTAAAAACGAAGAGACTAGTAATACAGGACACTTGAGAGAGATCCACATTCAGATCAATAAAGATAAAACAAGCACAAATTGCAATAGAAGTACCCGAAAAGGAGAAAATCTTAATCTAAAGGCACAAATCGAATAAATTTCAGTACCTATGAGATACGCAAGCTTCATTATGAGCTTGGGTTTTAAAATGGGGATAACGGATTCTCTCTCGAGTCTAACCACGTCTTTCTTCTCCTTCCCTCTCTCCATTGGCACCAGCAACAATAGTCGATAACAGTAGAAACGAAAGAGTGAGGAAATGCACAGCAGGTGTTCGACAAATGCTCCAAAGAAAAGCGTTAGAGCTGCCACTAAGCACTAGTAACGTAGAAAGAGAAGTGAGGAAGGCGAAGAACAGGCAGCAAGAGACAGCGGCATTATTCAGGTAATTACTTTTATTTTTCATTTCCATTGTTTATTTTGTCATTTTCACCTAACAAAGTTTAATTTTTGTCATTTTCACCTAACAAAGTTTAACATTTTAAGATCATTACCTCAAAAGTCAAAACAGACCTGTATTTGGGCCCCACAGCATTGAACTATACCGCAATAAAACTAGCGAAAACAAAGGTGGCAACGGGCAGTTGGGTGGGTCCGGATCCCTAAAGTACCTCAAAATTTAAGTTTAGATTCGAACCGCTGATCAGAATCCAAGTCAGTCCGATCAGATTCCAATTGGAGGTAGAATTCACGGGATCCGTTAATATCGTGCAGATTCTGATCAAACGGTCTGGATTCAAAACAAATTTTAAGTTACTATAGGGGAATCTGAATTCCAGTTGGGTCGG
This sequence comes from Carex littledalei, assembly GCA_011114355.1. Lineage (NCBI taxonomy): Eukaryota > Viridiplantae > Streptophyta > Magnoliopsida > Poales > Cyperaceae > Carex > Carex littledalei. Next base: position 1,448,082 of record CM022084.1, on the reverse strand, counting down.
GTTCCGATCGGGTAGTACGCAAGTTTGGATCATTGATGGTTCTCGAATCGTCCAACAAACATGAATATATGGGCCTGTTACAAATTTGTATGAAATGTCATGTTGTATACGATTATAAGATGATTATGAAATAATTTTAGACTGATCTCCGGTTAATGGAAGCACCTCATGTTTAGTGTAAATCGATGTGTATCTAGGCAATTGCATCTATAACCATAATTTATTGGCAGTAGAGAAGAAAATACGTGATGTGGCGTACAAATATGTTGTGACTTGCTCACGTCACGTAATTAATTCTTTTCTTTACGTAACGTAATGTGAAGTGATTAAAATAGTAGTGGACAATCAAGTTATCAAATCGTTACCACACGTGACATGATTGATGACGTTTAATTATTATTTTCAAGTTTTAAGTTAGTTTATAGAAAATAAAAATAACATACTAAAAGTAAGAAACTATTATAAAATAAATTATTAAGAAATAATGTTGAAAAAGTGAGTCACGTGATGTAATGTGATCAGATTAGTTTGTGTGATGTGACGTGACTAAAATAGTGAAAAACAGTCACGATCGACACACATAACGTGACGTGTCGTGACGTTGTTGAGTATTTTGTATACGTGATTTTGAGGTTGATTTAATACTCAATTCACTTTTAAATTTATACCCAATACTCAAATTTTTTATCGGTTGCAAGCATACAACCTCTCATAGTAGTATCGAGATCGAACACAAAGACAAGGGAAAGTAATAATAATTACTAATTTAATTTAATTCTAGAATAGTGCAGAATAGCAATAAAGTAAAAAGAGGGGGTTTTGTTCGCAGACCGTAACAAATTTTGGGCTCAATGTCTGAGGTGAGTTGGTTGTGAACTAATTAAATAAAGCAAGTAATGAAAGGTTGTTTGGAATCAAGATTGGGAAAGTCTATAGGCTACGGCTTACTGTCCGAATTAACTATTCTACCTACTCGGTTGGTCAATCATATTCCTGTTTGTGTAATCGTAGTTTCTAGTTCCTAATATTATGTCAAGAACTTCACGTCTAGTTTTTCGCCACTTGGCAACTTGTCTTAACCGGTTGGACTTCACGTTTAGGCCACAAGTTGGTCAAGATATTGGTTTCGACTAGTTAAGTTATTCTCAGTTATCGACACTTCACGTTTAGTTTTTTGTGACCGGAACCGATTATAACCTATAAACCTAATTTATTGTCTAGGCTTTACGTTTACTTTTTCGCCATAGACAATTAACTAGTGTACTTGTGGTCCGGGGTGGTATTGAACTAGAGTGGGACTAATACCAATCCTTAAGATTAATTCCTTGCTACTATACCCGATATCAAGTACCAATAGATCCTCATTTCAGCTAAAATGAGATAGTCTCATGTACATGAATACACATTCACAAGAATAATATAAACAAACACAAACAATTTCACAAACAATCACAACATAATTGATTACTAACTGAGTAATGTCGATTTTAATTAATTCATCAAGTTTTACAAGTCATTGCCCTTAGAGAGGATTAGCCTCTCATAGGTGCGTTAACAACTACAACAAGCACAAAGGAAAACATCTCAAAATGACAAAAAAAATAAGGAGAAGAGTTGATTAAACCGAATTTCCTTTCTTCTTCTCGTTGCTCCTCATCCGTCGGCAATCCATCCCTTGAATCACGTGGAGGGGTCAGAGAGATGGAGCAAGAATGGTATGAAACCAAGGTAGAATGAAGATTTGATATGTAGGATCCCCTTCTTGGACGTTTTATGGGAGTTTATGACCATTTAGGAGGTAGCCAAGCAAATTGGGAAACAAATCATCTCATTAATGTGCAGAGTTGACAATCTTTAAAGCTAACGGCTGCCTTCCACGGCCCGTGGAGGCTCACCACTACATAATTTGAACAAAGTTATAGCATGAAAGTTGTAGATATCTTTTTCTTGGTTTTTCAAGCTTTGGTTCACTGAATTCAGAGTTCGTATGACCAAACTTAAACCAAAATACGAACAGTGTAAAACTGGAATTTGCCAGTAGCGGGCCGCGAGCAGGGACTTCGCGGGGCGCAAATCTATCAGCCATGAGCGTTTTTTCAGCAGTTTTTACGTCTTCAATACATAAAAATTAGTATGTTTTTGTATCTTAAAATCTAGTAAAATATAAATATGTTTGCAGCCTATCAGACGTAACGTAACAGAACTAGTAATATTGTGACTAATTTCATTATCTACTTGAAATTTTTTTCAAATTAAACTCAGAAAACGAAACGACTATCATTTTTCTCTTATTTCCCTTTTTTCTCATCCTCATTGACCTCTTTCACCCAAATTCGGAAACACGTCATAATTGTACAATTTGGATTTCTCCATAAATAGTACAACACAATAATCTATCTGAATCATGAGTATCCCCGACATTTTTATTAATATCCAAAGTTTAATACAAATTATTAATTATACCCAGAATCGGACCAATTATCGAAATATACCCAAGCCGGCCATTTTCTGGCCGGCTATGTTCCCTCCCTAAGCCGGCCAGAAAATGGCCGGCTATGTACCTTTTTTTTTCGGTTTTTAGAGAGAGACATTATGAAGATCAAAGTATTGAAATTAAACACTGAAAATTTGAATTTTTTTGTTTAAATTATTTGTTATATTATTTCTTTTGATATATAATTAGTATATTTATACTAAAATATGCTATATTAATTGAAATTATATTGAATAACACTATATTATGTTAAATTACGCTATTTTACATTACATTACTTTACAATACGCTATATTAATTGAAATACGCTATATTGTGCTACTATTTTAATGTTGTTATATTTTCTGTTTAGCATTATCATGATAATTTATTTTGATCTGTAAAATATAAATATAGTACCATAAAAGCACACATACACAAGAACCGAAATATAGGATAATCCATATATACCAAACATAAATAGTATATCAAATATAAATAATACAAAACTAGTAAAAATACAACTAAAACGGAGAGGGGGAATATCGCTGAGGCGGTACTCCGGCGTTCGCCCGGCGCCAGCGCGGCCAGGCTCCGTCTCTCTCGGGCTCATCTGGGGCATCGGCAGACCTCAGTATCTGCTCGGCAGTATCCCATCTGGCATCGCCCGTGGAGACTGTCGGTACTAGTGGAGGTGTAGCGAAGATAGATGCAGCAAACCCAGTCCCAAAGGCAGGCTGAGTATGAGACCCGCTACCACTAGCCTCTCCATCATGCGGCATCTCTGTGCCATATCGGGGCCATGCCGGTGCCGACATGAAACTCTCCTCGAACTCATGGAGACTGCACGAGAGGGACTCGTACTCAGAAGTATCGGTCTCTGCAGGTGGTGGCTGTGATGGCATCTCTGCTGGACCCTGCAATCATACACATAAATTATTAAATTTGATATGAATGAAAAAATTTATTAAAACCTGACAGATACTGAAGTATGACATACATGAGGCTGCACCGGACGTCCATGCTCGTCGTACCATGCCGTCCACCCAATGTCGGACAATACCCAACGATGGTAGTCCCACTCTGGATGTGAATCGGGGGAAGATGGCATATCATCTATCAGAACCGGGCTCGGATCGGGCTCCTGCGGATCTATCTCACGCCAGTTGATGTTCTCTCTAGCGTCTCGCAGCATACCGATGATCTTTCCACCGTGCCCGGCATCCCCAACCACATTCGCATTCTTCTTGAGTGTGCGGTACCCAAGCCGTCTCCAGTTCTTCCTTCCCAGCATGCGGATCCCATGCCCGCACTCCTTGATCGCGGCCAAAAGCTGAAAAAAATTTGGCATGTCAGATCAAACATTGATGTACTACTACGTTTGACCAAAACTATGTGGTTTTAGGTGCTTTACCTGGTGAGCCCATGCACGACCGTTGGGATGATAACCATCATCCGTTTTGATCCTGTCGCGGAGATGGGCACCGTAATCCCCCTGCAGATAGACACTCGCCATGCAGACCTGCGTGTACCATACATCGTACCTCAACTGGGGATCCCCCTGGGTCTGCTAATATACATCTGGCTCGTGATAGAAGTCTGTATACTGAGGATCCTGGGCCGTCTCGTAGTATGCATGGTAATGAGTGCTCCAGTCCTTATCCAGTCGCGATCGGTGGGTAACGTTGTAAAGAATATGTTAGTTGCAATAAAAACTATCAAGTAATATGATTTATTTAATAAATACAATAGACTACGACTTACCGGTGCAGGTCTCTGTGCGTGTAACTCGGCAAAGATGGGTCTATGGGAATCAACGCCGCTCGACCAAACTGGCGGAGCACCCGATCTGGGTAGTGGTGCTCCACTGTCCAGAAATGTATGAGTGGACCTCGATAGAACCACATCTCCCGCTCCTGCTCGTCAGTCACACTGCCCGGCAAGAGGAACTCCTCGTACAACTGATCGTACGGCGTCCACTCAATAAGAGCATCAGGCAAACTCTGAAGCTCTGACCGGACTGGCCTGATCCCAACGGTAGCACCGTGGGTCACATCCTGGTAGTGGTGAAAACCGTACCACTTCTTGGCGTATGCCGGGCAGTGAAACACATCTGGCTCTCCCCAATCCGGCGCCTCATTGGGGATAGGACGGCCCACCGGTAGCCGTGACCACGACCAGTGCTGAAGCAGGAGTACCGGCCCGTACATCTGCTTCGCTGTCGGCTTCATTTTCAAAAACATTACACGTTAGTGTATTTTGATGGATTGATTGATTAAATAATTTACACTAAAATAAGAGTTGGTGACTTACCTCACTACTGCGACACAGGTGAGAGTACAGATAAGCCAGGACAGCTCCACCCCAGTTGTACGACGACGGCCGCTCAATGTCCATCAGCAACGGGAGATACATCATCGGCACCTGATCACTGCTGGAATCAGGAAACATGACAGAACCAAAAAGGTCCATCACGTAGCCCCGTGTATATCTGCAATACAAAACATATAAAAATTCTAATATAATCATCGTATTATAAATTAATTAGTAGAAACACTAAAATAAAATTTACCTCTGAATCTCCAGCTCGGTGGAATCTGCCGAGAGACCCGCGCTGAAGTGCTGTCGTAACCTCGTCATCCGCAAATGGAACTTCGACCTCCCATGGTCCCCAATGATATAGGAAGGCTCAGCTCACAATAACTCCTCGACATACCCTGCGAATATGGTGCTGTCAGAGACGCCGCCGACGGGTGTGCCACGGATAGACAAACCCCAGAGAGCACTCACTGTTCGGTTTTATGGTACTTAAGGCAGCGGAATTTCAAAATTTTTGACAAGAAAAGTACCAAAAGAGATCATCATGTGTGATTGAAATCAAACCAAAATCAATTTTCAAATCATTAAACATCATACCTTTAGTTCTTGTCTCCAAACAAGAAAGGAAGGTCCTTGAGATGTAGGGTTGTAGCCTCCACCTCCTTGTTGATGCTAATGGTGGTTGATGCCTTGCAGCGCCTTGGTGGTTGATGTGTGCGTGACCTAGAATGCCTTGCACCAAGATGAGACTCCAAAGTAGAAGTCCTCCACGGTATCCACCAAGAAATTAATCAGAAACCAAATATTCCTCTTGCTAGCGAGTACTAACTTGATTGCTCCTTAATCCCTATGCTTCAAGAGAACTAGATCTTGATCTTTTAGGGTTTTTGGTTTCTCAACACATGAGATATAAAACAAGAGAGAAAGAGAGAGTTCTTGGCAGACCTTTTTCTCTAAAAACGAAATCACTCTCAAAAGGAATGAGAGGGAAAGTATATATAGCAAATGAGGAATGTGAATTCAGTTTCCAAAACTAACCCCACGTTCTCTCACGTTTTTCATCATGATCTAATTCGAATTTGGTTTCTCTCTAGAAGACAAAGTTCTAGATCTTTCTCTTACCTTTCCAGAAAGATATAGAACTCCCAAAACCGACTTCAGATGAGGGAGATATGATCAAAATGGGAAACGTGTGCGGCAGTTTTCAGAACATGGCGGTCCAGAATAACCGCCACGTTCTACCACGTTTTTAACCACGATTTAATTTGATTTTGTCTTTCCTCCAAAGAGGCAAAGTTCTAGATCTTTCTCTTACCTTTTTAGAAAGATATAGAACACTCAAAACCGACTTTGTATGAAAGAGATATGGTCAAAATAAGAAACACTGCGCAGCAGTTTTCAGAAAACGTGGTAGTTATTAAGAAAACAATTCACAAACATGGGCCACAATTAACAACAGCCATTGGACTTTGTTTATTGGGCCAAGTTCTATTTTTTCCTTATTTGAATTAATACAGTTAATCTAATTAATTGTAGTATCATATAATTATTTCAAATAATTATATTTCTCATGTTCTGGTCAAGAAACCAATTTATTTATCATGTCATACATGTCAAATAAATTAAGGAGCATTTCTAATTAACTTTTTATTGGTGTGACCCTGTGGGATCTATGTCAAATGGCAATGGAATCTGAAACTCCTTTCGATTCCATAAACTACAAGCGGCACCTAGCAATATGCATTGTAGTTACCCAAATAACACAGATGATAAGTACCATACTGTATCACGATCCCTAAGCAACAATTGCTCGTGTCAATTCCATGTCTCATGATATCATGAATAGATCCAAGGTAGGAATGTGTCATCCTTGCAAATCTACTCGTTTCTTGATTCCGAAATAATTAAGTAATTATGATTAACTCCTTAATCATATGTGCACATACTTGTATTATTTCATCAAGGGGCCCAGTGATATCATCACTCATTTATATAAGGGACATTGGTATTCTTGATAATTACTATCTCTCCACATGAGAGATACATACTGAGATAGAATCTGTATAACTGCCAGTCACTGACAGCGTTGGATAATACCCACGAATATGTATTCTCATGTGAGAGAAACAATCATCTCATACCTTAGAATTCAAAACACAAATAAAACATTAATGACACAAACACAATCCATATTAAATGTTTTATTTTGGTCACGTCCAATCCCCTGATCCCCATCAGGTATCCATTTGATTAAATTGACAACCCCTTGTCACATGATCTGCAGAACATGATCATCATCTAATCCAAATGCTAATCTTATGCTGGTAATTAATGTTCCTTGTTAATTACCAAGACTAGGGACACTTTAGAGTATTTATTAACTCCTGTATAGAGTTCCACAATTCCAAGTCCTCAACCTGAATGATCTATAAGTAATAAAATACTCAAGGAACAAAATGATAAATATATCATCCAATTACATGAACAAAACTTAGAAAACAATCATCCTATGATTGGCTTCTAGATCACAACACTAACACTCACATCCTGGAGAGTTACTGTCATCTCTCCGAATGGCATGTGAAACGTGTGCGTCTCGGGACGCCATCGCTCCACCAGTCCAGCGATGAGAGATGCATTGATGATGCTCTTCTCTGTCCGCACGATGTCCACAATCTGGTTGAGACCCAGGTTAACGAGGTACGGCTCCATCACCTCGTAGTACCTCATATGAACGCACCTCAACTTCACATCTAGAAGATCCGTGTCCTGCGTTGAAAAATGTAATCCGCATGGTGACAACATAATAAAATTTAAATCCAACAAAATTTAATGAAAATATAAGAAAAGGAACGTACCTCACGAGAAGCCAGTGAGACTCGGTGCTCGCTGTGGGGAATCCACAGGAGAGGACTGATGTGCTCCGTGCTGCTAGTACTGATCGGCTCGTCCACTACTGGACGCTGGGTAGGCCGTGCTCTAGGCATCCTGATATCTAAAATAACCTAAATTCGGTGAAATTACGCTTGATCAGCATAATTATGGTAAAAAAGGCCAAAATACCCTAAATATTGGTCATCTGTGCTAATTACACTAAATTACACTTAATCAGCCTAATTATGATAAAAAAGACCAAAATACCCTAAATATTGGTCATCTGTGGTAATTACACTAATTACACTTAATCAGCCTAATTATGGTAAAAAAGGCCAAAATACCCTAAATATTGGTCATCTTTGCTAATTACACTAAATTACGCTTAATTAGCCTAATTATGGTAAAAAAATCCAAAATACCCTAAGTATTGGTCATCTGTGGTAATTACACTAAATTACGCTTAATCAGCCTAATTATGGTAAAAAAGACCAAAATACCCTAAAAATTGGTCAATTGTGCTAATTTCGGTAAAATTACCCTTAATAAGCCTAATTATGGTCAAAATGACCAAAATACACTAAATATTAGTTAACTTAGCTAATTACACTAAATTACAACAACATAATCTAAATTATAACATCTATAACCTAAATCCTAAACCCTAAAATAAATAAATTAAAAATTAAATTAGATAAAAAAAAAAAATTACCTTAAAGAGAGAAATTTTGGTTGAAGATGGGAGAATTGTGAGAGGAGAGAGAAAAAGGGGTATATAAAGGGTGAAATGCGGGGGGGGGGAAAAAATGGTACATAGCCGGTCATTTTCTGGCCGGCTTAGGGAGGGAACATAGCCGGCCAGAAAATAGCCGGCTTGGGTATATTTCGATAATTGGTCCGGTTCTGGGTATAATTAATAATTTGTATTAAACTTTGGATATTAATAAAAATAAAAATGTCGGTGAGTATCCTAACGCTTCACATTTAATGTATTTCTAGTGTATATACATGGGCCCCTTAAATTGTATAAATCCAATTTCTAAACCAGACCATTGGTTTTCAAGCACATCAGCATATGTATCACTTGAAGTCTCAATGCATGTTTGAGCACAATTAAAGTGTGTGTACTTTATAATAAAAAAAAAGGGGCACTAAATTAAGATCAAAGTATTATTATTTCAAAAAGGAAGAGGGCATGAGTGAACGATTATGTTTGACTTTGATAAGTTATCCTTAGTTATCTAATGCTGACTCTAATCGTCATTCCTAAGTTCTACATTTACAGCAAATTTTAGAAAAACAGATAAAATATGAGATCGTATTAATTGTTCTTGATGGACTTTAGCGACCTGGGTTACACTAGAATTCGGATCACCCCCGGTACGGTTAGGGGTAAGAAAATCGTTGTTCATAACTCACGACTTGTTTGTAACTCGCTCGTTAAAAATTTGCTAATAATTTATTCATTATCAACACTCGTTAACTTAATGAACGGAGCATGAGCAAACTCCAATTCGCTCGTAACTCGCTCATTAAGAACTGAATTATATGAAATCATGCCACATCAAATGCCAAGTAGTTTCACTAATTATGTAGAAAGCATGTTGTGTATATTGCAACATTAAAACACACTATTTGAGTTGAGAACAAAAACAATTTCAAAATAATATACAAATATTTTGTTTTATGTAGGTATCTATAAGACACTGTTAAAATTAATTAACTGGTAATTTGTGATGCTTAAGTATGATTGTACAACTTGAGATGTCAGTATGCTAATATTTTTTATTGGAGGAATTAATTATCACTTATCTGTCTAGTTTTGAAACAAAAAAACTCAAAACAAAATTCAAAATTGCCTACAAGATTGATTTCTTAACGAGTCGCTTAACGAGCATGAGTCTAATTCGAGCATTTAACGAGTTTAGCAGGAGCATAGTTGTCAACTCAGTATTGTCTTCTTGACTCGAGTTGACTTGCTCATTAATTAATGAACCGAGCACGAGCATACTCCAACTCGCTCAAACTCGGATCATTAACAGCCCTAGATACGGTACATGGAATTAGTAAATTAAAACCGTTATTTAATTGTGGCAAGAATTTCAAAAATAAACCCCTTATATTTAAATAGGCTTAATCGCTCAGCTGAGAGCAGGGGTGTTCAAACGGTCGGTTCGGTTGAAACCGAACTAAAATAACCAAACCAAACTTTTCTTCGGTTTTCAAAAATAGAAGCGAACCGAACCGAACAAACCGAACAAACCGAAGTAAATTTCGGTTTGTTCGGTTCAAACCGAAGTAAACCTATTGGTGTCATTATTAACGAAAATTACACATGTTCATACACAAGTTATTCAATTCCATACAAAATATGTAGATGTTCTAAAATATTTAAACTAAAATGAAAGAAATGAAGCAATGATTGAACCAAAAAAAATATAAATCATACTTGAACCAATATAATTCGGTCGGTTCGGTTTAGTCGGTTTTGAAAAGTCTAAACTGAACCGATCCATTTAAACCGAAATAATTCAAAATTTCAACCGAACCGATCCATTTAAACCGAAAACCCGAACCATTTAAACCGAAATTTTTCGGTTCGGTTGAAAACCGAACAAACCGAACCTTTTGAACACCCCTAGCTGAGAGTTCGTCGAACTTATATTGAACTCAGTGCGGTACCCGGGAGGATACGGATTCGGTTAACTATGTCTCTGATGTACCTTTTTTATTTTAATGTGTGTAAACTGATAAGTGCCGTCATGTAATCTCCAGCATGACCAGGTGCTTCAATATAAAGGTACAAATAAAAAAAATATCTCGGTTGTGGAAATTTCACTCAAAAGGTAATGTTTTGCTTAGATATCCGACAAATTACAAACCAAATCTATTTTTTTAATTTTTATTTTTTGGTTATAGAAATCGTTCTCTAAAGATTACTTTTTAGGAAACACTTATTGTGCATGTTATTCGATTTTCTTTGATTAATCTCAAAATAACTTTGCATCTTATGTTGCACATTGCAAAATTTTGCAAGTCATTGTCAATAACTTCCACTATTCTGGTAACTATTATGTAGGGCATTCCAAAGTATGATGAATTCCAAAAAAAAAAAAAAAACTTATCTCACAATTAAAGGAAAGAAATTGTAGTTGAATGTTATTTATTTATTTTCACTTAATTAAATATATATTACAATTTTAACCTATATGTGTGTGTGTATACACACACATACACACAAGTTAATCAAGTAACTAGATATTCTCTAATTATGATTTATTTCTAACTTTGAGCTTGATTTAATTTGAGTGAATAAAAAAAAAAAAAATTGGTGGAAAAGATTTAATAGGAGAAAGATAAACTGTCAAACACCTTCAACTTATTGCAAAGGATAAAAAACAAGAAAGCGTGTTTTCTGCATTAACTTAAAAGAAAATCTTTTGAGTTTAATATATATCGGCCATCTGATCATAATTAGAATTAATCCGGCTCCCGCCTATGATGTACTCTTTTAATATTAGTGTGCATCTCAATCAGACGGTCCGGATTTATTAACAAACTGTGAGTTAATGCAGAGAATACAAATTCAAAAAACAGCGGAGTGATATGTATCAATTTACTCCAATATCTAATAGAAATTTTCCTAAGAATATTGTTGCACCATATAACTATCATGTCAACTAAATCGAAGTAGATGATAAATATGATTTATTTAAATTCTGTTTTTTTTATCTATGGAATAATATTAATAGGGGCGAAAACGGTATGGATAATATCCGATCCGTATTCGAAATTAGATGTGGATATCCAATATCTGAATATCCATGTAGATATGGATACTAATATGGTTTTACATTTCAATTATCTGTATTCGAATAGTAGATATATATCAGATATGGTTTTATGTATTTGATTCAATTCGTATCCGTATCTGTATCCGGTTGATATCCGATCCGTATCCGTATCGAAAAAATTAAAAAAGAATATGGATATGGTTTTACCATTATCTGCTCCGTATTCGGTCTGTTTTCACCCCTTATAATAACCGCAAATGCGAAGTTATTGTGTATTATTTTTCTTCGGAATTTTTACACCAAACAGCCTTGTATGTTGCAAGATTACGAGTTCAGCAATTTCACATGATTAATTCATACACACTGAGACATTGTAATGCATGTTTCATGGTTCCTTTCATGCTATTCTTGTGACAATAGGTCGCATCTTCCGATTTTGCTTTATATTTTCCTGTTTTATTTCTCTTCTCAGATAGAGATGCATTGACTTGACAGTCTAACGCAATACCACTTCCCTCCCTTGACCTCTTTTATTTCGGGAGATAAAAAACAAAAAATAGATTTTATATTCTTGTTTAAGCGCGCTTAGAAAATCAAGACACACTTTGAGATTTTAAGTGATAGTTAAATTAATCAACGCACGATTAAACTGAGTCATTAAAATGCAGAGAAGTAAAAAATCAATTTTAAGCAATAAAAATTGAACACACAAACCAAAGGAGAGAGGAAAATACCTCATTTTACAGTGAATTTTTTTCCAACTAGGTTCGATGCAGTGTTTCAAACAGGCCGTTAATGTCAAATGTTATTCTTAAAAATTAACAAAAAAATGTAATCATTCTTAAAAAAAAAGTGAATTATTATTTGTGAAATTGTTGTAGTGGTAGATTCGTTATTAATTTTTGAATTACTGTAAGAATTGAATGATTGACGAGTCCATTGCACAGCGTTGGATTTGCGGTTTGTATAGTGGTTTTAGCTAAATAATTAATAAATTAAGTTCATTAAGAAATTGATTGGAAAAATTTGACAAATCTTCGCACTGTCATATGAATTATAAATAACTTTTGAAATAATAAATTTGATATAAATTATTCCTTGACGATCTAAGTTTATATAATGAAACTTATAATAGATGTCTATTTGGTATTATGCAATATTTTTAAGGGTTAAAATTATTATTTTTCTAATATAATTAATAAAATTTGAATTATTTCTTGGTGATCTCAGTTTATATAAGAGTAAATTATACAAAATGTTCTTCGAGCTTCACCCATTTGTTATTTTAAATCCATTATTTTTTTAAAAATATCATTTTGTCCTTAAATTGTCAAATATCAATTTGTCATTTGATATATTTAATTTGTAACAAACTCCTCCTACCAATACTATTAAGAAAAAAATATATGAACATCTCCATTAATATGCAATGAGATATTTAAGAGAAGATATAAGACTTTTTGTAATTAATTTATGATGCCAATATCAATTAATTGATGTTTGATATCATGGAAAATCATATCAGAGTTCACATAATTTATATAATTTGTACAACTACGTACGCACAAGTTGTAATGCTAAAATATAACAATCGACATATGAAAATATTTCTTTTTCATAGGAGCGGGGGGCGTCCTGAGTCCAATGCTCGCTCAGAACCGTTCAATTCACTTTATGATCTATGCGCGCTTGATCCGCATGAATATTAAATACTTGATTCAAATTGAAACTTTTTTTTTTTGAGTAAAGCAAATTGAAACTTTAATAGTACGTGTCCCCCTTCGTCTAAAAAATAAAAAAATATGCTTATTGTTAGTATGTTTCTTTTGGATAAAATTATAAAAATATACTTTTGAATCAAAATAATAAGTTTATACTTTATTTTAGAAATTCGTTCCGCTCGATATAATTTTCTTGCTTTATTCCTACTGACGAATATTGATGTAATTTTTTTTTGAGTAAAAAAATAGAAGGTCAAGTCACCCAATTATTTAATACCACAAAGAACGGAGAGTGTTGTCTTTGTCACTAGACCCAATTATTTAATATTCACAAAGAATTGCATCTTCTGGGTTTCGAATCTGCGATCTCTCACACGGAGAGCATTGTCTTTACCACTAGATCAAAGACTGATTCTCAGAATATTGATGTAAATTTTGATTAATATCGTCCACGCTCTCTCTTGTCGCATAAAGTTCGTTTTCTTTGGTTGGTTGTCTTTAGTTTTCTCTTCTTTTTTTCCCTTGTTTCTTTGTAATAAAACATTCACCCATCACATTTGTTAATGAGGAATATTGTATTCTAGGTAGAGAGCTGACAGCATTCAAACAGAGTATCAGTTTATTAGAATTTGAAATATAATTTGAGATGAAATTTGAAGAGAAAATATGTCACTAATAATTTTATCATTCTTACAAGAGTTTTTCAGCCTATATACAATGATACAAAATATATAGTCGTTACAAGAAGTAGTTCTTCAGTCCATCGAACTCAGAAGTAGGTCCAAAGCTCATCGGAACCTCCGAAATTTTTATTTTTACCATTTTTCAAAAAAAACAAACCAAAGCACCCTTGTTTCTGGATTTTTCTAATTCTACCCAGGCCGCAGAACACCGGAGCGGCCCCAAACAATGGGGTCCGCACAATGCCGGTGCGGCCCCTGTATGTTTTTCTACAGGACACCAAGCCGGCCGAGATACACAGAAAAAACAGAACAGAGCCACTCGTAATGCACGAGGTAGTTAATTTATTTTACTATTCAATTTCATCTTTTAAAAAATTATTGAAACAATCATATTTAACAGTCACTATTTGTTTGTAAATTTGCAGGTTGAGAGACAATCAATGGATTAGATGTTTATCTAGGAGCTAAATCAATGTTTTAATTGTATTAGTAAGAACATTGTTTATTTTAGATTTATTAGACGTATTTTTATTGTACTCGTGAGAACATTAGCATTATATTATTCTATTTATGACTTCTTTATATTGGCTCCTTTATATTTATTTTTATGGCTTCTTTATATTTGATCCGACAAACAAAAAATATTTTCAAAATTAACGACATTTAAAACAAAAAACAAAACAAATAATCACATACATTAAAAACAAAACAAATAAAACAATTTTAAAAACAAAAACCAAAACAAATAAAAAACATGTCTGATAAAAAAAAAGTGGGGCCGCAGGGCATTGTGCGGCCTCTCTGCTGGAGCCGCATTGGCATTGTGCGGACCCCATTGTTTAAGACCGCAGAACACGAATTAGAAAAACCAAAAAACAGAGATGCGCTCGTATATAAAAATGCTATGTATAAACATGCTATATATAAAAATTTCGGTCGGAACCTATTATGCGCTCGTATCATCAACCTAGGCATTTATAAGTCTATATCACCAACATACAGGTCCTTAATTATATCACTCAGTAGGCTCTGATTGATGCTCCATACGCCTCTCTGGCCCTATATATCACATCAATCTTGGCCCAAATCTAATAAGCATAATTGTCCCAACTGATTCATGCATTCCAACTTTCCAAGACCAGACCGAAGTTTGAACGACTAGCAATCAAATCACGTACCGTGCGAGACAAACCGCCACAAATTGATTGAAGACTAAATAAATAATCATTTCAATGGAAAGCAAGGACCATCTCTTGACTCTGGATTTTTTTTAAAAACCATAATTAAAATAATCAATTTTAAATAAACAACATGATTGCGGCAAGATTTAGAAAAATCATCAAAACCGAATTGCCAATTCGGTCCGACCGCATTTTTTTCCTCCGGACCGAATTGGCAATTCGGTCTGGGTGTTTTTCACCGGGTTATAGAGAGAACGCCACATAAAATCAAAAAACAGGCCAGACCGAATTGGCATTTCGGTCTAGAGGTTTTTTTAGTCTGGACCGAATTGGCAATTCGGTCCAGGCTTCCTTTTTTTTTTTTTTTTTAGAGACAAGAGCAAAATAAAGAAGAGGGATGCTTCTATGCACCTAAGGACCTATTTGTAAAATGAGCATATTTTCATTTTTCAAGTTCAAACAGTCGATCCGACCGTTCAACATTATCTCCATATTAAAATGTACTTGGAGGTCAAATTTTACATTTTTTTGAATTTTTTTACTATTTATTAAGTATTTTACAAAACTAGTCAAATTCAGACCATTGAATTTTGTACCCATCTTAATAAATAGTAAAAAAATTCAAAAAAATGTAAAATTTGACCTATAAGTACATTTTAATATGGAGATAATGTTGAACGGTTGGATCGACTGTTTGAACTTTGAAAATGAAAATATGCTCATTTTACAAATAGGTCCTTAGGTGCATAGAAGAATTTGCCAATAAAGAAATCTAATACTGAAAATTTGAATTTTTTTGTTTAAATTATTTGATAGATTACTTCTTTTGACATATAATTAGCATATTTATACTAAAATACCTAAATTACTTGAAATTATGTTGAATAACACTAAATTACATTAAATTACACTAAATTATGTCAAATTACGCTAAAATACGGTAAATTACGCTAAATTACATATGAATATGGATGATATCTTTACTGAAAAGGCGAAAAACGACGGCGAAACTTCAAACGGTCATAAAACGGCGCTCGAGTGTCCGATTTCAGCAAATGACCACTTTTCGGAAAGCTTGCGAAAAGACGCATGCGTCCGTGTCGGCGATGCCGGATTCCAAAATTCAGAATCGCCAAAAAACAAAGGGAAGAGCCTCAAAACTTGAGTTGAAGTTTCCGATTAAGATTTTCATTTCTATTATTCAATCCAAGTAGCTCAGTAAATTAGTTACATAATGAACTTGTAGAATACCAATTTTTACTATTTTTGGAATTTTTTTACTATTTTTTATGATTCATGAAAGATGGCACAAAATCTGTCTACTTTAGCGTAATTTACCGTATTTCAACATAATTAGCGAAGTTATTGTAATTTAGTGTAATTCAACATAATTTATCGTAATATAGTGTAATTCAACATAATTTCAAATAATTTAGTGTGTTTTAGTATAATTATAAATCAAAAGAAGTAATCTAACAAAAAATTTAAATTTTCAGTGTTAGATTTCTTTATTTTTGGTCTTCTTAGTATCTCTAAAAAAAAAAAAAAAAAAAAAAAACCTGGACCGAATTGGCAATTCGGTCCAGGCTAAAAAAAGCCTTCCACACGGAAGGCAACACAGTTTTATTGTGAAAACACCCAGACCGAATTGCCAATTCGGTCCGGAGGAAAAAAATGCGGTCGGACCGAATTGGCAATTCGGTTTTGATGGTTTTTCTAAATCTGGCCGCAATCATGTTGTTTATTTAAAATTGATTATTTTAATTATGGTTTTTAAAAAAAATCCCTTGACTCTTGTGTGTCACTGTTCCTCCATGATTAATGCCTCTAATTGACATAGATTTCATTTTAATTTATACTCTTTTTTTTTTTCTTTGGTACTTTTATTGGTTCTCCACTGCATAATGGTTAGAAACAAAGAGACAACAGCCCTCCAAAGCTGACTTAAACTATAAATTTTAGCGGGAAGTCCGGTGCCATTTTCTGTGCACGCGGGGAATCCATATCCTCAACGGTACCGTAAAAGATTCCCTTTTACAGTTAGCTATTTACGGTTTGAGATTAACTCTCAGCCGGTTTGGGATTCGGGCTAGCGCACGGGGCAGTATTGTTAGGCTTTGAGATTCGTGCCAATTTAAAAAGAACGGTCCAGATCAAGTAATTGTAAAAGATTCCCTTTTACGGTACCGTCGGTGATATGAATTCGCACGCGGGTTGTTGATTTTAATAAAGTAAAGATAAAGTTGTTAGATTGAAGATTCAACCGGATTGGTTCGACCGGATTGATTTCAAAACTAAAGTTGTTAGATTGAAGATTTTGCTACAAGTCAGTAAAACCAAGTAGTTGTACTTATTTGAAAACTCTTTGTGAAATATCTTTTTTTTTTCTTTCAAGATTGTAAAAAATTTACATTGATCAATGCATTATCTTTGGTCGTATATTTGAAATTTTCGACTCATATGCATCTCATGCTAAAAAAAATGACAAATAAAAAAGAACTTTTCACGATATATTGGTGATACTTGCATAAGGAATTTTGGCATATTGGACTAATGAAAAATGGTATAAGAAAGGCAAAATATGATTAAAATATAATTAAGAAGGGAACATCCCATTTTGAGTAAGAAGTCTCATAATTTGAACCTTTTGAGACTTAATGCTCTCTTAATTAGTTTACTAACACCAGACATGCAGGTTGTAGGTTGCATGTCTCAGTTACCAGGTTGTGAAAGCCTGATTAATTAGCTGGGCAACTATCATTTTCTACGGATCCGTAATTAATTAATTAGATTAATGAATAATTGCATATAAATCAAATGGACCGGGGTAGGTGAGGGTTACTGCTCCAGTGGCAGTGGGAATGTGGGATCCATCACACACTTCATGTTTCCTCTTTGATACTTAATAGCATCATGCACTGCTTTGATTCTCATTTTATTAAAAGAATTGGATGCATTTTATTAATGCCTCAAATTTCTACAAGAATTTATTAATGCCTTAAAAGAATTGTTTTCATTTTATTAATGCCTCAAATTTCTACAAGAATTGGATGCATGATCATCTCATTTTATTAAGATGGGTACAAAATTCAATGGTCTGAATTTGACTAGTTTTTGTAAAATACTTAATAAATAGTATAAAAATTCAAAAAAAATGTAAAATTTGATCTGGAAGCATATTTTATTGTGGAGATCATGTTGAAAGGTTTGGATCGACGATTTGAAATTTCAAAATGTAGAAAATAGTTGTGGTAACTTTGTTGTAACTCAAAATTGTTGCAACTTGATCCCTCCTCTATATATATATATATATAGAGAGAGAGAGAGAGAGAGAGAGAGAGAGCAAAGCTAGGGTGTGATGTGCTCACCAAGAGGGTTTGGTGAGCACAACTCCAAAAGTATATCGAATCGACTTCAAACAACGAATCCAAATCGTTGAAATCCATCTACTTCATGAGTGATGCATGTACATGCAAAATTTTGAAAGTTTCGAGTGTATTTGCTACAAGGTCAAGCGGTCAAAGAAACGAACATTTTATAAGTTATTTTATAAGCTGTTTTATATATTTAATTTTTATCATTTCTTTGACCACTTGATCTTGTAGCAAATGAATTCGAAACTTTTAAAATTTTGTATGTACATGTATCACTCATGAAGTACATGGATTTCAACAGTTAAGATTCGTCGTTTGAAGCCGATCTGATAAACTTTTGGAATTGTGCTCACTAAACCCTCTTGGTGAGCATATCACACCCTAGCTTTGCTATGTATGTATGTATGTATGTATGTATGTATGGATGGATGGATGGATGTATGTATGACTGGATGTATGGATGTTTGGATGCATGGATGGATGCATGCATGTATGGATGCATCCATACATGCATGCACGTAGGCACGTATGTATGTAGGTACGTAGGCACGTAGGTATGTAGGTACGTATGTACGTAGGTACGTAGCCCCCAATCAGAGACAATTAAACTATCTTTATTTAGGGAGGACAAAATTATAAAAAATAAGTCAAAAATTGCAACGACAGCAAGTTCCAACCAGAGATAAAACATGGCACATTTTTCTTTCCAAATGCCCTTGATAAAACAAACAATCATTCCAAGTTCTCAAGCACACTTGAGATCATGCATACATGGTGTACTAGTCATAATAAATTAATTGCCCCACAAAACAGAAAAAAAAATGTCGGTTCAATCATTTTATCAAACACCTTGAGGGCATTCACTATTCAATAAGTGTAAATAAAAAATTAGCTTTTTTAGTTGTCAATTACTTACAATACTAGATGAAAAATTTACAGTAGTCAATTACTTACAATACTAGATGAAAAAAATTTACAGTTGAAATCTTAGGTTGATGATTTAAACCAGCAGAGTTTCAAATTGACCGGCCTCTCAAGTTTGAGGTATTTAAGAAATAATATCAATAACTAGCATTTGGTCTAGTGACAAAGACATATGGCCTCCATATAAGAGGTCGTGGGTTCGAAACTCGGATGGGGAAATCATTTGTTGTAATAACAAGAGTATTAAATAGTTTGGTGGCTTGACCTCCAATCTTTACTAAACAAAAATTTAAAGAAATAATATCGGAGATTCAAAAACCACTTCTCATCTTAGCAGTTGCGATTCCTTGGAAAAATTGTGACCAACATTTTATTTTCCACAAGTTATACCTTACAGTCAATCTTTTTGGAGATAAGAGAAGGGAGGAGACTACCAAAGAATATGAGACAGAATGAAGAGATAAAACGAAGCGCCGAAGCGACAAATCTAACCTGAACCGGTTTCTTACTGAACGGTTCACTGGGTTTTTGTAAGAACCGATTAATTAACCAGATTTTAACCTATTTTAATGCATGTCCGATTTATTTATTGAACAACTCGGAAAACCGGTTCACTGGGTTTTTGTAAGAACCGATTAATTAACCAGATTTTAACCTATTTTAATGCATGTCCGATTTATTTATTGAACAACTCGAAAAGGTCTCCGGGTCCGTTTTTTTTAAATTAACCGCCGGTCCGATCTAATTCTGATAACACTGGCTTTAATTATTAATTGAAGTACTTACCGACATCCTCCGATATTGCACGTTCAATTACTAACTTCAGACCGCTCTTTAATAGTGACACGAATTTTAAAAACAGACTCTTTATATTTAATAAATAGAAACCGAATTACAATCACTCGATTGGAAAGTTAATTTCAACTCATTATACCGAATACGGTACCACAATGGATACAGACTCCACCCTCATGCCCTTCCCAATAAGCGGATTTATAGACATTGTACATTTTTGTACACTTGAGAGTAGGTCCAATGGGCATCGGACCTACTTTGGTTCAATTGTTTAATCACCGTCGATTTACTTTAAGATTCATGCGGAACACTTTAAAATTAGTGCATGTCTGTTTCAATTTTCATGCGCACAAATCTTAAATTAGATCGGACAGTCATCATGCTCGTTGAACCTAAAAGTAGGTCCGATCGGCATCGGACCTACTCCGTTCTCATTTTTGTAACATATATAAAAAAAATGCTATAAACCAGTACTTCTTTTCTTTTTTGTCTCTTTTATCTTTTTCATTTAAAATATCTTGTTAAATGCCGAAATTTTTATTAATAGAAAATACAATAAAATAATATCGACATTGAACAACGAATTCACGGAAATTCGAGATCTAACAAAGACGTTATGAACCATAACGTCCAGGGCACTGTAGCTGGACGTTATGGTTCATAACTTCCTGTTAAAACGATCACTAATGATCTCTAATTAACAATAACATCCAGCTACAGTGTTTTTTTTTCAAAAAATCGCTAACTAAAGCATACCAGGAAGCAGCAAGCAAAAAAAAAAAAAAACACTGTAGCTGGACGTTGTGAACAATAACGTCCAACTACAGTATTTTCGTTAATTAGAGATCATTAGTGATCGTTTTAACAGGACGTTATGAACCATAACGTCCAGCTACAGTGCCCTAGACGTTATGGTTCATAACGTCTTTGTTAGATCTCGAATTTCCGCGAATTCGTTGTTCAATGTCAATATTTTTTTATTGTATTTTCTATTAATAAAAATTTCGGTGTTAAATGTTATGTTTCGACTTTCGAGAAACGTGCATTGTATATCTTTAATCATTTCATATATGGACAAATTGAACACAATTGCTTATAATGAATTGAAGGACAATACAAGGCAGGAGGAGCAAGCATGTTAGTTTGTCTGCTCAATAGGATTTTAACCTACTATTTAATTTTGTAGGCCTCAGAAATCCTCCAAAATCTAGTTAGAAATATTGTCGGTCGTTAGTTATACCACGAACAACCAATATATTTAATATTAGATAAAATATTTTGTCTCTCAAGCCTTCGTACTTCGTACCCAAGCATCTCTCCAGCTACTTCAACTTCTAATAACTATATTTTTTCTTAATTTACCTTAATAAGTAAAAAATGAAAGATTTTTTCCATTCAGTTAATTTTTTTATCTAATTATTCTCGTTTATCTTTCTAATAATCTGTGATGTATTTTGCGAATCTAAAATTACGAACGTTTTCTACTCGATTTTCTCTTTCAAATGAGATCCATGATAAAATACTTTTGAATTAAATTTGTGTCGTTGTTTTTTTTGAAATATGTTATATATAAAAACTTGATATGCTAGATTTAAAGGCTTCACATGTTAGGTTTAAAGGTTTCATATGCTATATATAAAGAATGTACTTTGATAAGTTACGTGTAAAGTTTAATACTTGACACAAGTACTTTAAATGTTTGTAGATAAAGTTTAAAGACTTGCTTGAGAAACGAAATTTAAAGTGCCTACGGGTGTAATTTTTTTGTTATAAGTTACATGTAAAGTTCAAAGGCTCGGCACGAATATTTTAAAGAGTTGTAGACATGTTTAAAGTCTTGAAAAGTAAAATTTAAAGTGTCTACAGGCTAAAAGAAAAATGATAAGTTACACGTACGTTAAAAGCTTGAGAAGCAAAATTTAAAATGCTACGGACTTGAGAAGCTGTCTGAAAAATGAAGTACCAATCTTCTAGAAAGTTGTCGTGGTCAAAAGTAACAGCTGTAAAAAATTAAAATTTTATAAGTTAGATTTTAAGTTCAAAATCTTATTAGTAGTACTTTAAAGGATTGCAAACAATTTTTTAAAGGAGTTGGACTGGAAGATGGACAAGACAGTTAGGGCCTGTTCGGTTGCACTCCCATTTTTACTGTTTACGTGAGGAAAAAAAATTTACTCATACTGAATTTTTTTTTCTCACGTGAACAGTAAAATTCAGTTCAAAATTTTTCTGTTCTTGTGCCCATTCCCCTGCCCATGTGTCCGCTGAACAGACCCTTAGTTTGAGGGCGTCTCGGGAGTTGGGTTTGCGAGGCAGTTAGCAGGTTCATTAATATTATTATAATATTAATTCGTTAATATATCTAAATGGAATAGTGTTTCTTATTTGATTAATTGAGAACAACTCAAACTTAAGAGTTCCTAGCAGAGCATTCTGAAACGTAGAAAGACAAATTGCACCTGTTGTGTGTGTTTTTTATTTTTTAAATTAGTCAGTCATTGCCATATGACAAATTTTATTAAACAAAATAGAAACTAAAAAAATAAAAGTTTAAATCTCCCAAAGTAAGTTCACCAAACAAAGAAAGAGTATATTTTTAGGAACCACATTTATCATAATTTGTTAAAAATTTAACTTATGTGAAGGGCATAATTTCAAAATTATGTGTCTGCATTCGGAGGTAATTTAAGAGCTTTGATGTCATTGAAAAATAGTACATCCAAAGTTTCATTATTAATTAACAATACAAAAGGCATCTTTTTAATTTCCACATGTATCGATAACTAGAATTGATAAATGTCCCTTTTGCAAGAAAACCCTCATCTTTTATGCATTTATATTTCAAATTTCAAAATTTAGTGTTGAATCTAAATTGTTGAAATTGTTTAATTTCGCAAGGAATGCATGAACGTAATTCTTATAATTCTCAGAGGCCAATTTTAGATTCATGTCAGAGTAAAAAAATTCTTATAATTCTTAGGCACTTTAAATTCTTATAATTCTTATAATTCTTGTAATTGTTCAAAAAAATTCGCAAGGAATGCATGAACGAAATTGTTTAATTCCCCATCTAAAGTTTTGAAATAACCAATTTTCCCATAAAATTACTATAATATCCAATATCTTCATATAAATTTAACTTCCTCTCTTCTATCTCCTTTTATTTAATTATTTTAAAAATTAAATTAACGACTATATCCTTCAAAATTAAAGGGAGATGTCCATTAAATTTTTAAAAAAATTGAATAAAAGCTTTCTCCGGAGACGCTTACATATGAAGGTAGTAATCACACGCAGGGGCGAAAGAATTCGGATCCAGTGAAGTAATTCAATTTTTGAGTTTAAATCGGGACCGTCCAATTCGGATCCGAGACCATCCATCCCGAAGTGGAGCGCACACATTCCGACGACGGATTCGAATTCTGAGACGATCTCGAGCGACAGAATCGAATCGGACTGTCCCGATTTAAAACCCAAAAATTGAGTTACTTTAGGGGATCCGGACCCGGGACGGAAGGTAGTAGAGTGCAAGGGTGGCTAACTAAACTCCATGATTTTCATAATTTGTTATTATATACAAAGAAATTTTACTAACTTTTTTTATTTTATATGTGTTAGCCTCCGCTATGATAATACAATTAATTTGAAGGGCTTATATATAAGAATAACATGTCTTTTGGATTTTCAACTTACCAGATTTGACCACGTAAAAAAATAAATAAAATCATCTTTGACTTGAAAAGTTGTTGAAATATAGAAATGTAAAAAGTTTAATAGAAAAAGAATGAATTCATATCCTCCACGGCAACAAAATATTTCTGTTTGGATCACGACCGTCCGATTGGAATTCAGACCAATCCGATTTGAAGTAGAGCGCACGTGGCCGCTTTCATAGTCGTGTAGATTCTGATTGGACGATCCAGATCTAAACATAAATATTTTGTTACCTTAGGTGATATGAATTCGAAAAAATAGCAGTGGACCATCACGGTTACTAAAAAAATAGAAGTTATTGAAATTTTGGAAGGCATAGCCGCACAGTTAGCTAGAATAGAAGTTACTAGAAAGAAAAAATAGAAAAGCAATTAAAAATAGTAAAATTAATACTCCCGTTGACAGATTTTTCATATATTTCGATGCGTATATCTCAAACTTTTGTCCAACTAATAAAGAACAAAGCACGTGCTTCATTACTATTTCTTATATGTAATATATCAAATTGATTTATTCTTTAATTACTTAATTTCTCACCCCTTTTTCTTCTTTTGCAAAAACAGAAAAAATTATAAGTATTGGACTAATTTTTTCAATATTATGGAGTTTGATTGTAGACCATCCGAAAAAGTGATATTGTACATATCTAAAAAAATAGTAAATTTTTTTTTAAAAATATAAAATTTGGTCTCAAAGCATATTTTATTATGAAGATCATGTTGAGCAGTTTGGATCGACTGTTTGGACTTTGCAAAACGGAGATAAATGATGTGGAGCATATTGGAGCACAAAATCATGGTGCATTTGAACCCTCCTCAGTTAATAATTAGGCTTTAGGGTTTAGGGTAATTTAGTGCAAATTAACATGAACCCAATATTCGACTAATTACTCTAAACCATAAAGCCTTAATTATGCTAATTTGCACTAAATTAGGCTTAATTATCCTAATTACGGTAAAAAGCTAAAATACGCTAAAATATGGTGAACTATGCTAATTATACTAAATTACACCCTAAACCCTAAATCCTAAACCCTAAATTTGACTAATTACTCTAGATTATACTAAATTTAATAATTACAACTAACTACAACGGATTTAACACTAATTACAACTAAATCATTCTAATTTTGGTACATTACTAACAAATCCTAACATTTTATAACCATTTTGCACTAAAATGAATTTTTCAAAAATTATAAGGACTTACTTATAAATCTGAGAAGAGATGGAGAAATCTGGGAGAAAAAGCTCAACCAAGGAGAGATGGGGTGAAATTTGATAGAATGAATTGTGAGAAATTCGGCTAACTCTCCACACATATATATAGCAGAGGTACCGGCCAGAAAATGGCCGGTACTTGATTAAATAGGGTATCGGCTATTTTCTGACCAGTAGGGTTATTTTTATTAAATTCCAACAAACTTGGGTATATTAAATAATTTGTAATAAACTTTGGATATTATAAAAATCCCGGCCTTCCCTTCCTTCCGTCCGACGTGTCCCTTTTTTATTTATTTTTGTTATTTTAAATACTTTAATTGAAAGCATTAAATAAAGCTGGAGCTAGTTTTCCATTGGCAAATCCTAAAAAGTACCTCGAGTATTCGAATTTTGACACTGCACACCCGCTATATTCTTTTTTAACTCCGCGTCACGGTTTCTTTTCATCTCCTTCCCTCTATTTGCTCTGCCCTGTCTTTTGTACAGTCAATTTTTACATGAACACGTTCTATACTCCTCCGTTCATGGACCAGCACAGTAGATGATTTATTGGTCCCTTGGACAAAGAAATTCAACCAACGACAGTAGTCAATTTTTACATGAAGCGCAGCGTGGAAGCCGGTGCGAGCTTCTCGGCAGATCCACGTGTTAGTAGTAGTGTGGTGCCCACTGCCCGTGTATGTGGGACCCACTAAACAAATCTCACTCACCGACAAGAAACTCAAAAGAGGCTCCGTCCTTTGCAATCAGGCATTGCATTGCTCTTTACATTATCATTATTTTTCCTTTTTACAATCTACAACCCAGTTCCGCTGGAATTACTTCAATCATACTCTTAGTTATGGTCCTTATGGATATGTTTATATATAACCTTATAAGAGGAAACATCATACATGTGTTTCCGTAACCAAGAAAATTATTGAATGAGATGCATGCTTCATGACAAGTCTCAGACATAATGGACTATTTATTTTCAATTCAACTAACACCGATTTAAGTTGAATGATACATAATATCACTACTTTTTATAATCTAAGTTAACAACTTTTTTATTCATAATTATAATTAAGCTTTTAAGAGCTCATTTCGTTAGATTACAAAATTGGACTAAATGATCACCTCCTTATGTCCATTCTTAATTTTTGTTAATTCATTGATTTTCCCATCGTAGTTTTTTTAAAGGTTAGCGGCAAGAATCGGTTAACGATTGAATATATTAAAAAAATTATGTACACGCTAGAAGTACCTGGAGTAACCTTGATTAATCCTTGAAATTAAACTACTCTATATACAAAATAACACAGTAAGCAGAGTATTGTAGTGACTTGCGCAGTCCCAAGTACGAGTACCCCTACCCGAACTCGGACCCCAACTAACAGTTAGTGGTCCTTAGATGTATGTTGAGTGTTGTGTCATGTAATAGAACATGTAGTGGCCTCCTCATGTTAGAGAACTGTCTCCTATTTCTCTCGTGCCACAACGCCCGACACTCTACCGCCCAGATTTTCTATTGTAGCCTTGTAGGTAAAGATCAGTTATTTAGAATTTTATGAACTGTGGAGTTTAATGAATTTTGTCAAAATTTTAAAACTCAATTCGATTCTAGTAGGTTAGAAGTTTTTCAATTTGACTCACCAGTTTTGCAGGTCATGCGGATTTATGTAATAACCCCTGGTTTTAATAAATTACATTACCATACAAAAATTACAAGTTTCTTACCAGTTACCAATCCAAATTTGGAATAAAAATATATAATCATTCCGACCTTTTTTTTGTGCTTGTGAAAGATCCATTATTTGGTACTTTGGATTCCTGATCAGTTTCTACAATAAAGGACAAAAATATCATGATTGGTAAATTTATATTCCCGTCAGAACTCTAAAAACTTAAAAAGGACAAAATATTGAGTGATGATATTAACAACACTAATTCTTTTATTAACACAACACATTTAAATATTTTAATTGTTAGACAAATTTGTCCTTCATTAAATATTTTCGTTTCAAAATAAATCTTTTATGTATACTAATGTCTCCTATATTTCCTTTTCTGTTTACTTTTCTTTTGTGAAAATCAAAATAATAAATTACCATATATTGATATATATGATAGGGTCTTATAAAAAAAGTAAAACAATTAAACAATAAGTTCATTAAACATAGTTTCATATCTCATATGTAATCCTTGAGCTTCAATCAACGCCATTATTGAATTACTGAATTTCAATCATGTCCAAGCATATATCTTCTTCTTCATTTATTCTTCATCTATTTGATTTATATAATAGCAAAACTGAATTATAATTTGTTTCTTTCAATTTTATTTAGATACGCATATAGATTTAAAAGTATATAACTAGATAAATAATTAAACGAACCTCAAGCAATATTTTTTTTTTTGCTTCATTGACAATAAAAATACATATACCAAATTGTTAATTTATAGAATTTATCGCAAAAAATAATAAACAAGATAATAAATTGGTTCATTCTCCTGTTACTTAATGCTTGAAATTTTAGATTTTTTTTCCTCTTTTAAAAGGTTTACAAAATAAGAAGAGAAGAGTGAACTGCTATAGAAACCAATTAATAATAAATGATCATAGCATATAATTACATAAATGAAAGATATGTCAACAGCTACAGTGACATTTATGAGAGGTTAAATTGTCCATTCTACTCAAATATTTAAATTTGTTTTGTTAATAAAATAAAATGTGGTGTTAATATCACTACCCAAAATATTAGGCCTTCATCGGCAAAGAAAGAAAACAAAAATACCATTAAGAAAAAATAGCATGTTGTTTTGTTACTGGTCAAGACAACAGTTCAGAATATTCAAAGTCAACAAGGTTGCCTTGTAAGTAGGCTGCGGTTTGCTAATTATGAATGCACCATGCACCACAGTAAATAAATTATTGGAAATTGACTGAAATTACATTGAATGCTAAGAGTTGTAGTTTGGTCCTGAAGACATTTTTGCTAGGAAGATTAATTAAGCAAGTGCTTTTTCACTTAATTTGTTGGATGAAAAGATTTAGAGGGTCCAGCAAAGACAGGAACAAAATCACGTGCTAAGGTTTGGAAGGGCAGTTGCGGCAACAACGATGCTGCCTTTCAGTAGTATCCATCATAATAAATGAATAACCAAATTACATAAATATATATATATATAGGAAATTGCTAATATGCTATGCGTAGCATAGAGGGCCTCCGTGCTACGGCTCAATATTTGAGTTTTCAAAATTCTAACGATCGATCTGAACTGTTCAACATGATCTCCATATGAATATGTACTTGCAAACCAAATTTTACATTTTTTAAAAAAAAATTACTATTTTTTTAGATAGGTAGAAAATCACTTGATCTGAAAATTATGTACCATTCAGATCAAGTGATTTTCTACCTATCTAAAAAATAGTAAAAAAATTCTAAAAAATGTAAAATTTGGTTTGCAAGTACACAGTGGTGGAACAAGAAATGATCGGTAGGGGGACCTAACTAGTTTTCTCGTCACCTCGTCGCCGAGCCTAGTCGCCAGAGGCTGGCTAAGGGGGGCCACTGCTAGTTTTCTGGGCCAAGGGGGGGCCAAGGCCCAGGCTGGCCTAGGCCTTGGTTCCGCCCCTGCAAGTACATATTCATATGGAGATCATGTTGAACAGTTCGGATCAACCGTTAGGATTTTGAAAACTCAAATATTGAGCCGTAGCACGGAGGCCCTCTATGCTACGCGTAGCACCGTAGACAACTCCTATATATATATATATATAGAGAGAGAGAGAGAGAGAGAGAGAGAGAGAGATGGGCTATTGTGCTTTGCAAAGTAAAACCCTTCTTTACTTCGGGCCATATTTTGCATTTTGAAAATTCAAACAACCGATCCGAACCGTTCAACTTGTTCTAAATATTGAAATGTGCTTGGAGACTAAATTTTACATTTTTTGGAATTTTTTTACTATTTATTAAGCCACTTTGAAAATCGCTGATCCACTGTGAACAGTAAAAAACAGTAAAATTTTCTGGACCACCGGATCAGCGATTTTCAAAGTGGCTTAATAAATAGTAAAAAAATTCCAAAAAATGTAAAATTTAGTCTCCAAGCACATTTCAATATTTAGAACATGTTGAACGGTTCGGATCGGTTGTTTGGATTTTCAAAATGCAAAATATGACCCGAAGTAAAGAGGGGGTTTTACTTTGCAAAGCACAATAGCCCATCTCTCTCTCTATATATATATAAGGGATCAAGTTACAACAACTATTTTTTTCATTTTCAAAGTCCAAATCGTCGATCCAAACCGTTCAACATGATTATCTAAATAAAATGTGCTTGCAGATCAAATTTTACATTTTTTTGAATTTTTTTACTATTTATTAAGATGGGTACAAAATTCAATGGTCTGAATATGACTATTTTTTGTAAAATACTTAATAAATAGTAAAAAAATTCAAAAAAATATAAAATTTGATCTGCAAGCACATTTATTGTGGAGATCATGTTGAACGGTTTGGATCGATGATTTGGACTTTGAAAATGAAAAAAATGGTTGTTGTAACTTTGTTGTAACTCAAATTTGTTGTAACTTGATCCCTCCTCATATATATATATATATATATATATATATATATATATATATATATATATATATATATATATATATGTATAGAGAGAGAGAGAGAGACTATGGTGAGTTGTGAAGTAAAACAACGTTTTACTTCACGCCATATTTTCATTTTGAAAATCCAAACAACTGATCCGAACCGCTCAACATGTTCTCTATATTGAAATGTGCTTGGAGACTAAATTTTATATTTTTTATATTTTTTTTACTATTTATTAAGCCACTTTAATATTTGATGTTCGGAAATCTTAAAAATACTTTTATTTTTAGCTCAAAAAATTCCATCTTTCAAAAATCATAAAAAATAGTTATTCAAAAATAGTAAAAATCGGTATTCTACATATTTATTACATAACCAATTTATTGAGCTATTTAGTTTGACGTTTTGAACATCAAACGACTAAATTTAAACCGTAGGCATGTCAGTCAAAATGCTTCTAGAAATAATTTAGCCGGACAATATATATATATGAGGAGGGTTCAAATGCCTCCATTTTTAAAAACTTTAATAACTCAAAATTTAAAACTTAAAAGTCAAAATAAAACTGTCGGATATGATCTACATCATTTTATCTAAACACGTATAAAAAATTATGACATTTCAATTTTATTTTGGTTGTCATCAAGAGCTTGTAAAAAATGTACTAATGTGGATAATTTCTAGACGTTGATTTTTCAACTTAGTGATTCACATAAAAACAAAATCGAAATGTAATATTTTTTTATGAGCACATAGATAAAATTATGCAGATCATATCCAACGGTTTTATTTTTATTTTTAAGTTTTAAATTTTGAGTTATTAAAGTTTTAAAAAATGGAGGCATGGTGGAGGCACAAAAAATGGAGGCATTTGAACCCTCCTCTATATATATATATAGTGAGTGGCTAATATCAAAATGTTTGTTCCTAGACCGTAGAACAAACGCTTCGGTTTTTACATTTTCGAAGTCCAAACAGTCAATCCAAACCATTCAACATTCAATCTATATTAAGATGTACATGGAGACCAAATTTTACATTTTTTGGAATTGTTTTATTATTTATTAAGCCAGTTTTAAAATCGCTGTTTTTAATGATCCAGAAAATTTTCACTGTTTATTAAAATCAACGATTTTAAAACTGACTTAATAAATAATAAACAAATTCAAAAAATGTAAAATTTGGTCACCAGGCACATTTTAATATAGAGTCACATCTAACGGTTCGGATCGACCGTTTGGTCTTTGAAAATTGAAAAACCAATTGGTTGCACCACGGCTCCGGAACAAACGTTTTGATATTAGCCAACCTCTATATATATATAAATTTTACAATTTTAAAATTTTTTTTACTATTTTTTTAGATAGGTAGAAAATCACTTGATCTGAAAATTCTGTACCATTCAGATCAAGTGTTTTTCTACCTATCTAAAAAAATAGTAAACAAATTCTAAAAAATGTAAAATTTGATTTGCAAGTAGATATTCATATGGAGATCATGTTGAACGGTTCGGATCGATCATTAGAATTTTGAAAACTAGCACGAAGGCCTTCTATGCTATGTGTAGCACCGTAGCCAACTCCTATATATATATATATGAAAGCAAATCTCTCTGCACCACCCATAGGGGTGTCAATGGGTACGGTACGGGTCGGGTGGAGGCATTTTCATACCCATACCCATTAAAATTGACTTTACCCATACCCTACCCATACCCATTAAAAATTGACCTTACCCTACCCTACCCTTACCCGTTAATATTATCGGGTAACGAAACGGTAGCGGATGAATAACGGATATTACTAATATAATAATTAGTTTTATTATATTTTACAAATTAAATATAAAAAATTCATTCATTTCACACATATGTAATTACATTTCTAATAAAAATAAAAATAAATGTGCAATCAATTCCAACTAAATTATTTTTTATAAAGGAAGAAATTCAAAAACACGAATACATATTTAGGTGGGTTGGAAATTGAATTGAATATATATTTAGATTTTATAATTACCCTATAGGGTAATGGGTACGAAATAGTTACTACTCATACCTTATCTATTTGATTAACGAAAAAAAAAAATTTATCCATACCCATACCCAATAAGCTAACGAAAAAAAACCTTACCCATACCCGCCTTATCGAATACGATACGGGTCGGGTAAACGGCTAAAAAGGTACCATTGACACCCCTAACCACCCATGTGCACTTTACGCTGCTATCAATAGTCTCGGCACTTTTATTTAATTTTTGCATATACCAAACCTTACAAATTTTTATGCTTCGTTGGTGATGAAGTTGTCACTCTAGTAGCTTTTAAAGTAGTGGAGTCTCTGCCTCTTCTACTTCCCACCGACACTTCTCCCCAATTTTCTTTCTTTATTTTCATTTAGAGATAGAAGAGAGACAGAGCATTAACAAATTTATAATGGACCGGTTTTCAACAACAACACTTCTACCAGAGACATTTCAAGGTACGAGTGACGACGTAACAGAGCAAATAGGGGTGATATGGCAGCAAATGAAAGCGCCGGTCATAGTGCCGCTTCTTCGACTATCCGTTTTTCTATGCCTCGTCATGTCAGTAATGCTGCTGGCTGAGAAAGTGTACATGGCCATTGTCATTGTACTCGTCAAGCTCTTCGGCAGGGCCCCCCACAAGCGGTACCGCTTCGAGCCCATTAGTGATGATCTGGAGCTCGGCAATTCAGCATATCCCATGGTTTTGATTCAGATCCCCATGTACAATGAAAGAGAGGTAACCCCACATAATTAATATGATAATAGCTGCTAGCAAACATGAAGAATGCCACATTGTGTTTTTGTTCAATTTTACTTGTTGCTTTCATAATTGTGAGTAATAAATAGTACACATGTGCAGGTGTACCAGTTGTCAATAGGAGCAGCATGTGGGCTGTCCTGGCCGTCCGATCGCATCATCATCCAAGTACTCGACGACTCAACTGACCCAGTCATTATGGTAACTTTTAATTATCAAAGCATTGTCAAATTCTTTTGGGGCCAAGCGATCAAGTTAATTTGGGTTATATTATTTTGGGCCCCACAATTGTTGTTATTGGCACGGCACAACCACAAAGCCGATGGTGCTTTCTGATAATTGATTTCCTTCTCATATATTGAGATAGTAATCTTACTCGTGGCATCAAAATTTCATAGATTCTATAGGAGAGTTATGACAAGTTATATACAGGAAGTTATGGCAAGTTAAAAATTGAGTGTGAATTGCACAATGCAGGACCTGGTACAGTTCGAATGTGACCGGTGGGCGAGCAAGGGGATCAACATGAAGTACGAGATACGTGACAACAGAAACGGATACAAAGCAGGGGCTCTCAAAGAGGGGATGAAGCATGGATATGTCAAGGATTGTGATTACGTTGTGATTTTCGATGCAGATTTCCAACCCGAACCCGACTTCTTGTGGCGTACCATCCCATTCCTGGTACATAACCCCGAAATCGGCCTCGTCCAAGCCCGCTGGAAGTTTGGTATGCATCTCTCTTTTTCCATCTGTTTCCCTCTGTTTTTTTTTTTTTTAATATCTTTGCATGTAGGACCCATCATATAAGGATTGCCACTTAAAATCAAGTCCATCCTCAATCGATAAATATATATATATATATATATATATATATACATACATACACATATATATATATATACACAAATACATATATATATAGGAGGGATCCACTTACACTCTTTTTAGGTGACACTGAATTACACCCTCTATTTTTAAAGTTTTCAAAGTCCAAACAGTCGATCCAAACCGTTTAACATGATGGATATATTAAAATGTGCTTGCAGATCAAATTTTACATTTTTTTGAATTTTTGTACTATTTATTAAGTATTTTACAAAATCGTTGTTTTCAGACCATTGAATTTTTGTACCCATCTTAATAAATAGTAAAAAAATTCAAAAAAATGTAAAATTTGATCTGCAAGCACATTTTAATATATCAATGATGTTGAACGGTTTGGATCGACTGTTTGGACTTTGAAAATATAGGATGTAATTCGGTGTCATAGAAAAAGAGTGTACTATCCCAGTCAATATATATATATATATATATATATATATAGAGTGAGGCTACGGTGCTATGCATAGCACCGTTTGGGTCCGTGCTACGGCTCAAAATTTGACTTTTCAAAATTCTAACGGTCGATCCGAACCGTTCAACATGATTATAAAATGAATATGTACTTGCAAACCAAATTTTACATTTTTTCGAATTTTTTTACTATTTTTTCGAAAATCACTTGATCTGAACATTATGGACCATCCAAAAACAGCCTATCTAAAAAAATAGTAAAAAAATTCGAAAAAATGTAAAATTTGATTTGCAAGTACATATTCATTTTATAATCATGTTGAACGGTTCGGATCGACCGTTAGAATTTTGAAAAGTCAAATTTTAAGCCGTAGCACGGACCCAATCCGTGCTATGCATAGCACCGTAGCCTCACTCATATATATATATATATATATATATATATATATATATATTGACTAAACATGACATATATATGTTGTTAAACATTACAGTGATCCTGAGAAGGAGAGTTTTGTAACTATCCTGTTTCTGGCACACTTTATGACAGGAAGCAATTTAGTTCTTGTTTCTTTATATTTGGGGGAAAGTGTCGGTGGACTGGTTCCCTTCGTTTCTGCCACATTTTCTCCCAGCAATTTTTTTTCTCCCTTTTTTTTACAATTTTAATCAGAACATGGTAGGGTCCAGGGTGCAATTCTATCTGCTTGCATTTGGTCCATTTGTTGTTATTTTGGTTTTATTTCTTCTCAAACTTGTGCTATAATTTAATCTAAAATATCCAATTAACACAGGGGGAACCTTTACGTGACTGGTTGTCTAAATTTCTTTTCAGTTTACAATTGCTAGTTCAACATACAAAACCTCCATTTGCAAATATAAGCGGAAATGACATGCGCCAGACATAGGGATTATATATAATATTTTGGTAGATGAAAACAAATCCAGGAACACTTAATGCAAATGGATGGGATGAATGATGGGTCCGATGGGAAGTACGTACGAGTTTAGTAGACCAACAACTTGATGTGTTTATTTACTTTATTATAGGGGGAATTTCATGTAAGCCCCTCAAAAACTTAGAAATTACGTATTTCCCCCTCTAAAGTTCATAATATCATATTTACCCTTCTAAATTTCAAAAACCCACAAATTTACCCAGTTAATCAATAATTGAAATTAATTATATTTAATTCTCTTAAATAAATTAATCACCTAATCCCTCTCTTCCCTTCTTTTGGAGTTCGTTTGATTTCACTTTTCCTTTTGATTTTAATGGATATTTGTAACATAACTTTGGTGGTTTCTTGCGAGTTACACCATTCCTCTTCAATTTCTTCTTTCCTCCACGGTTCCCAACAACTACCAGAAAAGGGAAGAAATTATTGTCGTGGTAAAACATTTAGATTTTTTCTTGAGTTGTGACAGGAGAGGAGACTATTAGGAAAAAAACAGTTCACTGTCTGAATTTTGAAGGTACAAGAAAAGTAGAAGAGGGAAGAGGGGTTAGGTTTATTGGTGACATGGAATGAAATAATGAAATAGTAGATGGCAGTATTTTCGGGAGAATCAAAGAGAAAGGAGAATGTTTAATTAGAGAGAAGCTCCGTATTTTTTTTTCTGTTTTGGTCACTAATTTATTGTGTGAAGCGACGATGAAGAAGAGGGCAGCTCTACAGGAAGGTGGAGCGATACAACAGAAGGAGAAGGAGAAGGAGAGGAAGGAGAGGGAGGGATTAGGTGATTTAGAGATTATTAAATATAATTAATTTCAGTTATTGATTAATTGAGTAAATTTGTGAGTTTTTTAAATTTAGAAGGGTAAATATGATATTATGAACTTTAGAGGGGGAAATATGTAATTTTGATGTTTTTGAGGGATATACATGAAATCCCCCCTTTATTATAGTATTAATGCTCCCATATAGTGCCTCAATTAGGAGCTTAAATTATGCGCAAGTTAATTGCCATAAAAATGTGCCTTCCCCAAGTAATTCTTCACCATTTCTGTAATTTCACAGCACTGTAATATTGAGGCAAATATAATTTTTTTTCTTGTAAACAAAGGGGAAAATAACACTTGAAACTCATATTAATTAAGCTTTGGTATTCCAAAATATAAAATCTAATTGTGAATCAATTGGATACAGTGAATGCAGATGAATGCTTGATGACAAGGATGCAAGAGATGTCTCTGGACTATCATTTCACAGTGGAACAGGAAGTCGGATCCTCCACTTACGCCTTTTTTGGATTCAACGGTATGTACATAATAATTAATCAAGCCTCAACACGGCTCATCTCCCGCGACTCCTATTAGTTATCAATGTAATAGTTACGTTCTATGTTAGATTGAACAACGATGCATGTGTTTTGCATGTACAGGGACAGCGGGAGTGTGGCGGATATCAGCTCTGAATGAAGCAGGGGGTTGGAAGGACAGAACTACTGTCGAAGATATGGATTTGGCGGTTCGTGCTAGCCTCAAGGGTTGGAAATTTGTTTTCCTCGGTGATATCAGGGTACCAGTCCTACTCATTAGAGTTTATTATATATAGTTATGATTTCATTTCATTTGATTTGCACAGATATGAGAGTCCATCCCCTGTTTCCACATATTAACTGATTCAAAATACAAATAAGATGATTGTGTGTTAAATGTTCTTAATCTACTTAATTAATTGTGTGCCCTTTCAGGTTAAGAATGAGTTGCCAAGCACACTCAAAGCATACAGATATCAACAACACAGGTGGTCTTGTGGACCCGCCAATTTGTTCAGAAAAATGTTTAAGGAGATAGCCAGAAATAAGGTCAGTCCTTTGCTCCATTATTTAACCAAAAAAACATGGCATGATTGTTTATTAATACCTTTCTTTTTTTTGCTTTAGTAACATGATCATTTGATATTTAACACGCAGAAAGTAAATCTCTGGAAAAAGATTCATGTCATCTACAGTTTTTTTTTTGTGAGGAAGATAGTGGCACATATTGTAACATTTGTATTTTACTGTGTGGTAATTCCTACAACTGTTCTGGTTCCTGAGGTACAAATACCAAAATGGGGTGCTGTTTATATTCCTTCCATGATCACCGTCCTCAATGCCGTTGGCACTCCAAGGTATAATTAATATTCCTCAATCCACATTGATTTATCGAAAGATCTAGTAACAACAACAGTCTTGAATCGATTACAGTACTAAGTACTAACATCGTGCTGTCTTTGTACGTAGGTCACTTCACTTGCTGGTATTTTGGATCCTTTTTGAGAATGTAATGTCGTTGCACAGAACAAAGGCTACTTTTATAGGCTTGCTGGAAGCAGGAAGAGTGAATGAATGGGTTGTCACTGAAAAGCTTGGAGACGCTCTCAAAACTAAAACAGCTGCCAAAGCTACCAAGAAACCCCGCTTCCGTATCGGGGAGAGGTATGCATACTTCCAATTCTCTCCTTTCTTTTCTCTGACATGTTTAATGCATAATTATAAAAGTGTAATTGTAATTTTTATTTTCTTTTCTTGCAATGAATAAAATTTATGTACCAAATATAACTAGGCTGCACCTATTGGAGCTGGGAACCGGAGCATACCTCTTCTTCTGCGGATGCTATGATCTTGCATTTGGGAATAACCATTACTTCATATATCTCTTCCTTCAAGCATTGGCTTTCTTCACAGTAGGTGTCGGCTTTGTTGGCACAATCGTACCGCATACTTAGCCAACCTTTCTGGGATTAATGCATGCATCTTGTACACAGCCTTAGAAGGGTGTCATTTTTTTTCCTCGCAAATATTAATAGTGGAAGTTTGTGCAGCCCTTGTTTGATGTGGGGGTATATATATACGTCTTGTGTAAAGCACTGTCAATTCTTGCGCTGGTGGAGAAAAATAGGTGATATGCTTGGCTTCTCAGGTGAATTAATCCCTGTCTGAATGAAGCACAAGTGCTTGTTAGCTCTTAGGATCTTAACTATGTTTTTTTTATGGTTAGGATCTTAATTATGTTAATATATGTGTAATCAACAGTTTCGAATAGTGAAGCAGCTTTTTGTAAGCAGCAGCACAGGTAGATAGTTCTTAGTAAAGTACTGGAGATTGTTGTGTGGAATGGAGCACCTAATGTTGTTTGTTTAATCAAGTGTATTTGTTTGAACTTTGAAGGGTTCTTTAAAAGGGAAAAGGAATTACAATAAAATTTGTGCAAAAG
Organism: Carex littledalei; assembly: GCA_011114355.1. Taxonomy (NCBI): domain Eukaryota; kingdom Viridiplantae; phylum Streptophyta; class Magnoliopsida; order Poales; family Cyperaceae; genus Carex; species Carex littledalei. Next base: position 1,410,121 of record CM022084.1, on the reverse strand, counting down.
CTGGAGGAGTTCATAACTATTTGTACTTCTCATTTGTTGTGTTGATTTGCTATTTGGTTATAATCCAGGAACATCCTTAAATCATGCCTCTGAAAATCGAATTGGAATTAGAATCGGGGAGTTCTTTCGTGGAATTGGAATTGGCGGACTCGGATTTTTCCAAAAAAAAAAAGTGTTATGTACTTAAAAATAAAACATATATTAAAAAATGATTTTTGAAAATTATATTAAGACAAAAGATTGACTCCAATAATGGACTATAATAATACAATGCAGCATACAAAAATAAACAGATAACTTGAAAGGAGTATCATGCATAGTATGCAAAGTACACAGAGAAATGAAAATATTACATATTTGATAAAGAACATAATTTCCATACTTAATACATGATAGATTATAAAACGATATTTGAATCGTTCCAATTTACTTAATACATCAATTGAATTTTCCATCCGTAATTATAGCTTTTTATATTCGCATGGAAATTAAACAAAGACCCCGCTTAAGCGTCTCCAGTTAACAATATAATTAGCCCAGTACATATTTGTTCTGATTGTTCAGTCCAACATGTTGGTTTCGTAAGTATAAACTGTAGAAGTAGTCAAATCCGAAAATTTAAAAAAAAAAAAAATTGTTAAATTGTTTTTTTATAATATAAAATGGTAAAAACAAATTCGGCAACCTAGCTATTTAATTCCCCCTGAGTTATTCGAATGTGGTGTTTAATGTTCCAGTCTAACATCTAATGTCAATATTCAAAATTAAATTGCTAGATATAATCAATATTTACTACACAACCTGATATTATAATAAAATAATTATTTTTCTTCCAAAGAAGTTTGTCTATATATGGGAATTTCCTGTATATCCCTCAAAAACTATAAAATTACATATTAACCATCGGTTGCACGTGCACCCGATAATTTTTATAGACTAATCTTCCTTCCCCTTGAGAATTTTTTATCTATAGAAAATATTGAAAAAGAAAAAAGAGAGACAAAAAGAGTACCACCGAATTATTATATATAGAAGGATCGGTAGAAATTTCATCGATCCAAACTAATTTTTTTTACACGTGTACATGTGTTTGGATTTTCTGACTTTATTATCTACGACTTATTGATTTATGCTATGTTCCTCAAATGATGAAGCCACAAAGAATCCGGACACATTTATGTTTTTTTTTTTAAATATATGATTCGGGGGAGGGTTCCAATACCTCATGTTTTTCATACTTCATCATACCTCATATTTTATATCTTTATTTTCAAAATCCAATATGTCTAATTCGAACCGCTCAATATAATATCAGCACTAAAATATGCTTGAGGATGAAATTTTATAATTTTTGGAAACTTTTTACTATTTATTTAAATAGACAAAAAATCACTGTTTTTGAACGGTCCAAATACAGTGATTTTGTACATATCTTAAAAAATAGTAAAAAAGTAGCAAAAATTATAAAATTTTATCCCCAAATATATTTTAGTATGAATATCATATTGAGTGGTTCGAATCGACAGTTTGGACTTTAAAAACAGAAATATACAATATGAGATATGATGAGGTACGAAAGACAAGAGGTATTGAAATCCTCCTCATGATTTGGATGAATATAATTTCTACTGATAATTCTACCTATAAATATTGAAATGTTGATAAAAAAAATTCCCCTTCCCCTTCTTTTAATTAACAAACATTATTTCCTTTCTTGCTGCTCAGATCTCTCTTCCGATCAACAAATCAATCAATCAATGGCATCCTCTTTCGCCCCCTTTGGTTTTCAAGAGAAGCAAGATACAACATCAAAATCCGATTTTAAAGTGCTTTGTTAAATTGACCATGATCCTTTTTGGATCTTCACTGACGACAACAAAACAGTTAAAAAAAAATTAAACAACATAAAACAAAACAAAAGAATATGAGCAGTACTACATTGCACTCTTTCAATCCGTCAATTCAAATCTAGGCCTAATTAAATCGACTAAACTTCACCTTCTCCAAACTTTCACCAATTTCCTGATCTTGGCTCTTCAAATTTCTCTTGACATTGGTTCCTCTTTTCCTTTCTTTGCCATTCGGCCAAAAATAACAAAATTTCAGAAGTCAACATTTGCGTACCAGTACACTGGTACAAACCAAACTACTAAAATTTTTGCAAACTCAATCATACAAACATTAGGAGATAATCAGAGAAAAGAAAAAACTGCAACCAACACAATTTGTATGACTATTATTTAATATTACATCAACCGGAAACAAGTATTTTAATAAATATGATTATTATATCGAGTTTTTTTCACAAAATATACCTTCCCCATTATAGAAATTATCACCGACTATCACAAAATATACCTTTCTCGGCCGAAATTTTTATTGTTGCCACACAAAAAAAACCAAATTAAATGAATACCATCCGTTTGGGGTTTTTTTTCAATACTACCACCCTCGCTAACCCAGTTCGCGCACCAAATTGGCAGGTGCGCGGACTGGGTTGGCGCACGCACCAGGTGGTGCGCGGACTGGGTTGGCGCACCAACCAATATGGTGCGCGGACTGGGTTAGCGGGCTCAGTGGGCTGACTGGTTTTAGGATTTATTTTTATTTTTGCAACGGGTGTCTGAAAATCCTGTTTTATTTTTAACGGTGTTTATTTCATTAGACGCAAGGCAGCAAGCATGCAAATAACGTAAAAACTAGTGTGTTAAATTGACTGCGGAAGAACTAAACAACATAAGAACTAATATCAAAATAATATCGAAATAACATCCAAATAACAAGAACTAATACCGAAATAATATCCAAATAACATAAACTACAGACAAGTAACTATATCCTATCTGCTCGAGGGTGTCCACGGCTTCTTCTCTCTCCTAACTCTCTTACCCCGCCCCTCCTCCAGACGCTCCCTCTCGACCAGCGGTGTGTACGCTCGTGATGGCTGTGGTGGGGTCTCCTCATGTATCTCCCCAAAAAGTGTCTCCTCGTGTGGTCCCTCATCTGCAGCAGGTCCGAAAATAACCTCACGTGTATCCTCTGCAGAGTACACGGGTCTATATGAGACATCCTGCTGGACAGCTGCTGCACTGGACTGTGGGAGTGGGTCCTCCTGTGTGTAAAATGTAGGAGAGTCGTACTCCTGCGTGTAAGGACCGTACTGAGAGCCCAAGTGAAACGAAAACTCTGCGAGTGGGTCCGCCTGGTCCTCCTCATCTCCGCCGGGTAGATCTCCCTGAAACAAATAGATAATTAGGTTTCACAATGAAGATGATTATAAAAATGATTACAAAAATATACGTACCGCTGCAAGCCCAGCAGCCTCAAATGCGGCCTCAGTAGTCGCCGCCTCGTGTAGATCTGAGAAATCCGGCTCTTCCGTGCTTATAGGCTCCGCAGAATCGTCATCGTTGTAGTATTTCAAATCTTCATAGCGGGGCAAATCTTCATAGCGGGGCAGAATCGTCATCGTTGCATTTAAGTCACTGAGCTGTGACACATGCCACGACCCAGCCTCTGCAACGCAGGTGCAATCGCTCGTCGTAGAGGATATTCATCTGGTTGTCCTCGTCGACGTCAGAGTATGAGTCTGCATTTAATTTCAAAATAAACACAAACACAATTTATTATTTTATTCAAATGAAAATGTATATTATTTGCAAGTGGTATAGAGATGTAAACTTACATATGAGTTTCTGATCTTGTGGTCCTTGTACGGGAACCAGCAAACGGGACTAATATACTCGGTCGTCATATGCGGAAAGACGGTCCGGGCCAACTCTAAATCCAAATCCACATCATCATGAGGCAGACTGGTGTGCTTGGTCCCGCTGGATGACGCCATACTACAATTTGGTGCATTTCTAGTCAATTTTGGTCTTAAGTACCTCAAATAGGGTACTTTAATAATTTACTAATTTTTTGGCACCATCGGTAAAAAAAAACGATTCAATTTTGGGTTAATCCAAACAACACAGGATAAATTTGGTGCATTCCTAGTCAAAGTTGGTCTAATTTGGTAATTTTCTAAAATAATTTGGCCTAAAATACAACATAATATAGCTAATTTAAATTATTGTCAATTTTGGACACCATTCTAATTATTTAATACAATTCTACTCTATTTGGACACCATTCTAATTATTTAATACAATTATACTCTATTTGGACACCATTCTAATTATTTAATACAATTCTACTCTATTTGGATCTATTTTGGACACCATTCTAATTATTTATTACAATTCTACTCTATTTGGACCTATTTTGGACACCTATACCCAACTACCTAATTTATAAATAACAAAAAAAAAAGTAAATAAAAAAAAAAATAACCTTTTTACTGTAGCCCGTGCGCGGAGTCCCGTTTGCGCAACAAAATGAGCTGCGCGCAACTCTTATACGGTGAAAAGGGTGGTGCGCCAACCCAGTCCGCGCACCTGCCAATTTGGTGCGCGAACTGGGTTAGCGAGGGTGGTAGTATTGAAAAAAACTCCAAACGGGTGGTATTCATTTAATTTGGTTTTTTTGGGGTGGCAACAATAAAAATTTCGGCTTTGTCGGTAGTTGATTTCAAGATAGCATCGGTAAGAGATACAGAGAGGCATAATGATAAAAAAATATAAAAAAGTTGAATTTCTACACAAGGGGATACAAAGAAAAAACTTTCAATTCTGAGGTATTGGAACCCTCCTCGTGCAAGTAATTTATAAATTCATAATTAAAAAATTTCACACAATTATACCTCCCAAGTTTTTAATGTTTGCATGTGTGCTGACAAAGCAAAATGTCTTGCTTAGTCATGTAAATTGATTTAATTAGAAAAATTGAAGTCTTTCAAAAATGAAGGATAGACAAGCAAGAAGTTTACACAGTGCATCTAGAATTATAGTACTAGTACCAATTAAAAAACTTGAAACAAACACTGAGCTTAAAAACATTTTCACATGAAAAACACTCTAAAATCACAAAATGCCCAATTTTTGTCGCCAGTTTTCAGCAGGTTTTAAAGAAAAAGGAATAGTGAAAAGGCACACAAATTTTAAATTATCAGATACTGCTATGTTGTGTATCATACTGCCCAAAGTATCCCCAAGCAAAGAAGCACAGGTGTCAGCATGCAGTACCAATTGGTACATGCCAAACCAATATCAGATCAAGCATAAACAAGCAAAAATAAACATAATCAAGTAAATAGAAAGAAAACAATACAGCAAAACAGAAACCCACAAAACAGAAACCCAGTGAATCAAATTTAATTGACAACAAAATACTTCAACTAATTTATCGCACTCCTCTGGCTCTGCACACCACATACTCTTCATTAGATCCCAACTGAAACCACTTAATCCATTTTTAAATATATCATAGCAAGGTCCGAATCCTTTCTTTATGTATTTGATGCGATTCTTAATTCGCTCCTTGTCAAATTTTTTCTCAGGAAATTTCATTGTTAACTCCGAAAGTATGTAATCATAAGCCTTGCTTGTAAAGGTGCCACCTACTCGATTTCCAATCTCATTTTGGTGAACAAATGCATCAATAAGAATGTTGTCGAAGTGTCGATCCATGGCGTTATTCCAAATACAGATATCTTTCTTGCCATTTCGAACATATGAAATCCTTTGTTTTTTTCCCATTGCAAAGCTACAAATAAGGCAAAATCATATGTTGGTTTTGAGTTTTACTAGAACACGAGGTTCGTGAAACAGTCCATAAGCACATTGTAGAGCACCAAGTCAGGTTTGCAATTGTAATATTTCATTAAATCCAATAAGTCAATAACTAAATCATATCTCTCAGTTTTAAACAGCCCCTTTATACACGAGAAGTGTATGTCACAACTGAAGGAGAGAGTCCCAACTGTAAATATATAATATATATTTAGGCAAATGTATTGGACACAAAATGATACCGGTACGATTAGTGACCAGATTGATTTTAAAAACATCAAATCTTCTAAAATAAAAGAAAGAAAGCATAAGAACTTAATTCTCTTATGTAATTTATTTGACAATACTTTATTACTTTCAATTAAATATTACATTCAACATCATATGAGTGGATGCTCTATAAAAATGTATTTGTCAAAATAGTTTCCATAAAAAGATGCAGCTAGTTCTTTTAAGCAGCTTGTCATCTATATTCTACCGTTCTCATTAAACACTATCCTCTATAGAAGAATAACTAAGTTTAATAAAATAATTTGAAGAGTATTAACTAAGGATAAAAACAACATAACTACAAAAATAAAAATAAAAAACACTTTCCATTATAGAAGGATAAATTTGATATAATAAAAAAAAAAAAAAAAATTTTGCATTGAGCATTCAACTCTTAAAATAACAGTATGACAAAATATAAAAAACAATAAGACAAGTAATTATTTCATTTTTCAAAAATAATTTTCTTGTACATATTTGATACAAATTTAATTTTCTACTATAATTAAATGATTCTTAAAAAAATAAATTGAGCATGAAGAAACAGTCTAACAATCGATACTAATTGTTAAATTTTGATTTTCTCTAATATTTATTGTAAGATTGAAATGTTTATAAAATTATGAATTAGAGATCTTGTTATCAAATTTCAACTGGAAGTTCAAAAAAAGTTTATTTGCAAATCTCAGTGCAGCATACAAAAATAAACAGATAACTTGAAAGGAGTATCATGCATAGTATGCAAAGTACACAGAGAAATGAAAATATTACATATTTGATAAAGAACATAATTTCCATACTTAATACATGATAGATTATAAAACGATATTTGAATCGTTCCAGTTTACTTAATACATCAATTGAATTTTCCATCCGTAATTATAGCTTTTTATATTCGCATGGAAATTAAACAAAGACCCCGCTTAAGCGTCTCCAGTTAACAACTTAATTAGCCCACTACATTTGTTCACAGTCCAAAGAACTAATAAGACGTGAAAAAAGCCCAATAAAAAGCCTACTCATCAGCTTGTCTCCGTCTGGAATTATGGATGGGCTATCAACTTAGAAATCTAGCTATTCATGAACCTGTTATTCAGATTCCAACCGTTGATCTTCATTGAGATTGGCACATAAAAATATTTCTTCTTTGAGATTTGTGTATTGAAAAATTTGAACTGTTGGATCGGAATAACAAGTTCTTGTTATTTGAACTGCTGCACAACCTGACTGTTTTATTCCGCCCAAGTTATTTGAATGTGGTGTTTAATGTTCGGGTCTAACCTAATGCCAGTGAACGATTTAGAAGTCAATATTCAAAATTAAATTACTAGATATGACCATAATATTTGCTACACAACCTGACATTATTTTTCTTCCAAAGCAGTCTGTCTATGCGGTGGGAATTTCATGTATATCCTTCAAAAACTATAAAATTACATATTAACTATCGGCTGCACATGCACCCGACAAATTTGGAAATTTTTTATCGATAGTAATTAATAGAAAAGAAAAGGGACAAACAGTAAGAGTACAGTAATATTTATATTGGTAGTAAGATCGGTAGCAATTCTACCGATCTTAACTTCTTTTTTTAATCTGATGTATAGATAGAGAGAATTCTTATATTTGTTTTCTAGTGAAATATAAAAGTTTTTCAAAAAATAGATGGAATGTTTTTGATATATCTAAATTTTAAGGTACTTTATCTATTTTTTGTAAAAATAAATATATTTTACTAGAAAAAAAACAAACTGGTTTAGATCGGTAAATTTTCTACCGATCCAAACTTTTTTTATTTTTAAGATCGGTAAAATTGCTACCGATCTTACTACCAATATAAATATTATGGTACTCTTACTGTTTGTCTCGCTTCTTTTCTATTAATTAATACCAATAAAAAATTTCCGACAAATTTATACAGACCTATCTTCCTTGGAGTCCATATCATCTGAGATACCTCAAAAAATTCAAATCGTTTTTTCGGCTCAACAAAAATGTTTCTATAAATTTATTTTACGTAGTAGAATATGAAAAAAGTTATAACATTTTTCTTTATTTTAAAATAATTTTCCAATTATTTCCTCAATTGTAGACATTTTCTCATTTATTTAATAAACAATTAAAAAAAGTTAAAATATTTTTTAATAGAACAAAAACATTTCTCAACATTTTTCATCATTTTAAAATATTTTTACATTTTTTCCACAATTTTTGGCATTTGTTTTTCAATTTCTATAATGAAAGAAAGTTAAATGTGACCGTCACATTACCTAATTGCGAGACAGGGTGGCATGTCATGGCATAACATTTCCTCTACTATTTCACACAAATCACGTCAGTAGAGTTTTTTTTTTTCATAAATGACTAAACGTATGTATTGTTATGTGTAACGATTTTCTCTATCATTTTTGACATGTCGTAACATTATAATAAGTATTTTTAAATATTTTTCTTTATCATATTACGTGATCAAATCACAACATATTTGTCATATAATTTCCAAGTACGTCACATATTTAAAACAATACTCAAATAGTCAAATATCATAAAACTAAATTTTATGTAAAAAAAAAAGTTATTTGTAAGATCTAGATTAGGAAATAAATAGCTTGCCAAACATTGCGGATACACTCGCCACGGGAGCCGACATTTTTATTAATATCCAAAGTTTAATACAAATTATTAATTATACCCAGAAGTTAACTCAATATCGATATATACCCAAGCCGGCCATTTTCTGGCCGGCTATGTTCCTTCCCTAAGCCGGCCAGCTATGTTCCTTCCCTAAGCCGGCCAGAAAATGGCCGGCTATGTACCTTTTTTTTTTTTTTTTTTTTTTTTAGGGGGAGACACTATGATGATCAAAATATTGAAATCTAACTCTGAAATACGATAAATTTTTGTTTAAATTATTTGTTATATTACTTCTTTGAGGAGGGATCAAATTACAACAATTATTTTTTTTATTTTCAAAGTCCAAATCGTCGATCCAAACCGTTCAACATGATTTCCACAATAAACTGTGCTTGCAGATCAAATTTTACATTTTTTTGAATTTGTTTACTATTTATTAAGTATTTTACAAAAAATAGTCATATTCAGACTATTGAATTTTGTACCCATCTTAATAAATAGTAAAAAAATTCAAAAAAATGTAAAATTTGATCTGCAAGCACAGTTTATTGTGGAAATCATGTTGAACGGTTTGGATCGACGATTTGGACTTTGAAAATGAAAAAAATAGTTGTTGAACGTTTACAAAATATATTATCAATTTAAAATGTTTATTGTTTTAAAGTAATTGATTTAAGATATTTTTGATTTATATTTTATTTAACCTATTAAAAATAAATAAACGTTTAGAAAATATATTATCAATTTAAAATGAACGTTTAGAAAATATATTATCAATTTAAAATGTAAACTACAAATTTCGAGATATAAATAAATTATGAAAATATATAATTAAAATGCCGACATTTTTATTAATATCCAAAGTTTAATACAAATTATTAATTATGTTGAATATTAATATCCAAAGTTTATTAATATCCAAAGTTTAATCAAGTCCTGCGCATGCTTCACAAAAAAGGGCATAACTTTTGATCCGTCCGTCGGATCGGGCTGAAATTTTGACATGAGCTCCACAGCCCCAAAACCAAGCTAACTTCCTTTCGGGACTGACCCGACCGTCGGAATCGTCAAAAAACTAAGGGAAGAGCCTCAAAACTTGAGTTGAAGTTTCCGATTAAGATTTTCATGTCTATCATTCAATCCAAGTAGCTCAGTAAATTAGTTACATAATGAACTTGCAGATTACCAATTTTTACTATTTTTGGAATTTTTTTACTATTTTTTATAATTCATTAAAGATGAGCAAAATCAGTCTACTATAGCGTAATTTTGTGTAGTTTAGTGTTTTTTTTACCGTATTTCAGCATAATTAGCGAGGTTATTGTAATTTAACGTAATTTAGTATAATTGAACATAATTTATTGTAATATAGTGTAATTCAACATAATTTCAAGTAATCTAGCGTATTTTAGTATAAATAATTCATTTGCTGAAATCGGACACTCGAGCGCTGTTTTATGACTGTTTGAAGTTTCATCGTTGTTTTTCTCCTTTTCAGTGAAGATATCGTCCCTATTCATATCGTAATTTACCGTATTTTAACGTTATTTAATGTAATTTAACGTAATTTAACATAATTTAGTGTTATTCAACATAATTTCAATTAATCTATCGTATTTTAGTATAAATATGCTAATTATACATCAAAGAAGTAATATAACAAATAATTTAAACAAAAATTTATCGTATTTCAGAGTTAGATTTCAATATTTTGATCATCATAGTGTCTCTCTAAAAAAAAAAAAAAAAAAAAAAAAAAAAAAGGTACATAGCCGGCCATTTTCTGGCCGGCTTAGGGAAGGAACATAGCCGGCCAGAAAATGGCCGGCTTGGGTATATATCGATATTGAGTTGACTTCTGGGTATAATTAATAATTTGTATTAAACTTTGGATATTAATAAAAATGTCGGCCACGGGAGTTCATATCTGTGTGGTAACAAAATATTTCTGTTTAGATTCGGATCTTCTTTAATATTTATAAGAATTCTGATCGGACGGTTGGAGTTAGGGGTGCAAACGGATCGGATATTATCCGTTCGGATCCGCATCTGTATCCGATATTTTACGATACGGATAATTTGCGGATGCGGATACGAATACAGATATTACTTATGCAGATACGGATACGGATATGGTTTCAATTTTTGAAAGCGGATACGGATACAGATATTATCCGTATCTGTAACTTTTAATTTAACGGATATCCGTGTAACTTTTAATTTAACGGAAGAAGATGAATCAAAATTCTTTTGATATAAAATATTATCTCGTTCCATAAAAGATAAATTTCCTAACTATATATACTCAAAAATATCTAAGGCTCTGCAGACACTAAACATTTCTTTAGCAACGAGCATGCTTGGTATTTTACCGATATCTGAGAAACTCTTCCTCTAGGTTTGAACCAATGCCTATTATTACTTTTCTAGGTATGCAATGCCATTCACTTTCTTTGTTGGGGTGAATCATGACGGTCAATCCATTCTACTAATAATAGCGATTGTTGTGTTAACAAAATATCATTAAACTATCTCTTTTTATTTTAGAATTATATATGTTTAGAGAATATCTTTTGTGTTGGTATATTTTAATTAGAATTATAGTTATGTTGGTGAATTTTAATTAATTAGATGTGGTCGGTGAATTGGTGAATTTTAGTTATGGCTATATATTTTGTAATGGCATAACATGTATATTTTGAATTAAGAATCCGAATTATATCCGTATTCGTATTCGTATTCGAAAAATATTCGATCCGTATCCGTATTCGTTTAATATCCAATCCGTATCCGATTAATATCCGATCCGTATCCGTATCCGGAAAAAATACGGATACGGGTATGGTTTTAGCACTATCCGATCCGTTTGCACCCCTAGTTGGAGTCTAAACAGAAATATCATGTTACTTATGTAATATGAATTCCAGAAGTGGAATCAATGGATCCAGGGGCGGAACATAGTACAAGCTGGAGGGTGCTAAGCCAATTTATCATTTCAAAAAATTGTTATCAAGTATATAAAGTTCAATTGAATGTTACTTTTCATATGTGGTAGCTCTCCTATAAAACATACAAACTTATAAGGTCTTGAATGAAAGTTTGAAAAGCAAATTTGTGACAGCTTTCTCACCGACATTTTTATTAATATCCAAAGTTTAATACAAATTATTAATTATGCCCAGAATCGGATCCATTATCGAAAAATACTCAAGCCGGCCAGAAAATGTCCGGCTTACTCTCTCCCTAAGCTGGCCATTTTCTGGCCAACTTAGTACTTTTTTTTCTTTTTTTTAAACCGCATTATTTTTGTTTTAGGTGATTTCTATTAGAGTCAAATATTTCATTTTTGAGTTTCGTACAAAATAATAAAGTACACACAAATTGCAAATAGAATCCACACACTTTTTACAACATGCATACAAATCACCTATTATTGCTACGTCTAAAATTTAATCTCCGAAGTAAACCACTTGCGAAAGATGCCCTACGAGATGGTCTACCAGATGGCTCTGGTTGCTCACTAGATGGGTCGGCCTGGGCTCCAGATGGCGCTGCTTGGCTTGTAGATGGGCCGGCCTGGGCTCCAGATGGCCCTGCTTGGCTTATAGGTGCTCTTGTTGTGCGTCTAGTAGTGGACCTCCTCGGTTGGACAGATGGCTCCCCTTGCACCCCAACCGCCTCTCCTCCTATGGCAACCGCCTCTCCCATTGCTTCGGCGTACATAGCAGTTGCATCTAAACGGCTCGTAGCTGTGCTACGCCGTGACCCTCCGGACCCACTTCCCGACGCCATTACTCGCTCATTTTCTGCCGCATTTGCTGCGTTTCTTGCCTCTGCATTTGCATGTGTTACTTAGTAAGTTGGTATAAATTGAAAAGAAAAATAATTTTGGATGAATGTTACACACCTCTTCGTTGCCTATCGGAAGTGGAACGGCGAGGCTGATGTCCCCTTCGTCTACCTTCCATTTCATCCATCGTCATTACACGACGGGTGTGTTTTCGCCTCCCCTTCCTAATCCAACCACTACTCGGAAGGATTCTGTCTCCAGGATTAGGAGGCCAGTCTCCCATATTGCCAATTGGAATGAATACATGGTTCCAAGTACTCACAAGATAGGGTGTTTTATACCAGTCTGCAACAAAGTCGTCCTCTTGCCAGTTTCGGTCACGGCAAACAACTAAGACATGAGCGCACGGAATAGAAGTTAATTGGATACCTCTGCAAGTGCATTCCATTTGTCTGTCGGGACCGCGCGTCACAATATACATGAACTCCCTGTGAGTGGGTTCCATGTTGCCCATGTCGCTACGGGTGCAAGGAACGTACTCATTTGGGGATGAAACTTGGTACTGACCTTGGCCCTGCGTGTAACGCACCAACCGCATTTTTCCAGCTTTCTCCCAACGTTTTCTGATCTTCTGCAAAACCCGGTCAGACAGAACCTGTCCCTTGTCTTGTAATTCCATTGCTTGCTGACGCCGCTGAACAAACCATCTGTTGCACGTGTAGAACGTATCCTCCACTATGGCACAAACAAGCAATCTACGACTCGTTCGGAAGACATTGTTGAGCGACTCGGAGCCGTTTGTTGTCATGATACCAAACCAGTATCCTCCGTCACAGGTTTGGAAAATTTTCTCATAATTGGACGGCTCCATCACATCATTAGGACGTACTTTGCCCACTCTCTTTAAATATGCATTACACTGCGGATTTAGCTGCACAAAAACAAAGGGGTGTTATTTCATTTTCATAAAATTCTTATAAGATAATTAAACGAAATGTTATAAGTTAGACATACATGAGCAAACTCTTCGAACATCTCTTTCAATCTTCTCGGCTTCTTCCTCTTTGCTCCTTCCCTGAACCTCCATCCGTACCATCTGTCTCCTCCACAGTTCTTGACCAGGTTGTCAGCAACATGCTGCATACAATACCTGTGCACAAAAAGCTCGGGAGGCCATCCGTATTCAGCTGTCAGTGCAGCTTTGATCCCCTTGTGCTGGTCCGATATAACACATACAAATTTACACGGGCCGAGCACTTCATTCCTCAACCACTGCAAGAAAAAACCCCAATTCTCAGTATTCTCTTGCCGCACAATTGCAAATGCAATAGCCAACAATTGGTTCTCGGCATCGTAGCCGCAAGCTATCAAAAGCCTCCCCTCATATCGCCCAGACAAGAAGCAGGCATCGATGCTGATGATCAGAGTCAAAATAATGATGATTTACGTAGGGTTTTGGCTTAGGTTTTACATATTTTCTCACATTTATGTTTAATTAATTAGAGAAAAAGGCTACTGTCACCCTTCTTTATGTTTTATTGCAGGAAACAAGTTTTGGGACTATTTTACATCAAATGGAGCAAGAATCGGGTCAATCGGATCAGCGACGCTCATCGACTAAGTCCCTGTTACGGCCAGTATTGACCAATACGGACCAGGCCTAGCACAGACCAGAAGATAGCGCTGGAAGCATTAAACCCTAACTGCCAAGGTCCTAATACGGACCGTATCAGGTGATACGGTCCGTATCCGAAGGCATCTCTTGGGGAATAACTGCCGACAGCTGTTTCCAGATCAGTTTCTTAGCCTCCAATCAACCTCTACACGTCCCTACACTCCTATATAAAGCCCCTGGGCAGAAGAAGAAGTTATCTTTGTAATTAGGGTTAGATTTGATTAAAGTGAGAAGAGAGGAGTGCTTGTAACCATGCCGTTCCGCGGCTAAGTTCCTTTTCTTAGGGCTAGGCAGTAAACCTTGTTACTCTTGATGTTTTGATATATATATTTCTGTTGATTATGATTTCTTGTTGTTGTGCTAAAATGCTTTTGTGATTTATTATCTCTTCATCTAATTTCAATGATCTAGTTTGAGTCCGTTAGGGTAGTGACAGTACTTTAATGGTAAGAAAAACTATTTGTATGAGTTAGCCTCGTTGAGATATATTAGGTTTATGTGAAGAAAACCTTAGCGGGGAAACCATAAACCAGACCAACAAAACGCGTACCAAATTCCATCACATGCGTAAAGTAAATTGCAGTGATATGTGCAGTAATTTGGGGTATTTGAGAGATCTGACGTTTGCGTAAGGTAAATCGCAGTGTCCTGTGTAGAATCTCGGTGAAAGATCTGTCATTCTTGCGTAACATAAATCGCAGTGACCTATTTGGTATCTTTCATTAAAACAACAATAGGAAATCAGACGCAACGGGAATATATTGTCAAGGCTGATTGAGTAGCAATGGTGTGCCGAAACCCTAGGAATTCTCATCTCTATCTTTATTTTAATTACTTTTAATTGTTTCCTAATTTACATTGATCAACAAACATCTCTCAATTTTCAGATTTCGTCTAGCCTTTCGAAAGATTGTGATTCGATCGCTCAAAGCACTGAACCAATATTCCCTGTGGATCGACCTCGTATATACTACTCGATAGGATTGTGCGCTTGCAGTCCGAACCGATAGCATTTCCGAGTTTATAAATATTAAAAGAAACATTGCTCTCTTTTGAGTGATCAGCTGATCACTGGTCTCAGGTACTGGAACGCTGCAATGCATGGACCAAACGCCCAGGCTACGGCTCTGAACTGGGCAACACCTGGCATGATTAGTCCTGTTTCCTTATTCCGTACCGGGCTGGTCAGAAATTGGTGGGTCGAGCCGGGATTGTTGTGGCAAATTGCAAGCAACAGTGGTCTCAACAAGCTGTATGAAATCTCCCAACTCCCAAATTGTCGGGCTATTGCCAGCTCACGGCCCCTCCACAGTCGGTTGTATTTAGGTGTCACATTGTTATACACAGACAAAACAATGTCTGCCACCGTCTGGATGCTCATACACGGGTCCTTTTTAATGGCGTTCTCAATGACATCGGCAATGAGTGCTGCCGTCAGACATTCGTGGTCGTCCCTCGTACTCTCAGTCCTACATGTGTGAGGCCTGTCTTGCTTAGTTATAACCCATGCGTCTCCACATCCCGTCGGCTTTGCCCTAAGCTCGTAACGGCAATTCTTGTCCTTGCACACCAGAGTAACCCGATCCCTGTCACTTTTCCAAGATCTGAACTCCTGATTCTTAGTTATATGGTGCTCTCTGATCTTCTTCATTAGGTCTTCTTTGCTTTTAAAATATTGGTTTGCAGTCAGCTCACCTTTGTACTCAATCCGTTGCCCATAATAACCAATATCTACTTCTCTAAACTCAGACACATCATTGAGGTCTGGGAATGGGTGCGTATCAGTCCGGCCACTAAGCGGCCCCCCCTCATCAGTACGACCCATGTGCCTTTCAGCTGTTTCAACCGGCCCGTCTTCATCGCAACCTTCCATGTGATCTGAATCCCCCCACATTTCTCCCTCAAATTCATCCCCGCTCCTCAGCTCGTCCTCCGGTATTTCATTAATATCTTCAAAGTCCGGGCAGCTTGCATCGTCTACTGGTGCAGGTCTGGGGTAAGGTGATACTGGAGGTAACGGTAAAGGAGCCACATTTACGGATCTAGGTGGGGTTGAAACTGAGTGTCTTGGTCTGCCTCGATTGTGTCTAGGTGGGGATGCAACTGAGTGTCTTCGTTGAGGTGCTGGTGGAGTGACGTAGTTGTAGGGTTCTGGGTCAGGTTCGTTGAGGTGGAGTCACGTCTGTAGGTTTCTGGTTGTGGGCTATAATGTGGTGCCGCTGATCCAGAGCCCGAACTTCCAACCCCGGGCTCTACCGGAACTCTTCTAGCAAATATTTCTATTAGATAATTACCCTGGGACCTCAAATGACCAAACATGCCTCTCCACGTACTCTCATCTACCAGTTTCGCAACCATCCATTTTCCGCTGGAGGGATGGCAATATCGGGTTGCCAATTCTAGGTCCCACATTTCTGGGTTGTAACCGGTGTGTGTGTAAACTATGGATTTCAGGTCTAAAAGTGAGATGTCATATGGAATCATCAATGAATGAGCTGCATCTTTGTTGTAATACGCCCATTGTGCACTATTAAGCATCTTCCCACCATAGTGTAATGAAATAAAGGCCATGGTAAACAAACTACATTTTAGAAAATGGTAAACATTGTCAGGTTACTAAATGGAAACATTTGTCAGGTAACTAAATAGTAAACAATTGACTGGTTACTACTTCTTTTTGGGTTTAGGGTTATAGGGTTATGGGGTTATGGGGTTATGGGGTTTTGGGTTTGGGGTTTGGGGTTTGGGGTTATAGGGTTATAGGGTTTAGGGTTTAGGGTTTATTATTAAATTTTTTAATAATATAATTAATTATTCTATAAAATAAAACATAATAATAAAAAATAAAAATTTTTTACCTTAACAGTGATTAGCGAGCTGCCTCGGGCTGTGTGCCTTCAACTGAAGGGAGGGTGCCTCTTATAGAGTTTTTGCGGTTTTGAAAAAAAAAAAAAAGGTACCAAGCCGCCCAGAAAATGGCCGGCTTAGGGAGGGACCTAAGCCGGCCATTTTCTGGCCGGCTTGGGTATTTTTCGATAATGGGTCCGATTCTGGGCATAATTAATAATTTGTATTAAACTTTGGATATTAATAAAAATGTCGGGCTTTCTCATTTCCATATATACTTCAGTTTCCACACCATTTACATTAAAAAATGAACATTTTTGTTTTTGGAAAGCTATCAAACAATATAGAAGAAACTAAAAAGAAAGTGTCCAATTAGCCAATGAAATATTCAAATCACAGTTAGGGGTGTTCATCGGTTCGGTTCGGTTGAAACCGAACCGAACTAGGCAAACCAAAGTTTTATATCGGTTTCAAAAATAGAACCGAACCGAACCGATTTAGCCTATCAACCGAACCGAACCGAACCAAAGTTTTATTTCGGTTGGTTCGGTTTGTTCGGTTCAAACCGAAGTATACAGAAAACATCACCAATCCTCGTCTGTTTTCCTCCAACCCAAACAAGCAAAATTGAAAACCAAAATCTGTACCAATAAATTAAAATAGCATACCATGAAAAATATCAGAAACCAAAAACCAAAAATACCAGTAAGCCAGAACCAAAAAGTTTTGACGAATCGCGATATCACAAAATCGAGAAAAGCTTAGAAAGGAATCAAGAAATTGATCTCGTAAATAGCATATAATCAAAAGAACTGACTTTAGCCTTCAAAAGCCTTCAGTATTTGAGAGCAAGGCACCTGCATCTAACAACTAAACTAAGATAACCTACATTCATATGCCCACTTTAGCCCATGGTACCACATTCACGTAATTAACCTAATCGAACAAAAGCAAAGAGAGAAAGGGCTCAACTTTCAAACCTAATTTCAATTCTTGTGCAACTGAGAGAGCAAGGCAAAAGGGTAACAAAGAGTCAAAGAGAAGGAAAACGATTATTGTTCGAGAAAATCAGAAAACTCAGCGAGAGAACTAGAGAAGGAAAGAGGATTCGGCGATTTGATGTCGGGGTGGGTGAAGCCGTGCGACAGGACAGGAGGGGTAAAGGCACCGCGCGTGAAACCCTAGACCCTAGTCGCGCGTGCGAGAAGGAGAAGCTGGGGTGGGTTTAATCGCGTTGGGGTCTGGGGTGGGGTATTAAGAAATGAACTGTAACAGGATAGTTCGGTCGGTTCAGTATAAACGGTTTTGAAAATTTTAGAACCGAACCGAACCAAAGTAGTATATCGGTTCTAGAAAATGAACCGAACCGATCCATTAAACCGAAAAAACCGAACCATTTAGTCCAATCTAAATCGGTTCGGTTCAAAACCGATTAAACCGGATCCAATGAACACCCCTAATCACAGTATTCTACAATTCAACCATCTTTAAAAAAAATAAGAGTTACGCAAAATTAACAAAAAACAAAGAAAAATAAAGTGTGCGCAAGCGCAATATAATTTTTTTAGAAAATTTTATTTTAATTGAGGTTTGTGTTTGTTTATAATTTTTTAATTATTATTCGTTATAACTTTGAGATAAAAGTTAATTTCACTTTCACGTTATGAAAATAATAATTTTTTTCTTTATGTATAATTTGTACATACATAAAATTATGTCTAAGAGAAAAACATTACTCTTGTTTTTGTTTATCTTGACCGTTCAAATATGTTCTGCACGAATCTCAAAGCACAAATAATATTGGTCCGTGCGCTATCCCCGAATAGGCACCGAACGCATTGATCACGCAAAATAAAAGATATCTCATAGGATACACACTCGTTTAGCACCCCATAATCAAATCATATGGATCTCTCCGTATCAGGCTCTCTGCCACGCACATGCTTTGGTCGTTTCATTGATCTCATCCAACCCAAATCTTATCTCAACAGAGCACCTTCGCGATCTGAGAAGTACGAATTTGGTTTTCTAAAATCAATAATGGGAATAAGGTCTACTGTGTAACAGTTCATCGCCGCACATGCTCAGCTTTCAGAAGAAATGCAAAAGTACGTCATGGCCGTAGCCAGATTATTAATGAAAGGTAGACAAAATAAAAAAGTGGAATTTCACGTATACCCGAACTTGAAAATTATGTATTTTTTTCTCTAAAGTTTAAAATTATGTATTTTCTTCTCTAAATTTAAAAAACTCACAAATTTATCGATTTTAGTATCTTTCATATTAAAACTCATTCTAAAATTTTAAAATATCTTTTAAGAGCATATAAAAGTCCATCAGATTCAAATTTGAATCTGAAGAGTTCCTCTACCGTCCAATCTGCACGTATCGCATTAAGATTTGTGCGCACCGCTTTAATATTCTTGTTGATCTAGCACCCACGGATCTTAAAAAAATTCTGATACGTGTGCATCGCATTAAGATCTGTGCATGTCACTTCAATATGCGTGTGTGTTCGCATCAAGATTTGTGCTGATCTTGCGCGTACAGATCTAAAAGCAGTTCGGTCGGTAGATGAACCGTTCATATTCAAATTTGAGTCTGATGGGCTTTATATGTTTTTAATAAAGGGTAAAATGGGTATTCTATAAATTAGAATGAGTTTTAATATAAAAGACAATAAAATGGATAAATTTGTGAGTATTTGAAGTTTAGAGGGGGGAATACGTAATTTTAAACTTTAGAGGGGGAATACGTAATTTTGAAGTTTTTGAGGGGTATACGTGAAATTCCCCTAATCCAAAATCCCGACCCACCTCCCAAGGAATCTGTATCCTCTGCATTAACGGAACATCCGTTAATAGATGTGGACCATCCGATTGAGATCCGCACTAATATTAAAGGGCTTTGTGCATTATAGGCATGGGCCGGATTGGCTCTTAACCTAATCAAAAGGCCGAGATGCATTAAACTCAAAAGATTCTCTTTTGAGTTAATGCAGAAGATGCGAACTCCATCTTGAGTCTCTCATGAGCACCTGTCAACCTTGCACTTAGTAGCGTAGTCAGAATTTTAAGTCAAGAGTGGACAAATATCAGATTTGAGTTTTACCTCCATTGCTGATTTGTATTTTCAGAGCAAATTAAATTCGAATTCGGATTCGAATTTCCTGCGTAACTCCTTTCTCACCTCCGTCGCCAACCGACTTGCGCCGCCCTTTCCACCTCTGCCTCCGCCTGAGCCGTCTTTTTTTTTTTTCAAATCACGCTTTTATTCATTTGAAATCGCTCTCGCTGTGTTTTTTTTCTTTAAACGATTCCCGTCTAGTGAGATTTTTTTTTTTTGGAATCGCACTCTGTGCACAAATCAAGTTCGGATTCATTTTTTTTTTCTAAACAAACTGCTGTGAAAGGAATTGGACTGCAAGTCAGAGGTGGGCAAATCTAATTAATCTATTGGAGTAATTAATTTTTAATTTCTCTCGCAGTGTCGTACGTGTTGCAACTGAAAGGAGATATCTCAAATTTTGAGTTAATCTAAAGTAGGGCTAAAATTTTTTCGGTGCCTATTACAAGGTCAATACTATTGCTTTGAGATTTATGCAGAACGTATTTGAACGAGCGAGATTTTCTACAGAAACATTCAAAGTTTGAGAGATATCTCAAGAGGATGCGAATAGAGGTGCTATTGGGTCGGGTAAGTCGGGATACTATTATATTTGAACCCGCACTCTAAAAGTGTCCGGGTTCGAATTTAATTTCATATACTTATTTGTTTCAAATCGGGTCGGATCCGGATCCGGATACCTAACTACCCGTAGATATTTCAGGTCCAGCCTTTTTTGGTTCTGGGTAGATATATACTCATAGCTTGTTTACGGATTATCGGGTCCAGTTTGGATTCGGAGCGGGTATGGATCCGGTGCAGGTATATCGCAACTCACAAGCATTTGAGAAACGCTTTACGTTTAAATATAATTAAAAAATTTAAACATCTCACATAATATATCATTATAATATAAATTAAAATCTGCTCTCAAATATGAAAGGGAGATAATTTTAGTGATTTCATTATATGGTTTTAAATCCAGGAATAAAATATTAATATCAATTTGTTTCAATTAGCGAAGAGAGCAATAAATTTCAATAATCCATGCAGAAAGGTAGACACATGATAGATAAAGAGATCAAGAAATAAATTAATTAGTCGAAAATTTATAGGCAAAAGATGAATATGACATTTGATTTCAATAATTTGTGCGAAAGAGCAATAAATTTCATTCAAGAAATTAAATAAATACTACAAATGATTGTCATTTCATAGTTATTATATATATCTGTGTGTGTTTATATTAAATAATTATAAAGAAATGGTATTATCATTTTATTGGGTATTTATACGGATATCGGGTCGGATTCGGTTATGGGTTGAATAACTAAATCAAATTCATATCCTATCCATTACAGTATCGGTTTCGGTTCAGATCCAAGTCGGATATTAAATTATTAATTTTGTAACCGTACCCATAATTTAACAGGTTTTATTTTTTAAACCATATCCTATCCAAATTAATTGGATCCGGCTCGGATCCGAGTAATCGGGTAAACGTAAATGAGAATTCTCGTTTAAAAATTTCCTGATATAATAGGCAATGACTAGATTCAACATTGTTTTTCAAATTGCTTAATTAATATTGTTGGCTCGGATCATATATTTCTCGTTCAAATTCTGATCTTGATTATCTCAAACTCTATAAAAATTGAACTTGAAAAACTTTTATTCAATATTATTTTTTACTCGTTTGGTCATTCTTAAAACACTCAGTGATAAACGATTATTCTGTTATTTTTTCGTTCACTCTAATTAGACGATGCATTTTGAATTTCCAAATTCAATGCATATTTAGACTTAAATAATCTTTTTCAAATTATAGTTATACTTTTTATTAATATAATTATTTTCTAATAGAATATCCATATAACTTTCTATAACTTTTGGAAAGTGATTCAATTCTTTTTATGCACTATAAGTGCTTCACAAAGGTAGATTGTAGAGGACACAATTCAATATTTTATATTCTCTCAAGATGGGTTATTTTTATTCTCTCTAAATGAATTATAGCCTTTGAAAACATATTATCTAATTAAAAAGGAAAAAATAATGAATTGGTGCATATTCTACCTCAAGATAACTAACATGTTAATTCGGATGTTTAAATTCAAAACCTTTTCTTTTTATATATATTAAAAGAATAATTATTTTGGTACCCGCAGTTGAGTACCCGCATTGTACCCGCACTTGATTCATTTCCCAATTATTAAACTACCTTGAAAAACGTGTATAACTAACTTTGTCAATCATTAAACTACCTTGAAAAACGTGTAAAAGATGAGTCCAGTTTTTTTTTTTAAATACTTGATATCTTAAGTATAAATACTTGATGGATTATATATGAATATTTGATATCTTAGATATGAATACTTTCTATTTTGTATGAATACTTTTCATATTTAAATATTTGATACTTTGAAAAACGTGTAAAAGTATGTCATCATGGATCTCATTTGAAAGAGAAAATTGTGTAGAACACGTTCGTGGTTTTAAATTTGTAAAATTCCTCATAGATCGTCTCAAAAATTGGTTAGATTGAACGGAGAAAAAAAAAACCACCTTGAAAAACGTGTAAAAGATGAGTAGGTATTGTGTCCAGTTTTTTTTTAAATACTTGATATCTTAGGTATGAATACTTGATGAATTATATATGAATACTTGATAACTTAGGTATAAATACTTTCCATTTTGTATGTGAATTAATTTAAACCATGAATGTAGCACTGGTGGTGTGATCCACGTGACTTTTTGGTTGTGGTCCCAATGCAGTCTGACAGTTATAAAAAGGTGCGGGTACTGTATAAATACTTTTTGGTTTTGGTTGTGGTCCCAATTCATATATCATATATGTAGTTCATTGTATAGATATAAATACTTGTCTTGTATAGGTATAAATACTTCACAATGTTACTATTAATACTTATAAAATAAAATTACAGTTTTGACAGCTTAGGTTCCCAAAAACAGTTATGACAGTTTAGGTGCGGTTCCCAAAAACAGTTATAATAGTTTATGTGCGGGTACAGTGCGGGTACTCAACTGCGGGTACTCATATCAGCTTCCATATTAAAATAGTGGGTAAATAATTTAATTTTATTTAAATTATGAATTTTTGTATATATTTAACTAATTAAGTACAAAATAATTAATGGTTTTACGATTTTCTTTCGTGAGAATTTGTAAGAATTTGGTAGAATGAGATTTATATCCGAAATATGTTCGGCGGTCATTCGAGCCGATATTTTTATTAAAACCCTCCAAAAAAAACAAATTATCAAATCTGCTCCCACCCCAACTTTATTTTTATTTCTACCCCAACCGCCCGTGGGCTGGGCGGTCCACTTTCTGGACCTGACCGCCCAGCAGGCGGGCGGTTCACTACCCTTATCAGACCGCCCAGCAGCTGGGCGGTCCGCTATAAAACCCTATAAAAGAGCTTTTTCTCTCTCCTGAGCAACACAGTGTTCATTCCACCTTCTACAGAAATTCCAGAAAAAAATGAGAGATGAGAGAGCCGTGCTGGGCGATTTTTTCAGCGATTTTGAGGCGATTGTGCACAGTAATCCCAGCACAGTAATCACAGCACAGTAATCCCAGCACAGTAACAGCGAGCACAGTATTTCCAGCACAGTATTTCCAGAACAGTGTTTTCAGCACAGTATTTCCAGAACAGTAATTCCAGCACGGAAATATGTTGGTTGCACTGTATGTGGGCGGGAAGTTTACCCGGGGTGCGGAGGGAGCACAGTACACCAAGGAAGCAGCCTACGGCTTTGAGGTAAATGAAAATACCTCATTTGTTGAACTGAAGGGAATAGTGTATGAAAAAATTGGTGTGAACCCCAAACAGTGTGATATAGATTTAGCTACCAGGATTAACACAGTAAGTGGTGGTAGACCTTACTATACCAGGTATCCAATAACTGATGAGTCGGTATGGAGGAGTGTTTACAACACTTTTCAGACACAGGGGGTAATGGTAATGGACTTATATTCCAGGAGAGTTCAGCGTGAACCCGGGGTTGGAACATCTAGAGAAAATAGAGGTTATGATCACTCGGGTTATGACAACCCGCGTCACTCGAGTTATGACAGCTCGAGTTATGATCACTCGGGTTATGACAACTCGGGTCGTGAGCACTCGGGGTATGACAACCCCCGCCACTATAGTTATGACAACCCCCGCCACTATAGTTATGACAACCCCTACCCCTCGAGGTATGACAACCCCCGCCACTCGAGTTATGAACCGCCCGTATCACCCGTTTATGAGAATTATGTACCTGATTTTACCACCGATCTACCACCACCTCCTCCTGAAACCCCAATCCAACCCAGATTTCCATCTGTACCACCATCAATACCTATAGTGTCACCCGTTGCTACCCGGAGAGACCTTGACCTTGATGCTGAGCTCGATGCCGTACCACAAGGAAATTTGGAAACATGTGACAAATGGGAAGGGGATTGGGATTCTGATCACCTGTCAGAAGGTGATGGAGATGATTTACCTAAGGAAGACAGATTTCCGATTAGAGGTCGGACAGATAGGCATTTGTGCCCCACATCCGTGCCCAGGAACCGGTAGTAGCCATGGAGAGACATCCGGTAGTGCCGCAGAACCAGCTGCACCCAGACCCAGACGTCGTATTTTGAGTTTGTTCGGCCGTCGTCGCTGATTACCAAGTTTTGTTAAATTATGTTATGAACTATTTTAGATGTATATTGTGAACTATTCTAATTTGTAGTTTGTGAACTATGCAATTTTTTATTTGCCTCGATTATTTTATATGCTTCATTTTTGTTATTTTTATTACTTAATTACGTATACAAAAACTAACAACATAAAATATAAACAAACACAAAACTAATGAAATAAAGTCTGCGACATAAATTTCTAAAAATTCTACAACATAAATTCCTAAAAAATCTACTTCTTGCAACGAGCCTTGAAAGTGCATGGAACAAAGTCATCATCAGAGTTTGCCTGATCTGGATCAGTCACAGCAGACGAAGTGGTAGCCTTACCAGTACACGGAACAAACTTATCGTCCGATGCTGGAGGCTCTGGATCAACTTTCTTCTTTTTCAAACCAAAGCCGTAGGGGTTTTCCACAAAGTCATCGTCTGAAATTTCATACTGAACATGTCGTTTCTTCCATTCCTCCAGCTTACATGTCTCACAATTAAAAAAATCACGACATATTTGACACTTGTATTTTTTTTCCTCATTTTTACCTCGATCACTAATTGACCCTTCTCTCGCTACGCCACGATCTCGGTTGCTCGCTTTCTTACCTCGTTTGTTACTGTCCATACCTCAAAATCGCCTGACAGCTCTCTCTTTCGGTTCTGGAAATTTGTGGGATTGGGGAATGAACACTGTGCTCATCAGGAGAGAGAAAAAACTCTTTTATAGGGTTTTATAGCGGACCGCCCAGCTGCTGGGCGGTCTGATAAGGGTAGTGGACCGCCCGCCTGCTGGGCGGTTGGGGTAGAAATAAAAATAAAGTTGGGGTGGGAGCAGATTTGATAATTTGTTTTTTTGGGGGTTTTAATAAAAATATCGGTCATTTGAGAATGAAAAAATTGATCCATAGAAAAATATATGAAAATCAAATTTGTACATAAATATGTGGAAATAAAATATGAGGTTGGACTTAATTTTTTTTCTCGCGTGTCATCTCGTGCCTACTCCCACTTTTCATATTATCAATTATGTTTTTTGTTTAACATTTTGTTTGATTTCTTTATTTTATTATAAATTATTTTTTCAGCATTACCTTTATTTTTACTATTTGTTTACCATTATTTTTTTCATGATTTTACTTTGATAAAAAAAAGAGATAAAAAAATATTATTTACAACAAGTTTATAAAAAGATATACAATTTTTTATGAATATCTCGATTTCTCATGACTATTTTCATAGTACAAACAAACGATTATTTTAGCACAATCATATGATTATTTCCGGACATCTTCAAAAGGGATTTTTTTTTATAAAACGTAATTAAAATAATTAATTTTAAAAAAACAACTTGATTACTAATTTTTTTACAAAAACCGTAAAAACCGAATTGCTATTTCGGTTTGGAGGTTTTTTTTTTTGCTGCACCGAAATGGCAATTCGGTTTATACTTTTTTCACAGTTCCCCACATCCAACTGTGTGGCCTTGCGTGTAACTCCCCCTAAACCGAATTGGCAATTCGGTTTAGGGGCTTTTTTAGCCTAAACCGAAATGGCAATTCGGTTTAGGGGCTTTTTTAGCCTAAACCGAAATGGCAATTCGGTTTAGGGGCTTTGTATTAATATTTTTTTATATTCATTATGGAATTTCTGTTTTTCTGATATCTGACCTCTGTCGATAAATCATCAAAACTATACCGAACCGTAATATTTTTGTATATACAAATTATATTATCTGAAAACTAGACTTCGACGCCTTTCTTTTGATATGAAGAACCCAAAAATCCATGTAGCCATTTATTCATAATTGAATTTTCAATCTGGTCGAATTTCCAAGACTGCTCACTGGAATTTCTGAATTTCTGTTTTTCTGATTTCTGACCTCTGTCGATAAATCGTCAAAACTGTACCGAACCGTAATATTTTTTCAGATACAAATTATATTATGTGAAAACTAGACTTCGACGCCTTTCTTTTGATATGAAGAACCCAAAAATTCATGTAGCCATTTATTCATAATTGAATTTTCAATCTGGTCGAATTTCAAGACTGCTCACTGGAATTTCTGAATTTCTGTTTTTCTGATTTCTGGTCAAAACTGTACCAAACCGAAATGCCAATTCGGTTTAGCCTAAAAAAACTCTACACCGAAATGCCAATTCGGTTTAGCCAAAAAAAAAAGATTTTCTGTGGCATTGTTCCTACAACCCCACGGAAATTCTATAAACCGAATTGCCATTTCGGTGCAGAAAAAAAAAACCTCCAAACCGAAATGACATTTCGGTTTTTGTAAAAAAGTCAGTAATCAAGTTGTTTTTTTAAAATAATTATTTTAATTACGTTTTTTAAAAAAAAATCCCTTCAAAAATATAAAAGTATAAGTTTCCATAAATTAATTTATAGATTTCTATACTAAAAAAAAAGCTTATCCTGCACAATTTAGTAACAACCGAATATGTCCAATTTCTGAAACGGAGTCTAAGCCTCCAGCACATAACAACACTGGAGAGGATAAGGATCATCTTGTCGTGTTAAGTGGGGCCTACAAGTCACATCATGAGTATCTGTTGCGAAGATGGCGGGAACCGCCTCTGTATCTCTATATTTTATTAGGACTCGCGAACCAACCAGGCACGAGCTATGGAATTTTTTTAGAAGAATAAATTTTTTTTTATCAACCCAACTTGATTATTTGATTTTTACAAAAAAATCATAAAAATTCAGATGCCATTTCGGTCCGAATTTTTTTTTGAAATATGTGAGAACAGTTCAGACTGAAATAGCAATTCGGTCCGAAAAAAAAAAATTCGGACCAAAATGACATCTGAGTTCTTATGTTTTTTGTAAAAACCAAAGCAATCAAGTTAGATTGGTAAATTATTATTTTTTATTTATGATTTTTAAAAAAATTTCCTTCCTTTGTCCTACTGTTTGCATGCATTGTTTCTTTGTAAGTTCCAAAAAGCCAAAACTGATGCCAGGACATACGCATATAGCATATCTGTCTCCTTCTCGCACCGAAATTTCTTGGATAGCCAAAAAAAAAATTCGGACCAAAATGACATCTGAGTTCTTATGGTTTTTGTAAAAACCAAAACAATTAAGTTAGATTGGTAAATTATTATTTTTATTTATGATTTTTAAAAAAATTTCCTTCCTTTGTCCTACTGTTTGCATGCATTGTTTCTTTGTAAGTTCCAAAAAGCCAAAACTGATGCCAGGACATACGCATATAGCATATCTGTCTCCTTCTCGCACCGAAATTTCTTGGATAGCCAAAAAATTGTTTTTATTCACGGTAACATGGCATTCCATAACATTCCATGGTTTCTTATTTATTTACAATCTATACTTGCAAACAGATTCATCAATAACCAAGCAGTGTTAAGCACGCACATGGAGTTCGGTTATTTCCGAGACTTTCCAATATCCATTGCTGCCAAACTGGAGAGATCACTTAAATGTTACTGTTATAGTCGATATTTTCTGTGCTTAATCAGATTTGTTTAGCTTGCTTAAAATAAATGATCCTTCTAATATTGATTAAAGCATTCCTCCTTTTTTTTTCTTCTCTCAATGGCTATTTCTGTTATATTAAAAGTTATAGTGGTTACTAACTTTTTGATTGCATTAAAATAATCTTGCAACGGAAGAATATTGGTTACTAGTGGTTGTAAAGGATTTTGTTGTAATATATTTACAATCGATTTTTTGGTTGCAATTCGTTTGTTTATCGTAACTACAATCATGAACAATGTAGTAATAAGATATTGTAACAGTTGCTTTTGCTCATTTAACACAACTAGAATATAGCAGTAACAACATAGTATATCACAATGAAAATTTATGATTGTAACTTGTTAGTTAAATACAATTAAATTTTAATGCGTAGTAATAATCTATAACAACTAAATAAATAGTTTTTCTTATACATTTAACACAATAAAAAAAATATATAATATAGCAGTAATAATACTAATCTATTTTTAGAATTTTAGGACACTTTTCACAACCTCACACCTCCAGTGATATGTTTTAATGGAGAAGAGGCGGACAAAAGCAACCAACCAACGGAAGCCAGATACACAAGCCCCTAGAGCTGTGCCCCTCATGATACTCTTTCTATCCTTTCTCAGAGGAACAAAACAAAAACTCACAGAACCCAGTGGTCATGTCACAGCTTTATTAAAAAAAACAGACACATTTAAATACACATGGCCCATAGCCCATAGGTATCAGTATTATTATTATTATTATTATGTTTGTTTTCATATATGTCCCCATAAGTTTCTGATTTGTGGAAACACTTGGTTGTTATCTTTTTCATTCGTCCTACACGCTGATTTATTTTGAACAAGAGGAAAAATAACTTTAATGACTTGTATATACTTTTTGTCTTCATGTTTTGATTGTACTGACATCGTCAAAAAAAAAATGTAAAATATGACATTTTCATTTTAAAATCTATAATATTATAATATTATTACTTATAATAATCCAATGTCTGTCATGAGTTCCTCAAATAAATAATATTTATATTTTTTTCAAACAAAATATTTTGAGTTTAGCTCATTCATTGAATTTTGGATGTAGCAAATTATTCTTTTTAAGAAAATATGTAAGAAATGTTATCAAAATTATATATGTATGTGTTTATCATTATCATCTATTGTGATATGAGGATAATTTATGGGATATAATATGGATTTTGGAGTAGGAGTTAGACTGAAGTCCATATGAATCAAACTTTTATTCAATGGAAGTTGGCAACCGTCAACCGATAAATTCAGGAATTCAGATCCTCCCCGGTACCGTAATAGCGAATCTTTTACAATTAGTAGATCTGGAACGTTCTTTTTAACTAGGCACGAATCTCAAAACCCAATAATACTGCCCCTGAGCTAGTCCGAATCTCAAAGCAGTTGGGAGTAAATCTCAAGCCGTAAAGTGAGGGAAATCTTTTACAGTGTACCCAGGAGGATACTTGTCCTAAATTCAGTATTCTGAAGGAGCTCATTATCATAAAATGTGAACTTTAAAGCCCCTCTATGTAAAAATACTTGTAAAGTAAGGTTTGTCTGCCTACATAAAGTCCCCAGTACCACACTTCACTGCCTCACTGAAGACTGAAGAGTGTAAACTTGACTCAGTACATCCACCCTCTCTCATGGCCTCTCCTCCTCCTCCTCCATTCTCTTGCTTCCTTTGTCTATTATGGCTATCTATGATCAGTTTAGCCATTGTTAGCACAAATGCCACCCCACCAAAAAAACCCATAGATGTACCATTCCATAAAAACTATGTGCCGACTTGGGCTTATGACCACATTAGGTACTTCAATGGAGGCAAAGAGATCCAACTCGTTCTTGACAAATCCACAGGTATCTTACAAAATACAAAAAGAATACATTAGAAAGAGAATGCAACTACTTGTTTTGTTTTCTCTGGACTGCCTTGTTCCCTTGTTAGGTGATTAGTGTTGTCATTTTTAGATCATTGTATTGGGTATATGTATTTGGTTATTACTTATTAGGGTATTGATCTTTTTTGCTCACTGCTAACTACAATAAAAAAATAATAAATAAAAATTTCATTTGCCCATTGCAGTTTTGCTTCTTTAAATTTCAATAGTTTATTTTATGGGTGGGGTCCTTTTACAAAGTCTTATCTAAAACCGGATCTAAACCGTCTGTTTGGTAATGCAGATCGAATGGTTTAAGCCCAACTTTGGTATAATTTGCCAAAAGCCCTTGGACAAAACCCAATTCCAATTAGGGGTACTTATGCAATTTTGCTGATACATTTCGTTTTCTTATCTTTTTTTCTTTTTCCTAAATTTGCCTAGGAACTGGATTTCAGTCAAAGGGGTCATACCTATTTGGACATTTTAGTATGCAGATAAAGCTGGTCCCTGGAGACTCAGCTGGCACTGTAACTGCCTTTTATGTATGTCCATATCCAACCCACTTTTGTTCAAGCCCTACTTACTGTTTTAAATGCTACTTGAAATACTACAGCTTGTAGGTACCTTAGTTACTAGAATCATGTTTGGTTGCTACATAAATTTAAGGAGGATTAAGTTGCTTATTCCACTTTACTATTCATATTTTACATGTCCTTTGGTAGCTCAAGTCATGGCTTAAATTAATTTGTCTTAAGGAGTAAAATGTTGGAAAATGAATCTAGACGGAGTAAGTTAATCTGCCTAGATTAACTGATCTCTTACTCCATCTTATGCCTGTTTCGTTTTGGATTAACTGACCTTTTACTCTATCTTATGCCTATTTTGTTTGGCAGCTTAAATGTACCAAAAGACTAGTCTACACTCTACACTAATCCCTGTTTTTATTTTAACATTTTATTTTTATTTTGCCAGTTGTCGTCTCAAAACTCAGAGCATGATGAGATAGATTTTGAGTTCTTGGGTAACCGAACTGGACAGCCGTACATCGTGCAAACCAATGTCTTCACTGGAGGAAAGGGAGACAGAGAACAGAGACACTACCTCTGGTTTGATCCAACTAAAGATTACCACTCCTACTCTATTCTCTGGAATATGTACCAGATTGTGTATGTTCATTCTTTACTCTTAATTTATCAACTTTAGGCTTATTAACCTTTTAAATTAGGTTTGTTCTATTAAAAATAAATAAAAGAGACCAAGGAATAAATGAGGTTTGTTATATTAAAATCAGCATCTGTTGACTAGTAAAAATAAAGTATTTCTTGATTCCAATAGTGACTTCATCTTTGGCCTTCCTGTCCTAGATTGCAGTCTCAGTAAGGTTTATTCCTGATAAATTATCGAAAATAAATTGACATTGTTTTAGTTCGTAAAAAAATTATAACAATGAATACATTTTATCCAAACAACTGTGAGTTTCCCTGTAATGCACTAGTATAAAAAATGTATGTGTCCTTTATTAATATTTAGGATGCCTGGAAGAATCCATTTGAATTTTAATAGGGGATGTATTGTGACCTAATTAATTATTTGTTTTAGCTAAAGACTCAAGTTGGTTCATAGAGGTAGAAACTATCAGCAACTGTACATGTACAAAAACTATCAAACATTTTTTTAAGAAAAGAACAACACTGCTGTAGTTAATATGAGCAGGGGTTGTTTCGGAATCTTTGATTTGCAATTCCTGTCAACTGTCAAGAATTAACTGCCTCTAGTAGCTATTGGCCCTTTGCCTGTTGTCCGAATTAAATGTGCTTACTGGAATTCTGACCATTTAAAGTATTGGTGGCATTAAATATGCATTTTTACTCTGATCTTATCTAAAATCACATATCATTCCCAGAAAAGAAACAATAAGGGACCATAGCAGATACAGGACTACTATTACACTTGGTATTTATCTACTTGTATCTAATCCAGCAAAGATGGGACCAAGAGGAACTTCACTGTACAGTGCCAAAAGCATTCCTATAGAACTTTTGGCCAGAAACAAAACCTTGAAGCATGAATAGGATTATTGGACCTTAATCTCTTTTCAAATTTCAATGTGCAATATACAATTATATATATATATTTTTTTGTAAAATGCAGGTTTTTTGTGGATGATGTACCGATACGGATGTTCAAGAACAGCAAGGAACTAGGGGTGCGATATCCGTTCAATCAACCAATGAAGCTGTACTCCAGCCTCTGGAATGCTGACGACTGGGCCACACGTGGTGGCCTGGAGAAAACTGATTGGTCCAAGGCCCCCTTCGTGGCCTCCTACCGGGGCTTCCACATTGACGGCTGTGAGGCCTCAGTTGAGGCTAAATTTTGTGCCACACAGGTCAGTACTACCAAGTGCTAACAGTATTTTGATAAAATGAGACAATGGAACAGTTTCTGTATAATGGGGTTTACTTTGAACATTTAGATAAACTAATTAGGGGCATTAATTGATTGATAACTTTTCTTTGTATTATACAGGGAATGCGGTGGTGGGACCAGAAGGATTTCCAAGATTTAGATGGGTGGCAATACCGGAGACTCCAATGGGTTCACAACAAGTATACCATATATAACTACTGTAACGACCGATCCCGCTACCCCACCCTGCCTCCTGAGTGCCACCGGGACCGGGACATATGATATGAACATCTTACATTTCATTTCATATTAATATTCCCCATGTCCCATGTCCCATGTTTATTTAATTTGTTTTATTTATAGATATTTAAGTTTGAGGCCAGTCATGGATCAATTAGTATGTAGATTTAATTTATATTGTTCCCTTCATAATTCTGTAGTTGTTTGTGCTACAATATGTTTTGAGCTTTATATCAGTGGCATCAATTGAGGATATTACTTGGAGATCAATTGTGGATTGTCAGATCAGCATTGGACAGTTGATGATTCAACACAATATATAATCTGAGAAACCAGAATGATATTGTGTGAGCCACTTAACCGTAGACTAATTCGGATTTCCTAAATAATTCAAACTTTGAGTTTGGATCCGAACCATTTGATCGTAATGCGTACGAATATTAATGGGGTCCTGAATTGGTCTGGATTCTGATCGAATGGTCATCCGAACCCGAAGTAGCTGGGCTTTAGAGTAGCTATTAGCCTATTAGTTAGTGCCGCCAGCGTTAATGGCCTAAAATGGAAAGACTCAATGGTGGCCTCTATTTTGAAGTGAATAATATACCGTGTTAAAGTTGGCCCAAATTGAAAATTCACAAAAAAAAAGATATTTAACAATCTACAAGCTAAAAAGGGTTTTCTGTTGATATAATAACCAGAGTTGAACTAGGGTGTTCCTAAGTTGATCAAGTTTCTCTGTGAACTCAATTCTAAAACCTATGGAATTGACTTTAAATGACGAATCCAAACTGTTGAAATATTTCTACCTTACCAGTGATGCATCTACATGTGAAAATTTTAAAGTTTCGAATTAATTTAGTATAAAATCAAGTGGTCAAAATTAAAAGGTTTATAAATTAATTTTAATGCATTTATTTTTTAGACGTCTTTTGACTACATGACACTACACAAAATTAATTTAAATTTTAAAATCTTTTACATGTAGGCGCATCACTCGTAATATAGAAGGATTTCAACGGTTTGGATTCGTCGTTTGAAGCCAATCCGATAGATTTTAGAATTGAGTTCACAAAAGAACTTGGTAAACTTAGGAACACCCTAGTTGTACTCATAATAACCATATTAATTTTATTTGCGACTAATGAGAAAACAATATTTAAAGCAAAAAGATCATTAAAATGCATGATTAAGGACTTTATTCTCTCTGCTCTATGCTAGACTGTGTTGCACTTCTCCTAACATGTTATATATTTTTGGTACAATTGCTTCTTTGTCCGTTAATACCTTTCTGCAAAATAATCTTCATTAAATTATCAAATTTTCCTGGGATATCCCCAATATGCCCCTCTATTTATACATTAAATCAATAATCTACATCATACAATGGATGCTTTGACTTGGGCATTTTAGGAACAATCATCATTAACTTCTAGCGTCACCATTGATTATTAGCTTTTAAAAGATCAAAAACAAGTTGAGGTTTGATTTGACGAAAATACCCTCCCTGGTATACATTTCATACAAGGAATTATATGGGCACAATGGTAAAGGGAAGTAGACGATGCATTAGATACCCTCGTACATTTCATGAGTTGTCTGAGGTATATTCCTATGTATAAATAATTGTATTAAGATTGTACGATGCTTTAAATAAGCCCCTCTTATATCATACAATTGTTACAAAAATATCAATTGAAGAGTATAGATTTTAATAATAAGTGAACCAAAAATGTGTAATGGTAATATACTGTCTGCCAGCATGTTGTAAAATTGTGGACGTGTCATTAATGTTTTTTTAATCAATTTAATGTTACTAGGTCAGGCTACATAGGAGTGTTGCAATATTTCCATTAATTTGATTGTAACCAAATCAAATTTAGTTTACATAAAATGGTTAGCTATTCCGTTTATTTAGTTCATTTAGTTTCAAACACATAAACTAGACAAACGAAATGAACCTAAATGTTAAGAAATATTATATTAGCTAGTATTGTATATTACACATATTAACAAATAATTATTATCAAATTAGTATTTATTTTACTGGTTATAAATTGAAGTTTTCATATTGATTTGAGTTTAACCAAAATGGAATATACGAGTAGAACTAGGGTGTTCCTAAGTTCACCAAGCTGCTTTGTAAACTTAACTCTAAAATCTATCGGATTCATTTCAAATGACAAATTCAAACCGTTGAAATCCGTCTACCATACGAGTGATGCGTCTATATGTAAAAATTTTAAACTTCCAAATTAATTTAGTATAAAGTCAAGTGG
Organism: Carex littledalei; assembly: GCA_011114355.1. Lineage (NCBI taxonomy): Eukaryota > Viridiplantae > Streptophyta > Magnoliopsida > Poales > Cyperaceae > Carex > Carex littledalei. Next base: position 1,375,104 of record CM022084.1, on the reverse strand, counting down.
TCAAAGTTTGAAGGTTTTAAATTAATTTTAATGCATTCATTTTTTTGAAGTTTTTTAACAACTTGACTTTATACAAAATTAATTTGAAAATTTAAATTTTTTGCATGTAGATGCATCGGGTTTTAACGGTTCAGATTCGTCATTTAAAGCCAATCCGATAGGTTTTAGAGTTGAGATCAGAAATAGACTTGGTCAACTTAGAAACAATCTAGTTCTACTCGGAATATATATTATGTTAGTTAGTAATTATCAAGCCAGTATTTATTGAAGTGGGTATGAGTAAATGACTATGCCAATTAAGGATTATATTATATAAATAGTGATGTTATAAATCTGGGGATATATGGTGGGGACTTAATTGCAATATGAACGAAAAGAGGGCATTTTTGCAACTTCAAGGCAAGTTCCAATTCTTCTTCTTCTTCCAAATTTCCAATTTAATAAAGCAGAGATATTCCCAAAATGACCCCACCATATTTTGGGTATATAAGACCAAGTAGAGAAACCAACTGATGCATACATACCTCGCCTATAACATAAATCCATTTTTGACTAAAGACTCTCTCTCTCTCTCTCTCTCTCTACCAAGTACAAACTATGGCCAAAGCTGAAGAGGAGCTCCAGGTATAACATCTCTCTCTGTACCAGTCATTATCTAGCTATGTACCAGTACCAGTGTACCACTGTGTTGAACTATAATGGTGCCCTATGTACATTCTGGTACCACCAATAGAGATAAGAGTACCAGACATGATGTACTTCTTTCTGTCTCTGTCTCTCTCTAACTCAAAATTCCACATTCTGTGCAGAGAGTTGATATCAGGGTGAATGTGAATTGTTGTGACGGATGCAAGAGAAAGGTGAAGAAAGCATTAGATATCAAAGGTACTCTCTTCATATCCTTTTGTGTGTTTCTGGCAGTGCCTCTAACAAAATATTGATTCTCTGTTTTCTAAAATTAATTTCTTACATGTTTTTCAGGTGTTTTGAGAACAGAGATACACCAATCTCTTCCAAAGGTCACTGTAATTGGCAATTTTGATGTTCGAATTCTACTAAAGAGACTCGCAAAAGTCGGAAAGACAGCCGAAATAATCCCGGCTGACGAAACCAAGAAACAGCAAAAAGAAGAAACCAAGAAATCATATGACACGAGCGAAAAAGAAAAAACTAAAGACGAAGAATCCCCCAAGGATAAATCGAAACTGAAAGATCCCGAAAAAAGCAAAGAGACCAAGAATGGCGACAAAGATGATATAAAACCAAAGAATAAGGAGGATAGCGAAGAAGCAAAGGAGAATAACTATGGAGACAGCATCTGTTCCCCGATAGTTGCGGCTATTCCAAATTACACGATTAATCCAAGCATAGTTAGTTCAAATGCTCCACCTATGTACTACCAAATGGTACCAATGCCTTTACACTCCATGATTAACCCTTATTCCATGCCTATTCCATATGGATACAGAGAGAATGGCTATTACGAAGCACCGTTGAATCGGCATATACCTCCTCCACCGGTTCATTCTCAGGCAACAGTATTTACTGAGTACTTCAATGAGGATAACACGGCCAGTTGTCATGTCATGTGAAAACCTCATTTTATGCACTTCTTGAACTTCAAATTTTGATTAATTTTTGCTATTTATGGAAAACATGTGGAATGGTTTACCTGTTCCGTTCATTTTGTTGTAATTAAATCATGGTAGAAATGAACGACTATTTTTTTTAACCCGAGTTTTTTTTATCCCTTACAATTCATTATTATTATTATTATTTTGCCTGGAAGTGTAAATTCATCATGACTTAATTCTCTACACAAAAAATCATGAAGTATTAACTTAATAGTTTTATTTTACAGCTTAGTGTCCCATAATTTCAAAAAGGCCCAATAAAGATATTTTAAGTCCTTTTACTTCTCCTAGTCTCCTTTCTGGAATTCCTTTATCTTCCTGTTTACTTTCCGGACAATCAAATGTTGAAAAATATGCATATTTAATTATCATAATTTAATAGTCATTGGGAAGTTTGTGATTTTGTTCATACCACACCAATGAAAAACTCAAAGCAATAAGGAAGGAATATTACCTTTCAGACTTATCTTTAAAATGAAGAATATGGTTGATCGTTGTTACTCTGTATAGATATTAAAAAGAGCGTCTTAAAAAAGATCACCATACTATGTCAAGATATTTGAACCGCAAAGGAAGAATTCAAAGTAAAGAAGGATCACTTGACTTGATAACAATTATTTTGATTATCTTGACAATAAGTTAAAAAAATGAAATGAAAAAGTAAATTTATAAGTATATTATTGGAATAGTCTAACAATCAAATTTCATATAATTTATTTGATGATATATCAAACAAGGACTGTTAATGATATATGATAACATATATATCAAATTTCGTCATTTTTTATAAACATGATGTATAAATAATATAGTTATCCTTATAATGTTAGAAATTAAATCTAAATTTTATTTTTTGAAGATTGTCAAAATTATCAAAATAAAACATTGTCAAGTGAATGTATCTAAAACTTTGTAGTAGAAGTTCTGAATAAAAGATTGCTAATCAGAGGCTAAGCTGGATAGAAACCTTAAAGTAGAATTGACAAATTACATGCGCATACAAGTATGTTGACCAATAACATATTTTTGAATGAACCAACAAAAAAATAATTTTTTTTATTTAAAACACTTTTAAGAATATGTTAAGCAAGTGTTGTTTGAAAGTAAATAAATTGAGTATTACATAAAAAGATCAGAATTCCTTCATATATTATGTTAGCAAATGAAGCTGCGAGGATAAAAATGTAAAAAGTTGAGAAATATTATAATTTTACTTCACCTATAAAAATACATTATTTTTATTTCACCTTAAAGTGCTTTAAACACTTTCGTTGCAGAATTAAAATACTTCAATTACTATTACTTTATTTGCCAAACACACACATATATATTTTTTTTTATTATAGAAGTGACTTTGCAAAAGAAGATTCAAAACAGCTCCTTTTATAAATTTCACAAATAGGGGGTTCTGTTAACAAGGAAGAAGGAACCAAGAGGGAATTTGCGGTTAATAGCCCAATATTATCAATAGAAGGGAAGAAGTTGGTAGATTCACTCACTTTCTGCAGATGCCTTAAATTAATTTATATTTCTTTAGCTTGATTTGGAAGAACAAAAGAATGAATGTTTTCTCAGCGTTTGGTTGGAATTGGACATAGGGCATCCGAGCTAAAACTTTAGCTTGAAATCGTGACAAGCCAGTCCGAGCTAGCTCGTGAGCTGACGAGCTGGCTCACTGGGTTTGGTTGGATCTTGTTTTAAGAAGAAAATAAATTCTACAAACTTTTTGGATCGAGCTGGACCGAGCTAGATAGTATAAAATGCACACAAAATCATACAAATTCACGAATTGATGCTAGCCGAGCTAGCTCGCGAGCTGACGAGCAAGCTAGGCCCTAGCTTGAACTCGTTAATTCTGGACCGAGCTAGTGGCGAGCTGGCTCGTTAACAGCTCGGTCCAGTAACGAACGAGTTGTTAGCGAGCGAGTCAGGTGCGAGTCACGATCGAGCTACGAGCTTTTTTGCCACCCCTACTTTCTGCATATGCCTTAAATTAATTTATATTTCTTTAGCTTGATTTGGAAGAACAAAAGAATGAATGTTTTCTCAGCGTTTGGTTGGAATTGGACACTTAAAAAAGGAATAAAGTGAGAACTATATACACCATCTGATTATTTTATTGAGATTATATCTAGATATTAGTGTTAAGGAGAAGACGCACTTAGTTACCTTTATTACTTCTCAGTCTCTGGTAATTTTGTTTTCAGAAAGATTATAATCTTTTTGAAAGAATTCAGAAATACTACATTAATTTATCCTGAAAGTTTGATTAAATCTTTTAAAAATTTGTCTTTGGTAAGACTACAAAAGTTTTATCCAGATTCTTTAGACTAATGTTATAATTCCCAAGATTTGAAGGAACAAAATTCTAAATACACACTTGATATACCCAATGACTCCACCCCCTTTTTTTTTTAACACAAAGTGCATTACTAGAACTAAAAATTCAAGATTATTTACAATTGTAAGAAGTCTCTACGAGAGGATCATCATAATTTAGTCATGAATTAATTATTTTTATATGTAAATATATTATAGTCATATAAAGTTCATGTTTTTTCATGTTAATGATGTGATCAATTAAAAACTTTGTCATGAGTGTTACATATAAATTATGAAACGAACAATTTTTAACGTAACAAATCATTCTATGATATAAAAATGTCTTAAGTATTATATTTCTTGATATTATACTAAGATATTTGAGAAATCAATAAAGTTTAATATGAAAATAATCTTAGTATTTTCCCATATCAGAAATCCAAAATTATTTACAATTGTAAGAAGTCGTATGTGAAGATCATCATAATTTAGTCAATTTACTCAGGAATTAATTATTAGTATGTGTAAACATACCATCAACATATAAAATTAATGTTTTCTTAAATATTAATGACAGATCAATTGAAATTTTTGTCATAAGTGTTCCATATAAATTAATGAAACGAACAATTTTTAACACACCAAATCATTTTATGATATATAAATGTCTTATATTTCTAAGTATTACATTTCTTGATATTTTAGTCACTACGTATTAAGATATTTGAGAAAATCAATAAAGTTTAACACAGAAACATTCTTAGTATTTTTTTTAAGATCAGTAAGGTATATGGTGCAAATTGTGTATTAAAAATAGCAAAAATATTCTTATTAATCTACTTAAAAAATTATTTCATTTTTGTCGGTTCTAACATGCAGACAATTTAGATTGAAAGATAACAAAATAATTTGATTGGAAAAATCACATATTCTTCGGTCTTAATTGGAGGAAGGGAAGATAAATCACATATTTTTGAATTTTAAAAGATAGCAAAATCACATATTCTTCCATGAAATTTCACAATAGTGATAAAAAAATTTAGAATCAACCAGATTATTTGATTGGTTTACTGTTGATGCACCCATAACTGGTACCAATTGTTACCGGTGCTCTAATGGCTCAAATATGTGACTATTGTAATTTTTTGCATTAGCACCTGTGTCAGGTTTAGTTCAATAATTTTTCTAAAAATTGAATTTTTAATTAATTTGAATTCTATCAAGGCTGTCTTATTTGACCTTTAACTTAGAAAATTGATTGAATTCTATAATTGTTTGATATCGGGACTAAATGATTGAATGGATAATTGTTGCTTGACCGATTATTGTGATTTGTGAGTTAATTGAGTTGTTTGATTGAATGACGACCAAACTGGAGCTCTTGAGCCTTGCCCCGTTTTCCTGTTCCCTCCCTGTAAATAATTGACTTATGTGCTGTGACTGCCACATGGTACCTTATTAGAATCTAGGCCAATTCAGACTAAGATAGAATATAGCAGGTCCCTTTAATATATGAGAATCTAGATAGAATATACAGGTTACTTTAATATTTGTGCAAATTTTTATAGTAGAATTGAATGATTATTTTTTAATTTTTTTATTCGAAATTCAATTGGGTGGCTTGACCTCCAACCTTACTAAAAAAATTATTATTCTTTTAACGCGATTTTTTTATTCCTTGCGTTTAATTTATTTTGTCCGGAAGAGTAAATTCACTATGAATTATTCTCTACAAAAAAGTTTAGTTCAAGAAGTATTAACTTAATAATAGTTTTATTTTACAGCTTAGCGACCCATAATTTAAAAAAAGTCCCAATAAAAATATATTAAGTCATTTTACTTTCCTCTTCTCCTTCTTGAAATTCCTTTCTCTTCCTGTTTACTTTCCGGACAATCAAATGTTGAAGAAGTGTGCATCTTTTTAATTATCTTAATTTAATAAGTCATTGAAAAGTTTGTGATTTTGTTCATACCAATTTACCAGACCAATGAAAGACACAAAGCAATGAGGAAGGAATATTACCGTCGCATCCCTAGGAAAGAAATAGTGTGTGAATTGAGAAGTAAAAAATAATTTCAAGCTAACATTTCAATCTATGGGTGTTTATTTGCTGTAATGTATGATAATACCTTGTTTCAGACCAAAGTTGCATAGTTTAACTTTGCTTGCTTTTTACATGTCTTGGCTTCTGCTTGTTTTTAGTTGTCACAATTCAGTTAACGAGTAAATTGGAGTTGCACATCAAGTCATGTTTTGACATTTATATTTGATGAAGAGTATTGTTACATGAGTGAGTCTATCGTACTATGCATAGCACGGATTAGTCCGTACTACGGAGTCATATTTTCATTTTGAAAATTCTAATGGTCCAGCCGAACCGTTCAACGTGATCTCCACAGGAATATGTACTTGCAGACTAAATTTTATATTTTTTCGAACTTCTTTACTATATTTTAAGATAGGTAGAAAATCACTTGATATGAAAATTCTGAACCATCCAAAAACAGTGATTTTCTATCTATCTAAAAAAAATAGTAAAAAAATTCTAAAAAATAAAAAGTTTAGCTCACAAGTATCTTCTCATATGGAAATCATGTTGAACGGCTTGGATCGACCGTTAAGATTTTGAAAAAGAAAATATTAATCCGTAGTACGGACCAATCCGTACTATGCATAGTACCATAGACTCACTCTTGTTACTTTGTATAGAAATCAAAAGGAGCATCTTAAAAAGGATCACCATGCCATGTCAAACACAATTGAACCGCAAAGGAAGAATTCAATAAAAGGAAAACGAGAAATCACTTGATAATAATTATTTTGATAGTCTTGACAATTAGTAAAAAAATAAAAAAAATGTATAAGTATGTTATTGAAATAGTCTAACAATTAAGTTTCATCCAATTTAAATATAATTTGATGATACTTTGATTGTTATCATATTGGAAAATTCCAAGTTACATGATTTATGATAAAACATATATCAAATTTTGTCATTTTTATAAACATAATATGTGAATATTATAGTTAAAAATCGTTGTAATGTTGGATATTAAATTGAAGTTTTATTTTTGAAAATTGTCAATCAGAAAATGATCCCCTCTATTGTTTATCAAAATAAAGCATTTGTTTAAGTGATCCCCTCTTAAGCAAATGTATCTAAAGCTTTATAGAATAAATAATTGCCAATGAGAGGCTAGCTGGGTAGAAACCTTAAAAGCATGTTAGCGTTGTTTTTGGGGCCATATATAGTACTTCTAAGGGCCTGTTCGGTGCCCGGGTATGGGTGTGGGATCAAAAAAGTTTTCGCACAAATTTTACTGTTGCCGTGGGAAAAAAAAATTCACTCTTAAGTGAATTTTTTTTTCCCACGGCAACAGTGTATACGTCCGAACAGGTCCTAAGAGGTTAGGGGCCATATTTTTGAGAACGGAGTAGGTCTGATGCCCATCGCATCTACTTTTAGGTTCAACGAGCATGATGACCGTCCGATTTAATTCAAGATTTGTGCGCACGAAAATTGAAATAGACACACACAGAGTTTAAAGCGTTCCGCACGAATCTTAAAGCAAATCGACGGTGATTAAACCCATCGGACCTACTCTCAAGTGCATATTTTTGAATGAACCAACAAGAAGAAAAAAGAAAAGAATATTTCTTATGTTTGACACATGAAGTACAATTAAAATGAGTAGATACTAAAACATTTTTAAGAATTGATGTTTGAAAATGGTAAAATAAATAAATGAAGTATTTTGGATAAAAAGATCCTAATTTCTTCATGTATTATGTTAATTAGTAAGGAAAGTAGCGATGATAAAAAAATGTTAAAAGTTGAGAAATTTTAATTTACTTCGCCTTTAAAGATATTTTAATTTTATTTCACCTTAAAGTACCTTAAACATTTCGTTGAAGCATTAAAATACTTAAATTACTATTACTATACTTGTCAAACACACATATTGTTTTTTTTTTGTTAATAGAAGTGAGTTTGTAAAGGAGATTCAAAACAGCACCTTTTATAAATTTCACAATTGGGTTAACAAGGGACAAAAAGGCAATTTGCGGTTAGTAACTCAATACTAAAATGGGGAAAATTTCATGTATATCCCTCAAAAACTTCAAAATTACATATTCCCCCCTCTAAAATTCATAATATCATATTTACCCTTCTAAATTTCAAAAACTCACAAATTTACCCATTTTGATTGCCTTTTCTATTAAAACTCGTTTTAAATTTATAAAATACCTATTTTACCCTTTATTAAAAATAAAAACATATGTAGCATGTTTCATAAAAATGTCAATCTTCTAATTGATCGGTTCCGAGGACAAATGGTTCATTTCTCCACTTTTGATGCTTACACAAGCATATACTTAAATTACACTTTGTATGCGTCAAAAGTAGAAAAATAAGTCATTTGTTCTCAAAAACCGACCAATTAGAATATTACATTTTTAATTCTTAAACATGCTACATATTTTTTAGTTTCTTAATAAAGGATAAAATTGATACCTTTTTAATTTAAAATGAGTTTTAATAGAAAAGACAATAAAAGGAGTAAATTTGTGAGTTTTTAAAATTTAGAAAGGTAAATATGATATTAAGAATTTTAGAGGGGCAAATGCGTAATTTCCAAATTTTTGAGGGGTATACATGAAATTCCCGTAAAATAAAAGGGAAGAAGTTGGTTAGTTGGTTAGTTGGTAGATTCACTCACTTTTTGGCTTTTGCAGATGCCTTAAATTAATTTATATTTGTTTAGCTTGACTTGGGAGAGCAAAAGAATGAATGTTTTCTCAGCGTTTGGTTTGGAATTGGACACAAAATGGAATAAAGTGAGAACTATATGCACCATCTGATTATTTTATTGAGATTATATCTCGATATTAGTACGAACGGTGAACACTTAGAATCCAGACAATACCGACTGTTAATGTTAACCAGAAGACGAGTTTAGTTTCCTTCGTCTCTCTCACTGGTAATTTTGTCTTCTGAAAGACTACATTAATTTTATCCTGAGAAAGTTTTTTTTTTTTTTTTGCAATCTTTGCATAGGCTGCAATGTCTATCCTGAGAAAGTTTGACTAAATATTTTCAAATTTTTTGTCTTTGGTAAGTCTACAAGAGACTTCCAGATAGCTTTAGACTAATTTTTGACCTGAAAGACCAATAGCCTAACGAACCAAATTCCCAAGACAAAATTGGTCTAAAGCTATTTGGACAGAAAATTTTTTAGTTAACACATGAAAAAATAGAATTAAATAATTACCACCCGGCTCAAGCTATTTTCAATCCTACCACCCACGCAGATCCAGTTCGCGCACTAAATTTGGTTGGTGCGCGGACTGGGTTGGCGCACCAACTGGTGCTTTAACTGGGTTAGCGTACCAAAATTGGTGCAAAATGAGTGCTCAAACGGGGTGAAATGCACCGTAGAGCAGTAAAAATTTCGAAACAGTTGGTGCTCTAACCCAGTTAGAGCGTCAGTTGGTGCGCCAACCCAATCTGCACACCAATCTATTTTGGTACGCGAATTGGATCCGCGTGGGTGGTAGAATTGGAAAAATCTCAGCACGGGTGGTATTTATTTAATTTTAATTTTATTATATGGTAACTAAAAAAAATTCGGCTAGATAATTCCAATTACACACTCGAGCTCCCCAATGACCAGGGGTGCAAACCAATCGAAATTATGACGTCCGTACCTGAATTCGTATTTAAATTTTCATAGATTAAAATATATGAATAGTTGAATACAGATTATATGCGGATACTGATATAAATACAATTTCAGTTTCGGAAGTATATCGGGGTAATTATCCGTAATCGTATATTTTTTAGGAAGTCAAATCACATCCGTATTCTTATTTGTGGCTGTTTAATGTTTGATTCGTATTCGTATTCATATTAATTTAATATTTGTTCTATATATGTATCTTATATATGTATCTGTTTAATATTCAATCTTTATTCAAAAAATAAAAATAATTACAAATATATTTTTATTAATGTTCAATCCGTATTTGATCCATGCCCCCCCCCCCACCCCCCCTCAGGTATCTGAGGTGCAATTTAAAAAAGCAGACGACTCAGATTAATTTCAGTCGGACCAAATTTTATTTGATACCTTGAAATGCGTGTCAAGTTAAAAGAACGGTCCAAATGTATGACTTGCACCTCAAGTACCTGGAGTGATACGGATTCCAGGTGCATGACTAGCTAGAACTAAAAATCCAAGATGATATCTACACTTGTTAGTTGCAACCAAGTGGAAAAGGTTCTAGCCTCTGACAGTGATGGAAACGAAAGCTCGAATCATATAAAATTGGTTGTGTTTTATGGCAATGAAAGGACACCTTATATTCTTCGGAAAAAAATGTGCTGATTATCCCTTCTTACCGCAAGTATGTTTAACATTAAATGGCAACGTTGATCAATAGCTAAACCAAATATAAATAAACAAAGAAAAAAATATTAAAAGTATGCGTATATTCGTATTTTTAATCAATTTAAACTACATTTAAGAGTCTGGCTAGTATGACATCAGTGTCATTTCAGTCTATATAACAGCAACTCCAAAATCTATCGAATCGAATTCAAACGGTGAATCCAAACCGTTCAAACCGATTTATTTCATTAGTTGTGAGTTTATATTGAAAATTTATAATTTTTTGAATTTATTTAGTATCAAGTCAAGCTGTCAAATGTGTGAGTTTTTAAGTTAATTTTAATGCATTCATTTTTCAACATTTTTGACCACTTGATTTGATACTAAAATAACTCGAAAATATAAAAATTTTGCATGTAAATGCATCACTCATAAAGTAAATCGGTTTGAATTGTTTGGATTAGTCGTTTGAAGTCTATCTAATCAATTTTGTAATTAGTGTCATATGACATCGATGTCATACTAGCCGGATTCTACATTTAAGTCATACAATAATAAAAAACAACATATATCCTCTCGATATAATCATTTAAATCTGTATTGGTTTGTATGTGATAATTCATGTAATGTCCGACATAAAAGAATTCTCATTTTACGTACATGCATGCCAACTTATGATGAATCAAATTTAATATATTTTGCAACCAAATCAAGTCAAATGCATTTAAGACTCATTGTGTAGGTTAGTTAGGAAGAATATAATATTAACAAAAGATAACCTTCTCAAGATTCATCTAACTGTCCTTTTGTGGGAAAACTGAAACTGTCAATTGATTTATTTAGTACTTGCTCCTTTGCTTATCAAATTTGAAATTGGATTGCTAATTTTAATAATTTTAGTTTTTATTGTGAAATTGCAAGATTGATGGATTTAAAAGGCTTGTATATCTCTAAAGGATAAACCTGTGATTGAATTAATTATAGGTATAGTTTTATGGATGATTTGGTTGGAAAGAAATAGATTATGCTTTAGAGGTTCAAATTTACATTAAATTCAATTCATAATTGTCAAAATTATATCTCTAGTTTCATTTTGCTGTAAGAGTAGAGGAGAGAAAATATTTTTAAAACTTATTCTTCCATTTTGTATGAACTTTGATTAATTGAAACTTGAACTGTAGTCCTATATATGTTTGTAAGGTTGGTAGCTAAGTAGTTCTTTGAATTTCTAATCAGTAGTTGTAAAAACATTGAAGATAGATACCAGTTAACCAGTTGTTTGGTGTCTGATTTTTTGTATCTCTAGTTTTTAATTTTTAGGGGGAATTTCATGTATCCCCCTAAAAAACTTCAATATTACGTATTTCCCCCTCAAAAGTTTGTAATATCATATTTTACCCCCTCAAAATTGCAAAAACTCACATATTGTATCATATTTTACCCAATTTATCAACTTTTTCATTAATTTTAAATCTATCACCCATCTAAATTTATAATTCCCATTTTACCCTTATTACAATTAAAAGAAACTAAGCACAGCTCCCACACATCTCCCCACCACGTCTTTATAATTCTCATTTTGTCTTGGCTGTTTGCATCTTTGCATCTAAAATTATGTAATCAAAATGTTAAGCTCTCTGGTCAAGTGAATTCAATCTCTGACATTAATATTGAATAGTTACTCTGGGGAGTGTATCACACCATGATGTGGTCCATCTTACCAGTGAATTCGGACTTCTTATCTGGGTGAAACTCGAAGACTCTCTCAGAGCTATTGTATTTTTTTTAAAGTCTTTATATAAAATTAATGAATTATTGATACATATACACTACTTTCTTAGTATTTAATCACCAAATTTTTGGTCTTTTCTTTTATTTTGGAATCCAGAGAGAACCTTTGAGAATCTTCTATGAATCAGATTCCAACCAACAGAATGGCTTAGTTTTGTATTTACATCATGAGATGATCTGCCTGTATCTTTTTTATTTATTTAAAACCCGTAAGTATATATCATTGAAAACTAAAAGAGAACATAGTACATTGTTGTTACAACAAAATCCCTAGAAAAAGAAAATAACTATTTAACTACTGGTACTGGTAACGTAAATCTGACATTAAGCTAAGTAGCAAAAATCGTAAGGAAATAATTAATAATTAAAAGAGGTGATCTACCGTAATACCCCCAGTTGTTCAGATCTAACTATCTGTTGTAGATTCAAATATATTGGGGTTTAGGCACCTCTGTATCTCAACTAATCCTTAAAGACCGCATCAGTATTGTCTGCACGTATTGTCTGATTCTTTGTTCTTGCCCAATTCGCCATGTTATGTGGATCTTGTAGCGCCTCTCTTCTCGCATGTCGGAGTTTGAATCTGTCTGCTAACTTTTGGTGTTCCCTTACACATTTTGCCACCATTTCTGTCGCTTGCCAGGAAGGCGGATTGTGAGTATCCCTTGTTCTGACAGCTTATATGAGCACGTTGCAGGCTGAGAATATAGTGTCCCTGAGTTGAGATTCTTTCGCCTCCACCGGATTGCATTGCGCATTTACCAGTATTCTTGGTTGATCGTATGCCACCATCCCCACCCCCGCCTCCTATTTGTGTCCCATGAGACATCAATGAGTACTGTTATGGTGCCTTGTGGTATCTTGATTATTGCATTCGATAAGGTACGCTGTGGTAAGCCCTGCCTTCGTTCTAATACCTCCATTGCCCTTGCTCGCACCAGTATAGCTGAGGGTGTCGGTTTTGCTGCTGAAAAAGATAGCCTTGTTTCTAGCCTTCCATATACAACCATAGAACATTACAAAATAGTACAGTGAGTGTTTCAGCAGGCCGCTCTTGATTGCTCGAAAGAAACCTCCATATTTCAGTTTTAATTTGTACTTGAATGAAACTTGCCAAAGATTAAAAAAAGACAATAAGATAAATTAGTGGCTTAAACTTTTAATGGCTTTAAAAAAATTGAACAAGCAAAATTACATTAGTTATCTAAACAAACAATTTTGAAAGTTTAAGCCTATTTCAAGGGTTAGAAGCCTTAAATATTAGAACAGCAGGAACACAAAAAGAAAGAAAAAAAGACAAATAACCTTGAAAATTCTTATTTTTCAATTGATGCTTTACTGCTCTGTGATCAAAGTTTTAAAAATTGCAACACAAATTTGAGTTTTTAACCGGATAAGGATACTGCTCTATGATAACAAATTGAGTTGCCTAACTACTTCTAAACCTATTTATTATTCGAAACATACTCACTACTTCTAAACCTATTTAAATATTCAAAACATACTCATACTTCTAACCTATTGGCTGAAATTGAAATTAAAAAATCACTAAAATTAAAAAATCGTGCTTGAACTGAAATTGAGTTGAGTCCAAAACTCTGAAATCGCTGTTCAATTTGTGTATTCGGTTTGATTAACATACTCATACTCATTCAGTTGTTTTGAACTGAATACGTACACAAATGTTTATTCAAAGCACACAAATTGAGTTGCCTTTCAGTACCTAATTGAGCGGTAAGCGATTTGGCGCCAGGTTTTCTTTGGAGCGGTATTTTTTTTGCCGCCGTGGAATTCTTTGGAGTGGGAGACAAAGGAGGGAGGTTATAATTGTCATATTTTATTAATTAATATTGTTTAGTAAATTTTGAAGTATTAAATATTATTATTTTATTGTTTTTGGTTGAAGTTTTTGAGGATACATGAAACTCCTCCTAATTTTGGGGTATATGAAATCGGTGAGGCTGTTATACAAGTCAGATAATCACCAAAAACCAACAAGATATCATCTAATATTTTTTGTGTACGCGTGCTTAAATTATTTTTGCTTTACTAAAAAGTTAAGCCACATATTATGCAACTACTAGCAGGAATGCATCTACAGCATATTGCATATGTCTATTCAATTTTTTTACTATCGAGCCTGCATTTGAAGTCATATAATCATAAAAGCGAGGTAGATATCATCTAATATTATTATGTGCTTGCATGTGAGTTTGTTTGTGTAAATAAAACAAGACACATTAAATATTATGCAAAGAATTTAGCTCAAGTGGTTTGACAATATTTTGCGAACATCTGCAGATGCTTTTATCAATTGAGGCATTTTAATTTAAAATCATACAGTCACCATAATCGGTAAATATCCTTTATATGTTAAAGAAGAAAACAAAAATCATTTGGCTTTCCATCAATATCTTGAATGTTACATTTTCAGCCACAGGACAAAATGAAAATAGTTGGATTTCTTTGACAAGGAGACCAATGTTAAATAAGAAAAAGTCAAAAACAAAGGCTATACTCTTCAGTCTGTTCTCAACCAAAAGTTTGATAAAATCATAGAATGCCAGAAGTGTGGAAATACGATGCATGTCTACTGAACAATATTGATTTATTATGAGCAGTTGAGACATCTAGATTAAACTAGCTCCAAAAAACTAATTTCGAACAAAACGATCTCTCTTTACCTTAAAGTAGATCTGCAAAGCATTGACATAGCTGCTAAAAGAGGCCTAAGAGCTCATCTATTCAATATAACAGAACATAAACTGGATAAACTGGTGAAGAATAGAGAAATCAATCACTCATTATCATTGTTCATAATTCAGATGGTCAATAGCAATCCATGACAACTGCAGTTGTTGCCAACAAATATATATAAGCATTTTGAAAGAAAAGGGAAACATTAAAATGCATAAGAGAAGTACTTCAACAGTAAAATTTTGTCAAGTACTTCATATCCAAAGCTCATTTTCTCTCCAAATGGTAGGCTGTTTACACAAAAAAAAAATGTAACTAATCCGCTGATACAGATAACTCCCAAGTAAACCCGCTGTATAACTTATGAGCCCACCTGAGAAGAAAAGTAATTCAGTAATACAATAGTAAAAAATTATGACTGGAAAGGCAAAGATAAAGAGGACAAACAACAGCAAGCAGAGAAAGGTGAACTATACACAGTCATGGCCACAGTTGTTGACTTGGATTTTTCATGGACTTTTCATAATGGCAACATAAAAGTACAAAAATAAAAAGTCGAGAGTGGAAAAAGAAGGAAAACTTTTACCATAATCTTGCACTGCTTTTGACTGTACTATACAAGTCAGAATTTTCAGAATGTGAAATTGAGAGAAAAAAATCAATCACTTTCACCAGCAAACCTGGTAAGAAGTAGAAGAATGCAATTGCATAATCATAAAGAAGTACAAAGCATGTAATACGATCCAAGTTTCTCATAACTAATACCAGGTTACACTGGTATGGTCCCTAGCCCACACAACAGCAATACTGAAAGCACACTTTTATTTGGATAAATCAATTGGAGTTTCCTCACATTCCAGGACTGGTGCAAACTCAAATATCTTGAACCAGAATATCATGTGAACAATCAATTTCGAACACTAAAGGGACCTTCAAAAGGGTCCCTAGCCCACACAGAAAGATCCACTCTTTTCATCAGTTACAAATAGTGATTACTTCATTGAAAATCAAAAGGTACTGTTGTTAACTAGTCTTTCAGTCTGATTGTTTATTCTACTGGAATCATGAATAATGTTCTAATCAAATTCGGTTGGTTGGTCATATACATATATTAGTTTGTCAGTTTCTCATGGTTCATCATATGGCCGTAGTGAAAAAACCAATAATACTTATACAGAATTCTAAGTTCTCAGTATTGTAATGCCCATAGTGCCTTTTGCAAATGATAAAAGGTATATTTTTTTTTTCAATTTCTTGACAGCACTAGGGTTTTACTTTATTTAATTTATTCATTATTTTTTCTTTGGCAAATTACCTCCAAATACGATCCTATCAACAGTTTCCTGAGTTAAGGGAAAAAGGCAAACAAACCTTGATGGTTCACTGGATGAGCACGCCACATCAGACAGTTCATCAGGTACCAAGGATTTGTCTTTTGACATAACTACATTTTCAGTTGGTCGATGACTGGCTTCAGACATTCCAGAGGGTTCTTCCTGTATGTCCCTTAGCTGAGATTCGAGAAGTGTAAGGGATGCATCTAGCTTCAATATCTTTCTGTCCATATAATTTCATAACTTTCAGTTATGCAAGTGCTAAACAAAATAGTTGGATGAAACAATTTACTCGTAACAAAACTAAACAAGAAAGTGATTTTTCTGCCAGATAAACCTTTGCAAAATCAGGTCAATTATGGCATTTTTCTTAGCTTGGATATCTCGTACAGTCTGCCTGCCGTGACCCAATATACCCTTTTTTTTTTTACATTTCTTCAAAAGTTTGAAATCTCTGAGCTGAGCTTGAGATACAATTTTCTATATCGATTTGCTGGAAGTATTACCCAATGTGTTATTACTTGATCCAGGACAACACTTTGACCTGCATACCAGTAAAGTCACAGTTCTAATCCAGTGCCAGAGCCAGGTCTATACCAAAGAAGAGACCAAATAAACTCATATGCTTTGCATTGTGTTCTTACGTTACAAAAGCTAAGAACATTATCTAAGGTCAGGACAGGCCCCTTCCAATCCCTGCATATCTCCAAATCCAAAACCCACAGGAAATCTTCTTTCCCAATACCTTCCAATGATGGACTTCTGGTCAGAATAAGATAGTATATGACAGATGTTTGACAAAAAATATTAGTGAACAATTATTTCAGATTAGTTTATGGTACCAGCCTTGTTCAGTCCATAGCATTGTAATCAGATTGGGTTTTCATTTTTGTTTAATTTTCTGCATGATTTAGATTTGTCAAGAATTTCTGGGGGTAAAAAAATCACGAAATAGAATGTAGCCTACGTTCATGGCCCACGCCGTGGCAGACCAGTAGGGTTAGATACTGGTACAAACGGGTCAGTTTATCAGCATCGTATGAAATAAGCAAACCTGTGAACTAAACAAAGCTTGTCCTGGCATAGCGCAGAGAAGGAATTTAGAAACTGAGCAGCATTTGCCACGAAAATGTTCACCTTCAAAATCAGAACAAATCACGGTTTAGAAATTCGACCCCCAGTATTCGAACTTCTGAATTCCCATAACTTGTCTTCTTAGGACAATATTGAAATTTTTTAGGGGTACAAGTAAAACATTTCCTAGTAAGAAATTAAGAAGAGAGGATAAACGAACGAGATAGAGGGTTCGCTGGTCGGAGATGGATAGTGCCTCCGCCTCATTCTCGTCTTCTTCGTCGACAATTTTGTCTTGCTGAACTAAAAATGGCGACGGCACTTGAGATCTCCGGTGCTGCATCTACCGATTTTTTTACTGGAAGTATCCTGTTGCGCTTCGAGTTACGGATCGGAAGGGACGAAGTAATCAGATGAGTACGGATACCCTGAGGTAACTCAAATTTTGAGTTCAGATCCGAACCGTTCGATCAGAGCTCAAGCCAGATTGGCCGAGGTGGAATTGCACGGGGCTTCTTCAATATTCGTGTTAATGCATATCAGACGGTTCGGACTTAAAACTCAATATTTAAGTTACCTTAGGTGATTTGAATTCGTGATCAGAGGGGGACCAAAGCTTGACCGTAAGAATGAGATCTGAGTCATCCGTTTTAATCTGACACGAATCTCAAAGTGGACCCTATATTCCACATTGCGAGTCGGCCCAGTTTTACTGGGGTGAAAATGGGTCGGATAATATGAATCTGGCTAATATGCTACGCGTAGCATAGAGGGCCTCCGTGCTACGGCTTAATTTTTGAGTTTTCAAAATTCTAATGGTCGATCCGAACCGTTCAACATGATCTCCATATGAATATGTACTTGCAAACCAAATTTTACATTTTTTAGAATTTTTTTACTATTTATTAAGCCACTTTGAAAATTGCTGATCCAATGGTCCAGAAGATTTTACTGTTGTGTACAAATTACTGTTTTTTCAAAATGGCTTAATAAATAATAAAAAAATTCTAAAAAAATGTAAAATTTGGTTTGCAAGTACATATTCATATGGAGATCATGTTGAACGGTTCGGATCGACCGTTAGGATTTTGAAAACTCAAATATTGAGCCGTAGCACGGAGGCCTCTATGCTACGCGTAGCACCGTAGCCAAGTCCCGGATAATATATCCGTATCCGAAAATTAGATACGGATATTCAATATTTGTACAGTACGAATACATATATGATTTTGATTTTTAATTATCTATATCCGAATAGTAGATATATACCATATAGTTAATATATATTATGAAAATATTGATGTATATATCTACGGATATCTGATATCCAATCTGTATCCGTACGTATATCCGTATCCGTATCTGAAAAATAAAAACAGATACAGATATGGTTTTCACACCTCTGTTATGGCTTTTGCCAAACCAGAACCATTTCATGAGTAGTACCTTGTTGAAAGTTAATAGATCCGCTATTCCAAGGTATAATTAAATGACCTTTATCTATATGGGATCAAAATCAATAACTTCTCTTTTGAATAGATAACGTTCATAATTGTTTTAGCTACAGATCATATGCATAGGGAAATAAAATATACACTAGATCTTGATTGGCAGATTACTTTCTCTTTTTCCGTCTTTCGAATCCATAGAATATAAGTACGAAGGAAATAGATCTAAATTAGATCATACTAAAAGATTTGTGCACTTCCTTATTTGTTTTTGCTTTAATTACGTTACTTGTCAAATAAGAAAAAACGGGCTGGTTTTTATAAATATCCACTGGGTCGGGTTTTTTACGAAAAACCGGTCGGTCCGATTTTAATAACAGCGATAAATACTAGGAGGACAAAATTATAGGTTACCCCGAATTTCCTTTCCTACCCTTCATCGCGTCGCCTCTGGTAAATTGTTCGATTTCGATCCCATCCCCAACCAAAGAAGAGCGAAATCAGAAAATATAAAAGAATTGAAATCAGAAGCTCGAAGAATTTCCCTCGAATTATAAACCGTTGCCTCCTTCTATTTGAATTGCGAGGGAATTAGAGCGCGAGGGCTCTCTCTCCTCTCATGGCGGCATCGGTGGAGAATCCCGCTATCCACCCCTCGTCTGTGCCTCCATCGATTTCTTCTTCGTCTTCATCCGAAATTGTGATAGAGAAAACGAAGGTGTTGATCGGCGCGCTCAATTTGATCTCGCGAAACCTACCGCTTCCTCCAGATGTGTTCCGGGCTGTTTCAGAGATATACAATGGTCAAAATGAAGAAGAGGAGGGAGCAGATTCGGTATGTTGAATGGAAATTTTGTTTGTATACCCTAATCGTGCTACTTTCGACTAAGGTTTATATGATAACTGTTGCGAAGACAATTTTAGGGTTTTGAATTTCAGATTAGTTTGGGCGGTTCTGTTCCGTGATTTTTATTTTTACCCAAAAAAAAATATATTTTAATATAAATAACCAGGTTTTTAAAAGATTTTTATTTCTACCCAAAACGCTAGGAATATCAGCGTTCCGAATTAAAAATTCGGACCGCTAGGAATATTAGCGTTCCGAATTAAGAATTCGGAACGCTAATATTCCTAGCGGTCCGAATTCTTAATTCGGAACGCTAATATTCCTAGCGTTCCGAATTCATAATTCAAAACTACAGTCGCCAACCTTTTCATTTATTATTATATTAAATGGTAATTATTCACCGATAACCCTAAAGTTATTTTTATTACAAAGAATTATATTATAAAAACTTATCAATAATATAAAATTTCATTTATTATTTTATTAAATGGTAATTTTTCACCGATAACCCTAGAAATTTATTCACCGATAACCCTAGAAATTTATTCACCGATAACCCTAAAGTTATTTTTATTACAAAGAATTATATTATAAAAACTTATCAATAATATAAAATTTCATTTATTATTTTATTAAATGGTAATTTTTCACCGATAACCCTAAAGTTATTTTTATTACAAAGAATTATATTATAAAAACTTATCAATAATATAAAATTTCATTTATTATTTTATTAAAATTTCATTTATTATTTTATAATATAATTCTTTGTAATAAAAATAACTTTAGAGTTATCGGTGAACAAATTTCTAGGGTTATCGGTGAAAAATTACCATTTAATAAAATAATAAATGAAATTTTATATTATTGATAAGTTTTTATAATATAATTCTTTGTAATAAAAATAACTTTAGGGTTATCGGTGAAAAATTACCATTTAATAAAATAATAAATGAAATTTTATATTATTGATAAGTTTTTATAATATAATTCTTTGTAATAAAAATAACTTTAGGGTCATCGGTGAACAAATTTCTAGGGTTATCGGTGAAAAATTACCATTTAATAAAATAATAAATGAAATTTTATATTATTGATAAGTTTTTATAATATAATTCTTTGTAATAAAAATAACTTTAGGGTTATCGGTGAAAAATTATCATTTAATAAAATAATAAATGAAATTTTATATTATTGATAAGTTTTTATAATATAATTCTTTGTAATAAAAATAACTTTAGGGTTATCGGTGAACAAATTTCTAGGGTTATCGGTGAAAAATTACCATTTAATAAAATAATAAATGAAATTTTATATTATTGATAAGTTTTTATAATATAATTCTTTGTAATAAAAATAACTTTAGGGTTATCGGTGAATAAATTTCTAGGGTTATCGGTGAAAAATTATCATTTAATAAAATAATAAATAAAATTTTATATTATTGATAAGTTTTTATAATATAATTCTTTGTAATAAAAATAACTTTAGGGTTATCGGTGAATAAATTTCTAGGGTTATCGGTGAATAAATTTCTAGGGTTATCGGTGAAAAATTACAATTTAATAAAATAATAAATGAAATTTTATATTATTGATAAGTTTTTATAATATAATTCTTTGTAATAAAAATAACTTTAGGGTTATCGGTGAATAATTACCATTTAATATAATAATAAATGAAAAGGTTGGCGACTGTAGTTTTGAATTATGAATTCGGAACGCTAGGAATATTAGCGTTCCGAATTAAAAATTCGGACCGCTAGGAATATTAGCGTTCCGAATTAAGAATTCGGAACGCTAATATTCCTAGCGGTCCGAATTTTTAATTCGGAACGCTGATATTCCTAGCGTTTTGGGTAGAAATAAAAATCTTTTAAAAACCTGGTTATTTATATTAAAATATATTTTTTTTTGGGTAAAAATAAAAATCACGGGGTTCTGTTAGTTCTCCGAAATTAATTTCTGTTAGCGCTAATTACTTTCATCAGCCTGGTACATAACTTAATATTGCGAATTTTCATCTGCTGGTGAAGCTAAGTAGTTGTTTGTTTTCCATTTCGACAATTATGAGGTTTGCTAAGGTTTTTGTTCCATCTTAAATTTTCTCAGGCAATATACTTGGATTCTCTGTTTATTTTCCGCCCTTTGATCTGGTTGATATATTCCAAAAACATTATTAAGTTATCAAATGCTAAGAGTTAATTTTTGATGAATATTTCTTGTAATTAGATCTCTAATTTAGTAATTTTTTCAGGGAAAATATTTTGAAGTTACCCTCATCCCTCTGTATTTTCAGTATGACAGTTTGTACTTGTACAACTTAACTATTGGCAAATGAGTTTTAAACATATGGTTTTCATTGTGTTTGGTGTATTAAAATATATTAGATAATGAATTTGATACTTCTATTTTTCCTACAATTTGTGACATTATTTTCGGCTCAGAATGGGAGAAACAATCCAATCTCTCTTAGCATCTGTGATAAATTCAACATATCTGATTATTTGTAAATAGTCCCTACCTTAACTATAATTAGATAAACTTGTGAGTTATAAGCTTTTATCCTATATTGTTATCCAATTATACATAGATATTCATATTGTCATATTGTAAAAATAATTATTAATTTAACTTTGTTGTTATCTAGATACACACACAAATTCATATTGTCATCTTGTAAAATTAAATAGGAACTTCACTGTCTGATCATGTATTGTTGCTCATAATGAATTTTCAACTCATTTGTATATCCTGGTCCATGGAAAACTACTACTATCAATAACACAAATTGGAGGCCATCAAATTTCTTCTCCACTATTTTTTCTCGAAAGAATCTCTTATTTTCAACACTTCAAAACCCTCCCAACCCCACACAGATGTGATAAAAGGAAATTCACTTTGTTCATGCTGATGTTGCGTGGGTACTGATACAGTGGCATGTCTGTTTTTTTTGGGAAAGTTAATGTATTTTGCACTTTTCAGGAGTACGATGGTGCCTTGATGAAAGAGCTAGAGGCTGCAATCCAAAGCTTTCAACTACAAAACATACCTAGCTCTGAGCTGAAATCCCTAGAAGAGAGACGTTTTAGCAGCTGTATCCAGCATCGCCTAACAGAGCTTGAAGGTAGGCTACTTTTTGGGTTCTGTTTACAAGTGATAACTAGTACTGAGAGGCTTTACAATTTGTACTCATTTTATTGGGATATTTAGAAATAATACCTATAATAAACAAGATTATGCTAAAGAAGAATGACCAAATATTTTATCTTCCCATTAGTAAGAACCATTTCATAACTGTGTCCACGAAGCTCTATTTGATGCTGGAGACAAAATTTTGATTCAGTTGGGTTACCATCTTTCTTTTTCTCTCTTTATCTTTTGAAAAAGGCCTGATGAATGCTGGTTAGATAAATGTGCCTATATATCCAAGTTTACAAAATAATACTAGCTTAGATTAATGTGCGTATATATTTTTCTTAAAAGACCTCCACTATAAAAGTCCTATCTTATTAGCACCAGAAAATGGCCTCTGTTATACACTTCTAGTTTAAATTACCAAATTTTTAACTGTCAGGGTTATAATTAGTAAAGAACATCACAGTTCACGACTTCCTACGGAATGAGGAATGGTCTGGGTAGTGAGAGTCGGAATGACTACTGTTGTTGGAATGAAATGCTAATTATGGGAATAAAATATGATTTCCTGGAACATGGTCGATTCTAATGCCACACAAATGACACAAATTAAGATTAGGCTTGTTTACTGTTGTTTCGACTTGCTAGTCTTGGTCAATTGGTCCTGAAAATTACGCTTCTTTGGAAACGATAATACGAGTCTGCTAGGGCAAGGGCGGGGGGGGGGGGGGGGGGGGGGGGGGGGGGGGGGTGAGAGAGGAGGGATTGCAGTTCAGAAAGAGAAATTATTGCTTGTACTTCATTTTTTTTTGTACTCCAACGTGCTTTGAGCCTAAAGTGGGTCCCGGTACATTTTGTTGGTTGAGCCTGCTGGTACTACTTCCATAGGGAAAATGCTAAGAAATCTAGCCTTGGCGATGTATATACTCTTTTTGGCTGCTGAATTAGAGCTGCTAGAATTAGCAAACTTATTGACAGATTTTAATTTCTATAATTTGGCTATTTTGGTTGAACAAAATCAGTAGAACATGTATAATTTTCACATTTAGTAAATACTGATGTTACCTTTTCTACCAATCTCTGTTATTTTTGCTATATGTGCAATTTATACATTTTGTTAATGCCATTATTTTCTTTATCAGCTCTACCATCAAGCAGGGGTGAAGATATGCAAATGAAATGCTTGCTGGAACTATATGGCTTAAAGGTATGTACTAACTGGAGACAACATTTGGTAGAATTAGCAAAGTGACCCAATATTTTACCTCCTTTGTAATTAATATTGCAGCATATATTATAGCAACTAAAATCCAGCATTACTACATTTTTGTAAGGAGCTCCCAAAAGGCTCTGTTGACATAAAGATTCGTTGAGTATTAAATAATTAAAAAGGATTTCCTATGAGCTTAAGCATTTCAGAGCAATTGCTTGGTAAAAGCAGTACTAGTGCCAGTTCTCCATTGATGAATCAAATTCTCCAATTAACATTCTTGCACACAATGGATCAACATACAGACTAGCACTTGGAGGGGAACATTAAGAATAAAACCAAAAAAAAAATGAAAATATTCTTCATTTCCTTTTGTCTTTTTCTTTTTTCCTTTATTTGGAGAATGTCTGACACCCTGGATCTTTATACTGACCTATAAAACCTTGTCAGCCTGACTTCCTACACTCTGTGATACAACAAAATTCTCGATCATCTATTGCTTTAAGAGCAATCTGAGATGTGCATATAATGCAAACACTGAATATGAAAACCCTTTAAAAAGCTATTACTTAGTTGGCTGTTGAAAAACTTTGTATTGTGGGCTGTACTGCAATCAAGATAAATTATGGGATTTGACTTGCAAAGAAAAAGAAAGAGCCCTTTCTATATCATTTCTTGTTATTTACTACTTGTATGCAATTTTGCTGTGCACAGTTATTGGAGTTGCAGAAGAAGATCCGCACAGAGTTGAGTGGGGATTATTGGTTGACAGAGAAATGCAGGAACCCGGAGAGGCAGCTTTATGACTGGGGCATGATGCGCTTGCCATTTCCTCCCACTATTTTTGGCATTGGAGATCCAACCTTTGTGAATGAGGATGATCGCCAAAGGAGGAGAAGATATAATGAGGTTTGCTCAGACATTCTTCTCTCTTAAGAAACAATTTTTTGTGTGCACCTACAGTACATCAAAATTTCACACATGCCCTTGCACAGTGGCGGAACCAGAAATGATCGGTAGGGGGGGCCTAACTAGTTTCTCTCAAAATATCAGTTTTAGTTTCATGTTACACGATTAAATGATAAAAAAAATATTCAACAATTATCAATTGTCATAATATTTTACTTCTAAAATAAAATATTTAACAAAAATAAAAATTAGATTAAGTAACAAAGCACCTATTTGATGACTCGTTCTTCATGTCTTGAAGTCAAAACAAAACATCAAAACAACCTTCATAGAAAAAAAATAAAGAAACAATCTTACAATGAATCCATATCTCACAATCATAATGATTTTTAATTTTCAATTAGAAAACGTACCACTAATTACTAATTTGAGATAGTTGAATTTTTCGAGTCTTCATGTTTTGAAAACGCTGCAAAATCCTTTCATCAGGAATAGCAGCGAACTACTTTCAATTTCACTGCTTCTTGACGTATGTTTGTAATACTTCTCCATTCCTACAATTTTACAAAAAAGAAAAAGAAAAAGAAAACATGAACACAATTGATTTGCAATATGCTTCAAACAGAGTCAAAATTGACCTTACCATTTGCATTTGTTTTGCTATCTGCCATTGTAAATTTCTGAACTTATATTCAGAAGTAATGGTTTACTTTTAAAATATTAAATATATTGAATCGAGGCTTATTTTATGGGCTGGTGAAAATCTCAGAGACAATTTCAAGACTAATGGGTTCAGATTCCTTTATCAATTGTGTAATACTTCTCCATTCAAGCAAACAAAAGAGAGGGCATAGCCCTGATAAATCAAGAAAGGCAACAGCACAGGTGCACAGCCAGTACCAGTGCAAGCACAGCAAGCCAACAAGGCAACAAGCACAGTAGCACACAGAACATCTCAAATTCGGTACCAGTGCCAGCACAGCCAGTACGGCATCTCAAGAAATTCAACAAGGCACGAATAAAAATCAGAAAGGGTGTTCATAATTACCCGAATAGCTGTAAACCGCAAGAATGGCAGTGGGTCGGAGTCTCGGAGACGGGCGGAACTGCTGAAGAGGAAGACGGGGCTTCAGTGGGTGGGACCGTGGGAGTCTCGGAGAGGAAGACAAGCGGCTTCAGTGGGTCGGAGTCTCGGAGTCGGAGAGGAAGACAAGCGGGGTGCGGCCGTGCGGGGTGCCAGAGGCGGTGCGTAGAGGAAGGGGTGCGGACAGGGGTGCCAGAGGCGGTGCGGAGAGGGGTGCCAATTTTTTTTTTATTAAAGGGGGGGTGCATTTTTTCTGGGCTTAGGGGGGGCCAAGGCCCAGGCTGGCCCAGGCCTTGGTTCCGCCCCTGCCCCTGCACAATGGATATATTCTCACAAGCCCTTAAAGATCATGGAGTATTTCTTATTCCCTCTTCCTATTTCCTTAAAATTACCTGAAACGCCCCCTCCCCCTCCCCTTTTTTCTCCCTTGTTTTGGTTGAAGCAATTAATGAGATGGATGGTTAGTTTAGGCGTGTAATGATGGATGCAGGAGTGAGCTAATGTTCTTCATGTTTGTAGGCTTGTACTGTTGTACATAATGCTTTGTATATTTTTCAGGGATGTGCATGATATTTCTCACATGAGATACTTCCTTTGTTTTGCAGGGGCATCCGCCTTCTATTTAAAATTTGTTTAATGTTTTGAATTTTTTGAAGGCATCGATTAAAGTCATTATGTCTTTTTATTTTCTCCAGAGAATGTTGAGAATGGAGGAAGAGGAGAAGAACCAGGTAGAGATGAACAAGAGGAAGTTCTTTGCTGAAATCCTCAACATTGCACGTGAATTCCAGGCGCGGGAACAGGCTTCTTTTAAGAGGAGAAAACAAAGAAATGATGGGGTTCTGGTATCTATTAGAATTCAACTCCCTAGTTTCTTTATCATTCTGTTATGCAGCATTATCTGTACATGTATAGTGTTGTGTGTTTAAAACTAAAATGTACAGCTTTGTCTGTATTTCTATTGCAATCATTATTCTTGCTCTTGTAGTTTAACACAACTGATTTTCTTTTCTGGGTACAGTTTTGATTGATATGATAGCAGTATTTTGTTGCATATACTGATCGGTAGGTATCTTACTCGATTTTTTATGAGTTAAACTACCATGGGCTCATTGTCTGTTTCGTCAAACAGTAGGTGTTTAATTGAGGAATGTGGCTTTGTACTGCTCTGTTGAGGTCAAATTGAGGGATAGTGCATAGTTGACAGTAAAATGAGGCAAATTTGGGATGAAATGAAGCTTTATTGCACATGGTCAAATGTCACAATGTTGGGTTAGTTGAGCCATAATTACATAATTGAAGGGTGAAATGTAGAGTACAGTATCTCTTGGATTGTAGGATATAGTAATGGGTGGGTTTTGTGCAATCAGTGATATAGGATTGGCATTGTTGTTGCAAAAGTAGTCCCAAATCTTGGAACTAGGTAAGGGCAGTTTGGAGAACTGGGAGAAATCAGATAACTCTTACCACATTTCTGTTTTCCTGATCTGCCAATTGCCACTATATTGAGTCATCAGAACCTATATTACATCCACTGAGAAGCTATCTGATTTAATGTATCTAACTCGTATATTTCTGTGTGTCTTTCTCTCATTTAGTTGTGGCACTCACGGTCAAAGCAGAGGGTGAGCCAGTCAGAAAAGAAACGACTCCAATTGTTACAGAAGGATGACCAAGAGGCATATATGCGCATGGTGGAGGAGAGCAAGAACGAGCGCCTCAAGATGCTCCTTGGCAAGACCAACGACCTACTCGTTCGGCTCGGTGCTGCGGTCCAACGCCAGAAGGACGCAGAGCATGTATCAAAAAAGCCTGGCTCTACAGACCCTTCTTCTCAGGAAAAGGCAGATCCATTAGATGATGATGATGAAGAGGAGGATGAAGAGGAAGAGGATGTTACGGAGCTGAATGAGGAAGGAGAGAAGAGTAATGCTTGGCTTGATGGGCAGAGGCAGTACAATGCCACTGTTCATGCTATTGAAGAGAAGGTGATGTTGAATTCAATTTGCTCATGCTTGTATGGAATAGATAGCCAATTATTGATAGTTAGATGGTTGCAAATGGTTGGGGTGAGTTCTCACAATGTTAGGTGTCACACATTTCAGTCCTCAGGGAGGAGCAAAAAATAGATGAGTGGAAAACATATGGCAATTTAAAAAAAGACTTCATAAATGAATAATATAAACCCAAAAATATAATCATCGAAGACTTTAGTTTCACATAAAGTAGGTAATATTGGTTTTGTACTGTAGCTGTAATAGATCGAGAGACAACTGAAGAAAGATTCTATGCAGAATCACATGCATTGAGAATAAAAAAGCTATGTTTAAAACATTAGCCAAAGCTGGCAGAATGTGCACAAAATAAAACTGCAAAATAAAATATATAAAATTAAGAGATCATGTTGTTATAGTGTGGATTCTGTCACTAACTGGTTATGACCGTTAGAGGAACTTATTGTCCTCTATTTGACTGCATTCTTATTGGAGAAGTGCAAGTTGCAAGCTTAACTACTGCAGCTAATAGCCTAATAGGAGAAGCATTCTTTTTCTGGTACCACCTGAAATAGAAAAAACAGCACAGCAGTTAAATTTTACTGGGTCAAAGGTGGAAAATTTGTTCTTTACTTCTGTTTCTCAGTTTTTTTTTTTTCCTGTTTCTTTAGGTAACTGAGCAACCCAAAATGCTTCAGGGAGGACAATTAAGGGATTACCAGGTTGAAGGGCTTCAATGGATGCTCTCGCTATTTAATAACAATCTAAATGGAATCTTAGCTGATGAAATGGGTCTTGGGAAGACTATTCAAACCATAGCTCTGATTGCATACTTGATTGAGAACAAAGGTGTGACAGGGCCACACATGATAATAGCCCCCAAGGCCGTCTTACCAAATTGGGCCCATGAGTTCTCTACTTGGGCACCAAGGTTTGCCTTTATTTTTAAAATTCTGAAACAAATTTACTTACCTTGTTTTTGTATTTTTGTAAGCTTCCTTTCTTATTTTAACATTTGTCACTGGCAAGCTACTTATTTTATACATCCTAGTTTTGTCCCAATTAAGAGTTCATCCTAAATTTTTTTCTTACTTGCAAGGAAATTTTTTGTACTTCTAAAAAAAGAAAAAGAAACAAAGAAGAACCACTTCTATGTATGTAAATTTTTAAATGCGAAACATCATAGATACCTCATTAGTATGCAGAAAATTTGACTTTAATCCATTCTTGTTCCTCATCTTTTCAAATTTATCCTAGCAAACATTGTAAACCTTGAATTTGAACTTCAAATTCAATTTATCCTCGTAAGGTTTTCTCAGTAACAATTCTTTAATGGATCACTGTGTGAAAACTTAATTTGATGAATGTCTAAACAATCCATACAAAGAGTTGTGCTTCAGTCAAAACACAAATTGGGAGGAACATACTTTTTTTTTTTGAGTAAAGGTTGGAGTCAAGCCACCTAACTATTTAATATCCACAAGGGATCTCCCATCCGGGTTTCAAACATGCGACTTTCCATACAGAGGACATTGCCTTTGCAAGAATGGTTCTCGGAAGGAACATACTTTTTATTTGATTTTGTGCACATGAAATTTTTCCTTGTTTATCTGTAGAAAGACTAGTGAGATGAGTGGTTGCTCTGGGGGCATCTTGTGTATTATACTATTTCTTTCATATTTACAGGGATATGCATGGTGATTGTTACAGTGGATTATAAGCATTATATTTTTATATTTTGCTGTGGTTACACATAAAATTGCCCTTTCCTTTGTCCAGCCACAGCTCCAAGTCTTCTGTTCTTTTTCCGTATTTGATTTATGAAGAGTGAAACATTATTATAACATAAATTCGCTCAACGCATGCAGTGTCACAGCGGTCTTGTATGATGGCCGGCCAGAACAGAGAAAAGCAATAAGGGAAGAGTATTTTGGTGATGGTAAGTTCAGTGTTTTGCTGACACACTATGACCTCATAATGAAGGACAAGAAGTATCTGAACAAGGTTCACTGGTTCTATCTAATTGTCGATGAGGGTCACCGGTTGAAAAACCATGAGTGCGCTCTTGCACGCACCTTAGTTACCGGGTATGGTAGATTCTTCTATTTTCAATCTATCATGGATTAATTTAATTGTTACAAACATATGTAAATGGCTCCTGATTATTTTAGAACTTTCCTTTTATTCAATGTGGTCTTAAGCTTTAATTTGTTCAATTTGCCCCTATCTTTTGTAAGGTTGCAATAAAAATCCTGTTAAATTATCAAAAGGCATCTTATCAATGCCTCTAAACCTTATTATGAAAGATGGAGGCTAGTGGGTTTAGCTAGTAGGATATTTTAGTATTCAAAAGTTGTAGAAACTGACCACTGGCAAGACATTAGCTTTTTGAGTTGATTTGCAATTTATAAGATGAAAAATTGAATAAGACTGTACATCAATGTATTCTTCTCTCTTATCTGCTTTCTTTTTGGGCAACTTTTGGCTCAAAAGGTTATCTGATTCAAAATTATTGGGTTCAAGTTAATCTTGCCTTCCAAAAAGTAAGACCTGAAAGGACTTGAATTCGCATCCTCTGAGATATCTCAACTTTTGCGTGTTTTTTTTTGGAAAATATCAACTGTTCAAATACGTTTCGTACGAATCTCAAAGCACAAATAATACTGGCCCTCTTCGCTATCTCCGAATAGCGGACACGTCGGTCACGCAAAAGTTGAGATATCTCAGAGGATACGCACTCAAAGGACTTGACCCTTCACCACATAATAAGATTAAGCCATTTGAAAGCTTTAGGATCAATCTACTATGTCAAACACTTAACAGACTAGAATTCACCAAATGACAATTGTTTAGGAGTTACCGTGTTAATAAGAAAGGAAGCTTAGCAAACTAATATTTGTGACAAAAACTTCTTCTGTTGTAATTCTAACCAATGTGAAGACAGAATTGATGCAAACCAAAAGATAACAGGTCTAACTGAAACAAATCTTTTTGACCTGATTGATTCAAATGCTAAGAGTTCAGAAGCTAATTGTAAGGCCTGTCTCTTTGAAATGAATTGGGATACATCTTAGAGGAACCATCTGTTATTTGATAAGTTGAATTGATATTGATATGTCTACATATTTTACCTAACCATTTTCCAATATCTAATTTATCAGGTACAACATCCGGCGCAGGCTTCTATTGACCGGTACTCCAATACAAAACAGTCTCCAAGAGTTATGGTCCTTGCTCAACTTTCTATTACCCACCATTTTCAACTCAGTACAAAACTTTGAGGAGTGGTTCAACGCGCCATTTGCATGTGATGTTACTCTCACTGCTGAAGAGGAGCTTCTAATCATAAACCGCCTCCACCAAGTAAATATATATACGTACTTTTGTTTTGTTCTTGTGTTTATTTCTTATTGTCAATCTATGATTGCCATTTTACTGGAGTTAAACATTGGTACTTGTACATGAAAAGGATCTTTTGTTACTGTTTAGTTTCCCAAAATTTATAATCATGAATAAAGTTGTTTTCTTTTGTGGAACAAGACCAATCTATAGTTCCCTTTCAGCTTCTCTTTTATAAAAAAAATGTCTTTTTTAATCCTCTCAGGTCATTGAAATTTTATTGTATTAATTTGCAAGTTTTTAAACTACTTCTCAGGTCATCTTAAACACATGATTTATTATTTTCTTTTTTATGTTCAGGTGTTACGTCCCTTCCTACTGAGGAGGAAAAAGGACGAGGTGGAGAAGTTTCTCCCCGGAAAGACACAAGTAATACTAAAATCGGACCTATCTGCTTGGCAAAAGATCTACTATCGCCAGGTCACCAATATGGGCCGTGTTGGGCTCCAGGCTGGTAAATGTCCTTTTCAAATTCTTCTAAGAGACCAGTAAATCTAATTTTTGACTAAGTTTTAAAAGGACAGTAACATTGTAGTTGAATAACTTATTTTTCCAATGAAGGATCTTTGGCAATTTGCATGTATTAATCTTGTTTGTTCCGTTGTTTTGTCAATGCAACAAAATTAAGGGCCAGTAGTTGTTGAAGTCGCAGATGCAATATAACATAGCAATCGCCTCTCTTCATTTACCACTTGGCACTAAAACCATGTGTTACCATTATTTCATATATTTTATCGGATATCAGAAAGTCAGGGATTGTAAACCAAGCTTGTCAGAATTCATGCACTTTCGGAGTTTATTAGTGTTATGGTCACCACCACCTCTATACACTACTAGCTTTTCTTGACTTGAACGTATATGTATGCCATAAGTCATCACTAATTGTATTCATATTTTCGACTTTTATTTACACCAGGAATAAAGTCAAAGTCACTCCAAAACCTCTCAATGCAACTGCGAAAATGCTGCAACCATCCTTACCTCTTTGTCAATGATTACAACATGTGGCAGAAGGAGGAAATTGTGAGAGCATCAGGCAAGTTCGAGTTACTTGATCGGCTCCTTCCAAAACTCGAGAGAGCTGGCCACCGAGTTCTTCTTTTCTCCCAAATGACCCGCCTGATCGACGTACTTGAGATATACCTCCAGCTCTATGGCTTCAAGTACCTCAGGCTCGACGGCTCAACCAAGACTGAGGAGAGAGGCGTGCTGCTCAAGAAATTTAATGCACCAGATTCACCAGTCTTCATGTTTTTGCTGAGCACGCGGGCCGGCGGGTTGGGGTTGAATCTCCAGACAGCTGACACAGTAATTATTTTCGACAGTGACTGGAACCCGCAGATGGATCAGCAGGCTGAGGATCGAGCCCACAGGATTGGACAGAAGAAAGAGGTCAGGGTCTTTGTGCTGGTTAGTGTTGGGTCGATAGAGGAGGAGATTTTAGACCGTGCCAAGCAGAAAATGGGTATTGATGCCAAGGTTATTCAGGCCGGCCTGTTCAATACCACCTCCACCGGTAAAGGGTTTCTGGAACTTTGATTTGTTATTTCGTTAATTTAATTTTTAAATTCAGATTTGCTTATCTTCCTCTGTCAGTCACGCCATTTAAACTCTTGCTTACTGGTGAAGGAGAAGAAACTACTATATATTTTATCATTTAATATCCTATAAATTGGAGGATTGCTTTGATATAAATTAATGAAAAATATTTCGAGCTTGAAAACAGATGTTGCTTGTTTGCAGTCAGATTTGCATCATAAATTTTGTTGATTTTTTTTTGTAGAAAATTCCATGCTTTTTTCATTTCTAGGCAATACTCTTCTTAGACAAAGAACCTCATTTCTTTGCTTTTCTCTTTGTTTATTTTACAAATGCAGCAAAGGAGCGGAGAGCTATGTTGCAAGAAATTATGCAGAAGGGCACGAGCTCTTTAGGCACAGATGTACCGAGTGAACGCGAAATAAACCGTCTGGCAGCCCGAAATGAAGAAGAATACTGGCTTTTTGAGCAAATGGATGAAGAGAGGCGTCAAAGAGAGAGGTACTTCTATTCAATGGCTTACTCTTGAGTGTATTCTGTAAATTATACCTGATATTTTTTCCTTTAATTGCGAATAATACCAACCAATATATCAATATCTCATTTGCTATTAGATCTTTTTTTTTTTTCTATTTTACTATTAGCAACTAATACTTAGATTGTTGAGTGATACAAATTCCTTGAACCTAATGGATCTTTTCTCCTGAGCTCAAAATCGACTGAAATAAAAAATTATTAAAGCAACTTAGTATTTTTTCGCTTCATTTGAAGTTTGATCTCACTTTTGACAGTTCATGTTCTTGCTGTTGGTTCTTACAGCATGTTGGGTTTTATTTGTAAAACTGAGGCATGATGGATGTTATTATTTGCAAATAGCTTACATGATCAACTGCAAGGCCCACAACTTGTTGATTCTATACGGTTATGTTATATTCTTAACAGGTACCGCTCGCGGCTGATGGAAGACGATGAGGTGCCTGAATGGGTATTCCATGAGGACAACCCTGAATCCTCTTTAAAATCAAACCCAGATCCACTAAGCAATAGCAATCTAGTCCTTGGCAAGAGGCAGCGCAAGGAGGTGATCTACACTGACCTGTTGAGTGATGTGCAATGGATGAAAGCTGTAGAGGAAGGAGAGGATCTTAGCAAAATAAATAGTGTGGCCAGGGCTAGGCGGACCCCGTCGTCAGTGGCTCTAGCCTCTTCTGATGGAGAGAGGAATAGCGAGGGAAATAATGATGAGAATAGTGAGGGTGCTGGTGGTGAGAATTGGCCGTTTGCTTGGAGGACCCACAAGAAGAAACGGTCAAGCCATAGTTATTATGCAACTACACCTGATGGGAAATAAGCATCTAGTTGGTTTATATGTACTGTAGGGGTTATTTTTTTATGTACAGTAGGTTATTTTTTAATTTTTTTTTAAGTACGTTGGATAATTATGTATCTGAATTTGAACCGTATTGGCCATTTGTCCTGCAGAGGACGTATGATTAGATGTGATTGGTAATATTAATGTTATGTTTTGTTTAGGTTTTCATATTGCTTCACCGAAATGGTCGGAAAATGGTAAACGTCACTTGATTTCCTCATATACTGTATCATGTGAAAGAGACATCACAACAAAATACATTCAACACACTTCGCAATACGAGCAGAAAAACATTCAACAAATTCATCACATATTAATGTGTGCACATATTACCAACAAAAAATTAATCAAAATAAGATGTTTCAAATGCTACACCCATCTCAAATGTAAATTGCTAAGCAGCGCATAACTGCAACTATTGCACTCTATCAAATTAGATACCACCCCATCTTGTGAAAGTGGGCAAATGCGCCAAGCAATCATCACCACGATAGTTGCACGTGTGCCTATTTATGAACTTCGCATATGGAGAATGCCATCGCTTTTCTCCGAAATCTTCAGTATCACTTTCTTTTTGAGAACTAATATTTTCTCTTCGTCTTTTTCTTTTCTCAGTTGGTTTTTGCATTCAATCATGTGTTTGTCTTTAGCTTCTTCATTCGATCATTGCACTTTATGTTGATATCAATGAAAGCTCCTGTATATTACTCCGCACTTTTTTATCTCATCCAAGGCTCTGAATACAAAACTCAGATTATCTTCTCTGTTGGGATAGTCGATATAGTTAAAAGCACAAAAATTGAACAAGCAACTATACTTTATCAAATAGGCTCAGAAGCAAAGTCCGTAGGCACGGACCCCAACAACACCACATTCTTGAAAAGTTTTTTCTATAGGGTTTGAAATCGGTAAAGCATATATCTTGTCGATAGATAACATACTGGATGTAATTTCATTGGTGAAGTGTGTGGGAATCAGATTACTTGGGATTAGACTTAAGAGCGTATATCTCAGAATCCATAATCCGGATTCTTGTAAAACATAAATTTTTGAAAATTGCGAGATTTATGTAGTCATATTGTGTTAATTTTCTCTGATATCTCATTATAAAATTAATAATTATATACAAATATTAGAAGCAATTTTTTTCAAACTTTATTAGAACTAAAATAGATCTATTTGCTAACTTTTTTTATTTCTTTTTCATATATACAAAATATTATAGTTTGTATCATCCACATAATGTATACTTAAATATAATAAGTAACATATGCATGATAAGTCATGCAAAACATTCCTCTCTTTCTATCTACGTGTAAATTTTCTTTTGATGTTGATTTGTAACAAAAACTCGCAAAATATATTAATAGTAAATTTCAAAGTACTCTTGGGGGAAAGGGCATCCAAACTGATTAATGGGCTAGTACTAGTAGGTTTTGTTTTCAATATAAAGGATGGCTGGGACATTGAAGATTCTTTGTCCCTATATTGGTTTATTTATTCCAACCGCATGGGTTGAATAAAATTTGAAAAAGAGAAATTAAAATAAACCATTTCTTAGGTTTTAAACCTGTGTTGAATAATGACCATTCACTAATAAATTTACAACATACGCATGGTACTTCATATTTTTTTTTGTGTGCTCACTTAGCCCCTTTCCTAACGGGTTATCCTCATGGAATCCATATCCTCTGAGGTAACAAAATATTTATGTTTGGATCACGTCCGTCCGATCGGAATCCAGGCCAATCCAGTTCGAGGTGGAACGCACAAAGTCTCTTTAATAGTCGTGTGGAATCTGATTGGACGGTCCAAATCCAAACAAAAATATTTTGTTACCTTAGGTGATATGAATTCATCCTCATGCTCCTCTGGGCTCAAGTCTGACCTAGTTTAGTAAGTGGACGGAGAAAATTCTGAATACCTTTTCTTTTAATAAAAAAAATTATTCGCTTTTTTTTTATTAAATGACGTACACTCCAGCAGTCCAGTATCTTTTAGATGTTATTCTTCAAAATTTAAATATGTATGTTTCCGAAGAGATACGAAAGCTCGTACCATGCACTAAGTTCATGGTTCATAATTCTTCGCTTTCTCTAATATGTTCATCTTGAAAAACCCATCTATAATAGTGCTATAAATAACAATATCAGATTGTATATACCTCTATAAATCATGTCATGTAGCAACTCTGCCCTAATTCGGTTTCTCCTTCCTTACATTGTGTCTTTCCAGCCTTCCAGGTAGAATC
Organism: Carex littledalei; assembly: GCA_011114355.1. Taxonomy (NCBI): domain Eukaryota; kingdom Viridiplantae; phylum Streptophyta; class Magnoliopsida; order Poales; family Cyperaceae; genus Carex; species Carex littledalei. The sequence goes on along the minus strand of CM022084.1, from coordinate 1,338,669 downwards.
TTCTCCAACTTACGTAACACCACAACACACACACACACACACAAATCAAGTTTTTAAGATGGGCCTTGTTGGGCTCCAGGCTGGTAAATGCTTCTCAAGCTGAAATATATTTCTCTTTTCGATCTATATTGTACTTGGTTAAGAAATTTGGTATATAAATTCATTTATTTGCCATCCAATCTGCGACCGTGTTATCAGAGATAAATTCGAGACGTTTGCTCGGGGACGAACTTTAGGGATGGATAAGCGATTAACTCTGTAAGAAAAATATTCCAACACTTCATATGTAATAATGGATGAATTGTTATTTGGCAAGAGCTATGCAGATTGGACTGATGTAATTGTAATGACCTCCATGCAAAATATTCAAATTTGAATAACGTTTACTGACATCATGGATCACACTATTCAAGGAAGGAGAAAGCAGAGTTTCATGATGAATAAATATAATATAATTTATAAAAACAGATGTTAAAATTAGATTTTTTTTTATGTATAAAATGTTCAGAAATTTATGTCATGACGAAGTAAAAAAACTTTACGTCTTGTAATTAACATTTTGATATTTTAAATTACTATTTTATAAGATCTCTTAAATTATACGGTTAAGCATAATAAATATAGAGTTTTCGACGAATAATGTAGATTTTCGACGTAAATACAATATAATTCATAAATAAAAAATTTAAACAGAGCCGCTGCCGAAAAATAATGAGAGAATTAACATCTATTGGAGCGTGCGGAAATTTTTTAATTTTTCAATATTGTGGTTTCATTACTATAACCATTTATTTATTTATTTATATGGCGGCATAACATGATTGTGACCCATTACATGTATTAAATGCTGTGAAGTGCATAGGAGAGAGAAGTTTGATCTTTGTACTTTGCACATAATGTTACTTTTTGTTGTGTTGATCTTTGTACTTTGCACATAATGTTACTTTTTGTTGTGTGGTCCTACCAATTATAATATTGGATTTTTGACCACCACCGAATTAAGCAGCAACAAGGATTACTATAATATTATTTATCTTTGACCACGGTTGAAAATATTAATCTACTATGCTAAACACTTGACTAGAATTTACCAAATGACAATTGTTTAGGTGTCATTAATTAGATAGGAAGCTTAACAAACTAATATTTATGACAAACACTTCTTATTCTAACAAATGTGAAGACTGATCAATTGATGCAAACTAAAAGATAACAGGCCTAACTGAAACAAAATCCTATTGACCTGATTGATCAAAATACTAATTTAAAAGTTCAGGAGCTAATTGTAAGGCTTTTCTCTTTGAAATGAATTGGGAATCGTCTTAGATGAACATGTCTACATATTAATTTTACATATAACCATTTTTTTTTTTAGTTAGATGGCAAAACGCCTTCTAAAAAATTTATATTAAGAAAAAATATTTACAAAGTCACACAATTGCCCAGCCATAAGCCTATATATACGAGTCTGGCTAGTATAACATCAGTGTCATTTCAGTCTATATAACACCAACTCCAAAACCTATCAAATCGACTTCAAACGGTGAATCCAAATCGTTCAAACCCATCTACTTCATTAGTTGTACGTTTACATGTAAAATTTATAATTTTTTGAATTTATTTAGTATCAAGTCAAGCGGTCAAATGTGTGAGTTTTTAAGTTAATTTTAATACATTTATTTTTTAACATTTTTTACCGCTTGATTTGATACTAAAATAACTCGAAAATATAAAATATTTGCATGTAAACGCATCACTCATAAAGTAAATCGGTTTGAACGGTTTGAATTAGTCGTTTAAAGTTTATTCAATCAATTTTGAAGTTAGTGTCATATGACACAGATGTCATACTAGCCGGACTCTATATATACATACTATATATTGTTTTATTCTTGTATTTTTTTTTTCTTATTGTCATGTCAATCTATGCTTTCCATTTTACTGGATTTTTAGCATTGGTACTTTATCGTACCAGCTTGAAAGGGATCTTTTATTATTGTAAGTTTCCAAAAATTTATCATCATGAATGAAGTTGTTTTCTTTTGTGGAATAAGACCAATCTACAGTTTCATTTCAGCTTCTCTTGTATAAAATATTTTCTTTTTTAATCCTCTCAGGTCATTGAAACTTTCTTGTTTTAATTTGCAAGTTTTTTAAACTACTGCATGCTCAGGTTAATTTGACGTGAGCACTATCATAACACCTTAGGAATATAGAAAAGAGGATGATTCCAAACAAACTGAACAGCTCAATAATTTTGTTTTCACCACCTAACAGGCCATTCCAAGCATGATTTAATTCAAATAACACACACACACACACAATTGAATTGACAAATAACAAGACAGAAGCTATCTGAATAACCAAAAAGGAAGAAAAAAATATAATATGTATGCAAGCTAGTTAACTATATTTAGTGATCAATTGGCATCCCCATCACCACCAGGATCATCTTTTCTAACAATACCACAACCATTACATTCCCTCAAATTCGACACCGCCCCATCTTGCAAAGGAGGCAAAGGAGCCAGGTAGCCACCACAATCACAAATGTACCTCTCAAAGTATTCAGTATGCAGGAAATCGTCATCATCAATGTCCGACATCTCCAATTCCTCTTCCGCTTCCCCCACCTTTACTTCCTCTTCTTCATTATCTTCTTCAGCCTCTTCTTCTTCTACCTGGTTCTCCTTCAATTGACTCTCAAGTTTGCACCTGTTACACTCGCATTTAAACCCGTAATCCTCCATTAGCCTCCTCTGCCTCTCTCGATATCCTCTAGTAACACCAACATAACTTGTGCATATCTCGATCCCCTCTTTTATCTCATGCAAGGCCCTGAATATAAAATCGGTGTTATTTTCTCGGTGCAGGTCGTCAACGTAGTCAAACCGACATACATTGGGCAAACAATCGTGGTTGAGCATAGAAGACCAGAGGTACAGGCCATATGCACGGGCCCCAGCAACCCCGCAAACTTCAAATTTTGGATTCATGGGGATTACAAGTGCAAAAGAATTGTTCTTTTCCTTGGATATAAGAGAGGAGGTGGTTTCAGTAGAGAAATGCAAGGGAACAACGTTAGAAGGCAAAAGAGAAGATAGTTCAGAATGAAGAATTTCTATAGATTCATCAGAAAAGCGTGAATTGGAATGAAGGGAGAGCAACTGGAGGAGCGAACTGGAGGGGAGGGAATAGGCGGAGAGGAGGAACAGGAGATCGTCAGGCCAAGTGACGTTGCCAGAGATAAGAGAAGGCAGAGCATGGCAAAGGAGGGCAGGATGGGAGAGAAAGAGGCATCGGGCGGAGCAGAAGCGCGCCACGTGGCAGGATGGGCAACGGAACGGCTGGGATGGAAGGACGCGAAAGCAACGCGAGCAGAAGACGGGAAGGGAGGCGAGTGAGGAGGGGTAGACCACAAGAGGGGAGTCGACCAAGACGATCTGGCCCGGTTTGATCGGACCGGTGGTGATCAAGGCACGGCCCCGGTCCGGCTTCTCAACCAGACGAAGCAGTGGGGGTGCTGGTCCGATTGGGTTTGGGTTTGGTTGGTTCGACGACATTTGGTTTGGACTGGCGGTCGTCGGTCTGAGGAAGAAGCGAACAGGCAAGAAGCCTAGAAAAAAGAAGAGGTGCTATAAATTAGGAGGGGGCTGGTAGATCAGACGGCGCAGGATCTGCGCTGGAGAGAGACACGGACCTGATCTGTTGATTGATGCTATTATTGGATGATGGGATGGCGGGATTCGGCACTCTTCGCCATTGTACGAAATATATTGGATGGCTCCACGCAAGCGGCAAAGCTAATTAAAAGAATAATATATTGGATGGCTCCACCGCTCCACGCAAGCGGCAAAGCGGATCCGGTTTTTCTTTTATTAATTTTTGTGTCAAAACGATCATTTTCTTCGTAGGGATCTGAAAGTCGTTTGCCATTCCCCCGACATTTTTATTAATATCCAAAGTTTAATACAAATTAATAAATATACCCAGAGTCGCACCAATTATCGAAATATATCCAAGCCGGCCATTTTCTGGCCGGCTATGTACCCTCCCTAAGCCTGCCAGAAAATGGCCGGCTATGTTTCTTTTTTTTCTTTTTTTTTTTTAAGAGAGACACTATGAAAATCAAAATATTGAAATTTAACACTGAAAATTTGAAATTTTTTGTTTAATTATTTGTTATATTACTTCTTTTGATATAATTAGCATATTTATATTAAAATACGCTATATTAATTGAAATTATATTGAATAACACTATATTATGTTAAATTACGCTAAATTACATTACATTACATTACAATACGCTATATTAATTGAAATACGCTATATTATTTTTTATGTTGTGCTACTATTTTAATGTTGTAATATTTTCTGTTTAGCATTATCATGATAATTTATTTTGATCTGTAAAATATAAAAATAGTACCATAAAAGCACACATACACAAGAACCGAAATATAGGATAATCCAAATATACCAAACATAAATAGTATATCAAATATAAATAGTACAAAACTAGTAAAAATACAACTAAAACGGAGAGGGGGAATATCGCTGAGCCGGTACTCCGGCGTTCGCCCGGCGCGGCCAGCGCGGCCAGGCTCCGTCTCTCTCGGGCTCATCTGGGGCATCGGCAGACCTCAGTATCTGCTCGGCGGTATCCCAACTGGCATCGCCTGTGGAGACTGGTGGTACTGGCGGAGGTGTAGCGAAGATAGATGCGGCAAACTCACTCCCAAAGGCAGGCTGAGCATGAGACCCGCTACCACTAGCCTCTCTATCATGCGGCATCTCTGTGCCATATCGGGGTACCCTCGGTGCCGAGCTGAAATCCTCATCGAATACCCCGAAGTCCTGGAGACTGTACGAGAGGGACTCGTACTCAGAAGTATCGGACATCTCAGGTGGTGGCTGTGGCGGCATCTCTGCCGGACCCTGCAATCATACACATAATTTATTAAATTTGATCTGAATGAAGAAATTTATTAAAACATCTAGCTGATATTGAAGTATGACATACCTGAGGCTGCACCGGACGTCCATGCTCGTCGTACCATGCCGTCCACCCAACGTCGGACAATACCCAACGGTGGTAGTCCCACTCTGGATGTGAATCGGGGGAAGATGGCATATCATCTAACAGAACCGGGCTCCGATCGGGCTCATGCGGATCTATCTCACGCCAGTTGATGTTCTCTCTGGCGTCCCGCAGCATACCGATGATCTTTCCACCGTGCCCGGCATCCTCCACTGTATTCGCATTCTTCTTGAGGGTGCGGTACCCAAGCAGTCTCCAGTTCTTCTTTCCCAGCATGCGGATCCCATGCCCGCACTCCTTGATCGCTGACAAAAGCTGAAAAAAACTTAACATGTCAGATCAAACCTTGATGTATTACTAAGTTAGACCAAAACTATGTGGTTTTAGGTGCTTTACCTGGCGAGCCCATCCACGACCGGTGGGATGGTAACCATCATCCATCTGGATCCTGTCGCGGAGATGGGCACCGTAATCACCCTGCAGATAGACACTCGCCATGCAGACCTGCGTGTACCATACATCGTACCTCAACTGGGGATCTCCCTGGGTCTGCTGAATCCCATCTGGCAACTGATAGAGGTCTGCATACTGAGGAGCCAGGGCCGTCCGGTAGTATGCCTCAAAATGGGTGCTCCAGTCCTTATCCAGCCGCGCTCGGTGGGTAACGCTGTAAAGAAGACGTTAGTTGCAATAAAAAACTATCAAGTAATATGATTTATTTAATAAATACAATAGACTACGACTTACTGGTGCTCGTCTCTGTGCGTGTAACTCGGCAAATATGGGTCTGCAGGAATCAACGCCGCTCGACCAAACTGTCGGAGCACCCGATCTGGGTAGTGGTGCTCCACTGTCCAGAAATGTATGAGCGGACCTCGGTAGAACCACATCTCCTGCTCCTGCTCGTCAGTCACACTGCCCGGCAAGAGGAACTCCTCGTACAACTCTCTGTACGGCGTCCACTCAACAAGAGGCTCAGGCAAACTCTGAAGCTCTGACCGGACTGTCCTGATCCCAACGGTAGCACCGTGGGTCCGATCCTGGTAGCGGTGGAACCCGTGCCACTTCTTGGCGTATGCCGGGCAGTGAAACACATCTGGCTCTCCCCAATCCGGCGCCTCATTGGGGATAGGACGGCCCACTGGTAGACGTGACCACGACCAGTGCTGAAGCAGGAGTACCGGCCCGTACATCTGCTTCGCCGTCGGCTTCATTTTCAAGAAAATTACGCGTCAGTGTATTTTGATGGATTGATTGATTAAATAATTTACACTAAAATAAGAGTTGGTGACTTACCTCACTACTGCGACACAGGTTTGAGTACAGATGCGCCAGGACAGCTCCACCCCAGTTGTACGACGACGGCCGCTCAATGCCCATCAGCAACGGGAGATACATCATCGGCACCTGATCACCGCTGGAATCAGGAAACATGACAGAACCAAAAAGGTCCATCACGTAGCCGCGTGTATATCTGCAATACAAAACATATAAAAATTCTAATAGAATCATCGTATTATATCACAATTAGTAGAAACAAGTTATAAAATTTACCTCACAATCTCCTGCTCGGTGGAATCTGCCGAAAGACCCGCGATGAAGTGCTGCCGTAACCTCGTCATCCGCAGATGAAATTTGGACCTCCCTCGGTCCCCAATGATATACTCCGGGTCAGCTCCCAACAACTCCTCGACATAACCTGCGAAGCTGGTGCTGTCAGAGACGCCGCCGACGGGTGTGCCACGGATAGCCAAACCCCAGAGAGCACTCACATCCTGGAGAGTCACTGTCATCTCTCCGAAAGGCATGTGAAACGTGTGCGTCTCGGGACGCCATCGCTCCACCAGTCCGGCGATGAGAGATGCATTGATGATGCTCTTCTCTGTGCGCACGATGTCCACAACGTGGTGGAGACCCAGGTTGAAGAGGTACGGCCGCATCACCTCGAAGTACCTCATGTGAACGCATCTCAACTTCACATCTAGAAGATCCGTGTCCTGCGTTGAAAAATGTAATCCGCATGGTGACAACATAATAAATTTAAATCCAACAAAATTTAATGAAAATATAAGAAAATGAACGTACCTCACGAGAAGCCAGTGAGACTCGGTGCTCGCTGTGGGGAATCCACAGGAGAGGACTGATGTGCTCCGTGCTGCTAGTACTGATCGGCTCGTCCACTAATGGACGCTGGGTAGGCCGTGCTCTAGGCATCCTGATATCTAAAATAACCTAAATTCGGTGAAATTACGCTTGATCACCATAATTATGGTAAAAAAGGCCCTAAAAATTGGTTATCTGTGCTAATTACACTAAATTACGCTTAATCAGTCTAATTATGGTAAAAAAGACCAAAATACTCTAAAAATTGGTCAACCGTGCTAATTTCGGCAAAATTACGCATAATCAGCCTAATTATGGTAAAAAAGGCCAAAATACCCTAAAAATTGGTTATCTGTGCTAATTACACTAAATTACGCTTAATCAGTCTAATTATGGTAAAAAAGACCAAAATACCCTAAAAATTGGTCAAACGTGCTAATTTCGGCAAAATTATGCATAATCAGCCTAATTATGGTAAAAAAGGCCAAAATACCCTAAAAATTGGTTATCTGTGCTAATTACACTAAATTACGCTTAATCAGTCTAATTATGGTAAAAAGACCAAAATACCCTAAAAATTGGTCAAACGTGCTAATTTCGGTAAAATTACGCTTAATCGGCATAATTAGGGTAAAAAAACCAAAATACCATAAATATTGGTCAATTGTGCTAATTACACTAAATATTAGTTAACTTAGCTAATTACACTAAATTACAACAACATAATCTAAATTATAACACCTAAAACCCTAAACCCTAAAATAAATAAATTAAAAATTAAATTAGATAAAAAAAAAATTACCTCAAAGAAGAAGAGAGAATTCGGAATTGGGTTGGGATGAGAGAATTGTGAGAGGAGAGAGAGAAAAAAGGGTATATATAGGGGTTAAAACGAAAAAAAAAAAAAAAAAAAAGGAACATAGCCGGCCATTTTCTGGCCGGCTTAGGGAGGGTACATAGCCGGCCAGAAAATGGCCGGCTTGGGTATATTTCGATAATTGGTGCGACTCTGGGTATATTTATTAATTTGTATTAAACTTTGGATATTAATAAAAATGTCGGGCCATTCCGTGACTAGATGCCCAAATAAAAAAGTATTTGTTAATTGTGAGAATTGTTGATTTCAGAATTTAATTTATAAGGATAGGTTTTAGAATTTGATCTAGTATAATTTATAAGATTTTTTTTAATTAGCTTAACGAATAAGGTACAGGTGAAAAAAATTCATTAACTTATCGGATAATAATATGAATAAGAATTATTGTGTATCTTATTATCCTATAAATTAATTGATTAATACAATAATATAAAATTATGTATGATAACTTTTTGTTACTAATTAACTATATTATTATTATTGTGATGATGAAATTGATTTATATACAATATTATTATATTATTCTTTTACTTAGCAACTTATGAGAGATTGATGTATATAAATTTTATACAGTTTAAATATATTTTTAAAGTAACAAATTTATTTGCTAAATTATTTTTAGATTATACAGGTTATCAGTTTATTGTATAATTATTCTTAATTTTATATAGTACCCGTTAAATTTAGCAAGTAGAATTAGAATATGAATAAACTAATACTTGACAAATAAAAATATAATATAAATAAAATTAATTTAAACAGATAAGAATACCAAAAAACACCTACAACGAGCCAATTTTGACCATCAGCTTTTCTAAGAAATGAAAATAAAAGTGCAGTCCCATAATTGTGCTTTCCACTACTTAATTAGCATTTCAATTTGATTTAATTAAATGATCATATAGGAACAATAAACAGCTAGTGACAAAACAAATGTAATCTGAACTAACAAAATGAATGAAAGAGGAAAAAAAGAAACAAATGGGGGAAAGTTCTTTGCCACAATGCAAATGATGCCTCCTAAAAAGTATGTGAGCAGTGCTTGAACTCCTAAGAAATCTGATATGAAAATCCCATTTGTTAATCACTTCATTCTTATTGCCTGAAAGGAACAAATAAAACAACTAAAATAAATAACAATCCATGAGTTAAAAAAAATAAATAACAATCCATGAGTTAAAAAAAAAGGGCTATGCTACAATGGAGGGGCACAATATGCACAATGAGTCATACTTGGTTTTCTTTAGAGAATCCCATAGGAATACAATGTGGTATACAAAATATGAAATTGGGTACCATATAAGAATAGGTACTGGTACAAGCACCAATAATCCTTCTCAGACAACACAAGCAAAGTATCAGCAAGTAACAGCAACTCAAACATCAGATTTTCACAACATTGCTGGTACATTACTGGTACACCTAGTACCAACTATCTAAGATCAGTAATATACAAAATTGGAAATACGCATGTGTGAGAGAGATTCTTACTCACAATTAAACACCTCCGGTATTGCCAAACTCATCTTTTCTCACTGTACCACACAGATTGCACTCCACCATATCTGACGACACACCTGCATGCAAAGGCGGCAAAGGTGCAAGGGTCCCACCACACTCACAAACATACCTCAAAAAGAAGTACTGGTGCGGGAAATCCTCATCATCCTCTTCTCCATTCCCCTCCATCATCTCCATTTCCCCTTCCCCATCCTCTTCTCCCTCTATCTCCTCCATTTCCTCCCCTCCATTCTCGTCTCCAGCAACTTCTTCATCTCCCTGGTTTTCCTTCCATCGACTCTCAATATTGCACCTATCACACTCACATTTAAACCCGTAATCGTCCATTAGCATTTTTTGCCTTTCTCTGTACCCCCTGGTCACACAAACGTAGCTTATGCATACCTCGCTACCCTCTGCTATATCATGCAAAGCCCTGAATGTAAAATCGGTGTTGTTCTCCCGATTTGGGTCATCAATATAGTCAAACCGGCATGCATTGGGCAGGCAATCATGGTTGAAAAGTGAAGCTGAGAGATAGATCCCATACGCACGGACCCCAGTGACCTCACCATCTCCATTTTTGGAGCTAATCGGGTTCATCAGGCAAAAAGAATTAACCTTTTCCTTCGATACAAGAGCAGCTGTGGTTTCAGGAGAGAAATGCATGGGAATGAGGTTTGGAGGGATGAGAGAACAGAGCTGGGAATGGAGGATTTGGGTTGATTCGTTGGGGAAAGGTGAATTGGAATGGAGAGAGAGCAACTGGAGGATCGAACTGGAGGGGAGAGAATAGGCAGAGAGGAGGAACAGGAGATCAGGTGACGAGGAAGGCACGGACAATAGACGAGACAGAGCGTGGCACAAGAGGGGAGGGTGGGAGAGAGAGAGGCATCGGGCGGAGCAGAAGAGCGCCACGTGGCAGGAAGGGCAAGGGAGCGGCTGAGATGGGAGGACACGGAAGCAGCGGGAGCAGAAGGAAGGGAGGGAGGAGAGAGAGGAGGGGTAGAGGAGGAGAGGCGAGTCGCATAAGATGATCTGGCCCGGTTTGATCGGACCGGAAGCTACTAAAGACCGGCCCCGGCCTGTTATCTCGACCGGACGGACAAGTGGAGGTAGAGGTCCGGTTGGGTTTGGTTGAGACGAAGACATTTTATTCTGCTTGTGGCTGGCGGTAGGCCGTCGGTGGTCGGAGAGAAGTAAGGAGGAAAGGGTTTTTGAGATGGTGGGTTTTGCGAGGATGGTGGGGGCTAGGGTTTTAGGAGTTATACGCTGTAGACCCTGGAAGTTCTCTAATTACGGATTCAAGGTAATTAACGGCATATTTTGTAACAATCATGAATCATCCCAATTTTTAAGAAAAATTAAAGAAAAAGCCAATAGAATTTTGAACTCCAAAAAATATTAATAATTTTATATATCATGGTATTTTGCAAAGCGTTGATCAGTTTGTATTGATCTGTATTTCTATTTTCAAAGTCTAAGCGATCGATTCGAACTTCTCAACATGATGTTCATACGAAAATGTACTTGCAGACAAAATTTTATAATTTTTAGAAAATAATTTACTACTTTTATTAAAAAGATAGAAAATCACTATTTTTAGATAGTTCAAAATTTTTAGCTCGAGTAATTTTTTATCTATCTAAAAAATAGTAAAAAAGTTTGAAAAAATATAAAAAAAAATCTCCAAATACATCTTTATATGGATATCATTTTGAATAGTTTAATCAATTGTTTCAAATTCTTAAACAGATATATCAGTCCATAGCATGGACCGTTCCAGACTTTGCAAAGTACGATAGTCTCACTCATTTTATAAAGAATAAATATTAATATGAAGAATAGAACTAGGGTGTTCTTAAGTTCACCGAACTCCTTTGTGAACTTAACTCTAAAACCTATCAGATTGGCTTCAAATGACAAATTCAATCCATTGAAACCGATCTACCTTACGAGTGATACGTCTAAATGCAAAAAAATCTAAATTTTCAAATTAATTTTGTATAGAATCAAGTGATAAAAAAATGTTCAAAAATAAATGTATTAAAATTAATTTATAAACTTTTTAATTTTGACCGATTGACTCTACACAAAATTATTTCAAAATTTTAAATTTTTTGCATGTAGACACATCACTCATAAGGAAGATCAATTTCAATAGTTTGAATTCATCATTTGAAGTCATTTCGATAGATTTTAGAATTAAATTCACAAAGAGACTTTATGAACTTAAGAACACCCTCGTTTACTCTAATATGAAACCATAAATATATCACAAAATGACCATTATTGATATTAGAACTATTTTTAACAAGATTATTATTCGATATCACAAGTTGTTCGATTATTTTGTACTAAACGGTTTTAATTTCTATATTTAAGAGATGTAATCCTGCAAAAACCCCAAAATAGAGAGAACGGACATACACCGCGTCCACCCACCGAATTTTTCTTACTAGGGTTTCATTGACTATAAATGATCCGCAACCCCAATCTCTAAAATTGTATGTGCGGCGCCGCTTACCCTTCCAAAGAAAAAAGAGAAAAATGCCTCCGTAGTATTAGCAATTACAAGTATCTTATTCGTTGATCTATTTTTTGTTTTTTCTTTGGATTTCTAGTTCTTGATGAATTGATCTTTGTTGTAATTTATTGCTAATGGGTATGTTCTATGATGATTCAAAATTTATAACTTTCGTTCTTCCGAGGGTGTTGAATTTATTCCACCTATGCGGATTATAAATGGAGACCTGAACTGAGTTCCATCCCTATCTAAATTTTTTCGTAATACTTAATCGACTCACATTTTAATATAAAATTTTGAATTTGTTTTCGGTTTTTAATTGGGGGTACCTCGTTTTCAATTGAAATTTGATATTGTTTGTCCGTGATGATCAAAAATGAAAACTTTCGTTCTACTGAAGCGTTATCGCGTTGTGGAATTTTCATGGAGACCTGAACTGAGACGAACATATAAATTCCTCATTTTTTTTTTAAATTTTGTTGCTGTTCCCTGTGAAGATTGATATTAAAGTAGTGGTCTGATATTTAATTTTGATGAAATAAATTTCAATGCTGAGGGATGCTATTCAGAGCTTGATTTGGCCAATTTATCTTTTTACCAGTATTCTGATTCGTTTTAATTTATGTTTTGATAAAATGCTTATCCCTGTGATTGATTCAACATTTTTGTTTCAGCCTTGTCTTAGAATATTGCTGCTGAAATCATGTATTATTTTCTGAGGGATTTGACATTAACTGATTACTATTTTCATTGTTTTCTGATTTAAATTTTTGTTATGGAATAACTGCACAATTTCGTTTTCGATCGACAATTTTGTTCTTGGAATTTAATTTAAATTATATTAGAGTTGAGGTGTTTGACGGCGTAGTCCAACAATTTAATTTTGAGTAACAACAAAATTAACAAAAACCCTAGCAACTCCACCGAAAAAATAGTAACAATGTACTTGTAAATTTATGAATTTACTTTAAGAAAAACACTCGGTCAATTGGCTTGGTTCTGTACCGTTTTGTTACCATTTCAGCAAGCTCCTGTGCCTACACAAACCGCTACCCAAACCATGTTTGGTCCGTACAACCAGATCAGTGAAGTGCAATACAAGTAACAGCTATAAAAAGCTTATTTTGCAACTATCTACCATAGTATTGTAGTACTGATATTTTTACCTGACTGGCTAAGCACCGGTCTAAACTACAGGTACAGAACTAACCAGCAAATTGAAAAAAACATAGTATAACAAAACAAAAACCAATTCATGCAAAATACCAAACTGGGGCAGCAACACAGCTGGCATATCATGCAAAATTTACAAATTAGTCCTCATTTCCTTACGAAATTGATTCAGATCCATTTCTCCTGCAATAGAGATCTAAGCTCATTGCAGTTGTGAATCACAGGTCCCCTTTTGCTTGGAGTGACAAAATTGATACAAAGAAATTTGTTGACAGTTTCATGTTAATGAAGCATCCTACAAAAATATTTGTATGCTGCTTAAAAAATATCAATTTAAACAATATTCACATTTTTGCATCTCTATCACACACAGTTAAGCTTATTAAGAAAAACTGAGCCTGCAACAAAGCACAAACTTAGATCTTAATTTCAAAATTGCATAAAAAAGGAACCAGCTGCGATGATCATCCAATTCCTGGTAAGTTAACTATGTTTCTAATGTATAGTTGCTCAATTCTTTTCTAATGTATAGTTAACTATTTATTAAAACAGATTAAGAAGCAACCAAAGAGAAGACAATGTATAATACTCATTATCACACTACAAAATCAAAATAAAATAATCTGAAAACGAGTATAAATACAGCCATCACACAGTTACCAAACATGAATCATTCCACAAATTACTACACTATGAGGAAATGATTTTCATCTCATGTCTGATTTTCAGATGTGTTTTGTAAACACGCTTCACTTGCTCGATAATGTCATCCTTAATTTTATCATTCTTCCTGCCATTAATCTCCATTATGTGAACGTTGTTCCCGGCCAATCCAAGGCTAATCTCCATCTTGTCATGACCTGGCTGTGACTACATTGAAAATTTAATTAAGAGTTAGTTAGTTCATTCAACAAGGGCTCATAACTCATCCCTTAAAAATCTTCTATTGGTGCAACCAACAGGTTCTATCTGGTAAGAGAGTTAGTTGCGCTCAACAAGGGCCCCTATGTTGAAACTTTAAAACTTGTAGGTTTTGGGAAGTTTCCAATGGTGTATTTGGTAAGAGAAGTTTTTTCAACAAGGGGGCTTCAAGATGAAAGTTGGAACCTTTGGAAATCAGTCAGTCTGTAAAAGTATTTATTTATTAATAAAACTAACCAACACTGGCTCTTTTCTTGCAATCCAAATATTCATCCAGGTTGAACTTGAATCCCACTCCAGTATTTGTAGGGATTGATTTCATTGAAGAGTTTCAGACAGATCTGGACCGTCTATTCAAAATTAAATGGACAAATGGGGATAATAATACAGTTAGGGTTAGGGTGCATATAGACCATCCAATCTAAAATTGACGGTCCAGATCTTTCTCGGTCTTTCTAATAAATTTATGAAATTGGAGAGAGATTCCTTATTCCTTTCCTGCCAAAAAAAATTATATATATTCCTAATATAGCAAAATTAGCAAGCATTTCACAAGGAACATAACATCTCTAGCTATAATTATATAGTACTTTTCTAGTCATCACTAGAATCAGAGTTAACAATTTAAATATAGATAATACAAGTTGGTCTACACAGAACTCCAAACCACATAATTTTGCTCTTTATTGTGACTCTAAAACACCACAGATGGATGCATGAAGTCTATCCAATTATAAAACTAGGTACAGACTGGGAGAGATTTCCTTAATTTTCCAATCAATAATAACATGCTTACGTGCGTGTTAAAAATTCTAAAGACTTTGATATATATTAAGTATGTACAAGAGATTCTTTCTTGCCCATTGAATCTTGGTTCTCAGAATAATTGAAATGATAGATAATCTGAATTTGATAGTTACTTATTATTAAAACTTTATTGACAGAAAAATGCAATTTTAAAAAAGATAACCTATATATCCTTTTTTTTTCTTGAGAACCAATAAAATTAGATGTTTGTTTATGTATAAAAAAATGCATGGACCAAAACAATTACACATTTATCAATCCTACAATTACTCCTACTTCACAATAGCAATAAATAAGAACATATATAACATTGAAAAATCACAACAAAACTGAGACTCAAAATAGGAATGAAGAAACTATGTTAGCACCAACTGTATTTTGCAAGAATGCTGCAGTTAAGACTCAAGTTGTTCTTAGTTAAAATCATGAGCTTATCCCCACTACATCCTGCAAACCTATCACATACATACCTGGCGGTGGCGATGGAGCAGAGTCAGCTTTTCAAGGTTACGTGCATGGAAGAGGAAACGTTCTACCACATCAAACTCATCACTCATGCACCATTCTCCAATTTTCAATGTCTTTAAATTATTGAAGGTTGGAAATTTAGTTGTTTCTTCCTCCAATACATCCTTCATTTGCAAATAAAAATTTAGAAATTGAGTTTGCAAGTAACTAATAGCAATACAAGAATCCAATAAGTAACAAAAATTAGCATAGAAACTAAGTTACAAATAATAATCATACCAAGACACCCGATTCAGGCAGCATTAACTCAAGATAGGTTGCATTTGAAAGACCCGTCAGAAAGTCCTCATTGGCAAACTCATGGTAATGGATGCACGCTTTTACAAGAGACTCCAGTTTTTTGAACTTTATGCTTCCCAGTGACCAAGAATGTACCTCTAAGTACAGCAGATTCGGGGTTGAAATTGATATGTCAGGAGGAGTTGTTCTTCCATTGTGATAGCCGTTAAGTACCAGACGCTTCAAAGTGCCAGAAGATATGTCACAGGTATTGAAATGGCAGTTGGATAGAACCATTTCTTCTAAAGCAGGCAACCCTGACAGCTTTTGCATTACCTCATCTTCAATACGTATGGAATGAAGGGTTACTTTCTTGAGGCAGGGAAGGTTTACAGACGTCGGGCTTATAGCTTCAAATCCCAAGTATAATTCCATCTCCTGCAACGACTTACAGGAGAAGATAGAATCGGGAACTTGAAAACTATAATTCTCTGTGAAAATATGGACAGATAGAAACTTGGGTTTCAACTTTGCCACAATATCAAGCCATTTAGTGGCAGGAATGGGGTTGCTTTCATCCTCATCCCACTTGAGTTTGAATGAATCCAAATTTATTGAAGGATCACGGTGTTTCAAAACACCATCAACAAAATTTGTGAATTTTTCTTCAATATCACAGATATCCTCTTCGTCTTCGTCTTCGTCTTCTTCCAGATAATCTTGGCGAAATTCGTTAAAATCAAAGTGGAGAACAGGGACAGCAGCCCAGAGGTTGTGGAACCTTTTGGCTAGCAAGGAGGTATGGACAGCCTCCTTTGTGCTCAGCAAAGACAGAGTATGGGTTAGCAAATCATTTGGCAACTCACTTATCCAATCAACATTTGCAACTGCAATCTTTCTTCTCTTTTTTGTTGGGCTTTGAGTTGGATCCATGACTTCTGTGTATAAGAAAAAATAAACAAGGACTTAAGTCAATCATAAACAACACTAGCTGTTAAACAATAACTCCTGTGAATAAACAAATGCCAGACTCATAAGCAAAAGAAAACAACAATTTATCAGGACTACTAATATCACGTTGGATTTTTTGGCACCCAACCATCTATTCGTTCAGAGAGGATCTCAGCCATCCATTCAAAAGATCTCAGCCACTCATCAAAACAGATCTCAATCTCAGCCTTTAATTAAAATAGTTTGATTTTATACATCTGTTTCATGTTTTCAAACGTGTAGAAATCTAAATTTAGTGATTTATATGCATGCTACATACAGTGACACACAGAAATTGTATCACTGAATCTCCTTTTCTCTCTTAAAGCTCCACGCGTTTTCTCTTCCCCACGCGTTTTCTCCGAATTCATAGCACCGACGGTACCGTAAAAGGGAATCTTTTGCAATTACTTGATCTGGACCGTTCTTTTTAACTTGGCACGAATCTCAAAGTCAAATAATAATGCCCCCTTCCCCACGCGTCCCTCTCCTTTCTTTCTTTTTTTTGAAAGAGTCCAGCAGCAGAGGCTGCTGGATTGCAGCGTCCAGAGCATTTCTTCGATCTCTCCTCTCATTTCTTCGATCTCTCCTCTGAACAAAATATCAGTTCTTCGATCTCTCCCCTGAAAAGAAGTTCCTCTCCGCCGTGCAAATTCAAATTGAAAAGAAGAAAGATTCCGCGCAAATTCAAATTGGGAGGACATCGGTTCTTCGATCTCTCAATGGATTTGACAGGTAATGTCCCGCCATTGCAATTTCAAATTCAACCGACTCTTTTATGTATATATATCATTCAAATTCGTTAATCTCAAATTGCAGACCTGATTTTACCCTTTCCTCAACTTGTACCAATTGAAAACCGAAGAAAAGCTGACAGTAAATGCTGGTCTGTATATGTACAGACTTCACCAGAATCCAGTACCAAAATCTGTGATTTAAGTACTTCATTATAAGTTTTCTATAGCAGCAGCTTCAGCTCAACAATTTGCACTTGGCTGCACTTAACTGATGGAACAAGATGAAGCAGCTGTTTCTGTTAACTGGTTACATCAGAATTTGAAAAATCCTGAAATAAAGGTAAGTATATGTTTCGTATTGGTAAATTTAACCATACTCGGCTTAATATGCTGTAAATGAAACATAAGAAGCTGTTCTTACTAAAATTAAATTCAAATATTAATAATGATTTTTTGTTTTCTTTTTTTCCAAAAAAATAGTGGTACATTATACCACCTGTTTCATATTTATTGAAACAACCTTTAACGACTCATGGGTAGTTATTAGTTATTCATCATAATTTAATGCTCCACATCCCAAATAATTTGAGCAACTAATTTGTGATAATAAAGATTTTGATATCAGTCGACTCATGGCTTGTTAAATTAGGTATTGGATACTTCTTGGTATTCAAGAATACAAGGTTCAGCAACTTGTTCTACTATTGTTCTATTTATTATTATTTTTAATTTTCTTTTGCCTTTGGAAAACTTCCATCTGTTGAAAAACCACAGAATGTCTGATAACCATGGAAATTGAAGAAACACCTTCCCTTTTATGCGCCTCTGCACAAGATTTCTGTAAAAGTCGCACCCGAGCTACCCTTTCCTTTTCCCTCTTTCAGTCAGAATACAGTACTTGAAATGGGGAAATTTTGATAGGTCTAAAAGAAAATGTTTAATAAGGTGCCTGGAGGTGCACAAAAAATGACCCATGTTCCTTATGTAGGTCTATTGGGTAGCCAAACTATTGGTTTCCTTTTTAATAATAAAAACTCATGGCCTTGATTTTGTTATTTATATTTATGTCAGGAGGAACACATACCTGGTGCACTATACTTTGACATTGGTCGTATCTCAGACCTTAATTCTAATGTAAGACTAGCTTTCTGAGATGTAATTTCTCATATATTCATTGCAACATTTTTGTGGATAGGGACCATATACACAGAAGCTACAGTCTCAGGTTTTATTATCCTATCAGTATTTTTTTTTCTAGCATGCCAGGGTCAAACAGACTCGAGTTCAACAAAAAGAAACTAAAAAGAAACAAAAATCTCCTACTAGAAAGTGTAGCTGTGGAAACAATTGGTGCATATTCTATCAGACATCAGTTGACAGTACCAAAATGTACAACACAAGTTCACACATATTTTCACCATTGTAGTATGGTACCTCAGCAAAAGAAGTATTGTTGAAACCGCAAGGCCTGCTATTATATCAGAGTTTTTGCATTTGGTCTGCTTTTTCTTGTTTTTTCATTATTCATTGCATCATTTGAATGTAGTTGCCACACATGCTTCCTTCAGAGAAAGCTTTTGCATCAGCTGTTACAGCTCTTGGTATAACAAACACAGATAAGATAATAGTTTATGATGGCAAGGGAATGTATAGTGCCCCTCGAGTTTGGTGGTAAGATGACAACTTTGCTCTGAAATAGTAGCTTATTATGAAGTAAAAATTATAATTTCAGGTCCTATTGATTTGAATTTGTTCAACCCACTGTTTACTACTTTTAATATAGATTACCCCACCTTCTATACTATTTTCTTAACAATCTATGAAGATGGTATGATTATTCTTAAAAGTGGTATTCATTCAGAATTCTATACTATAGATAAAATAGGTGTACATAATAAAAAAAGTGAACTCTTTATAATTTTATATTACTGCATTGGAATTTAATTTTAAGATAATTTTGATAATATTTCAGGACATTTAGAATTTTTGGCCATGATAATATTTGTGTATTGGATGGAGGATTCCCAAAGTGGAAAAGGTTGGTTTTGTTAGTGGGCTTGTGTCAAAGGAGAAGGCGATGGCATTTGAGAGGATATTGTTTCGTGCCACCAGGGGTAAAATGTTTTTGAGGCAAGAGCCTGTTGATACTCCTTTCATCCTGTTTCTGCATAAAAGGTTATTTGCATTTATTACTGCATATAAAAATTACATTTCTTTGCTGTATATTTTCTGAATGCAAAGTTATGGTTTTTTTGTTCTCGATTCTGCTTCTGTGCTGAGATGAGTAACTTAAAATCTATTTCTGTTGTTTTTATGTTGTGATGTACATGTTGCAAAAAATGTGTTTGTGGTATTTTTCTCTGGAGAAAGGGTAAAATCCAAGATATTAAAGATATGCGAGGTCTTTGGTGCAAACCAGTATCATTTTCCTGAAGAATTGGGCAAACAGTTGCGGGCACTTGAAGAGGTAACTGTAGAACTAACGAGAGACAAAAAATAAATACAAGACTTTTAGATTGATACCATTTGTCTATAACAAGTAATATTATTGGGGCTAAGGATCTATTAATATTAATTCAGGTATCAACAAAGACCAAAGGGCTGAAGACCACAATAGATCTTAGTTTTCTTCATCGCAACAGCATTCTGAAAGATATCGCCTCTCTATATGAGCAATGGAATTACCAGGTATGTCAGACACTTCATTCTTCTATACAACTAGATACATAACCCTTTATTGTGCTTATTGGATGGTTGACTTATCTGTACAATGCAAAACTTTGATAGCTTTTGACATCATATGTTATTTTCTGTATGCAGTATGTACATATTCATGCATTCTTTAGTATTAGAAATTATACTAGGTGGTTCACTAGGCCAATCCAGGTCTAGCTGTTACAACCTAAAAAATTTTAGGTGAGGAAGGAAAAATCAGTTTACCACTTTACCACACATTAAAAGTTGGTGCAAATTGGTGCTTAGCTATTTGGGTCGAAAAGTCATAACACAAATTCTGTTTATGACATTCAATTCTGCTACTTGATCTTTGATTTAATGATTTTTGGAGTTTGATTATGTTTCCTTTGGGTTTTTGTATTGAAATCAGTGATATAGACCATTTAAAAATCTATTCTGGTACCAAACAGAACATAAATCAGATTGTCACAGTCTTTAACCAGTTCCTGGTATCAATGTACACCTGGTACCAGTAATGAAATGCATTGCAAGTGCTATTGGCACCTTTACATTTATATTTGGTTCAGACTTGATCATGATTGTATTTGGGCCTCTACTAAATTTGTATTCTTGATCATAGAATGATGCCATAATTAACTTCCTGCTATTCAGCATTCAAACCAGTGGCAGTCAACTCTAATTTTGCACGAATTCGCTTTAAACTTGAACCTTAATTGCAACTGACTAGATGAAATATCTAATTCAAAAAACTAATGTCCGCTGTATACACTTCTTTCTTCTTTAAATTCCAGTACTGCAAAATTCTTTTCCAGTCTAAACTATTATGATCTCTCTTCACATTTCATATTGCATTGTATCTAGGGCTGACAAGGGAGAGACACTAAAAGCTTCTTACATCCACTTGTATAATCCCAAAAGAGGAGATGCAGTTGCTACTGAACTAACCCACAGGTTCAATTCTGGGGACAATAATTTTGCCCTTGGTAGTTCTCATGCAATCGATCCCCTAACCACACTTAAAACTAGGGTTTGTGATAGGGGGGGGGGGGGGGGTTGCGGTTCTGTGCCAACATCAGTGGAGACCGAAATCATTTATCACTCTCTCAGCTGAGTATGACCCAAAGGCATTTACTGAGCCTCCTAAAGTTGGCCTTGCTCAAGCTCTTAAGCCTTGAATCAACAATGAATGATTGGATAAAAAGTGGTGAATTGGGTTTTTATGACCTTGGTCAAGAACTACATCCTTTTTTTTCTTTTCTTTTTTTCATTTTTGTTCAATTGGAAATTCTTAGAGTTGGGACAATTCAAGGATGAATATGTGAATTGTCAAAGGAGTTTTTGAGTTTCTAGATGTTTTCTCTGTATATTTGTTTGGGTGGAAAGCTAAAATTCACTTTCAAAGTGCTTACGCATTTGCTGTAAAAGAGCAGGTTGTGAGATCTATTTGATAAAAAACCGTACTGCTATTGGCTCAAATAAGAACCGCATAGCAGTGGATACACTTCAATTTGCTTAGGCATTCAAGTTTGTACTGGATTCTGTGTTACATGTGTGAATCATGTCTTTTTACTAATGTTGGTAATCTGTTTTTCTATTTTTTTTTTTATATGAGTAGGATCTATTAAGAATAGCTTAAGATGACAATTATGTACTTCTCAAATAAAATCAAATCTAAGAAATATTAAACATTAGGAAAAAGTTTGTAGACATGTTAGTTTTTTCAAATTGTTATGCACTAAATTTTATATAATTTGTGTTATTTGATGGGTCATGAAAGATCATTAAATATAAGTTGTTGTAGCTTTGAAGTTGTTTGATCAATTAATAATATTTTTTTGGAAAAATGTGAATTGGTGTCACCCTTTTCATTGAAATTTGAAAATGAAACGAAATTTACAGAATTAAGAATGAATAAAAATGAAAAAAAGAAAAGAAAAAAAAGGATGTAGTTCTTGACCAAGGTCATAAAATGAAAAATGTGAATTGGTGTCACCCTTTTCATTGAAATTTGAAAATGAAACGAAATTTACAGAATTAAGAACAAATCTGCTTCATGAAATTCTGTATGCTCTACCGTTCTGTCATCATGTATCAGGCGTAATTTGTTGCAACAATCTCTCTATTTTAAACACTACTAATTCAAGAGAATTAAAATAGTACATAAAATATAATCCCTCTACAATATACGCCATAATTTATGTTTATTAAAAATGTTTCAGATCGATGTTTGACGTATCACTTAATTAATATATGAGTATTAAAAACCATCTAAGCTTCAATCGTGTCTTAGAATTAATTAATAATATTATTGTAGTCGGTCTCATATAATGAGTAGAACTAGGGTGTGATGTGCTCACCAAGTCCTTTGGTGAGCACACCTCCAAAAACCGCATTTCCAAAGTTCAAATAGTCGATTCGAACCTTCCAACGTGTTCTTCATATTAAAATGTGCTTGGAGACCAAATTTTACATTTTTTGGAAATTTCTTACTATTTTTTCAGAATTTTTGAAAATCAGTGTTTTTTGAATTTTTTTTTTTTTTATTTAATGAAAAGCTGTGATTTTCAAAAATTCTGAAAAAATAGTAAAAAATTTCCAAAAAATGTAAAATTTGGTCTCCAAGCACATTTTAATATAAAGAACACGTTGGAAGGTTCGAATCGACTATTTGAACTTTAAAAATACAGTTTTTGAAGGTGTGCTCACCAAAGGGCTTGGTGAGCACATCACAACATAGTTCTACTCCTCATATAATAGCCATATTCGCAGCAAGCACATGGAATTAATAATATTATTGTAGTCGGTCGCTATCAGATTGTGACGGTTTTGTCTGGCTTTAGTTGATACAATCTGCCACCAAAAATATAATTTTCATGTGTCGCCAATGAGGAAAATAAAAAGGATGGAAACTTTTGATTTCTATTCATATATATTTTGAGGCTTTAATTTTCGTGCAAGAGGATTTTTTTTTAACTGTTTATTTCGGCATCTATTTTTTTAAAATATTTTTTTACAGAAATCAAACATGTATCTCTCTGTAAAAAAAAAAAAAATTAGTGTTAAATTTTCGCGCTTTTTATTTTAGGCTGAAGTAGAGATAGATGAACTGTTCAATCATATATTAAGTACAGATTATATCAACAAGACAAAAATAAAATTAATGCAGGGTCTAATCTTCAAAATGTGAGTTGACATTTCATTCAATAATTGAGCATATATTTCTCTCTCTAGAAATAATAATGTTACTAAGGAATAATTAATTATCGGTTCTCTTACACTTAAATATATGTTGTAGTACAGAACAATACATATAAAGAAAGAACAGATCGACAGAAGCAGCAAAAGAATGCCCACCAACAAAAAAACATGATCTTATTTCTCATATTTGTTTCGAATAACCTTTTTCAGCGGTAATTAATTAATGCATGACTTACTAAATATTTTTCATGGGTAATTATTCATGCATGAATTAATTCAGCGGTAATTAATTCATGCATGTCTTTAAAAAAAAAGAAAAGTAGTTGCCAAGTTGATTTATAGTAGCTCTCCAAATTATGTAGCAGAAACTTGGGTTATCTTCCTTCTTATAATTAGAAAATTAGATTAAGGATTAGGGTTTCAGTTTTTAAGGATTAGGGTTTCAGTTTTGCTACTGGCATGGTTACTGGTATTATAGAATTTATGTAACCTGAGTTTATAGAATTTATGTTACTGGCATGGTTAGTGGTACACGATATTGGCTACTGGCATGGTTTCAGTTTTGCTACTGGTAACCTGAATTTATGTAACCATGGTTTCAGTTTTGCTACTGACATGGTTACTGTTTTTATGGGGAAATTGGCTATTTTAAAAGTTTCCATGGGTACACTAGAAATTTTCCCTTTAATAAATTGCATCATTACCTTATTGTACTTACAATTTTTTGTTAATCATTGTTAGAAAGGGCTCTTGGATCAAAAGTTCTTGGCATTGATTTGAATTTACCAATTGTTGAAGAAACTTCTGACGTTGAAAGGGTACTGAATAAATTTAAGATTTATTGATTTTACTATTATCATATATGTTTCCTTTTACAAGAAAAAATAACAGTTTCACTTCGATGCTTCTTACTATAGGTCGATTTGCCCGACCCTGCACTGGTAGATGTGAATGCTCCTCCAATGTCAGTAATCTATCCTTTTGTTGTCGTTTATATTTTTTCCTATATTATAATTTTTTCATAACTTTTAGGAGGAAATCTGGAGACTTATCTATTGAGTTGGTCCGTCCAATGTTTAGAAAACTACAAAATGAAGTTGCAAAAGAGCTCCGAGTGAGCCAGACCACGCTTAAGACGTGGTGCAGGATTAAAGGTATAAAGCGATGACCCTATCGCATTCTGACAAGCATGGACGGTCTGGCAAGGAATGTTAAGATACTATATATTGAGAAATCATTTGAAGTCTTAGCTTTAATTTTGTGTTGTATTTTAGTGACTTTATATGTGAGTTACTTGAATATTACATTTACTTTTATCATGTACATCTTTGCATTGTGTTGTAGGAATATGGAATGGACTCATACTTGAAAGTGAACGGGATTCATCTGACTCTGAGTGAGTTAGAAGAGAAAAAAAGAAAGTTTGAAGAAGATCCACCACGCCAATAGATGATGAAATCTTTTTGTCAAGAAACTATATGTGTAAGAAGAAGTCTAACAAGAGACGCTATGTCAAGCATGTGCAAAGCTAAATGTGTATTACTTGGTTTTGGAAATCTGTTTTGTATGTTTGTTCTCTTAAAATTATATATTAGGCCTTTTTGAATCTTGAAATTATGTATGTGGCCCTTTTATTTTGGAAATTATGTATGAGAACAATATTTTTTAATGCTTATGTTTTTCATTTTGACTTGTATTGGTGAATTGTCAATTAGAATTAGAATAACTTTTGTGTATTTTATATCATTTGTGATTGAAATCCAATTAGAATTGCTGACGAGAAGGAGAGAATAAAAATGAATTCTCCTTTACTTGTTTTGTCATTTCATTTTTATTCTCCTTTACACTTAACTAGCATACTTATTACGTGAATAAATATTTGATAACTAAAAATTTGGTTTCCCGTTGCAACGCACGGGCACTTGACTAGTATAATAAAATTACTCCATTAATTAGTAACAAGCATCATCCTGAAAACGTGCGTATTCTCTAGTCATGTACTCTATGTCTAATCCTCAGGCTTGCTTGTTCCTTTCAAAAATCGGTTCCTCCATACATAAAAAGTTTGAATCCAAGCCTCTAAACTAATTCCCACTCTTCCATTTGACCAGTATTGCACAACCCTTGCAATCCAACTCAAAGCATGGGTCAGAGCCTGAGAGAGAGAGAGAGATCTTACCCGGAAACGCTGAAATTGAGGCGGACGAGAGAGAGATTTCTCAAAAAATTTGGCGCAGCGCGTGCGCGGCGGATAGGGATCAAAAGAGGCGGAGGCGCGGAACAATTGGGGGGAAGTTTTGAAAAGATTTTGGGGGTTTCTAATTTTCTTGAAAGATATGGACTAGGGTTAGTTAAGGAAGTCAAGTGGGTAAATATGGAATTCAGATCGTGCAGCTGAAAGATAATCAGGACCGTCCGATCCGTAATGGCACGTCGGACGGAGGAGATTTTAAACTCAAGATGTGAGTTACCAAACGCTCGTGAAGTTTATTTTTAGCAGGCGTTGTACCGGAGAACGGAGTAGGTCCGATGCCCATCGGACCTACTTTTAGGTTCAACGAGCATGATGACCGTCCGATCTAACTTAAGATTTGTGCGCACGTAAATTGAAACAGATGCGCACGAATTTTAAAGCATTCTGCACGAATCTTAAAGCAAACCGACGGTGATTAAACCCATCAAACCAAAGTAGGTCCGATGGGCATCGGACCTACTCTCAAGTGGTTGTACTGATAAGTGATAACTTGGTGTTGGTGGATCTTTTTTTAGACTAAGATTTTTGAATTAATTTTAATTTGAATAATTAACGTAAATGGAGTACTTGTTGCAGCACAAAAATCGGGTGGTGATATTAGCACAAATATTTTTGTTATCGACACAATATTTCTAGAATTTTAAATTATGTCAACAACTTTATTATTCATTAATAATTTTTATTTAGAAGTTATCTCTCTATTAGTGTCAAATCAAAGGTTGAATGCAAATTAGCATATATGGTTGATATTTTTATATGTCTCAGATCATGTAACAAACATGAACCATAATTATATTTTTTAGAACCGACTAAATTACAATAATTCATCCATTAATTTACAGTTTCATTTTGGGTCCGCCTAGCTCTCTCCCGTGAACAATCCCCCGTTTCATCCCCCGTAATTAAGGTAGTTAGTTAGTTAGAATTTATAACTGTCAGTGTATTTTAGGAATTTGCAGAAGTATTCATATGTAGCACAACTAGTATTCATCCATCTATATGAAGGTATTCACATTTGCAATAGAAACATATTTTGATATATTAGAACAAGAAAGTAGGGGACAAACAACATGTGTGGGGGACCGCACAACTGTCAGAGCATTAATTAAGTGGAGGACCGCATAACCATCAGCGCATTAATTAAGTGGGGGACTTCTAACTACTTTCAGCTCATTTTAGAAATTTGCAAAAAAAGTATTCATCTGTAACACAACTAGCATTCATCCATCTATATAAATGTATTCATCTTTGCAATAGAAGCATATTTGGACACATCAATCACTCATCTTTTACACGTTTTTAGAGATGGGTTTTTTTTTCTCCGTTCAATCTAACCAATATTTCTAACGATCTGTGAGGAATTTTGCAAATCTAAAACCACGAATGTCTTCTACACAATTTTCTCTTTCAAATGAGATCCATGATGACATACTTTCGAGTTGTCCGTTGCACAAGTATTCACACCTCGTCATGCAAGTATTCATCCCGCATTAAGCAAGTATTCATCCTCATCGTGTAAGTGTAAATAGTTAATGTACCAAGAGTATTACACGTTTTTAGAGATGAGTTTTTTTTTTTCTCCGTTCAATCTAACCAATATTTCTGACGATCTGTGAGGAATTTTGCAAATCTAAAATCACGAATGTCTTCTACACAATTTTCTCTTTCAAATGAGATCCATGATGACATACTTTCGAGTTGTCCGTTGCACAAGTATTCACACCTCGTCATGCAAGTATTCATCCCGCATTAAGCAAGTATTCATCATCATCGTGTAAGTGTAAATAGTTAATGTACCAAGAGTATTACAAACATATGTGCATACCAAACAAATAAAAAGTATTCATCCATAAGATATCAAGTATTCATACATATAAGTTGTATTTATGCCTAAGATATTAAGTAATCATCCATAAACGTTGAAGTATTCATCTCTAAAACATTAAGTATTCATCCATATGTACTTAGTACGCACTGTTCTAATTCACCATTAATGAAGCTTTGTTCTTTGCAAATAACTCGGATCTGACCCGGCGGTCGACAATGATGGATCTACCGGCGGAGACGGAGGTGGGAGAGAGAGGAGGCGGAGGTGGGAGAGAGAGGAGGCGGAGGTGGGAGGTGGGAGACGGAGGTGGAGGTGGGAGAGGGAGGCCGAGAGGGAGAGGTGGGAGAAGCGGGCGGAGGCGCAGAGGAAAAGGTGGGAGAGGCGGGCGGAGGTGGAGGCGGAGGTGGAGAGGGAGAAGTGGGAGAGGTGGGAGAGGGAGGGAGAAAGAGGAAAGAAATAAATGGAGAAAATTGAGTAATTAATTTGTAGGGTCATTAGGTAGTTAGAATTTTGAATTATAGTTAGAAAAGGTAGTTAGTTAGTTGGGGGATGAAATGGGGGATGGATAGATGGGGAAAGATATAATTACCCTTTTATTTTACATAACCGATTAACCCATTATTGCACAATATATAATAAAGAAATTAAGGAGAAATTACCAACTATAAAATTATACTGCAGTTATTATTATTTTAATTTATAAAATATACATAAATAAATTTAACAAGAATGTTAAAAAAATAATATAATTGTAAATAACTTTTATTTAATACAGTGTGAATTTGTTTTAAAAAATTAAAGGCCGGAAAGTAACGTATCTCATTATAAATATTCGATTTGCCATTAATTTGTGTTTCTTACAAACTTGATTAAATTAATCATTAATGGATATACTAAAAGTAATCCTTAGCGGAGCAAGAGAAATGATTACTTATGATTATAGGGATGGCAATGGGCCTAGCCTACGGGTATTTTGTCAAGCCCAGGCCTAGCCTGCCCGTAAAAAATTAATGGCCCGCCTGCCTGGCCCAGTCTAACGGGCTTGAAAATCTAGGCCCAGCCTGCCCATAGGCTTTTCCTCCAGGCCCAGGCCTGCCCGTGCCTGCCTGCCTGTGCCAATGGGCCGCCTTACCCGGCCCGGCCTGGCCATGCCCAATTCATTTTTTGAGGCCGAATTTCTCCAACTTTTTATTTTCTTTTCCAGAAACTGTAGCCTGTTGATATGCATTAATTCCAAATACAAGCATAACTGTAAAGATAATTTTTACGACGAGAAAATAAGAGACAATTAAGGCAGAAGCAATTACACAAATAAGCAATTACACAAAGAAATGATGCATAATTGTTATTACAGCAAGTCTAATTTAATAGCAATTACACAATTACACAAATAAGCAACAATTACACAATTACACAAATAAGCAACAATTACACAATTACACAATCACACAAATAAGTTTAATTTAATAGCAAAATAACAACGAGATGTAATTTAACATAACAAACAACATAGTTTTCCATAATTCAACAAAGTATAATTTAACAATAAGATAAAATAAAAATTTAACACAATTACACAAATATTGGTAATAACAAAGCATTGAACCCACTACTCCTCGTCTTCTTCTTTTGCTCTCATCTGCAATAATTAATTCATACAGGAAGTTATATAAATTAATTTCTTCTATTTTGTATAAAGTAAACCTTTGTATTAGGCAGCAAAAAATAGGCAGCAGCTACTACCAAATTATAACAAGTTTGTATTAGGCAGCAGCAAAAAACAAGTTTGTATTAGGCAACAGCAAAAAACCTTTGTATTAGGCAGCATCTTTCTATTTTATAAATCATTAGTAACAATATAACATTATTATACTGATTCTAACAA
Source organism: Carex littledalei (assembly GCA_011114355.1). Lineage (NCBI taxonomy): Eukaryota > Viridiplantae > Streptophyta > Magnoliopsida > Poales > Cyperaceae > Carex > Carex littledalei. Next base: position 1,309,382 of record CM022084.1, on the reverse strand, counting down.
TGTTCAGTACAACAAAAACAGAACTGATTCTTGTTTAACAATAACCGTAACAGTATCAATGTTTTGAGCAAGATATATAATTATAACAAGTTTGCAGCTACTACCAAATTAAATATAACTAAGCAAAAGGGACTACAAGCACCTAATACCTAATTACAGAATCGATTAATTATACCTTAGCCTTACATATCAACCCATCCAAACCCTGCCATATTCCTTGTCAAGTATTAATGTATTATGCTATCTAGAAGGCAATTGCATCTGTTATGATTGTGTAACCAATGAAACAAGGAGAGTGTGTCCTCTTACAAAATACAACTATATATATACAAAATAGAAGAAATAGGCAGCAGCTATATATATACAAAAATAGGCAGCAGCTATATATATGCAAAAAATAGGCAGCAGCTATATATATGCAAAAAATAGGCAGCAGCTATATATATGCAAAAAAGGCAGCAGCTATATATATGCAAAAAATAGTCAGCAGCTGCCCTATATATATACAAAATTACAATCAGCAGCTACCCTAAGAGTTATATATCTATACTTACCCAATTTTTTAATAACATCCAATTAATAAAAAATAAGAAGAAGAGTTACCTCAGCATCTACATCTCCATCTCCATCTCCATCTAAATCATCACAATATGTCTTAAATGGATTACCCTCTCCCAAATCTGAAAAAAAAAAGACAACTCATAGTTAAATGAAAATATGAGCATATTTAATTAAAACACTACAAAATTGAGACTATACGATATTATACCTTCGAAATCAGCCCTTAACCAATTTTGTGCGCATGCTAGAGCTTCAACAAGTTGAGGATGAAGTCTATTTCTTTGTGGGCTAATTATTCGCCCGCCCATGCTAAAAGCTGATTCGGATGCAACTGTTGAAACGGGTATTGCATATATGTCTTGAGCAATGTTTCGCAAAGTTCGAAATTTGGATCCATTAGACTTTCACCATTCGAGCACTTCAAAGTCGTCGTCGTCAGTTGGAACCAAACCTTCTTCTAAGTAAAGTTCCAACTTCGTAGTCATGTTGTAATCCTTCTTCATAGTTTCGGCAAACATGTTGTAATCCTTTGGAAAACCAATTTTTGGTTTCTTTACCCTTATGATTGGTTCCGCAACTTGTTGACTCTATATGGGATCTGAGATGTCGTGTACCACTGCTGGCGCTTGCTGCATAATTGTTATTACAGTACTTGCATACCGCCCTCATCTTGTTACCAATCATCTTTTTTGTCATATGCTCCCACACTTCAGATTTCAGTTTGGATGTATCAATAACATCCGGCTGATTAGGGGTACTTGATGACGGTGTTGCGGTAGCAGCACCTGATGCCGTTGCCTCACTTGTTGCCGGAGTTGCATTTGCAGCATCACTTGCTGGTGGTGTTGGAGCAGAGCCCTCTCCAGGAGTAGAGGTTGCTTCCTCTTGATTAGTCGGTTCTTGCGGGGTTGCCATGATAATATCTATAGGGGTTGCCATTTTGCCTACAATAAGAAGAGTATAGTATTAGACCAAATTGCATTCATGAACAAAATATTAGCATGCTTGAACCATACCCTTATATAAAGCAAAATTGAAAATAAAGATCAAAATAGTGAAGGGCAAAATCTGGTCTCAAGGTATAGCTAAATAAAATCTGGTCTCAAGGTATAGCTTAATAAACATAAATAAAATATGGTCCCTAAATTTCAGAATAAAATCTGGTCCCTAAATCTGGTCCCTAAATTTCAGAATGACATAAATAAAATCTGGCAAAATTTTGTCAGACAATAGTGTATCAGGAGTGAGAGGGAAAAGGTAAATGGACCATATTTTTTTTTTGTATTTATTTTCCAAAAATGGACTGAGGAGTAATATAATAATATTTTTTCAATTTCTTTTTAAGAAGTACTACAATATTTTTTCTTCTTCTGCAGTGGATTCCAAGAGTTTAGGTTTGTAAAAAGAGACCTCTTGTTAAAGACATTAAAAGATGAGCTTCCCACTGACACTATAAAATATTCATCTAAAATTGTCTCAATTGAGAAAGATGGAAACCTCAAGCTCTTACACTTGACTGATGGGTCAATAATTAAAGCTAAGGTACATATATTACATCTATTCTTGGAATTATCCTTATTAAACTAAGCTGTACAATTTTATTTTGAATGGAGATGGTAACCTACCATACCTAATATTAAGAGTATTAGAAAAGATCTGAAGTCCCTCGAAATTTTTATCTCTACAATTATGTGCAATTTTCAAATTGCAGCCAATCACCCTATCACATGGATATGAAAACTAGAGCAAATTGCACTGTCTAACCAGAGGTTATTTGAAGAAACACAAAATTTTGAGCATCTGAAATACTGGTACCGCAACAGTTAATTACATCATATAACAGGAAGAATGTTTCACTATGAAACAACCTAAACATTCAAATTTAGTCCTGATTATACAGGACAGCACTCTTCTATATTCATAAACAATGACAAAATTAAGAACTTAAATATGAATCATAGTCTCTTTGAGGCTGGTTTTCAACTGGTGCATAAAAGTTGGGAGAAAGGTTAGCTCTCCTTGAGAGATTCACAGCAGAAAAATAAAAGAGGCATTCTAGAGATTCATGTACCAACAAAAAAATTAACCATGGGATTTAAAACAGAAATTCTAAATTAGTACAGAAAACCATGAAAAACCATGGTTGAGAGATTCACAGCAGAAATTTTAAGTACAGAAATTCCAGAAATTGAGAGGAAGGGGGAGCTTACCAAAAAGAGAGAGGAGCGAAAGAGAGAGTGAGAGGTGCGGCGCTGGGTGAGAGGTGAGAGATGCGGCGCTGGGTGCTGAAGAGCGGTGAGAGGTGCAGGTGAGAGGTGAGAGGTGCGGCGGCGCTGAGTGCTGAAGAGTGAGAGGTGCGGCGCAGCCTCGCAGGCGCTGGGTGCTGAACTGAAGAGAGCGAAAGAGAGATCTAACTAGGCAGCTGCTGCCAAATTTTCAAAAGAAAGAAAGATAGATCTAAGCAAAAGTTCAAAATTGGGTGGGGAGGCGGCTCTCACAATCAAAACTTACTGCAACTCTAAACTCAATATATGTTTGTATTAAAATATAGGCCCAACGGGCTGCCTGTGGGCTTCGGCTTAAGCCCAGGCCTGGCCTGGCCCGTTCTTAGGCCCGGCCTTACCTGGCCTGTTACAGTGTTGGGCCGACCGGGTAAAGGGCAGGCCGGGCGGATATTAACCGGCCTCCGGGCCAATCGGGCTTTTTTGCCATCCCTACTTATGAAAGGGCAATATTGTCCATCCGCTACAAAATTTTAATATTGTTGGTGCGAATAACAAATTTTGTTGTTTTGATACCAGCTCCCACGCCGACATTTTTATTAATATCTAAAGTTAAATAGAAATATATAAATATACTCATATTTTCTGGGAATTTATAAAAAGGTCCCTATCGGTCAGAAAATGGTCAGTACCGTGTTTAATTCATTACCGACAAAAAAATGGCCGGTACCTTTGCAAGTAAGTCCCTCTAATTTTTGAAAATTTCATTTTTAGTGCAAAATGGTTGTAAAATGTTAGGATTTGTTAGTAATGTATCAAAATTAGAATAATTTAGTTGTAATTAGTGTTAAATATGTTGTAGTTAGTTTTAATTATTAAATTTAGTATAATTTACAGTAATTAGCCAAATTTAAGGTTTAGGGTTTAGGGTAATTTATTGTAATTTAGTATAATTAGCATAGTTGACCATATTTTAGCATATTTTAGCGTAATTAAGTCTATTTTAGCCTTTTTTTTTTGCATATTTTACCGAAATTAGGGTTTTGGGTTTACTTAGCGTAAGTTAACATAATTTTATTACCGAAATTAGGATGGCTAGAGGACGGCCTAGGACTCGTCCAGTACCACCTGTAGTTGACGAGCTGATCGAGACTAGCAGCACAGAGCATATTTAGCGTTTAAGGTTTAGGGTTTAGGGTTTCAGAAATTGTCCAAAATAAGAGTTTAGTGTAATTTAATGTAATTTAGTGTAATTCAAAGTAATTTAACATAATTTCAAGTAATTTAGCGTATTTTAGTATAAATATGCTAATTATACATCAAAATAAGTAATCTAACAAATATTTAAAAAAAAATCTGAATATTTAGCATTAGAATCAGCATCTTGATATTCATATTGTCTCTAAAAAAAAATTATTGTTCATACCAAATCGCCCCACTGTGGGGCGGTTTGATATGAACAGTAAAAAAAAAAATTAGCAAACCACCCCACTGGGGGACGGTCTGCTATGAACAGCGGACCGCCCCACAGTGAGGCGGTTAGGGTAGTTTTAATAAAAAATTTGAGGTGAGGATAGATTTGCTAATTTTTTTTTGAGATATTAATAAAAAAAACGGAAAAGGTGTCAAGCAACTGCCACAATTATAAAAGTGGAGTAGAACTAGGGTGAGCTGTGCTCACCAACAGATTTGGTGAGCACACCTCCAAAAAACTTATTTCCAAAGTTCAAATAGTCGGTTCGAACCTTCCAACGTGTTCTTCATATTAATATGTGCTTGGAGACCAAATTTTACATTTTTTGGAAATTTTTTACTATTTTTTTAGAATTTTTCAAAATCAGTGTTTTTTGAATTTTTTTGAATTTTTTTTTTATTTAATGAAAAAACACTGATTTTGAAAAATTCTAAAAAAATAGTAAAAAATTTCCAAAAAATGTAAAATTTGGTCTCCAAGCACATATTAATATGAAGAACACGTTGGAAGGTTCGAATCGACTATTTGAACTTTGAAAATGCGTTTTTTGGAGGTGTGCTCACCAAATCCGTTGGTGAGCACAGCTCACCCTAGTTCTACTCATAAAAGTGTATATTCAGTATATGGGTAATACCGTAATAGTTATTGATTTTCTTTGACATCTCCGGTTTACCTTTACCTTTCTGCACATCCACTTCATTTTTTATTCTTCATTTTGTTTTCATCAATATTTTGTTTTTCTTTTAATTTTTGTTGATTTTCTTTCGTAGATTTTCAGTTTCACATTTGTGACATTTGTATTTAAAATCGCAATCTAATGAATTTGTTTACTCTGTATCTTATAATTATACCAATATAATTTATCCATATCTTGCTTCCCAATATCTATCTCATACAAGGCCCTAAATATTAATTGGAAGTTATTATTTTATCAGTGGAAATACACCATTTATTTTGATCCTAAAAATCGTTTAACCTCTTTTCTTATTTTTACATCTAACATCCATGATGTGAGATACACAATATCTCTATCATATACAATAATTATGATTTAGTATAATTTTTCACAATTTGAATATCCTATAGTTTTTAACGTGTAGTACTTGAATGAAATATTAAGTAACTTTTAAATTACATATAGTTTCATACTCAACCAATTTATAAGTATAAATGCACATTTATAAACTCAGATTCTTTTGCAAAAAAAAAAGTTCGAAATTGAAAAAAGATAAAAAAAAAATTATTCAATTTTTTTTGCTGTATATTTTAAGTTACAAATCAAAATGTTTTACCAGCATCATGGGAAATTCGAATTCGATAAAGTAACTCAAAAATTTGAGTTTGAATCCGGACCGTTCCATTAAAATCTTTACGAATATTATTATACGAGTTCAATAAATGTTAACTTGGTCGAATTGATCTGATGAGACGGGCTGAATTCAAACTTGAAAATCAAAACTTTTTATGTTGAAATCCGAAACCCCCATGGGAGCAAAGAGATGGCGTTGTAGGAGTTCCAAGTCATCACTCTCATGCCTGAGCTATTTCGTAGTCACGGTTATATCCATAAGTTGCTGGAAGTTTATGGACCGATATCCTCCCAGGTACCTGACTCAAGCAAATTACAGCGGCCGGCTCAGATTAATTCTATATGGGTCAAATTCAAATCCGGTGCCTATTGTGAATTTGTGACTGTAGGGGACTGTTTTGAGATTCGTGTCATATTAAATGGGCCGTCCGATCGTAATTTGCTTGAGTTAGGTAACCTAAGGTGATGTGAATCCGTAGCCCACGTGAATCACCACTTCTCGTGCCGACATTTTTATTAATATCCAAAGTTTAATACAAATTAATAAATATACCCAGAACCGGACCAATTATCGATATATACCCAAACCGGCCATTTTCTGGCCGGCTATGTTCCTTCCCTAAGCCGGCCAGAAAATGACCGGCTATGTACCTGTTTTTTTTTTTTTTTTTTTTTTTTAGAGAGAGACACTATGATGATCAAAATATTGAAATCTAACTCTGAAAATTTGAAATTTTTATTTAAATTATTTGTTATATTACTTCTTTGATGTATAATTAGCATATTTATACTAAAATACGATAGATTAATTGAAATTATGTTGAATAACACTAAATTATGTTAAATTACGTTAAAATACGGTAAATTACGCTAAAATACGATATGAATAGGGACGATATCTTCACTGAAAAGGAGAAAAACGACGATGAAACTTCAAACGGTCATAAAACGGCGCTCGAGTGTCCGATTTCAGCAAATGAGCACTTTTCGGAAAGCTTGTGAAAATGCGCATGCGTCTGTTCCAGCTATGCTGGATTCCAAAATTCAGAATCGCCAAAAAACAAAGAGAAGAGCCTCAAAACTTGAGTTGAAGTTTCCGATTAAGATTTTCATTTCTATCATTCAATCCAAGTAGCTCAGTAAATTAGTTACATAATGAACTTGCAGATTACTAATTTTTACTATTTTTGGAATTTTTTTACTATTTTTTATGATTCATGAAAGATGAGCAAAATCAGTCTACTATAGCGTAATTTTGTGTAGTTTAGTGTTTTTTTTACTGTATTTCAGCATAATTAGCGAAGTTATTGTAATTTAACGTAATTTAGTATAATTGAACATAATTTATTGTAATATAGTGTAATTCAACATAATTTCAAGTATTCTAGCGTATTTTAGTATAAATATGCTAATTATACATCAAAAGAAGTAGAGGAGGGATCAAGTTACAACAACCATTTTTTTCATTTTCAAAGTCCAAATCGTCGATCCAAACCGTTCAACATGATTATCTAAATAAAATGTGCTTGCAGATCCAATTTTACATTTTTTTGAATTTTTTTACTATTTATTAAGTATTTACAAAATTGAATGGTCTGAATATGACTATTTTTTGTAAAATACTTAATAAATAGTAAAAAAATTCAAAAAAATGTAAAATTTGATCTGCAAGCACATTTTATTTAGATAATCATGTTGAACGGTTTGGATCGACGATTTGGACTTTGAAAATGAAAAAAATGGTTGTTGTAATTTGATCCCTCCTCAAAGAAGTAATATAACAAATAATTTAAACAAAAATTTCAAATTTTCAGAGTTAGATTTCAATATTTTGATCATCATAGTGTCTCTCTCTTAAAAAAAAAAAAAAAAAACAGGTACATAGCCGGCCATTTTCTGGCCGGCTTAGGGAAGGAACATAGCCGGCCAGAAAATGGCCGGTTTGGGTATATATCGATAATTGGTCCGGTTCTGGGTATATTTATTAATTTGTATTAAACTTTGGATATTAATAAAAATGTCGGCTTCTCGCGAGTCGTAAATACTTCCTTAGAGAAGTATATAACCTCTACTCCACGGAATTGTTTCTGTTTATCCCGACATTTTTATTAATATCTAAAGTTAAATAGTTGGATTTTGTTAGAAATGTTCAAATCGGCTGGTTATCCAAAGTTCCGAGATTTTTATTTTTAACATTTTAATAAAATCAATTATTAAATTGACCATCGTTTTCGGTCAATTCTAAATCTAGCACGGCCGCACCGGCATTCTGCGGACCCATTTGAGCGGGGCCGCAGAATACCGCTGCGGACCCCTAAATGGGTCCGCAGAACCATTCTGCGGACCCTTTCTTTTCTTTTTTTTAATCCAGTTTTTTTTAATATAGTTCTGCACGCATCCCTATAACAGAAATGAAAATAATTTTTGACCGGGGGGCCTTTGACCCTGGGATGCCTCCTTAAATTAAATTCAAAGAATAAAGAAAAAAGAAAGGGGTCCGCAGAATGGTTCTGCGGACCCATTTAAGGGTCCGCAGCGGTATTCTGCGGCCCCGCTCAAATGGGTCCGCAGAATGCCGGTGCGGCCGTGCTAGATTTAGAATTGACCGAAAACGATGGTCAATTTAATAATTGATTTTATTAAAATGTTAAAAATAAAAATTTCGGTCCAAAGTTTATTGAAAGAAACCAACAATATCATTTTTAAAAAGAAATATTACAAGTTTGAAATTTAATGCCCTCATTTTATGTGAAAGAAAACAAAAACCATTTTTATAATATTGTAATATTATTCTTAAAATCTCAATACATACGCTCTTAATAAATGCGATCATACCATATTTTTCTATATAGTTTTCAGAAATTTAAGTAACATTGCAAATTTGCAATTCTTTTAGTTTAGAGCAATTGTGTTAGAAGCAGAGATCTGGGTTTAGTAAAAAAAAATTCTACTCCCACTCGTAATCATAGTAACAAATCAAAAGTTCGGGTTCGGTTCGGCAAGGTCAAAAATTCGTGATTCGGGTATAATTCGGGAATGATTCGGTACCACAAGGAAGTAAAAAAAAAATCCAAAAAAAAAAAAAATATATATATATATACTTATTTTAATTTTTCAACTGTTTTAATAAAATTTTGAGGAAAAAAAAATATTTAAAAAGTGTTAAGTCCATAATTAATGGCTGCACAGTCATTATTGTTCCTACTGTTCCTACTTAACTGCACAGTCATTATTATAAAAAAATGTCACAGTACCCAGTACCCACGTGTTTATATATGATAATTGAAAGTTGATAGTGGGGTCCACATATATTTCAAAATTCAAAAGTTTGCGTTAGTCTCACCCAGAGTTCCCGAGGCCACGTGGTGGGGCCTCCAGAGTCCATAATTCACTCAAGCACAGAGCACGGAGGACGAGCAACAGCGACGATTTTTTCGAATAAAACGCGAATAATTCGTAAAAAACGTTTTATTCGCGTTTTATTCGCGAATAAATCGGTAAAAGTTCGGTCAACCGTTTTATTCGCTGTTCGGTGCGGAAACCTCCCAAAAACGTTTTATTTGCGTTTTATTCGCGAATAAAACGCGAATCTTGTTACTATGCTCGTAATAATAAATTCTATAAACCCCTTCTAGAAGTATTGATAACGAGAAATATATTGGCGGCTTGGCGCAAAGTTGAATTCACATCCAGTGCAGTACCGTAATAGGGAATCTTTTACAATTACTTGATCTGGACCGTTCTTTTTAACTTAGCACGACTCAAAGCCCAATGATACTGCCCCCTCAGTCAGCCCGAATCCCAAACCGGCTGAGAGTTAATCTCAAACCGTAAATAGCTAATTGTAAAAGGGAAGCTTTTACGGTACCGTCGAGGATATGGATCCGCGCAAAGTTCCACCCCAGAAATATAAGTTGTCTAATTACATAATTTTTCGTGTTTACCTCGAGCTCTCTTTCTCTCTCTTGAAATTGATTGACAGTCGGCGCGCTTGCTCTTGTGCTCTCCAATGGAATCAGAAGCAAAGCAAGCACCAATGGTACCAGCGGGGCTGCTATTCCCATGTCCGCCTTTCTCTCTCCTCCGCCTGAGGAGACCAATACTAAGGTCGATCGCTCAGGTACAAGCCAAGTACGAAGAGGTCGAGAAGGGCACCAAATCGTGGCTGGCGGCGCAGCCTTTGGCCATCGAGGCCACCGTATGTGGCGCCAGCGGCGCTTTCCAGAGCGCCGTCATGGCTCTTTCCGTGTCGTACCTCGCCGGCGACCACCTTCGTCTCCCCGATTTCTCCTCTCTCCCCCTTCTCAAACCTCTCAAGATTCAATCACAGGTCAATTCCTCTCTCTCTCTCTCACTCACTCTGTGTCTATGTGCTTGTGCGTTACGTGCGTGCGTGGCGGCAGGCTGACATGTGGGAACCGCGCCCAAAATTAGCAAGCAGGGGCCTACTTTTAACGTGACACCATAACTAAGTTCAAGTAGTAGTCTCTTTCTCTGATTAAATCAGGGGTTTTACATGCTGCTGCTTATGATACCACAAATTCTGGTACTGATAGAGCGGTCACAAGACACAGGATTTCATATAATTTATTATTTTCTGTTTCTTTAGTGAATCCACCTCGTGGATTTGACTAAAATTACAGATAGTAACTTAATTAATGAACTGAACAAAACTTGTGCGTTCTGAGATTGGTGCAGTATTCTGTATACCAGTACCTAAGTACCTGACCATGCTGGTATGGTGCTGAAATGTTAAAGATTAAGGAAATCTTTCAAACACTTAATTTGACTTCAACGGCCTTTTGTTCTAAGAAGAAATTATATATTTTTTGAAGTTATAAAAATTTGTTTCTTATTCTAGTGGAGCTCCTATGTTTAAGTTTAACTGCACCTTATAATTATTAGGTTCACAGTTTTTAGTACACATAAAACATGTCTGATCTGATGTTTACTGGTATAGGTATCTTCGAGTTCCCCCTTGGTAGATGCTCGTAATTTTGCAGTAATGGAGGGTGCAAATGCAATTATATCTTGTTCCATGAGGAGGATCAGAGGCAAAGAGGATCTTCAAGGATGGTAATCGCTGCTCCTTTTCTAAATTATGGACTTGAGTGGAGTCATTACAATCATTTTTCAAATATTGCAATTTTGGCCCAATTTTAAGAACTGGTACTGACCATAGGGTCCATGTATCCACAATTGTTCAGGGAAATCCCAGGTTAACCAATTAAGCAATATACTGCTTATTTAACTCGGATTATTATTAGCTTACTTACAATTTTGCTAGATATCCTCTATAACCTCTTCCTATGCAGTTTGGCCTCAAATAAGCTTAATCCTTTCGATTAACCCAGATTATTATTAGCTTACTTACAATTTTGCTACATGACTTGAACTGTAAATTAAATAAGGTAAGATATACTGAAAGAGGTGCGAGACCCGATCTAGATGGCACAAAAGACCTGAAATGGCAATGCATGATTTATTTCTTTTTTGTTTCCCTTTTGCCTTTTCTTTTTAGAGAAACTTTTTTTTAACTTTTATGTATATAACTTTGTTCCTTACTGTAGTATGGTAGCGGGTTTTGGTTCTGGTGCAGTATTTTCCGTTGTAAGTGGCATGGGGGGTCGATCTATTTCCCGCCAAGCTGCCTTTGCGGTCTCTTCTGGTGTTTTCTTCGCGGCTCTTCGAGGTGGCCTTTTTCAGGTATTATCAAAATTTTAATTTCTCAAATTGCCTATCAACCTCTGTTAAAGTGTAGGTTGACAGGGAATATGGTTTGGATACTTAGAGGACATATATTTTTTTTTGATATATGGCTAAAGTTTACTATCTTGTCCTTACATTTTATCACTTGAGACTTTTTTGAGCCTTGGAAGGAAATTATTTTTAAGATATGCTCTACTTTTTCATGGTTGGCTTTGAGAGACAAATGGGGTAAAAATCCTAAAATAGAAAAAAGCAATAAAGAAATAAATAAGTCCGTTGGCTCTCTGTAAACTAACTAAATCTAACTGTGGTGGGGCTACCACCCTATATATTATGTTATTTATATAAAAGTGCTTCACATTTAATGATATTAAATTGTTACAAGTATTATTGTTACATTTTGTTTGTTTATTTATTTTGTCAGATTGGTCAAGCAATCTCAGCTTGGTCATCTAAGAGACCTGGTATTGAAGCTAAAGTTGCAACTGACAGTGTACCTTCTCGCCAACCTCATGGTGTAGTTGATATTACACCTAGTTGCCAGATTAAAAGCGCACTTGATAACTTCACAACCTTTCAAAGAGACCTCCTTTCAGATGGCACCTTGGCCATGGAAAATTCTTTACGGCCGTTAAGAGAGGCCTCTCTACAGATGGCACTTTGCATGCCTCTTCTCACTGACACGTAAGTAATCATGGTGGTTATTTATGATTATCATCATCACCATAAGCATGATTATGATGATTTAACAACTGCACCCTATCCAGTCTTCTGCATTAAGTGTTATTTGATATGTCTAAGATTTGTTGGCTGTATAAATAAAATCTGTTTTATTTATATTTCTTGAAAATTCTCAATATAGGAAATTGTTCAATCTGTATATATTGATTAATTTAAATATTATAGACCAAATAGGATCTTGCCATGTGTCTTGGCATTCTTTGTAACCACTGCATACAGTGTCGTCAAGTCTTCTTTATCATTACTAATAGTACCATAGATATCGTTGTCAAGTCTCCCCTATCATTGCTAATAGTTGTATTAGTACAACTATTACACCATACCACTATTACAACTATTACACAATAGGAACTTCTAGTTGTTATGTACTGCTTGATGGGACGACATCATTTTGTTTTCTTTTTTTTTGAGTATGAAACGCTACTAGGCCCGTTTCCATTTTTAGAAACATAGTTAAATTACAACCGTTTCTATCTCTTTCATTCTGTTTCTAATGTTAGTCTTGAACATTTTATGTTTTGTTGATCAATTCTTAGTTTTGGTTTGCTTTTTTGAGTGATGAAGAAGCCTGTCAAGTCAAGTCCCTCATCAAAATTGTTACTCGGGCTCCAAATATCTTGCCACTTTTCAGTCCTAGTTGGGTTCTAGTTTATGTTTGCTTGATTTGTTTAGGTTGGGTTTATGATATCGTTGTTATCCTCATTATTAGTATTGGTTGTATTTTCATTTTCTTGTCGGCCTTCTTATAATTTTTATTGTTCTAGCATGATGAATATTTTCTGGTATTTGAAAATCTAAGTTTTGGTGTCTATGTACAGAAGCTCGGAACTGAAGAAGCTGCACTTGGATTTATTGAGTGAAAATCTCTAATATTTGTTTGGTATCATTTGAGAGATTTTGACCATATTTTGTTAATGTTTTAGATGTGTTATTAACTTCTTTGTATCTGTAATATTAATCCTATTGATATTTATTCTTTTTATGTGAATATCTCATAAAGCATTTTTGTGTACAACCGTGCTAATTTTTTAGAGTAGATTTATTTTATAGTTATTGCTTGTTAGTAATGTATGCAATAAGTTCTTGATGTGGAAGCTTGAGCATTGTCAGGACGATCAGTGTTTTGTTCATTTTTTTTTAATGATTTACACTTAAAAAGGAACAGGCCGCTAGATAATTATATTTGCTTTTTGTTATTACTGGCGATTTGTCTCTTATAAGTTTTGGGTTATTTATTGTGTACTCTTAATCTCTTGTCGTCTATTAGAAGTGGTTAACGAATCTGATGCAACATTTCAATTGAGTGAAATTTGGGATGCGTAATTTGCTTAGAATTTTGTTCCATGCTTCGTAGAAAAACCAATAATCTCTCGCTAGAGGCACAATTATTGAAACATATCTGTAGCACGGTGTTCTGTCATGTGGTAAGAGACTTAGAAGTGTTATCACAATTTACTTATTTTGATAAACACAGTGGATGTTTGGATAGGTATATGTAACATGTTGCATCTAGATATTTCCTATACTCAAAAGCAACACGAATTTTTTTTTTTTAATTTGATCGACATCTTAATGATTCTATCAAGCGTGTTCAGTTGTGTTGATGCTTATCCATTGTTAGATAGTTGTAACCACATTACAAATGATGACAATTTGGTAAATAAAAAGTAATGAAGAGTAAAAAGAAAAATTAAAAACATTCTCCTCCTAGAGAGGTAAGTTATGTTAAGAAAAGACTGCTTTTGTTTAAATAGGATTAGTGCATCATTTGTTGTTGGAATTCCACCAAGGGAACTGTTGGGCAAATTAATAAATGGGGTAATAGAGGAATCAGACAAGACATCAAACAGTAAGCAAGCAAGCACAAGAAATAAGAAAAGATACAAGATTTTACGCAGAAACCTTTTAATTAAAAGCAGCACAAACCAATCACCATTGGTTTGAGGTTTCTACCGATGGCAAAAAACAAAACACTATCGGTTTGACTTTCCTACCGATAGCAAAGGCACTAAATGCCATCGGTTCGGCTTCTCAGCTGATGATAAAAGCAAAATGGGCTGGGCCCATTAATTGTCTTCAAACCAACAGGAACTTATAAAAAACATTTTGGAGAAAAAAAAAAAAAACCAAATTATCTCAAAATTCTAGAGGGAGAGCGATTGGGAGTCGTTTTCTGAAGTTTCATGTTAACATCAAGTGATTTCACCATCATTTGTGCTTCTATTTCGCAAGCAAATCAGATGATTTCGGATCCGATTATGCGCATTTATGCACTTTTTTTTTTTTGCAAATGGTAGTGATTTGTAAAATCCAATGGTCTTCATGACGGAACCAATTTGGGTCGATGCCCATCGGACTCAAAGTGAGTTCGATGACCGTCCAATCTGTTTTAAGATTCGCACCTGCAACTTTCGCGTATGCTTTAAAATTCGTGCGCACGAATTTTAAAATGGATCGGACGGTCCTGAAACCCATCGGACCCAAATTTGAGTCTGATGGGCATCGGACCCAAATTTGAGTCCGATGGGCATCGGACCCAAGCAGTTCTCCTTCATGATAGTTCGTAAAATCTGTTCATGTAGTGTTTTTTTTTTTTTTTTTGAAAGAAATTAAGATGGAAGTTTAGCTATCTAAATTCAATTTTTCCTAAATAATATTCTTTATCCGGAGATGTTACTCTTTGATATTAGACTATCTCATGTAATGTTATAACAACATTTTTTTATTTGAGAAAAAAAATGAGAATCAAGTTCTTAAATTTCATTAAAAAATATTTGCATGATCACAGTGATCAGTGATGTAATCATTACAACAATGTACAAGCGTTTTAAAGAAAAGGAGAAATAAGAGATCAAAAGAAATAAAGGAAGGCAGTAGAAATCACAAGTGTCAAACTGATCAATGTCTAGACTGGTTATGCTACAAAAATATAAAATTTTAATAGTAATAAATAAGTAACATTGGCAACAAATTTTAATACAAGTCATAACAGAGAGACAGCAAAGAAAGAGAGAGAGATGAGATATATTTTTTGCATGACCTGACTAATATAAAAATCGAATAACAAATGGTTAAAAAAATCATAAAATTGTTTATGAAAATTTAAGTATTCAAACTCCATGTAAATTTCCTCTTATGAATGTATAATTGATTTTCATATAGTTACCAATATGCTATTTTACTATATTAGTCAACTAAACTTTCATAATTTTTTCTAGAGCAATTAATCATTTTCATATGCCATAGCAATTGAGTATAAAAAAACTACAACGAAATTACGGCGCCACTACATGGGCTATTAAGACAGGATTGAGATCCATTTAAAATTAGTTAACTTAATAATTTTGATAATATTTTACAAATCAAGCAAAAAACATTTAAAACTAGAGAAATATTATAGACATATCGTACGACATATAAATTGACCTGAAATTTTTATTAATAGAAAATAAAATAAAAAAATATCGACATTGAAGAACCTTTTCACGGAATTTCGAGATATAGCAAAAACATGATAGACCATAATGTCCAGAGAACGTTATGGACCATCACGGCTCGATTAGCAGCAAAGATTAATGTAAAAGCAAAAACAGTTCCGTCTTTGTCAGCCAGAAGGCGCGAAAAAAAAGAAAAGAAAAAGGCCGGACGTTATGCTCCATAACGGCCTGGGGGAAGTACGAAAAAAAAAAAAAACCGGACCGTTCATATCTATCACGGCCAGACGGAAGAAAAAAAAAAAATCCTAACCGTTGTGGTCTATCACGACAAGGTCCTTTAAAAATTAAAAAAATATAACACTAAGCAGTTTAATTATATTTTAGTGCTTGTCCGCACTCAGCGGTCAGACTAAGCAGCTGACCAACGACCACTAAAAGCGTGAATTCATTTCCTCTGCAATAACGCACCGTTTTAGTTTAGGTCCGATCCGTTCGTTTCATATAAAGCACCTCAAGCTTGCCACCTCCTTCAAGCAAAGGAGGAGCTTCTTCACTGACCGCTGTTCCCTTTGAGGCCCCCTTGGAACTTAGACCTCGTTGCTTCAGCAAAGCTGCACATCACAGCATAAATCATATAAGACAAATTAGAGTTGTTATTCTTCAAATTTTTTTTGAAATTTTTTTATGGAATTTTTTTTTTCTGAGATTATGTACATGGAGTACCAATAAAACGGAGCTTCAGCGACTGGCATCAGCGACCAGTTAGGACGCCGGTCGCTGAAGATCCAAAAAAATAAATTAAAAAAATAAAAATGAAGTGCTTCGGCGACGGACCCTTCAGCAATCGGCGTCCACAGTCTTCAGAGACTGATTTGGCCCGGTCGCTGAAGGGTATCCCTAACAAATCCCCGCCTCCCCGCGAAAGTCTTTCTTCTCTCTCCCGCGATTTAGGTTTTAAGTTTAGCGAAAAAAAAAACACAAAGCTCCGCTGTCGGCCAACCCCGACCCCAACCTCATAAAAAGGGAAGTAAATTATTAGAGAAAATGTTTAATCCAAAAAATAGATCAAAGATAATTTGTACAATTTTTCTTAAATGGTTTAATGCTCTTAGCTGTACTTCACCCAAAGGAATTACTTGGCTTGCACGGTTGCACCAAGAGGAAATGTATCTTTTTCCAATAAAAAGAAAAAAGAAAAAGAGGAAGGAATTCAATTATTTTTTAATATGAGGGAAATAATCATCATTTATGTAGCTTTTTGAGACGATCTTGGTTAACTAAACTTTTTAAAGCAAAATCTGAATTTTCAATTTTGATAGCTATGCTAAAATGCATTCAAAATGGTCATGCATTGCATGCTGTCTATAGTCCTACATTGCAGTGCAAATTTCATGACCTACCGTAATATACAAGGTTCATGAAAAACTTGCTGGAGTGTCCCATTTTCATAAAAAATGATAGAAGATTATGTGATAATCTATTTTAAAGGAAACCCAGTAATTAGCGAGTTTTAAAAGGGACGTACTGTCAAATTACCAAATGAATTTTCCAATCATAAAAAGCTCAATAGAATAATAAATAAAAGTGGTGCATAGTAGGTGTATTACACCAAAATGAGTATACACCAAATATAGCAATCAATATTTTGAAAATGCAAGGACTCTCAAAACTACTCAAAAAAGAAATGTATGAAGCAATTTTTGTATAATTTATCTATTTATGTACAATACAAATTAAGGTTCTCAATGCCCTTTTTCCCGAAATCGTATTCTCCGAATACTACACAGGTAATATATATTCTGTACAGTTAGTGGATCCGGACTGTTCTTTTAACCTGACACGAATTTTAAAGGTACTCCAATCTAAATAGGGTTTAATATGGACTGTAAAATCGTGAATTCCACCGTGCGACACCATATAGGATGCAGGTTCTCTCACAAAAATATAATAATAAATTTCAATTTTGTTGTTTTGTTGGTGACAGAAAGCATTTTTTTTCTTATAAATTCTAAAAACCGATACGCAACGATATATGTTGACTTCTTTTGACTACGGTCTACGCTAAGAAATTCAGCCACAAACAGAGAAAGCAGTGGAGATCACTGGACTATTAGTAGTTGCGTGTTGGCTTACAGCAGATGTTGAAAACATTATATGATCTCTTTTCATCAAAAAAAAAAGAAAAAATTATTTCTTCGGCTGAAGGTGGACCCCAGTATTTGACGAATCCATATCATAATATTTTTGTTTGGATCAAGGCCGTCCAATCGAATCGAATTCGCATCCTCTGAGATATCTCATATTTTGTATGACTTTTTGGAAAATCTCAACCGTTCAAATACGTTCTGACGAATCTCAAAATTCAAATAATACTGGCTCTGCGCTATCACCGAATAGGCACCTGATACATCGGTCACACAAAATATGAGATAAAGGATATGCGCTCATCGGAATTCGGGTCAACTCAAGCACAAAGTGGAACGCGTGAGGCCGCTTCAATAGTGTCCTGACCCAAACAGAAATATTATGTTACCTTAGGTGATATGAATTCAGTATTTGACTAAATGTACTAACACCATCTGTGGGTCCCATTTGTCATATCCCATCATACTTTTTAAGTTTTTAGTGCTCAGTAGTCGCTATCCGCCACAAAGGATCTAGATATAAAACCAGGCGGCGGTGAACTGCTGATGACGTTACTATTTATCAACTTTGACCATTTGTCAAAGTTCCGACCCGATCCGTTGGACTTCGATTCGTAGATTGGTTGTGCTGTGATCTTTTCAGTAAATTTGTAGCGGGTTAATAAACGCCTTCAAGAGACGACCCGTTGTATATTATATGATACACGAGTGAACAGGAATCGAGACTCTCCGACCATGGGATTGTCCAAGGAGAAAATGAAAGAAAAAGAGGGAGGCGTACATCAGTAACATCAACGAAAGGAAATTTAAAGTATGAAAATGTGAAGAAATGAATTAACTGTAACGAGGTACTTTTCTCCAGTCTCTTAATAATGGATATTTCCATTACCTTCCTTATATTGTGGCCTCATTATGCTATTTATGAAATTGAGTATCAAAATTAATTTATAAGTGAAAGTGTTAGTATAATTGATACCTTTCATAGAATCAATTATATGATTGTGCAATTAGAAATGCTGCACAAACTGCTTTTACCATTAACTGGATCTGTCCGTGTTCAAGAAATGGAGTGTAATGTAGCAAAGAAACATATGAGGAACAGACCATAGAATCGAAATCTCTCCATCAAAACAAGAAATAAAAGCGCTTCCTTTCCTTTGCGCTCCCTCTCTCTCTCTCTCTCTCTCTCTCTATAATTGTCCATCCACTCGCCGCTTCTTCATATACACAGCTTGTATGATCTACCATTAGCGGCTCAGTTTTCCATCGCCGATTCCTCTGCGAATTCGGTTCCACCAGGTAGCGTGTGCGACGAATTCAAGCAATTCGAATCAGATCGAATTGAATTGGTGGGAGGATTGAGGTGTGGATTTGGTGATGATGGATCTGAACGCTAATGGAGATTCTTCGGCTCAGACAAGTTGTTCGATCTGTCTCGAGCCGGTGGGAGATCGACGCACCAGATCCGTCGCCAAGCTCCACTGTGGTCACGACTTTCACCTCGGTAGTTTCTGTTTCTCCCTCTTGTTTCTTTCTTTTTTTCTTTTTTTCTTTCTTGTGCCAAAATTGGTTGTTGGATAGGTTAAATTGGGGTTAAATTTTGGTCTATGGATGCTTTTGGATTTATACGAACCAGATATTCTATGTTAGTGGATTTTGATCCATCAGTTTGTTAGGTTCTGGAATAACTGAAAATCATTTATTTCTACTTGGTTTATTATAAAACTATAAACTATTTTGTTTGTAACGGTTTGCCTGTATCTCATATGGTTGAAGCAATTACCTCCAAAAAGTAAGTATTTAATTATTGGACATTTTTGAGGCATGAAACAAGCAAACAACAATTTATAGTGAAGATCTCACCAGCCATAAAGAACCAAGCTGGTACAGTTTGAACCCCTAAATAGTGAAAAATAGTGAGAAATGTGGGGACTAAGACGAGAAAGTGCAGCAACAAAAATGATTTCTTTGTTGTGCCCAAATAAATTGGTGTTATATTTTAATTACCCAACGGAGAAAAATAAACTACAAACCTATAGACAATTTGCTAGCATATATGCCCTTGCTTAATGAGAAATAGTCCATAAACACCCTTCCGTTTCAAAAGTATATCTTACATTCCATTAAACTACCTACTTATTAAAACTAGTCGAGCTCCTTTCATACTCTCAAGTAGAAATCTGGGAAGCTCTAAGCAGTCATATGGCAAGGTTAAGTGCGAGATTTTGGGAATTTGATCATGGTGAATTTTTGTGAAGCATGGCTGTACTATGACTTCCTAGTAACACATACTATTTCATATTTGGTTCATGGCATGGGAATGAATTCCATGGCCTGGTATAAATCAGTAAAAAAAGTATCTTGTAGGGTTTGAACTATACTTTTGAGTCCAGAAAAAGAGGGAATATGTACATTTGGACTACCTCAAACATTAAATTGCTCTATTGAAGTCCTCCAAAAATGCAATGTGATCCTCGAGAATTTGTCCCACTTAGTGAACCTCCTTTTTAATTATTGCTGACATGCGTTTATTGCATTATTAGATTGCATCGGATCGGCATTTAATGCAAAAGGAATGATGCAGTGCCCCAACTGCCGAAAGGTGGAGAGAGGCCAATGGCTTTACGCAAGTGGACCTAATCACAACCATTCATCATCAGATGATTTCGATTGGATGGGAGATGACATTTATGATGTCACATTTGCTGAACTGGTACTAAATTACAGCAATTTCTGTGCTTTCTTATGTATTATATTTTTTCTACATTAATTTTCCGAGTACATGCTACTGTGTATTACCCATGGTCATGTACTTAAACACTGCAAAACAGCAGCATCACAGTTGAGAAATTCACTTTGTTTTTTGGTTTTCTTGATTAAATGTATAAGATTGCTTATGCGTCGGTTCTGGTGTATTTGTTATTCATTGAAAATTATACAAATTTAAGTCTTACCTCAATCCGATATCACTTCGTTATTCATAATTTTCTTTTCTTCAAAGTTTTTTTATTTGTTTTCTCACTGTTCAAAGTAATAAAAATTGGGCTTACGATTGAAGTTCCTGCCAACAGAGAACAATAAAGAAAATAATAATGCCAGCTATAGAATTTAATTTTTGATAATTGCTTTTTCAGCCAATTGGATTTCATTGGTGCCCCATTCGTGGATTTACTCAGATAACTTCAGTGATCGAGTAAGCTTCACTTTCACTTCGTTTGATAACGAAATTACAGCACCTTTACAGGGCATTTTCATTACCCCTATCCTGTTGTACCTTGAAATATCTATACGGCCCTGGAAGACAGGAACATGATGTATACTCATAAAGTAGAAATTATTATGAATACCCCTTCATAGCATAACAGGACATAATCTGTGTAACTCTTCCCTTCTTCAGTTACTTACGATGCTGTCCATCTAACCACCTATAACCTCAAATATACATATTTGTCTCTACAGACTACAAATCTAATACCGAAACCACAAAACTTGCACATATATCTGACAGAATTTTGGAACTATCAAATATAACCAATTTGTAGTAGTTTCTAGAATCATCAAGCGAATAATTAAAGCTCTATAAATTCTAAATTATAATGCTTGGTTAAATAAATGTAGTAATATACCATTCGCTCTTTCTCTAAACCATGATTTTACTGAATAGCAAACCTAGCCAAACACCTTCGCTTAAATTTCCTCCGTGACTCTCATATTTTCTCTTCTGCGCTTGTGCTCCTTCCTATTTTTCCTGTGCTAGTGATTCCTTCTTGAATTTCTCTAATGCCAGTGCCTTCCTCACTTTTCTCTAGTGCTCTCTTGTTGTATATCTCTCCTTGAGAAAGGGACTGGTATGATAAAGAGAGAGGTACTTTGGAGAGCTTGGGTTACCAAGCTTTTAAATATGGTGATATCAGCACCCTACTTTTTTTGTCCTCAAGCAAGAAATATGCAAGTCTCCCTTTTTACAGTTGTTTTACTGATATTGGGGAATACAACAGTGATTTCTTTGTTGGAATCTATTATGGTTATTATTGAAGTCCAAGCAAAATATTATGTTATTGTTGGCCCTTATGAGTTAGTAAAGTTCTTTTCCATGTTAGAACGGTTAAAAAAAGGAATAACAAACTTTGAAGGGTCTTTTTATTTCCCTACACCATTGTTATATGACAAATGTCAATAGTATCAATTGATATGTTATGTTATTTACCATAGTTGGTAATAATTGATAGTTCTCTTAAAAAAATAAGAAAAACTATGTTATATGAGATGTCGGAATTATGGTTTATTGACTGCTTTATTGCCGCTAAAACGGCTAAACACTAAATGACTCCCTCGTGACTAAGAACTGGTGAATACTATTTCAAATCGTCTATACAAATTAAGGAGAAAAAAAGGGAGGTTAGGAGGCATGAGCAATACCTTTCTTAATTTATCATAAGGATAAAAAGGTACATTATGGATGTGGAGTTGGTTCAAATGGCAAAGATTATCAATTGGTAAAATGAGAGCTTTTGTGGTTTAGAAGGGTAAATATGATATATTACATTTGGAACTTTGGAGGGGGACACGTGTAAAAGGTTTAAAAGGGTACGAATGAAATTGTGTTTTTTTTTTATTGCATTTAATTGAAGATTCAACCATTGATGTTTTTTTTTTCCTATCGCTTCTTCAGGCAAGAGGAGCATCAACCATATGCATGTAAGCATGTTTTACATTTTATCTCCTTTGAAGTGTAGTTACTCTGTTTGGGTCATTTTACTGGTAGAAAGCAAGATGAGAATTATAGCATCCTGGGGGTTACTATTGTTGCTGGCACCTTTTGATTAAGTAAAATATTGATTGACGAAGAATAGTGTCCATAATGTATCAATTTCCAAGAATCTTAGAGCAAGTTACTCTAGAATAAATGTAATTCCAAGCAAAGCTCAAGAGTTAAGTTCATGGTTAATCTATTACAAGGTCAGCCAAAATTATTTTATATTTGTACTAGAGTTCAACTTATGCCAAAAGGAACAAATGAACCACGATCATCTAAAAATCTTGAAAAAGAAGAATCTAAATCTAAGTGATCTTCTTTTTTGCTAACAAGAATCAGCCAATGTTATTTCCATAATATTAGATGACATGATGTGGAAAACTAGGGCACTGGAAAACTGTATAAAGTTACCATAGGAATTGCAAATGAATTCATTTTCTGATTTATAATTTCTTGTTTGTTTTCTTTCCTTGTGTGAATCAAAGATTATGATATGATGGGTAACAACTCTTCAATTGGTGGGGACCACGCAGCTGGCTCAAGCAGCATCAACTCACAAAATGGCTGCCCATACATGGCTCAGCATTCAATGCATGCACCATCCTCCAGCTCTGCTTCTATGGACACTCGACCTATCCATGAATCCACTACTCAGCTATTCCACTACAGGTTTTATTTTTATGATTGCTGCAGTAGCTTTGACCTGAAATGATTTGGTAACATGAGCCTACTTTTGGTTTTCTGTAATGAATGGAAGTAGAGAGAACTACAAATGAAAAAAAAAGAAAGAGAGAGAACAGAAACCAAACATTTACAGTTTCGTTAATCTACTTTAATGCAGGGGGGTTCCAGCCTTCAGCGGGGCCCATCCAGGTATTGACCTCATGAACCCGCATGGCTTCCCTGCTGAGGTCGTCTCAACAGTTCCTTTAGCTGAGCATCAGCTCCATCAGTTCGGAATTAGAATGCCAAATAATAGAACTGATGCCGTGGGCCAGCACAGAGTCCCTCTCATGCCAGTTTTACCTGCCTATCCAGCCGGGTTAGTAATAATTATTTAAATATAGAAAATATCCATATTTCTTTTCAGGGTGGTCCATAGGAGTACCCGGTCTTTTGCTTTTCCTGATGTTGTTGTCCAAAATTGGATTTCCATTCTGATCCATTGTTACTGTTAGGTCCAGTACAGCATGTGATGCCTATCTTACCGCTGATTAGGTGATCTAGGTTGCATTTTATGTTTTGGTTACATTTGTTTTCTCTTCTGTTATGGAAGTCATTTTCTGACAATTAGTGTTACAGACCAGTGCCAGTTCCACGCAGTGGAAATGCTGCTGTAGG
Organism: Carex littledalei; assembly: GCA_011114355.1. NCBI lineage: Eukaryota > Viridiplantae > Streptophyta > Magnoliopsida > Poales > Cyperaceae > Carex > Carex littledalei. The sequence goes on along the minus strand of CM022084.1, from coordinate 1,285,688 downwards.
CTCAGCAATGGCAATAGTCCAACAGCCAGTAGCTGAGGTACGGACCAACCATTCTCGAGGGAACAATGGCAGTACTGGTACGGCTACAGGGCACATGTACCAGCCAGCAGTGCATGCCAACAACCCATCTTTAGTCTCAATGCGAAGAGTCAGGCCAAGGGGCGTTACTTTCTTTTCATCTGTATCTACCACTGCCTCTACTACTACTACCAACAATGCTGATATGGGTGGATTGTACAGCTTCAGCGTTGCGGGGTCAGGAGACCGACCTGGTCCACCTGACAGTCAGAACTTAGGAAGGCACATGGACCGGTTGTATGCACCCTCAGGCAGGGAGGGACCGATGCAGCTGCCTTGGATCCCACTGGAGGGCGAGTCGCAGTGGTGGAGCCCTTTCAATCCAACTCAAAATGTACAGAATTTAGCCGGTTTTGGTCAGAGGCAAAGCGGAGAACGGATTCCACAGGGACGGTCAGACAATGGGTACCCACCACATATGGGCCCGTCTCGAATGCAACCGCCTTACATGTGACATGTTATGTTGATGAAGTTGGAATTTGAAACTTGATATGTAGGCCGGTTCTGCCACCGCGTGGTTCTTTTTGTACATTGTTGTGTGAAACTGCATGGAAAAAGAAAAAAAAGGCAAAACTGCTAGGTTTTATAACTATGGCTGCGGCAGAGGGCTGTCTGATTTGTGGAGTTGTGGGAAAAACATAAAAACATCCCCATTTTTGAATGGTTTGGAAAAATGAAACGATAAATTTTCAGGAGTAGCCCAAACTGTTATTGTTGGTAGTTTATTTAATATTTAAAAGCGAGTGGGAAGCTGGGGTACTCAAACTTTGGAATTTGCGGCCAAAAAGCTGAGGTTCATTGGGTTTATGTTAAATTCTTGTCAAGGAAGATTTAAATACCTTCACCTCTCTGTCTCCAATTTTCAAAAAAAATAATGTTAAAAAAATTTAAGTTCAAATTGCTGGATGAAATATTAGATTTTTTTTTTGACATTTTCTCCATGTGCATGGAGAAATATTGCAATGATTTACATGCACATCTAATAATAAGTTTTGCTCGTTCGAAAGATATTGTCAGATTTTGTCATGTAAAAAAGATGAAATTATGATATTGGATGAGAGATGGGCGAAATTTCCTAGGCTTACTGCTTCTCTTTGTTTTGTCACTCTGAAAAACAAACAAATATATAAGATGCGCCTCATGAAAGACACGAGGTATTCGAACTCTTTATGCTCTCGAATGCTCGCATGAAGATCTTCAGCATTTTTCAGCAATTATCATTCGTATCCAGTGGTGTCAATAGATATGGGCTGGATGAAAATATTTTTGTATTTGTATTCGTCTAAATGTAATCTTATTTGCACTATATCTTCATTCATTATGTATCAATTTTACTCGTATCATGTCCTTATATGTTAAAATTAACGAGTAAACAAATGAATAATTAATAATTATCAAATAAATTGGTAGCTTTATATAATTCAACTGAAAATATTACAAAAATAAATAATATATTAAACACATTATATGTAATATCGCAAAATATAAAATTTAAATTATTGATCCATATTTTTAAAGTATAAACTACTAATTAATAAATAATATAAAATGTCTTCATAAATTATTAAATAAAAAATATAAAAATATTGTATGAATTTATCTCATAATAATAATAAAAATTAGCATATTTAATTAGGTTCAAATGACTCTATTTTTTGTACATGCATCATGTCTCCAATTTTTAATTTTCTAATAACATTTTTCTAAATATTTATGTCAAAATAAAACTCTTAGATGTGATCTATATTATTTTCTCAACATGCACATAAACAATTATAACCTTTTGATTTTATATGAATAAATTAAGTTGAAAAATCAATATCTATAATTTATCCTCATCGGTGTATTTTTTTTCAAGCTGTTAGTACTGATTAAAACAAAATTAAAATGTAATGATCTTTTATGTGTGCATAGAAAAAATTATATAGATCATATCTAACAATCTTATATTGACATTTAAGTTTTAAATTTTAAGTTATTGTGACATAAAAATGGAGGCACAAAAAATAAGAAATATATCTGTTGTTATTCCAAGTTATTCCTTTGGAATAACAGGAACCTGTTATTCCGATTCCAAGCATTGATCTTCGTTGAGCACGAAAAACTTACTTCGTTGAGATTCTTGCATGAAAAAATTTGAACGGTTAGAATCGGAATAACAGATTCATGTTATTTTCAAAGAATAATAACAGGTTTATTTCTAAAAAAATGAAGGCACTGAACTCTTTTTATTTATTAATTATTCCATAGGTATTGAACACGAAAAGAACTTTTACCGTATCCTTTCGGATAAGTTTAAAAGAAAAAATTCTTACCCGATAACTTTAGCCCTTTTTATGCCCAAGGCAAAAAGAAAATTCTTAAAAATCTTGATATGATCTCTTGCCGGCATTTTTATTAATACCCTAAAAAAACAAATTAATAAATCTGCTCTCATTCCAAAATTATTATTAAAAATACCCTAACCGTCCAGCCCCTGGGCGGTCAACTGTGGACACCTGACCGCCCCAGAGCTGGGCGGTCCGCTATAAAACCCCTATAAAAGAGATTTTTCTCTCTCCTAACCAGCACAGTTTCATTCTAACAACTCCAGAAAAGAAAGAGAGGCGATTTTGTGACGATTTTGAGCGATTTAAGGCTAGTAGAGGTATGGACAGTAACAATCGAGGTAAGAAAGAGAGCAATCGAGATCGTGGCGTAGCGAGAGGAGGATCAATTAGTAATCGAGGTAAAAATGAGGGAAAAAAGAACAACTGTCAAGTATGTCGTGATCTCCAGAACTGTCATGTATGTACGATGAAGGAATTTTTTAAACAGTCTATTCGATATGAAATTTCAGACGACGACTTTGTCGAAAACCCCTACGGCTTTGGTTTGAAAAAGAAAAAGGTTGATCCAGAGCCTCCAGCATCGGACAATAAGTTTGTTCCGTATACTGGTAAGACTACCACTTTGTCTGCTGTGACTGATCCAGATCAGGCAAACTCCGATGATGACTTTGTTTCATGCACTTTCAAGGCTCATTGTAAGAAGTAGACTTATTAAGAATTTATGTCGTAGACTTTATTTCATCAATTTTGTGTTTGTTTATATTTTATGTTGTTAGTTTTTGTATATGTAATTAAGTATTGAAAATAACAAAATTGAAGCATATAAAATAATCGAGGCAAATAAAAAATTAAATAGTTCACAAACTATCAATTAGAATAGTTCACAACATACATCTAAAAAAGTTCATAACATAATTTAACAAAACTTGGTAATCAGCGATGACGGCCGAACAAACTCAGCCGACGTCTGGGTCTGGTTGCAGCTGGTTGTGCGACACTACCGGATGTCTCTCCATGGCTACTACCGTTTCTAGGCTTTCATGAGTGTGGTGGCTACTACCGGTTGCCTAAGCAACAACTCTAGCATTTTCTCTTTCATTGGCTTCGTTAATGGCATCTGCATTGCATTCCAGTTCAACAAACATGGTATGATATTGAAATTGTAAAATATAAAATAAAATGTAAGTAAATAAATAAAATCAATTGTACCTGCTTGCTGCCTGTCAGTAGTTGAACGGCGGGCCTGATGTCCCATTTGCCTACCTTCCTGTTCGCTCGGAAGCGTATAGGCTTTTAATACCTAGTCTTCACTCAATTCAGTTGCAAGCATACAACAGAAGTTGGGTATAGCTGGGTGTCGAATCCACAGGGACGGTATGGTAATTTCCGGACTCTACTTAGTTTATAAAAACTCTAGAAGTCTGCAAGGTGGTATTTGGTTTGTTTAATATTCTAAACAGAACAGTAAAGTGGTTTTGGAATTAATAAAAAAGGGGTTCCTAGGGTTTCTGACTTCGTCTCAGCCTAGCCTCTTGGTGTCCGGTCCGTGCACTTTCATGCACGGGCCGTGTACTTTCGTACACGGTCCGTGTGGCCCTCGAATTGATACAGCAGCTACTGGTTTGTGTGTTGTTTCTTTGTGTAGGGTTCTATTGACCGTACCTGAGTCTCTAAACCTCAACTCTTGCATGTTGGCTTAATTACTTGGTACAAAACTCAATTTCTGCCCTCTTAGGGTTCTTAAACCTCAACTCTCGCTTGTTGGTTTAATTAACCTAATTTACTTGTTGGTTTACTAAAGGCATCCTCCATCTCTCGACGAGAGAAAAAGTTCACCTTTCTGCTACTACTTGGTTTCACCTCTCGACTCACAAACCTACCTCAAATACCTAGTTTGGTCGAATAAATGTCAAGGTTATTTGGTTACTATTTAGATGAGGCCTTTCATCTAACGGACTAACCAATCAATTCAAACAAGTTCATCTAAGCAATAAAATACTACACAATCAAGCAAACACAAGATTCAACACAAAATTTCAAGTAACTAGCAAATAAACTAAGCATTCGACTGCATCTTAACCCTAGAAACAAAGAGTTTAGCCTAACATAACAAAACATCAAATAAACAAATAATAAAGAGGAAGTTCATGGCAAAACTCAAAGTAGTAAGGAGATTCGTCGCAAAACTCTCGTTTTCCTCCTCTCTTTCCTTCTTCTCCAAGCCAAGCCGCCTCTCCAAACCCTAGATTTTCGTTCTCTGGTCTGGAATGACCTCTCTGTTGCCTAGAGAGACCCATTAATGCCTTCCATTCGCGACCTTTCCCAGTTGACATCTATTTCCTTCTTTGGTGTCTGTTTCCGGAAATGCCATGCACGGTCCTTATGCAAGGGTGCACGGACCGTGTGCCTGTGTCCTGGTGAGGTGAATTGTGCACAGTCGTGTGTCTTCAGTCTGTGTCGGGAAGATGGTGTACGGACCGCATGCAGATGGTGCACGGTCAGTGTATAAGCCTTCAGATCTTCCTTTGTTTCGCCCATTTCCTGCAAAATAAGAATAAATGCGTAGCAGTACCACATCCTACAGATATTCAATGAAATAAACACGACTTCAGAGTTTTAGGCACAGGTTTTACTACAAAGTACGGTCAGAATATGGACAACATAGCAAGACATCAAAAACCCCCCAAGCTGAAATCTTGCTTGTCCTCAAGCAAAAATCTCAACCTAGGCATCGGGCCGGTCTTTGGACTTACCTAAATGCGAAAAATTTACATGATCTTGCTGTTATTAAAAACTCGGATAATCTTCTTGGATGACTTTTGGACTTTTCTTGATCAATTTTGATTCACCCCACAATTTGATTAATTAAACTTCATACTTTGAGATGCCTTAATATTCGCAAAAACTAATCATTTGAATTCATCAATGTTTCATTCTTCTACCGAAATTATGCCCTCATTTGTGGTGATTTTTCCTTTATCGCCCCCCCAAGCTTGAAACAAGCTTAGGTTAGAAAGTCATGGATTTCGTGTGTTGATATCATGCAAAATTCAATTTTTCTTTTGTTTGTTGCTTTTAGTTTTATGACACTTTAATATTTTTCCTTAGTACAAAATTGGCTAGTTATAGGTAGTTAACCTTACCCAACCGTTTTAATTCAAAAGTGCATTTTGCATGCTCTTGGTTCAACCCTTCCATGACACGAGCTCACACTTGTGATGTAAATTCGGCCATTTTATCGGGAGAACTAGCGGAGCAAAGTGTCAAAGACTCATTACCATAAGTAAGCAGGAGTCCTTATTTATTATTTTCGACAAATTTTTGCAATGATAACATGAATACACACATCCAAAGGTATTCTTTCATACCGATGGAATTCCAATCTTTCCGTTGTTTAAAATCCCCAATTCCTTATTCTAAAAGGCACAATTCGGTTTCAAAATGCTTTTTCAATACAATTCAATCTTTCATTTTTTTAAAATCTCAAAACATCCCATCCTATGTAATTCTTTTATCAAATATGGGGTTATTTGAAATTTGTCAAGGTCATCCAAATTACAACCAAATTTTTTTCACAAGAGTCCCTAACTCTAGCAATCACACAAATTTATCTCCTAAAAGTGCAAGAAAAAGTAAAACAAATAGTAAAAATGACTTAGATACAACCTAGATACAAAGTTCTCCTCCCCAAGCTTAGTCTGAGCATTGTCCTCAATGCTTCAATACAGATAGATAGAAAGAGGTAAAGCCTGGGGAAAAGAAATCAAACCTGATCAGTAGTCTGGAGGGATCGTGCATGGACCGTGTGAATTGGCGTGCGGTCCGTGTGCCTTGTTGAACTTCTGATTCCATCCGTCTGCTTGTGCTCGGCCCGTATGCTGGTTTGCACGGGCCGTGTACTCGTGATCGTCCGCTGGTAAAGTTCTGTGCATGCACGTGGCAGGGTTCGCGCCCGTCAGCCTCTCGATCAAGTCCCCGATCACAGCTTGCTGAGCTTTGAAATCCTCCAAGGGTATAGCAGTGCGATCCGGGTCGAGGTTGGCAATGAGAGGTTTCAATTCTTGTTTGACCTGTTCTGGCGGAGCCTGTGCAGGGACCGTGTGCTCTTTGCACGGTCCGTGTGGAGTCTTCTCAGATGGTGGTGCACGGGCCGTGTGTGGGGTATCCGGTCCGTGTGCTGGTTCCACTGGGCCGTTTGTCAAGGTGTCTGCTGCACACGCCTTCTCTTGAGCACCCTTCTTCTCCTGTAATTCGGACAAATAATCAGGATAATTTTTGAATGACTTACCGTATTGCTCCCGGAGTTGCTCCTTTGCCAATTGATCAACCATGTCGACCGCACAGCATGTCGCCGGCTCATATGGGTATTTCATGGCTTGGTTGAGATCAAACTGAACTTTCTCGTCCCCAATCCGCAGGGTCAGAGTTCCCTCCTTCATGTCCATTAGTGCCCCTGCTGTTATGAGGAAAGGCCGTCACAATATGATTGGTACTTCCTTGTCCTCTTTCATCTCCATCACCACAAAATCAACGGGCACATAGAACTTGCCAACTTTAACTGGCACATCTTCCACTATGCCAAATGGTCATCTCACAGAAGAGTCTGCCAGCTGCAGAGTCATTCACGTAGGTCTGAGGTCACCTAACCTCATGCGATCAAAGATTGTGCGTGGCATGAGACTCACGTTGGCCCCTAAATCACAAAGGGCTTTCTTGATCGTGGCCTTCCCAATTGTGCAAGGAATGGAGAATTTGCCGGGGTCTTCCAATTTGGGCGGGAGCTCATTTCTCAGAATTGCATTGCACCCCTCGTAATGGCCAGACAGGAAGAATGCATCTATAGTGATTACTGGTCTAATGTATGACACAGCTTGAATACATGGACCGAAAGCCCATGCTATGTGTTATAACCCGTACAATTTAATTTAGTTAATTAAGCTAATAATTAAAATTTGCATCTAATTAAAACTTAAAGTAAGTACTTAGGTTAAATAAAGGACTAATTAATTTATTTAAATGAATTGTTATATAATTATCTAATAAATCGAATTATTAGTTTAGGGAATTAAAAACTTAAATTTAAAACATAACAAATTATGAAAAATAATTAAGTAAATAAAATTTAATCAAACTAAATAGATCATATTGATTATAAGTTAACTCTGAATTACAACTCATAAATTATAACGGTTAATTATTATAAGTACGAAATTTCAAATTAAACATGATCCATTAATAAACATTCTAATTAATAATTAAATTAAGAACCATTCGAAAAGTACGCGTTAAATTTAAACGCAAATTCCGGTTAATTATTTCGAATTATAAACGAATTACTCTTAAGAGACCACCCAATTTAATTCTTTGATTGGTTTCGAATTATCTTGACCACTCAAATTAAAACCTGCACGAATTTTAAAGCTACCAATTCCTTTAATTAAAATAGGGGACTTAACAAAATTGGAATTTGGGGTTCAGGTCCGCCCCTTTTCTTCTCTGATTACGCAACCCCCTCTCCCCTCTCTTCATTTTTTTGGCTCTCTTCTTCTCCTCTCTCGCTGACAGCGGAACCCCACCGTCATTTCTCTCTCGCTGACAGCGAACCCCCACCACCCCCGCACCTCTCTATTTCCTTTGTTTCCAGGAGAAGAAAAGTAGACGCTTGAGTTTCCCTTGCTTTTCTGCTCAGTGCCCCTGTCGCATCGGCATTTAATTCGCTCTCTGCCAGAGGCGATTTTCGTGCCTCTCACGCGAGCCTACTCTCTGAAAGAGGGCTTGGCCGTGCGCCACGTAATCACTCGCTCGGTTTTAAGTAACCCCACTCTCTTCTACTTGGTTTTTCGGTTCTTATCTTTTGAAATTTGCTCATGTGTTGAGATTTTCGCCTTTTCCCTCTTTTCCGTTTTCCTCTGATTACTGTGACTACCCTAACCCGATAAGGATTGGGGTTGTGTTCTTGTGCTTGTGTCGGCTTTGTGGTGATTCTGACTTTCGAGGTGCTGGTTGATTTTGAGACGGCCGAGAAGCGAGCTCCGAGCTTGGTACCGGCCGTTTAAAGTGAGACGATCGATTTTCCTGGTAACAACTCTTTTTATCTTGTGCCTTGTCGATTTTGTGATAAATCGTAGAAAAATTAAGATCGAATGCGGGTTGTTGATTTTCCCGATTCGGATGAATTTTGGTTCGGTTGCTTGTTGTGCTTGTTTGATGGGGTTATTTTGGTGCCGACTCGGGTGCCTTGTTGATTCTGGTACAGTACCCCCGTACCAGCACTTTGATAGATGCTGTTGTCTTCTTTGTTCTTTGCCTCTGGTACCGATTTAATTGCGGGGATTTGGCATTGTCCCTTGTTCCTTTCTGGTTGTGCTGTTCTGGCTACCTTGCGCTAACCTTTGTATTCTCTACTGTTTCCTTTAGGCCTTGATTGTTGTTAATTAATCTGGTGGTCTGTTGCTTGTTGTTTGAGAGGGCCCTGTCTACCTTACTGGTAACTTGGTCTGTGATATACGATGCTGGTACCAGTCGGTACCAGCCCAGTAGTGCCACTGGTACTGAATCCGGGGTTCAACCTGACTTTGAAATGACAGGGACCAAAATGCAATTTATTTAAATTAAGGGGTTGATGTGCAAAAATTCGACCCCTAGGTTATATATTAAATTTGAGGGACTAAAATGTGAAATTTGAGGAATTTGAAATAGGGGCCGGCAGATTTATAAAGTATTTGGGCCTTGAACCTTTTTCGGCTTTCTGTTAGGGCCAGAATTAGTTTAAAAAGGGGCTCGGCCTTGTTTATATTTGTCACACCTCAAATCAGGATTTCCGGATTAAGGTGCGATCAGTCCCCGCCTCGTGTCTAATAATCAGGCAGACACGCAAGGCTAAACAAATATAATAATAAAGCACAGCGGAAGCTAAATAAAACGAGCAAGCAACAGTCATAAATATCAGCACATATATCATCCATACAATCCTCGGTGGAATAAAATAAACACAAACTAGTTAAAGGGACACATAATCTATCGAGTTCAATGTGTAGATGTACATTAGGGACTTTTGATTAGAATTTTGCGAGTCTGATGTTTTTGTTATATACATTGGATTCGATAGATTATGTACCCTTTTGATTATATCGTGTATATTTTATCCCGGTGGAGATTTGTATGGATGATGTGTATATATTATGTTATGTTTATTTTATATTATGATTTTTGCTTGATTGTTTTATTTTTACTTCTGTTGCTTTGTTTATTATATTTATCAGACTTGCGTGTCTTTTCGATTATTAGACACGAGGCGGGGATTAATCACTCTCTAATTCGGAAATTCTGGTTTGAGGTGTGACACAATGGTCTTGAATTGCAACGCGTTGTCGACATCATCTACGCTCAGATTTCAACATTCATACGTAGTGCCGGAATTTGTATTTGTTATGGTCTGGAGCAATGGTGCAAGAAAGTTGTATGAACCAAAATATGTTATGTCTGCCTGGAGCTCTGAATTGTATTTGACACGGGGTCCAAAAAATGTTATGTCTGTCTCTTCAAAAGCAGTGGTATCGTTAAATGTGGGGCACGGATGCCTATCTGTCTGACTTTTAATCGGAAATGTCTTTTTTGGGTAAATAATTTCCATCAACTTCTGACATGTGATCAGAATCTTAATCTCCGTTCCATTCGTCACTCATTTTCAAATCTCTTTCTGGTATGACATCGATCTAGTATCAAGGTCAAGATCTCTCTGGGTAACAACGGGTGCCACTATAGGTATTGATGGTGGTACAGATGGAAATCTGGATTGGATTGGAGTTTTAAGAGGAGGTGATGGTGGTGGTGGTGGTAGCTCGGTGGTAAAATCAGGTACGTAATTCTCATAAATGGGTGGTACGTGCGGTTTCATAACTCGAGTGGCGGGGTTGTCATAACTCGAGGAGCGGGGGTTGTCATAACTAGAGTGGCGGGGATTGTCATACTCGAGTGCTCATGACCTGAGTTGTCATAACCCGAGTTGTCATTATCCGAGCTATCATAACTCGAGTGACGCAGGTTGTTATAACCCAAGTGATCATAACCTCTATTTTCTCTAGAAGTTTCAACCCCGTGTTTACGCGGAACTCTCCTGGAATATAAGTCCATTACATAGTATCCTGTCACTCAAAAGTGTTGTAAACACTCCTCCATAACGACTCATCTGTTATTGGATACCTGGTATAGTAAGGTCCACCCTCACTTACTGTGTTAATCCGAGTAGCTAAATTTATATCATACCAGTTGGGGTTCATACAGATCTTTTCATACATTATTTCCTTCAATTCGACAAATGAGGTATTTTTATTTACCTCGAAGTCATAGGCTGCTTCCTTAGTGTACTGTGCTCCCTCCACACTCCGGGCAAACTTTCCGCACACATACAGTGCAACCAATATCTTTCTGTTTGATAGCTACTGTTCAAAATCGCTTCTCTTTCTTTCTCTTTCTTTTCTGGGGTTGTTAGAATGAAACTGTGCTGGTCAAGAGAGAGAAAAATTTCTTTTATAGGGGTTTTATAGCGGACCACCCAGTCCTGGGACGGTCTGGTATGGGAAGTGGACCGCCCAGCCGTGGGGCGATCAGGTATCCAAAGTGGACCGCCCAGGGGCTGGACGGTTAGGGTATTTTTAATAATAATTTTGGAGTGAGGGCAGATTTGATAATTTCAATTTTTTTTGGGTATTAATAAAAATGCCGGGATCTCTTGGCTCTTGAGCGCCAAATTATGGAATTTACCTACTCTTATTTCTTAGAAATTTCAGACGTGCCTCTTTCTTCATTACTTTGTAGAAAACGGTGAAAAAAATATATATTGCTCGAATGTCCAAGCCAAAGGGAAGAGAAGATGCATAGTAAATTTTCTTTGTTCTATGGACGTGGTATATCATTTATTCATTAAGAATATGCATGGTATTTTTATTCTACTATGGCCTATGGGTATGTATGATATTTTTTAGCAGCTTATGTTACTCGTAGGTTTTCTCCAAAAAAACCACGCTATTTATTTTTGGTTAAAATATTGTCTCCTTTATAATGAGAGTGAGTTTTAGAAACAAGCATTTGATTCATTTGAACTAACATATTAAGTTGCAACGAGAGAAAAACTTCATAAACCACTTGATAGATGATCATATAAGAAGAACTGAATTCTAAATTGAGCATGTACTTCAATAAAGAAAATTAACAATAACAACAATACTATGAACAACTTTACATGTAAGAACAGCGACAGAGTTGTTACTCTCGCTGCGAAATGTAAAAGTCAATAGATAAAGAAACCCAAATTTGACATTTAATGAAACTGCTCCCAAAAGAGCATCTTATATCAGCACTTGAAATGAGTTAAATAACCCAAAACCAAGAAACAAGTGATCCAAACACGAGCCCAATCACCAAAAACAACACTATAGCAATACCGGCTGTCTCAGCATGCTGAATCGGTACAGCTTTTGGTGCAAGGATCATAACGACACCTGTCAGGTAACCATTGGTCAGCCCAAGGAGGCATGTGAGAATAGTGACTGGTACCTCAGTACGAAAGAACTGGGGGCCATGCAAACAAGCCAAGAAAAGGGGGTAAAAGAGAAGCCGAGCCACACAGCCCGCAAATGCAATATTCGCATTTTCAAGTAGGTAATATGCAGGAAGGACTTTGCCGACCAAATCAAATATGTTATAACCGGCAATGAGAATGATAGGATACCTGTAGAGTAATATTTCAGATTTTAGTCCCACATTGTTGAATTCAGTCTTTATAAAGGTTAAGCCTGGCATTGTTCAAGAAAATCACGTGATCTTGTATTGGTAAAAAAGCAAACTGGAGCAGTATATTGCAAAAAGGTACATTATTTAGCTGTTTTATACCAGTGACAATTAGGTATAGACTCGTCAACTCATGGCTGGTTTTGGTTATTATTGACCGAGATAGAAATTGTTAATCTGCTGGGTATTGTACAAATATGTATCTTTACTGGTGGTTTCTTTACTTTTTACTTACCAGTCTTTGAGGGCCTCAGAATGCACATCCTCAGTAATATACCCTGGGAAAATCGACAACGTGACCATATAAATCAGAAAAATCCCAAAACCAAACCACTTGATTCTGCCAATGATGCTCCAAAGAGTAGACCTCCAGGCAGTACCAGTCATTGTATTTCTATCACCTTCTTCTTTCTGGGCTTGTAATTTGATGTTCTTATAGTGTTGTACCACTGGAAGTTTGTCGGCTACATTGTAACATATTACACATATGATCATGATAACTATGCTAACAACGAAGTACAGAATAGCACTCTTTCTCAAGCCAGCTGAGTCCTGTGGGTAAACAGCTTTTGTTATCACTCGTAGAACTGATACGAGTACTCCTGAAAATAATATTCAGTTGGTTAATAAAAGGAAAAATATTCATACATTACCCCCTAAAATAAAACCTAGCTTGTCAAAAAGTGGCCAGACAACTGTTTTTTTGTTTTTTTCTCTTATCCTGTAAGACCTTGAGAAAGTAGGGTCTACATAAATATTTCTGATGTTTTATAAGGTCATAGTAGAGGTCCTCTTAGTTTGTTCAGTTTGCACGAAACGTGTGATTTTTTGGAGCTTTCCGACAGTAAACGTGAGATAAAATCCAGTTACATTGAAATTCAATTATGTAAGATAATACAGAGTAACCACTAACCAGTAATATAAGAAGTACAGACTCCGCTAAACTTTTTATAATAAACGTCTTCTCTTTCTGGTGTCTTTTTGTTTACAGTCTTAAATTATATGTCCCTACTATATTACCAGATTTGATTTTGTCTGATATATGACTGAAAACAACATCATTTTAATTCTTATGAATGTAATCCTAATAAATAAACCAATTTAGGTCTGCAAAACCCGTACTGGCACAATCCAGATTCCAGATCTCACTGCCTCCATCCTGATTGTTAAGCTTCTTTTATGTTCCGTTGCACAATTGAGGTAGAATTGCAACATAACTGACACTTAATTAATGAAAGCTGACCTCAATTATTAGATGAACCAAATTGGGGAAAAAATTGATTGATACAGTTGAACAATCAGTGAGTCACATTTGGCAACTACCTAAACCTGAGGGCTTCCACCTATCTAAATCTCTCACCTGATGCGGCTGTCCCGGCCACAGTTGCCTGCATGTACCGCTCCGGCAACTCCCCAGCTGATCCAATTACCCCTCCCTGCACCAATGCATCAGCAACACCACAGAGCGCCGTAGCGGCGACCGTCACATCATATCCCGGGTACATCCTCTGCCTCCCCTTGACATATACCGCATCCATGACAGGCACGATTATTAAAGCGAGTGTGAATAGAGAAAGCCCGGAGTTGATCCGGAGCGAGGCGCTGGATTTATGGGCATACACCACGATAAAGAGAAGAGGTATGAAGCAAGCGAACATGTACGAGACCGAGAAGACGCGGTCGACAGGGACCGCAGGATAAAGGTAGGTGAAGTAATCGACGGCCGTGATGAAGGCGTTCCAAGGGATGAGGAACCCCGCACCGAGTGTGAAGTAGATGAGGTAGCCGATGGAGAAGTAGTCTTGTGGGGGTTCTGATTCCGGTCGGGTCTCGGATTCGGATTCAGGATCCGCTGGGGATGGGGTGAGGAGGCGCTTGCGCTCATCTGAAATGGAGATGGAGGCGGTGTCCTCTTCTCCCATTGTAGTTTGTTGTGAGTGAGATAGAGTAAATGGGAGAAGGAGACTAGGAATGGAGAGCGTGAATGGTACGATTTATCTCGGAGAAAGAAAGGAATAATGAGAGGAGAAGCAAAGGGACGGAGTTAGTGTTCTTCTCCATTTTATTACAACAAAATATTTAATCCATGCCACGTGAGAGGTGGAAGGAAAAAAATGTTTAATTAATAGTTTAATAAAGATCTAAGTGAATCAATTATACTATTATTATACTACAATTGAAGATTTGTAAGGTTACGATATTCGTAGATAAACGATTTATTTTCTAATTAAAAAATAGTCTTTAGTGCTGTCACTGATTGATCAATATACTAATCATTGCATCCTCATATGAAGTTTGTAATATTAGAAGCTTTTTTATAGTAATTTTATAATTTCACGTCGGTCATAAAAATATTTAAATCAGTTAAAACCAAGTTTTGTTGGGCTTCTTTTTTAATGAACATGTCTTCTTCTTTTTATGAAAGCAGGAACACGTGTTTTATTATATTAAAATTTCGAATGGTTATAGCTTATAACTCGTATACACAATATTGATGGCAGTATTTACAAACTTTTTTATTTACAAGTTATATCACGCTAATGTTAAAAAATCTTAGGTGCACAAATATGTTAGTGATAGATATTATCGACGCACCACCCAAGAATTTAACCATACAAATATTAACAACACTAATGGACTTATCCTGTTTCTTGAAACTTGAGAGGAGGTCTTTCAATTTGAATGAAGTCCGGAAGTGATTGACGGAGACGTTGACCGCAACATGACAATGGCGTGACATTAACGGGCAAGAAACTGGAGAAGATGGAATCAGAAAATAAAAAATTCACTCGCACGTTTCTACGACTGCGTACCAATTATTGATGTGGCGATGAGCGATCCGGTGTTCGTTTGAAGAAAGGGAGGCGTACAAGTTTAGTGACTAGTGACTAGTAAGCACGAGTTTTGGAAGTTTATTAGTGAGTACGGAAAAATATCTTCCCGTTTGGGAACATTATTACAAGGTCAGCTGTCCGTTGTGTCCTTATTTCGGCATTTTTTTTAAATTCCGTTGGTTAATCAAGAAAATGAGGAGCTCTTTATGATAATTAGTCTATTTTATATTAGTAAACCTATATCTTTTAAATTTTATTTTATATTATATGAGTAGAGTTAAAATACTTTATTATTTTCGTACTCCAATCATGCATTACATACTTATCTACGTATTTATAGTTCAAACAGTAAACCTATGTAATGCATGGGGAATGAAAATGGATTACATCTAAAATGTTGAGTAAATCGAGTGACATCAGTAACATTGATAGGGTACATAGAAGTTTTGAAATAATTAACTTTGATGTCTGATATGACTTCAAAAGCAATTAGATCCCACCAAGCATGTCCAATATTAGCTTCATCAGCCTTTAAAAATATAATAATATCATCCAGTAAGTCACTAATTAGGTTTGATGGATATCCATTTTATCAAATGAGGTCTGCACCGTTACTACCACTGCTTGTGCTGACAAAGCCATGAAGCAAATTATGCACGCTGTTTTTGTACCAGTAATTTTTTTTTTGTTCTTGTTAATCTATTTGAGATTGTTGAGTAGCGTGATTAATATTTTTGTTTTGTTTACTTAGGCAGTTAAGCTAATCCATCTATTTTCCATCCACACCTGGATATTTGAAAATAATAACCAGGTTGTACCAGATAACCAACATAGGGCACTCTATTCAACCCATTCCTTCAAAATATTGTTCAAAGAAGGAGGTTGCGGTACCTAGGGCTGCACAAAAAATTCGTAGTTCGTAATATCGATTCGAAAAAGTTCGTAAAAAATTCGATTCAAAATTGAGTTCGTTTGAAATTAATTCAAACCAAACTCAAACTGGACCTAGTTCGTTAGAAATAGGTTCGCAAACCAAACTTAGTTCGAAATTAACTTAAACGTGAACCGTTGATTTCCGCTGATAATGAACTTTAATATTTTATTTAGGATAATATTTGAGTTTGTAATAATTATAAAACTTTGATGATTGTTCTGTACTTCTATTAATATTTAAATTGTATTTTAAATACTTCAAATATTTGAAAACTTTGGTGATGTTGTCCTTGTTGGCTATTTGGAAAACTTTGGATTCCGTAATTGTACTGAACTTTGATTGTGATACGTCCCTTCCCGAAGGGGCCGGGCCGTACTTGGACTAGGTCCAGTAAGGTGCAGGCACGCCCTGTTCCTGGGAAGCAGGCCGTGCGGAGATTAGTTGCTTTGTGCGCGGCCCGTCTCGCCTCGAGCGAAGCGGGTCGGAATGATGGGCACGCGGGGAGTCGGAGGGGTATTAACGCTCTAACCCTTTTTGATACCTCTCCAGACTCAGAATGTGATAAATGCGATCCCCTTTTCTGGGGGTTTCTTTGCCTTATATAGGGGGTGGCCCACTGTAGCGGGGTCTTGTCAGCATTAATGACAAAGACCCGCATACTGTTGAGGGTGTCCGCATATTAGGCTATAATGTTTGCGTAGTAAGTCTCAAGCCGAACGGCGAGGTCGCGTGCCAATCTTTCTGGGCTGTTCGGCATGCTAGGCTTTGAGCCTTGTTTTGTTCAGTTTCGAGCGGGCCCTTAGGAGGGCTCCGAGTCTCAGTTTGTGCTTCGCCTCAGGCTGGCCCTAGGAGAGGGTCCGAATCCTGAGTAATTTCTGACCTCGGGTTGGCCCCGGGAGGGGGTCCGAATCCCGAGTAATTTCTGATCTCGGGTTGGCCCCGGGAGGGGGTCCGAATCCCGAGTGATTTTTGGGCCGCGGTATGTTTCGGGCCTGTTTGCTGTGAACTTTGATCTAGAGATGTTTAGTTGGGTCAGGCCTGGGCCTTTTAAGGGCCATTGGTATATGAGCCTATCAGATTGATTGTACTAAACTTTAGTGTTTGATATAAATTTTGGTATTTGTAATGAACTTTGATATAAACTTTAGTGTACTGTGTAATTAGAACTCAAAATGCCTGAGTTTTAATTGAAGTGTTGTAATTTCGAACTATGACCCAGCCATGTCATAACTCGTAAGTCGTAACATAGTTCGTAAAAGTTCGAAATTGAGTTCGTAAAAAATTCGATTAGAAATTGAGTTCGTTCGAAATTAATTCAAATCAAACTCAAACTGGAGGTAAGTTCGATTCAGTTCGGTTCGTTTTCAGTCCTAACGGTACCCTTGTCCCTCTGTTTTTCAATTTGATCGCATCAGTGCGACAGTACAATAACCAGGCACATTCAGCTGCGCCTCAGCATGATGCAGCTCTGCGTGTCGATCCGATACAGGTTTGTTGATGACATGATGCGCCATGTGTGAGTGTTCATTTCCTTGCTTTCTAATATTTTAAACTCAAGAAATATTTCACTTCTCACCTGGTTACTTGAGAAGTTATGATCACAAGTCAAAAATTGACAAGTCTTAATATATTCCCATCAATTTAGCGGTTTACTTCATCTAAAAACGCCAAATAATTTATCGTTATTGTATTAAATGAAATTTTGAAAATTTATTGGTATAAATTTATTTTATTTTCTAAATATTATAAATGAAGAAAATAGGGTCAATTAGCTCATTGGAAGCTTCTTTACGAATCCTCCAATTATATCATTGTGGAATCAGGAACAAAATCAGACTTCTAAATTATCAAGATTAAACATGAATAGATGTCAATCATATAAAATTTTCATGTTACATGTGAGTATCAATTTTACAATACATATAGTATTTTACTCTAAACTATATAAAAAATTAATGTATAAATACAAAAAAAATTTGTAAATTAATGGGAGTCAATTGACCCCATACATTTAGGGGTGTAAATGGATCAACTATTATTCAAATTATCTGAATCCAGAAAATTATTGGAGCTATCCGATCCGTATTTGAGACTATCTGCATTCGTATCCGTAACCAAAAATTAAATTATAACATATAAGGATACAGTTTGATCACTGACTATAACAAATGTACTCTTTATTCTTAAACTGGTTTATTAAATTGCATATACATACCAATGATTTATTTACTTGTATTTTTTTTGTCATACTAATGATTTATTATTTATATTTTTTTTATCGCATTGATATACGATATTGCTGAGGAAGTAGAAACAGAAGATGCAGCTGGTTCAGAAAAAGATGAAGCCGCAGTTAATTTAAATATCTTTTAGTTTTTCTTTATCCTGCTTAGAAAGAATTAGGTCTAACTTATGAATGAAAAAAAAAATATTTAGATGTTATTTTTTTTTTCCAAAAAGTACATCGGTAATTTATTTTTAACTATCTGAATTATATTCATATCCGTATTCGTATTCGTCCAATATCTGATCTATATTCGTATTCATATTTGAAATTATCCATATTCATATTTATATCTGAAAAATTATAACGGAAAAAGATGTAGTTTGATCACTATCTGTCCGTATCCGATCCGTTTACACCCCTGACCTGGTACAGCTCATCTGTACCCCCCTGAGTGGAACGATTCTGTTTATCGGCTGAACGGATAATTCAGACATAAAAAATAATATCTGCTTTTCATAGGAAGAATATAATCTGATATATAATTATTAATCATTTGACACTACATTGATGACTATTAGAAACTTAAATATTGTTTGATGACATATATTCAATATTTAATTATTCTCAATAATACTAGCAGGAATAATATATATATTGCAGTCATAGAATCATATACACAACTATATAAGTTATAGAATTTTATCATAGACACAACTAGCTGGAGACCTCGCCTTACCTCGACAATTGTTATTGGAGGCATGGATGATTGTATATAAAAAGTTTATATATAATTAGACGTGTTGATTTAAAAAAAAATGTACTGTCAAGAGCATTTAATATTAGTCTATTATTTATGTTTGAAAGAGATATAACCACTTTATGGATGCTATTTTTTGTAACAAATTTTTCAAACATAATTTTTTGGTATACAAAATGGGCGCAAGTGTTTTGTCCATGAGTTTACCAACACAAAATAATATCTACAGCTAACAAATATGTGAAATTATCTGTAAATCTATGATCCCGTCATTCTTCTTCTCTTTTCCTTTGCTGGTCTTTCCACTGCACAAAAAGAGAGTGTTATTTTGCCTTTTTTTTCAAGCCTCTTCAATTTGTTATTGAGGTGACTCGTAGACTGAGGGAAAAAAAATACTATGTTGAATTAGAAATTTAAATAAAAAGTCCAGCTTTTTTTGAAATTCCAACGGTCAATATCTTCCACTTCAGAAACTTAATTATCAGGTTAGCTTTCCGTTGTGTGCTTTTTTATAACGAGTCCGGATCAATGTACTGTTTGAGTTTCAAGTCGGACTATCCGATCACAATTTGGACATGTCATACCCAAACCTATAATGCACATACTCTTTTAATATTTCTATTTTTATAAGAAAAATAAGAATCATGTTCTTATTTGATTTTTTTTTTAAGGTTCCTATTTGTATACGACGAACGGATTAGATCCAAATTCAAAAATTGAGATATAATTCTCTTTCCCACTTCTTCAATTACATCCTTTTATTTGATAAAATGGATAATTCGGACATAAAAAAATATACTGTGTAATTATGTAATGAATAACATCAGAAGATACAGACTCCTATTAAAACACATAATTTCACACATGAATTCAAAGGGAATCCATAATTTTGAAAATCAATAGCTTCCTCCTATTTAAAAAACACACACAGAAAGTTGGTTTTAATAAAAGTGTGAGGCTATGGTGCTATGCATAGCACGGATGGGGTCCGTGCTACGGCTCAAAATTTGACTTTTTAAAATCCTAATGGTCGATCCAACCTTTCAATGTGATAACCATATAAATATGTACTTGCAAACTAAATTTTATATTTTTTCGAGTTTTTTTACTATTTTTTTAGATAGGTAGAATTTTGATGGTCCAGAATTTTCAGAAAACACTGATTTTTCTACCTATCTAAAAAAATAGTAAAAAAATTCGAAAAAATATAAAATTTAGTTTG
Source organism: Carex littledalei (assembly GCA_011114355.1). Taxonomy (NCBI): domain Eukaryota; kingdom Viridiplantae; phylum Streptophyta; class Magnoliopsida; order Poales; family Cyperaceae; genus Carex; species Carex littledalei. The sequence continues at coordinate 1,265,517 of CM022084.1, read as the reverse complement.
CAAGTATATATTCATATGGTTATCACATTGAACGGTTGGATCGACCATTAGGATTTTAAAAAGTCAAATTTTGAGCCGTAGCACGGACCCCATCCGTGCTATGCATAGCACCATAGGCTCACTCATAAAACTTTTATAAGCGCACTATATTGAGCTGTTTAGACTGATCGATTATCTAACATTCTAATTAGCACTGCTCCGTTGATGCTAAATAAAAAAAAATGAGTGAGGCTACGGTGCTATGCATAGCACGGATTGGTCCGTGCTACGGCTCAATATTTGAGTTTTCAAATTCTAACGGTCAATCCGAACCGTTCAACATGATTATAAAATGAATATGTACTTACAAACCAAATTTTACATTTTTTCGAATTTTTTTACTATTTTTTTAGATAGGTAGAAAATCACTGTTTTTGGATGGTCCAGAATTTTCAGATCAAGTGATTTTCTACCTATCTAAAAAAATAGTAAAAAAATTCGAAAAAATGTAAAATTTAGTTTGCAAGTACATATTCATTTTATAATCATGTTGAACGGTTCGGATCGACCGTTAGAATTTTAAAAACTTAAATATTGAGCCGTAGCACGGACCAAACCGTGCTATGCATAGTACCGTAGCCTCACTAAAAAAATTTACTGATCACTTTTAAAACTACTTGGTGACATGTCTTTGGTTTGGCATGGATAAGAAAAACTGTGGGACCATAGTGAACGTTAACATATATATATATATATTTTTGAAAATACAGATATTAATTATTTTTAAATGACTCTTAGAAAAGTAAGACCATCCACCATCCTTGCTAAACCGATCACCATTATAGTTTTATATTTTATTTTGAGTGAGCCTATGGTGCAATGCATAGCATGGATGGGGTCCGTGCTACGGCTCAAAATTTGACTTTTCAAAATCATAATGGTTGATCCAACCGTTCAATGTGATAACCATATGAATATGTACTTGCAAACTAAATTTTATATTTTTTCGAATTTTTTTACTATTTTTTTAGATAGGTAGAATTTTGATGGTCCAGAATTTTCAGAAAACACTGATTTTTCTACCTATCTAAAAAAATAGTAAAAAAATTCGAAAAAATATAAAATTTAGTTTGCAAGTACATATTCATATGGTTATCACATTGAACGGTTGGATCGACCATTAGGATTTTAAAAAGTCAAATTTTTGGCCGTAGCACGGACCCCATCCGTGCTATGCATAGCACCATAGGCTCACTCTTTTATTTTTATTAAGGAAGCGTAAGAATATTTAGACAAGGTGTTGGGTTTGATGGGCTTAACTAGTAAACAGATCCGGCCCAAGATAAATGATTTTTCCTCTCCATTGCAAAATCCCATTCGTTTTCTCACAGAATCAATTTCTCGTCGGGGACCAAATCCAGGCGGCAAGAGAGACGAGACGAGACGAGAAAACAAAACACCGAGAAGACAACACGCTAGGCACCGACTGATCTATTGTCAGGGATCCCGAACTTCTTTTGCAAGAAGAGAAAAAAAATGGCGGAGAACCCGCAGCTGATGGGTAACGGGATCCCAGTCGCCTTTGTCGGAGAGCTCTTCGTACTTGCCAGAGATGGCGTCGAATTCGAAATCGACAAGATCCCGGGGTTCTCTTTTCTTCTTCTCTCAAGTTTTTTTTTTTTTTTTTACTTTTGGCTTTGCTGAGTTTCTTCTCTCTAGATTGGATTTCGGAAATTACGGCGAGGGATTGTTATACCAATGTTTATATTTCTCCTTGAATTGGCAGGGCTCCAAGTGGACATGTGAAAGCACGGGGAACTGTATACTTGTCTAATATAAGGATGGTTTTTGTTGCTAGTCAACCTGTTGGCAATTTTGCAGCTTTTGACTTGCCTCTGGTGAGTGCATAAAGTCTCTTTCTGGTATTTTCATTAAATGCCAATTGGTTGTTTTCATTTTTCATAGGAAAGTTAGTTTTAGAATTACTAGTTGATAAGTACTACTAGGAATATTTCACTTCCCAATTTTTCAACTTCAGTTTTGTTTCAGTTACCCTGATAATATTTCTTCTTAATAATGTGCTTATGCAGCTGTATGTGCATGGAGAAAAGTTCAACCAACCAATCTTTTTCTGCAACAACATCTCTGGTTTTGTGGAGCCTGTAAGTGTTTTGCCATTGACTCTATCAAATTATAATAGAAACATGATTTACATAGATTCCTAGAAAATGTTTGTTTATCAAACTATTGGCCAACATATCTTAGTACTTGCTTGTACCAAACTCAAGGAGTAAGTCACTAATTAGGTTTAATGGATCCATTTTTTCAATTGAGGTATCTGCACCAATACCACCACTACTTGAGCTGACATGGCAAAGCCATGAAGCAAATTATGCTGTTTTTTGTACCAGTAACTTTTTTTAGTTCTTGTTAGTCAATTTGAGATTGCTAAGTAGCTTGTTTAATATTCTTGTTTTGTTCACTTCGGCAGTTTAACTAATCCATGTATTTTCCAACCAGGTTGTACCAGATAACCAGCATAGGGCACTCTATTCGACCCATTCCTTCAAAATATTGTTCAAGGATGGAGGTTGCGGTACCTTTATCCCTCTCTTTTTCAATTTGATCGCATCAGTGCGGCAGTACAACCAAGCACATGCAGCTGCTCAGCATGATGCAGCTCCACGTGTCGATCCGCTACAAGCTTCTCAGACTCCTGTTGATGACATGATGCGCCATGCGTGAGTGTTCATTTCCTTGCTTTCTAATATTTTAAACTCTTAAGATATATTTCACTTCTCACGTGGTTATTTTATGTCTTTTTTAAATGTATTCATGAAGTATTTTGAATGTAGATGTGTCAGGAATGGTTACTTCAAAGTAATTATTCCTGACATAAATTCAAAAAATTATATTATATGTTTTCAAGCTTCAAATAAATTGAAAAGTTCATATTTCTTTCTTAAAAGTAACAATGATAATCTTAAATAGAAAAATCTTTTTGAAAAAAAGTATTCAAGTGTTTTTTACTAAATTCGTAATGAATTCTTGGCTTTGCTCTTTTTTAAGAAAGAGTGAGATGAGAATAAAAATATTGTCAAAAAAATAGAATGTGATGAACCATTCTTTCCCAAACGTTTTACATGGGAATGTATGAACTGAGTAACATTATGGGCCTTATTAATAAAATCGAGAAGGAAATGTGCACGTCGGATAAGTAGATATTATAATTTTCCATGTGTTATAAATTATACAGGGAACAATGATCCAACAAGGTACAAGAATATTTTTACAGCCAAGTTAAATTTGTATGAATAAATGCAGATATGTGGATCCAAATGATCCAACAAGGATCTTCTTGCAACAGCCAGCGTCAGAATCACAGCTTAGGAGGAGAGCTTACCATCCCCAGGGCCATGAGACAGCGTACTGATATTGTCTTATTGTATCAATGTAGAGTGTATTATGGTTTGAAATAATAAAATTGAGAATGAAAAGAGTTGTGTTAGACAGTGTGGGGTCCGCTTTCAGTATAGTGTAAATGGCTTGTATTGTGTGAATTATTTCTACTTTTCGTTCACTTTTTTCTTGCAAAGATAATGTTGGAAATGATTTTTCTTGTAATGGGATAAAAAATCAGCTGTCATGTTGCATTTTTGACCCCTCTGTGTATAGTTGAGAACATTATCAGTGTTCTTTTTCCCTTTTGTTAGTAGCAACAAACAAGAAGGTGAAATGTTAGATTTCAAGCAATCAGCATTATTTTTTCCTTCATTGATGAAGCCGTACTTTTTTTATAATTAAACGACTAAATTGAAAGGATTCTTATTTGCATGTGCAATGGTTTAAACTGACAAATCCTACCACCAAAAGTTTTGCACACTAAGAGTGGTATGTGCTATGCTAATACAAAAATGAAATCATTTCTCGATCTGTAGCAAAGGTTTATTTAAAAAAAAAAACAATTCCTGTTTTTGGCTTCTCAGGTCCTTTTGCCGAAATTTTTATTGTTGACACTAAAAAAAAATCAAATTAAATGAATATCATCCCCAGGGGTTTATTTTCAATCATACAACCCACACCAACTGAGTTCGCGCACCTATTCCAAATAGGAGGGTGCGCGGACTGGATCTTTTTATACATTTTCAACGTAATAAATGAATATCTAAAATGGTGCAGCCTCTCACGGTCTTCAAGGAATAAATTCTTACATTTTCAACGTAAGCCTAGCTAGCAAATATTGGATCTTTTTAATCGTCCATTATACGATGAATGAAAATGAATGGCTCGGATTAGATTATTTGTAATTGAACAATGTGAGATCTTCGATGTGACTGGGCAATGACATTAATTTCGGTGGGAATCGGGAATGACAAGAAGTGAATTAATGTCATAAATCCATTGGGAGGTTTTCAACAGATGAGAATTAATTTAATATATTATGATATGCCATGTATAAATCCACCTAGGTGCGCCAATCCAGTCCGCACATCCGCCTATTTGGTGCGCAAACCCAGTTGGCGTGGGTGGTATAATTGAAAATAGGCCCCTAGGGGTGGTATTCATTTAATTTGATTTTTTTTTGTGTTAACAATAAAAATTTCAGGTCCTTTTGAGAGAGGAAATTGCTGGACATGCATAAATGTATCAATATCAATATTTATCTCATACTCTCTCTAATATAGACACCATTTTTTGGTAAAAATTGAATAAAACAAAAACATATTTTGACAAAATTTTGCTTTTATTAAATCAGCAAGCACAAAGGGACTAAAAGCTCATGAAATTCTTGCATTCTTCAAGGATTTGCATGTGACTTCCCCTGCTGAAGTTCGCATTGGTAGTGTATCAAGAACAGCTACACAAGCCTCGGTTGTTTTCAGATGAGGTTGCACAGACTCCCATATCTTTTTCTTCTGGACCTGAAATATGCAATATTCACTAGTTATTAGACTAGATACACAAGATTGCATATGCATGCCATACATTGATTGTTCCCATAGTAACATATTCACAAGTTATTCATTTTCATTAACTTTCTCGAATGAATAGACTAATTACACGATTTTTACAAAATTATGAATAATTACCAAATTATTTGAGAATTTTACGAACTGTATGAATAAATATGTGAATTATTCACTGAATTTTGTTTTCTTTCTAAAATCACCAATTTTTTGTTACATTTATACGCATTATAAAACACCTATTGCTGCATTATTAAAAACTTTAGACCTTGGTGCATTATTCCATATACTAAACTTGTTAATGAATCAACATCAACAGAACAATGTTAATAGGAAATTTGTATCCCACAACAGGGGGACCTAATAGAGAACAAGACTCATATGCCTGCCTTAATTACAGCACCACTTTTACACAAGGCTTACCACTCATTAGTAAAGATACTGTAGTTGGTAGCTGAAAATAGTAATGTAAGTCTTACCTTAATAAGAAGCATGTATGTGCATTTGGTTGGCAGGTGCTTAAAAATACCAGTCAAGACCTTTAAGAAGTTAGCACTGAGATTATTTGAAATGCCATACCTGATTAGGTGTAGCGGCATTTGGTTGTTTATCCTTTTCATTTTCTGATCCAAACCAAATCCTCTCTCCTGGTATGGAGCCTTCTGGAGGTATCAAGAGCTCAACATTTTCATGTGCCTCATCGGAGGCAGCCATGAGCATGCCATTGGACTTGATACCTCTCATGTTTCTTGGCTTCAGGTTAGCTAGTACAACCACCATACTGTCCTGCACAATTTGGTGGGTAATATCATTACCAATGCAGGTAATATCCTCTCTAATTACACATATTTAATAGACATACGAGTAATGAATAATTTTGTTCACAGATAAACGAAAGGTAATGGTGCCAATGCAGGATATTGAGCAATACATGTTAAATTTCAATACCAGCAGTGATGATATTATTGGAAACTAATACCAACAAGATCGGGTCATGAACTAGTATTCACTGTAATGTAAAACCTGTCCAACATTGGATGTTCTTGTGTACTTGTGTTCAATTGAGATATGTAGTACAATGGCATAATTGATTGTTATAAAAAGTAAAACACGGCCTAATTACATCCTAGAAGACCTACAAACCAGAATGACCCAAAAGGCCAAAACACCAAAAAACAGAATGACATTGTACTGGTAAGATTCATACACCACTATCCACCAGCTGAAATTCTGCAATTTTGGTGCTGAACCGAAATAATTCACCAGTATGTATCGTATGTGTTTAATCCACGCATTGGTCAACTCAAATTTCTCTGCTTTTCTAATACATTTTTCTTGCTTCAACAAACCTCAATTGAAACAATGTAAACGTTTGTCTCTGTGTGTGTGTGTGTGAGAGAGAGAGAGAGAGAGAGAGAGAGAGAGAGGAGGGGGTCTCCTTAATCAATTGGAGAATGGCAACACTGCCAATCGAATGGGGAGGTATGGGTTTCCATGACTTGTGTGTTCATAACACGGCTCTGCTACTACATTGGTGGTGGAGAGCTTACAATAACCCTACTTGCCTATGGACGGTTACTATAACAATGATTCGATGGACGGGTATTTATGCAACGGGCCCCAGCTTCTGGTCCGTCTCAGGGTTGTTTTTTTGGAAGAAATTACTTGCATTGAGATCAATTCGAGTGTACACTGGATCATAGGATATGGGAAAGCAATCTCCTATTGGTTTGATCCGTGGAATGGGGCAACTTTGGCAAGTATGCTGCAGGAGGGACAGAGGCCTATTAATCCAAAAATATCACTCTGTGATGCGTATCCCATCAGAAGCAACTTACATGAAAACCTGGATGTGCCCGGGGATATCTCATTCGATCAGTCAGCTGATAGAATGGAGTGGAAATGGAATAGCACAGGGGTATATTCGGCAAGATCAATCTATAGAGTTATGATTGGGATCGGAATGATAAAGCCAGTACATGAATACACTTGGAAGCTAGCAATACCGCCCACTGTTCGTATCTTTATCTATCTGTTACTGAAACAAAAAATTCTGACAAAGGATGTCATGCGGCGAAGGAATATGGGAACAGACTCTGGTTGTGAGATGTGTCAGAATTGTCCGTCTGAGTCGGCACTGCATCTGCTTTTCCTATGCCCAAAAGCGGTGGAGGTGTGGTATGAAATGTCAGCTAAGATGGGTTACAGGTTGATGGTGCCAAATAGTTCAGTTGTGCAAATTTGGACTGAATTGAGGGAGCAGGCCAAGAGACGGAGCAAGAAATGCAAAAGAGAATGGGAGTCTTATTTTGCATGTACATGTTGGCATTTGTGGAAGCGAAGGAACGAGAAGATCTTCACTGGCAAGATGACTCCCTCTAGAGTGCTGGTAGAAAGAATCGTAAATGAGGGAAGGATGTGGATTACGTTCTGTAACACTGGAGGACGCAAGCTGCTGGGAACCAACCTTTTGCAAGAACCGGATTAGATACTGGTTTTTGGTTTTTTGGTTTTTAAGGAAACTAAGGCTATTATGTTTCTAATTTTTGTTTGTAGTTTTGTTTTTTAGATCAACATCAGTTCACTTGGGCTCTACTGGTACCGATATGGGTACAGGTGGTCCTGCTAGGCCTGCTGGTTTTAAGTTGGTACGGATGTTGGCAGGTCAGATAGAGGTGGTTTTCAGTTTTCAGTAGTGAATGGGTAATCGATGTGGCTGGATTATCCCATTTTTAATTATCTCTAAGAACTGATGTATTATTTCCGCAATTTCAATATATTTTGGCAGCTGCTGCCAATATTTCAAAAAAAAAAAAAAAACAGAGAGAGAGAGAGAGGAACCTGGAGGAGTTCCATAGGGACATAGTTAACAAGCCCGCTACAGATAGTCCTTGGTTCAGGTTCTCCCAAATCGACCTCCTCCACATACAAGGAATCGGCCTCGGGATGGCGCCAGGCTTTCACCACCTTCCCCACGCGTATATCCAGCGCAATCGCCGCTTCCCTCACCGGATCCTTCCCACTATCCTCCTCCTTCTTCACCTCCTCTTCCTTCTCAACCGAAGAAGGAACCGTGGCGGCGGTCGCCGATAGTTCGTCTCCGATAGAAGAGCAGAACGAGGCGCGGCGGGAGGGGCGCGGGAAGAAGGCGAGACGGGAGGGGAGGTGGAGCGATAGTGAGAGTGCAAGGGAAGGGGAGATGAGCCGGCCACGGAGGAAAGAGGCGGAGGTGGAGGAGAGGAGGAGACGAGCGTGGACTGAGGCCAGCGCCATTTGGAATGGATTTGGAGCTTGAGCTTCTGGTTAAGCTTAAGCCCAGCGCTAGCTGAATTCATATCGTCTGCAGCATAACTAATCCGGACCGTCCGATTCGTATTGACACTAAATATGAAATCCGTACATAACAAGTGTGGATCCGATTGATCCGAATTCTGATCGTACGGTAAATATATATATATTTTTTTTATAATTAGGTTTGCATATTCTGGGATCAGTATTTATGGTTAGTCCAAATTTGTGTGACCATAATTATTGTACTTCTTTTATTATATATAGAATTCGCCAATTCGGTGAACCTTATTTTTGAATACTGCAATTCTCTCTTCTGGAGGTTTGATTCTCAAAAAACACGTCTTTATCGCACCCGAAAATGAAATTTCCATGCCTGAGAAGGGGATATCGAATGTTGACCATGGAGGAGGAGCAAGAACGAACCCTTTGGATTGGTAACCTGCCGAATTGGGTGGATGAGAAGTATCTCTGCCTTTGTTTCTTCCTCTTTGATTCAGTGCCTATATGTTTTCAGATAGATAGCTGGTGTAGTTGCGAATTGGTATTTATAAAATGTATGTTGGATACACTTTGATTCTCCCAACAAAAGTTACATACTGACTCGTCATTGTTCACAAACTTGTAATTTTGTAGGGTGAACTTGTGAAGAACTTGTAATTTTGTAGGGTGAACTTGTGAAGATCATAAAGGACAAGCAAACAGGTCGTTCTAAAGGTTACGGCTTCATGACATTTCAAACGCGTGATGAAGCAGAGAAAATCTTGTACACCTACAACGGGGTAAAGGTTATGCCTGGTACCAAAGATCGATTATTTTGCTTGAACTGGGCATTTGAAAGATCCAAGGGAGCAAAGCCGAAATATGAATATAGCAAAATCAGAACCTGGGCATTTGAAAGATCCAAGGGAGCAAAGTCGAAATATAAATATAGCAAAATCAGAACCATAAACTACTCTTCCAACGATCAAAGTCAAAGTCCTGCACGATTTCAACTTGCAAACAACAACATGCAAGTAAAGGAATCTTCTAATTTTTTAATATCATCAAGTAGATTATCCTCCATTCCTCTTGATTTGATCTACGATATTTTGTTCCGGTTACCAGTAAAGTCGATCATGAGACTTCGAACCACGTGTAAAGCATGGGCTTCCTTCACAAGTATGCCCCAATTTACCTATCAACACTTGAAGAAGCGAATGAGCTCTGATAACTACATGGCATATTGTGAGATATTGAATAGAAGAGAAACTATAATAGAGTATTTTATTGATTGTATTTTCTGTATCTTTACAATTACAGAGAAGGCCTTATATAGGCAATATGAAGCGTGCTTAACAATCTATCTCCATTCTAACTAACTGCTGTAACAACCTAACAATAAGTACAGTGGTCTCTAACTGACATTAATCAGTAACACTAACATCCCCCCTCAAGTCCTGTGGGCTAGAAAGAACACAGAGCTTGTCTTTCAACTGATGAAAACGAGAGGAACCAAGACTCTTTGTAAGAATGTCGGCCAGCTGATCCTGAGAGGACAGAAACCGAACCAGGATACGCCGAGAGGCTACCAGATCACGAATGAAGTGAATATCGACTTCAATGTGCTTAGTGCAGGCATGGTGAACAGGGTTGGCAGCCAAAAAAGTCGCCCCGAGATTATCGCACCATAATACTGGTGGAGAAAGAGAGTCAGGAATGAGCTCTGTGAGAAGGGATTGAAGCCATACCACTTCAGCTGCAGCAGAGGCTAGGGCTCGGTATTCAGCTTCTGTGCTGGACCGAGCTACTGTTGTTTGCTTTTTGGAAGACCATGAGATCAAGGAATCCCCTAGAAAAACACAATACCCTGTGGTCAAGCGACGATCATCAGGGCTGCCGGCCCAGTCGGCGTCAGAAAATACTTGGAGAGATAAATGAGAAGAAGAACGAAGAAGAAGCCCATGAGTAATCGTACCCTTGAGATACCGGAGTATTCGTTTAACAGCAGCCCAGTGAGTGTCAGTCGGGCAATGCATGAAAAGAGAGACACGATTGACTGCAAACGAAATTTCAGGTCGGGTAATTGTGACGTACTGTAGGGCCCCAACTATACTTCTGTACAGAAGCGGATCAGAGAGAGGATCCCCATCAGATTTTGAAAGTTGAAGACCACTCTGCATTGGGGTAGAGATCGGTTTGGCTTCTGCCATCTTGGCTCTTTGAAGGAGATCGGCAATGTAACGGGTTTGAGATAAGTGCAGACCAGCTGGACAGGGAACTGTTTCAATACCCAAGAAGAAGGAAAGATTGCCGAGATCCTTGATAGTGAAAGTCGCATGAAGACTAGAAAGTAGCTGATCAATCAAGGTCTTGGAGGTGCCAGTGATGATGATATCATCAACGTAAACCAGCAAATAAACCGACTCATGTGCAGATCGGTTAATAAATAGAGAGTGATCTGATTGGGAAGCAACAAAACCTAAGGAGGTCAAGTAATTGCGAAGCCGGTGAAACCAAGCCCGTGGGGGCCTGTTTAAGACCATAGAGGGCCTTTTTCAGGCGACATACATGATCAGGAAAATCCGAGTTGACAAACCCAGGAGGTTGAGACATATATACTGTTTCCTCAAGGTCGCCATGAAGAAAGGCGTTATTTACATCAAGTTGTCGGAGGGTCCAGCCTTTAGAGAGAGCCAAAGAAATGAGTGTTCGAATGGTGACTGGTTTGACAACTGGACTGAAGGTTTCTGTGTAATCAAGACCTTCTTCTTGCGTGTAACCTTTGGCCACTAGCCGGGCTTTGAAGCGCTCAAGTGAGCCATCGGCCTTGCGTTTAACTTTGTAAATCCACTTACAGCCCACAATGTTGTGATTCTTAGGTAAAGGGACCAGATCCCATGTCTGATTTTGAGCAAGCGCATCGAGTTCAAGTGCCATAGCCCGTTGCCAATCGGGATGTTTGTTGGCTTGTGTGAAGCAGGTAGGTTCAGTGATCTCAAGGGAAGAGGAGTGATAAGCTACAAAATCAGGAAAGGTGCGTGTCTTGCGGGTTTGATCTCTATTGCGGGTAGTCATGTGATGAGAAGTAGGAAGCACTTGAGAAGATGGGAGGGGAGTTAAAGGAGAAGGAGAGGTAGGCTGAACTGTAGGGGGGTTAGATGGAAAAGGTGAAAGAGATGAAGGTTGCGGCAAGATTGTCAGAATAGAAGGCTGTGAAGTAGAGGGTGTAGAGGGTGAGGCAGAAGGTGGTAAAACCGAGTGAAAAGGGAAAGAATTTTCATGAAAAATTACATGTCTAGAGATGTAGAGTCTGTGAGTAGGGAGGTGAAGACATTTATACCCTTTATGCATTGAAGAGTACCCTAGAAACACACATGGCAAGGATCGGTTTTCAAGTTTGTGCTTGGTATAAGGTCGCAGCCAAGGATAGCAGAGACAACCCAGGACCTTAAAGAAGGAATAATCTGGTTTATTGTGAAACAGGACCTCATATGGAGAGCAGAATTGAAGGGTTGCCGAAGGAAGTCGGTTGATGATGAATGTAACACTCTCAAATAAATGATCCCAAAATTCATGTGGAATAGCTGCTTGTGTCATAGTGGCAAGAGAGAGTTCAACCACATGTCGATGTTTTTTCTCAACCACACCATTTTGCTCGGGAGTATATGGACATGAGACCCGAAAGGTAATTTCTGGAAATTGACTCATAATCGGTTTAAATTCAGCTCCTCCATCACACTGAACAATTCTAATTGTGGTTGAAAGAAGATTCTCAATGCGGGTTTTGAAAATTCTAAAGATAGTAGGTATTTGGGATTTAGCCGAGCAAACAAATAACCATGAAAATCGAGAGTAATCATCAACAAACATTATGTAGAATCTATTTCCTTGTTTTGACATAACCGAGGAAGGACCCCAAACATCAACATGAACAATTTCCAATGGCTGAACAGCCTTATGAGAAGATAACGAAAAAGGTAGTTTATGGGATTTGCATTTATTACAAGCATCACAAACTAAAGTAGAAGAATCACAAGAAATCAGATTTTTTTTGGCGAGATGATCCAGTACCGGCCAAGATGTGTGTCCAAGCCGATGATGCCAGAGCTCTCTAGTAGAAATGTCAGTCACAAAGCATTGGTGAAGAGGAATGTAATAGAGACCTTGAGAAATTCCACCTTCAATGAGCACCTCTTGAGTCTTGCGATCCTTAATTATACAACCATTCTTGTTAAATTCAAAAATTATATCATTATCTTGAGTGAGTCGGGAAATGCTAATAAGCCTTTTGGTCATCTGAGGGACATGTAACACACCATCAAGAAGCAAATTTTGGGAGGTAGAGACCAGGTGAGAAGAACCAGTGTGAGAGATAGTCAACCCATGGCCATTACCAATACGAACAACTAAATTACCTTGATACGGGCGATAGTCAGTGAGACAATTCAGATCAGGTGTGATGTGTGAGGAAGCACCTGAATCAAGAAACCAATCAGCTGTGGGAGAAGAGGTGGGCTGAGCAAGATTGACTTAGGGAGTGGCATTAGGATCGTCATCATATCGATAGTAGCATTCCTTGGCAGTATGACCCGGTTTTGAGCAAATCTGACAGGGGCCAGCGGAATTGGGACCTTGTCCTAGAACTCCACGTCCCTGGTTACCACCCTGTGAGCCATGATACCGTCCACCATTACCGCGACCTCTGCCATTGCCACGACCACGCCCCCGGCCACCACCATAGCCACCTCTCTTGAATTGCTGAGCAACAAAGGCAGCAGCAAGCTGCTGTTGAGATTGCCAAGGAAGGGAGTTGAGAACCAGTGGTGCTAAGAGGGAACCAATATCAGCACCAGATGGCGGGCCAGAAGAAGTTTGTGAGTTTTGAGAGGGAGAAATGAGAGCAGTGGTAGGGAAGTTCGAATGGGCCAAGGGAGAATTAGAGCCCAACGGTTTATTAGGAATGAGAGCGGGTTGAGAAAACCCGGTAAGGAGAGATCCGGATCCGTTAGCAGAAGAAGAGGTCGGATAGCCTAGAGAGAGATAGGCAGCGGGAAGAGAGCCAGTGTCGGCCTGTTGGGAGAGGAGGCGACTCTCATAGTTGAGTAGATGGTCGTGAAGATCAGCCAAGGAAAGAGAAGAGGGATGAGAGGTGAGAGAGGTGACCAGCGGATTGTACTCAGCTAGAAGACTAGCAAAGAGATAAAGGGAGAGATCTTGATCGAAAATATCACAACCGATTGATCGAAGCTAAAGAGCAATTGCATTGAGACGGTTGAGATACTCAGAGCAAGAAAGATCACCTTTCCTAAGCGTCTGAAGCTTCAATTTGAGATCTAACACCTTGGATTGAGACTGTGCCAAGTAGGTGCGATGGAGCATGCTCCAGAGATCAACAGAAGATTGACAACTGATTGCCTGAGGAAGAATTGATAGACCAAGACTGGAGAGAAGCCACGCAAGAATCAATTGATCTTGGCGAATCCACGACTCAGAGCTCGAATTGAGAACAGAACCATCAGTAGGCGAAGAAGAGGAGGAGATCGGGTCATCCAAGAAGGGAAGAAGGCCATGGCCACGAATTATAGGTAAGACCTGAGTTTTCCAGAGTAAGAAGTTCGAATCATCGAGTTTGGGATTGATAGAGTAATGGAACTGAATGGGATTGATCACAGGAGGTAGTGCGGAAGGGGTGGAGGAGGAGGTTTGCTCCGATGTAGGGGGAGGAGTAGCCATGAAGATGAATCAGAGAATCAGAGAAAGGCGTTAGCCAGAGAAAGCATCTGATACCATGTGAGATATTGAATAGAAGAGAAACTAGAATAGAGTATTTTATTGATTGTATTTTCTGTATCTTTACAATTACAGAGAAGGCCTTATATAGGCAATATGAAGCGTGCTTAACAATCTATCTCCATTCTAACTAACTGCTGTAACAACCTAACAATAAGTACAGTGGTCTCTAACTGACATTAATCAGTAACACTAACACATATGATAAGGTTCCAGTTTTCTTGAATGGTGCTATTCATTGGCTTCTCTTTGATAACTATAGTCAAGAAAACTTGAAGTCAAAGATAATTCTCTCCTTCGATGTAAGGACCGAAGCTACACACACATTACCAGTTCCAGAAGACATAGGATTTGGCACATTAATAGAGCTCGAAGGATGCTTATGTGTTATAGAAATTGATGAGGAATTCAGAAAAGTCAATTTGTATATCTTGGAGGACTATGCTAATTGTAAATGGATAAAGAAGCACACTATCAACAACTTCCTTGCATGGTTCCGACCTGTTGCAACCCGTGATGGAAAACTCTTATTTTCCACATACTATTATGACATGCAAAATGGAACCTTTGAAAAGACCGGCTCACAAAGACTATATTATGGCTTCAAACATGGATGCGCAGAAAGTCTCATCTCCCCTATTTCATACCTTCAGAGAAGCAAAAACCCTTGCTCAATTCCCCATGGATCTTCCTAGTTTTGTTAGATACTGAAGTCACTGTGCTTTATTGATTAAATTGCATTACATATTTTACACGGTGATTATATAAGAGATATATAGATTGATTGGAAAATATTAACAGATAACAAATGTCTCAGTTACAGCTAATTACAGATTTTAAAATAGACAGGGTGATAGCAGTAAAATGTGCACACGCTGACATGCTAAGTGTCCCCAGTATTTCTCCAATATGTTAGTTAAAGTCATGGAAGAGTTTATCTAGTCTTATTGTTATTCATCGAGTGCAATAGTTATCTATAGTTGTGTGTAGTTTATTGCTTTGTTGTTCCTGATTTTTCTCTTATCTTAAAGATTGGCTCCTTCATTAACAATCCCACTACATAATACACAGAGATAGTTATTGTTGTAGTCTAATCTAATTAATTTTACAGTTTACTATTCATACTATCTTCATTTTGAAATAAAAAATTTAAGAATTCATATTTGGCATATTTTAAAGACCTATGTTTAGATTAAATTTGTAAGAATGTTTGAAATACATGACACCATATTCAGTAGTACGGGTGTCTAGTACGAATTCGGATCCCCTAAAGTAACCCAAATTTTGAGTTTGGATCCAGAACGTCCAATCTGTTTTGACACAAATATCAAAAAGAGGCCCCGTGCATTCCATTTCGGACTGGATTGGTCCGGATTCTAATTGGACGGTCTAGATGCAAACTCAAAATTTGTGTTACTTTAGGGTATCCAGACCCTGTCTAGTACGAGGTTATTACACCTGGTGGTGCTAATTGCTATGGAGGCATGTAGGATATATTATGTTATCGTGTTCCAACCGGTACACCTCCAGTTTTTCTGCACGGTACTATTTACTGGCTCATGTCTGATAGATATCCCCATTCAGGCAGAATGTAGTTATTTCCTTCGACACGACGACAGAAATTGTATGTATGTTGCCTGTGCCTGAAGTAGGACAGCCTAACAGTTTAATAGTTACTAGACAAATGCTAATCTAAAGCAAATTTGTATGCCTTGAAGGACTGCTTAAATTGTAAGCGGGTAAAGAAGCATCCTATCGAGGTCTTACACCTTGGTTTCTTTTCAAACCCTACGCGAACCGTGACGGAAAAATTCTTTACAGCAAATTTGTATGTTATCAAGGTATCTGTTTTTCATCTTTTCGGCCAGCGTTGGCAACCCTGCTCGGGACCAATCCCTTTCTCAGAGTCATCTTAATTATTTTTTCAAGCAATCAGAATATCCAATATATAAAGGCTTTGTTGTCTCATGCTTTGCAATAACTTATATTATGTAATTATGTGCGAGATATAGCTGTGTTCGTAAGATCTGGATTGCTTTTAATATTTACTTGGGAGTATTCCTATCAAATCTTCTTTTTGAAGCAAACCATTTCAGTTCATCAATTCGGCATAATTTATTTTACTTGTACTTTTAACAACAGGCCTTGAGAAAAAGAGCTAATACGATAACATGAAGATAGAGTGGCTCCCCAGTGGTTTGCCATCTTATTTGAATATATTCAAATACTTATTCAGGCTATGTGGATTGGGTTCAAAGAATATTCTATAATATATGACTAATAACATCAATCAGTTTGTCATTAACAAAAGAGAAACCAACTAGAACTAATGATCAAATACCAATTTCTATCGAGACTCGCACCTTAAAAAATACAGAAATTATGCAATATAAATGAAACACATTTTGCCTATATTTTAAATATTCCAAACTATTCCATGATAGAGCCCTAACCATTTCCTCTTCTAAATATTCTGCTGAAAACACCACGCCTTTGCGATTTCAAATCGCTTCCTGAAAAGGAAGTAGAATATCCATAATTAATCTAACTATTCAGCTTACCTGCACAAAGTACATGGTTGGACCTAGAGCAAAAAGGTCATAAACTATGACGAACTTCTTTCTAACAAACTGAACAGGCTTGCCTTAGCACCATATATTAAGGTGGGTGTAGAGATGGAAAAAATTGAGTTCAAGTACTGTCAACCCAACCAGAAGTTTTAAAAAAAATTAATGATGGAAACTGAATCATACTTAGCCTGACAAATCCACAAATAGTTCTGACTTGAACCTAATATTCTACGGGAATGAATATCCAATACCTAAACCAATACCCAAATGATCAATATCATTTTAACCTGGAACAGCTTGAATCTGAATGGCCTGAGACCCAAAAATGACCTCAGCCCAAAACATGCAAGTTTGCTATTCATACGAAGACGGGAATCCTCAATGGGTCTCTATGAATAATTTTTCACAATAAAGTGTACCTTTTAGTCTCCCAGCCTTATATAATGCTTCTTCAGCGATGGGTCTCCATTGCTCTGAGCATGAGTAGTTGATGCCAAGGCCGACACTGAGCCCCCGTAATAGCTGAATTGTTCTCATCACAGAAAATAGCTCCTCTGGGAAACTCTAAATAAAATGAAAAGCAGAAGTATATTTAAGTAGAGGGAATAACTGTTAGTATTGTTTGTACTAGTACAATACCAGTTGCAAATTGGCTTAGCCTTCTCTTGTGTACAAGAGCATGTGCATGTGTCTCCCCAAAATTTGGGGCTTTCATTAGCTTTTATATTGTTTAAGCCTCTTTTGTTGGTGTGTTTTACCACAAGATCTCATGACAGTACCATCATGATATTACTAGCAAGGGAGACTGTCAGCATGTCCCATTGCCGGGCTAATAATAAGCCCTTAACCTGTCAAGGCAGCACATTATCAATTTTTAACAATCATTGTACTTAAAAAGTCTCAAAAATTCACTGGTAACTGCAATTTTTCTAATAAGTTGTATCTCCTAGGTATTAGTCGGAGAGAGTGCTATAGTGTCTTAGTGTCAGCTAATTAGATTTTGGGACTTGTGAGCCGATCTGAAACAAGAGCTTGTGCTAAGATAGTAAGAGGAGATAATAATGTAAACAATTGGTAACAGAAAAGTCATCTTCTTTAATTGCCAAAACGGAAGCATCATGAAGAGGTTTGTGATAATTTCAAAATTCTTTTAGTTTATTCATGCTTCTATCCCTGCACAGTGTTCTCTGTTCTATTGGCCAGATTGAAAGTCGTATAATTGTAACTTTGTCATTAAATTGTGTAATTT
This sequence comes from Carex littledalei, assembly GCA_011114355.1. NCBI lineage: Eukaryota > Viridiplantae > Streptophyta > Magnoliopsida > Poales > Cyperaceae > Carex > Carex littledalei. Next base: position 1,247,692 of record CM022084.1, on the reverse strand, counting down.
CCCAAGATAGTCGGCATCTTCCCAGCCCATTTTCACTCTCACAAAGAACAGACCAAAAGTATCATTACATGCAGTTCAGAACAAATATGGTTAAGTCCATTTAACAAGTCTATAGTGTTGCCATAATTGTCAATGAACAAACTTGGGAAGTGTGTAAATAGTAACAGCACAATCTGGAAGCAAGGACATGCAATAAAAGAGGTGAACACCCTTCTCTTATTTGTTTATTCTTTATTTTAATTTTGTAGGGGACCGCTGACGGGGGGGGCATACCTGAACTGCAACTTTATTTAACGAAGATTCTTCGCCGAATGGTGATAAAACAGTCACACCAGGAGGCATTCTAGTATCAAACATCCTCAAGGATAGCTTGAACAATTCTTCTTCTCCATCACTACTATTGCTTATGGTGTCTATGCCTAGCTCCCTACGAAATTTAACCTCCTCACGTATTATAGGTCTCCAATCCAGTTGGTGCTTAATTAATAATTAATTTGATATGTCGACAGTCTCATCATTTAATTGTTAGCATGTTGCACGATGGTATCACAAGGGTAAAAGTATTATACTTGTAGCTCTCAACAGCTCTGGTGAAGCTATTGTCAGCAATTGCAAGAACAAGGTTTGCATATCCAAGGCGCAAGCTATCTGGGAGTTCCTTCACTTGTCCATAATCTAGCAAAGCAACCTAATGGATTTTATTGAAATAAAAAAAATAAATGGCATCAGCACGCAGGCAATAACCAACGGAATCTAATAGAAACAAAAGTAACACTCATATAAAACCCAGCCAAATTTTTTGTGCTTTTTCACTCAACAACCCAAACTTGCAGTTTCTCAATGAAGCACCAAAACTGAAGAAGTTTTAGAGCAAAACATTTGACATAGATCAAAGGGGTAATCAACGAATAACCACCACCAAACTTCTCCGCTTTGCTTTCGACTACCTAGACTATCAATATTTGAGCACACCCAAGTTTTTCTTAAAATTTCTAATACATCTCCATATTACTCAAAAAGAATAATACAACAATGGAACTCAGTAGTACCAGGAAACTTCTCCATACAGTTTATGAGGACATAACTGGCATTGTTCCTCTTTTACCAAAGACTATGATCTCATATTCAACGGCAGAAGTTCTAAAATTCAAGTAGTTTGCTTCAAAAATTAAAAAATGTATGGTGCTGCAGTTCTTTGTGCTAAAAAATTGTTCAAGAACAAGTGTAATGAAATTGCCTCAGAGCCCTTGCAAACAAGGATATTTCCAGGATGTGGATCAGCATGGAAGAAACCATCCTTCAAGATCATTTGACCATAAGCAAGTGTCAGATTTTGTAAAATCTTCCTGCATAGAAAAATCAGATAAGAGTTCCAAACTTCCAATGCTACCAAAAGTGAGATCGAAACATCACTTGAGGCGAGAATTTTGAAATTAGAGTACTTTTTAACAATAGACTGAGGAGGAGGATGACAGAATTGTCAATGATGTCAACGATGGCATATACAGCAGCTCAAGATGAAAGAATTAATAATGTACGGAAAGGAAATGGAAAGCATACTCTTGATAAGAAGGCTTACTGCTTTGCCATTGATGCAATCTTACCACCAGGATCTATGCCCCTCTTTGCTATTTCATTACCCAAATTCATTATAGGAGTCCCTTCTACAAATTCCATCACCAACACATCCCTGACAACATAAATAGTACACATAACTATAAATTTCCTTTTACAAAGTTGTGCTCAGTAAAGTTTACTACAAAGAAATCAAACCCTCAAGGAACAGATTATTGTGGTCTCTGGTCAAGACAATAGCATAATTATCCTTCTTCAACATATAAACATTGGGTAAATGCGTACCTTGTTACCATGTCTTTAATCACATGTGGGATGGAAACTGGAGGTTTCTTGTTATTATATGTCAAAGAATTCCTTATCCTTTCCATAGAATTAGCTTCGCGAAGAAAGTCAAATTCATATTCAATCTTTTAAGACACAAATGCAAAGGAAAAATAAAGAATTGATTACTAACAAGATAAATTTACTTAGAAAATAATGAGAAAAAATGCCTTAATTAGAACTGACTACTGAAAAGAGCTTCCGCGTTAAGGAAATTACTTCGAATTTTAAATGATCGTCGTAAGAGCTAGGATCTTACCTGTTTCTCCATCTCTTTTGTTAGTGAAAATAAGTCAAATTTGATGTCTGTCTTCTGCAAAAAGAGGACAAAAGCTTGTAGGTTGTGAATATCTACTTGCATTAGATGCTCTACTCCAGGATGTTGTACCTAAAAGGTTACCAAAAATTCTAATAAAAAAACAGGAACTATAATATAACTTGAATAGATATTTAAAATCAGGGATTACCATACCGAACCAAACTTACTGGTGCCAAGTCAGAGAAACAAGTTGAGGTTAGACAGTACATGAAACAGTGTGAATTCCATACCAGCTGGTCAATGGTGCATACCAGTTCTGTACTGAAATGGCCATTTGATCTGTAAGCTAGTGATACCTGGCATTCTAATTTTTTTTTTCAAGTTGCAACTAGCAAACCTTTACAGCCACATTAGTCTGTGATGATCTCAGTCTTGCACGGTGTACCTGATTGACAAAAAGAATAAATAAATTAAACTAATCCCAAACAGGCATCTCAAGCATGCCCTTCACCAAATATAAAACCAACCTGGGCAATGGAAGCAGATCCAACAGGCTCTTCATCAAACTGTTCGAACACATCATCAAATTTTCTGCCCAATTCTTTCTCAATAATTTGCTTCACAACTCCAAATCGAGTTGATGGAGCCTTGTCACACAGCGTAACAAGTCTTTTCACCCAAGCTGGCGGTGCCAGATCAGGCTTTCCAAGAATCTGTGCAGCCTAATTTGTACAAAAACCAATAACTTGAGCATTATGATTTCCTTAATGTCATTCTTTTACCAATAAACAAGTATAAAACCCCAGTACACTAATGAAAAGAAGAAAAAAAATGATACCTTGAGAAATAGACCGCCAAGCTCGAAGCAGAGAGAATACATCTTGTCAGCAGCCAACTCGTGCTGCCTCTCCCACATTGTTTCTCTCTTCTCCACATCCTTCACAAACCCCTCTCGAAGCTGGCACACCTAAATTCCATTTTCCCAATAGAGTAAAAATTACTATTTTAACAACCAACCATTACCTCTATGTATACAAGGTGCTTGATGAAATGCGACACTGAAGAAAGAGCATGGTATCGGTACCTTATAGCCGGTGTAAATGTCTGCGGCACGGGCCCAGAACTGGACGGAGCGGTTCCATGGCAGGAGCTGATAGGCCAGCTTTTCTCGGAAATCCTCGAGCATGACGAATGGCGGTTAGCGCGCGCGAGGAGCGTGGGAGGGGCAGGAAAGATTCGTTTTATCTGATCATCTCCTCTCCTAAGTCTATATCCTCTGAAGGTCACAGAATATTTCTGTTTACATCCGGACCGTCCGATCATAATCCGGTCCGAAGTGGTCGTGCGGATTTGATCGGACGGTTCAGATCTAAACAGAAATATTCTGGTTGTTTAGATGATAGGAAATTAGGAATTCCTTAGGTGATCGGACGGTCCGGATCTAAACAGACGGGTACAGTAAGATGGGCCTAAGACAGCCCATTTGGGTAAGCACTCTGTGGTGGTAGAGAGCTGAGTAGAGCAAGTGAAAACGGACAATTCGTTTTCCCTGTTTGGGATTTCGGATTCGCTGTAAGCCTGTAACAAGGCTTGTAGCGGCAGGACCTAGAAATACGAATGCAACTATGCAAGAGGTTTGATTTGAACTTTAAAAGGTTCAGTGATCATATGTTTTTTGAATGGAAAATAGACAAGGCTCCTATCTTTGTATTTCAAAAGAATATGTACAATTTGTGGTGAGGAAGAAGATGGGGCAGTTAGATTTTAAAGCGATTGCGATGGTGTGGTCTGGCTCCTTTCATTACGAATAGTCAGTAGTTTTTGGAAGTGTGTGAGGATTTGAGAGTAGGTCCGATGGGCATCGGGCCTACTCTGGTTCGATGGGTTTAATCACCGTCGATTTGCTTTAAGATTCGTGCGGAATGCTTTAAACTTCGTGCTTGTCTGTTTCAATTTTCGTGCACACAAATCTTGAATTAGATCGGACGGTCATCATGCTCGTTGAACCTAAAAGTAGGTCCGATAGGCATCGAACCTACTCACACACGAGTCGGCTCGGTGTCTAAGGTGGCTGCATGAGTCTGTCTTATCTGTAAGGGTGTAAATGGATCAGATACCAACAGATAGTGATCAAATTATATTTTTATCCGTTATAATTTTTCGGATACGAATATATATTGTTCTGATACAGATACGAATAGGATGTTAATTGAATACAAATACGGACAGGATACCATTGGCAGATTTTATTTCACAGACTATTTTTGTTTTTTTGGTCAACATCTGATACGAAGATTGTAAATTCAGAACATAACATCCGATACAAGTTTGTAACCCTTCCCATATTCATTTAATCAACCTTACCCAGATTCATAATATAACATCTTGAAACAAGGGAAAAGAAGATGAAAAAAAAAAAAAGTTCCGGAACCGGATAGTCCTTGGTTTCGCAAGAATACGGGAAATGAAAGATAGACATTTATGTAGGAGTGAGGCTACGGTGCTATGCATAGCACGGATTGGGTCCGTGCTACGGCTCAAAATTTGATTTTTCAAAATTTTAACGGTCGATCCGAACCGTTCAACATGATTATAAAATGAATATGTACTTGCAAACCAAATTTTACATTTTTTCGAATTTTTTTACTATTTTTTTTTAAATCACTTGATCTGAACATTCTGGACCATCCAAAAACAGCCTATCTAAAAAAATAGTAAAAAAGTTCGAAAAAAATGTAAAATTTGATTTGCAAGTACATATTCATTTTATAATCATGTTGAACGGTTCGGATCGACCGTTAGAATTTTGAAAAGTCAAATTTTGAGCCGTAGCACGGACCCAATCCGTACTATGCATAGCACCGTAGCCTCACTCTTTATGTAGTACGAAGGTTACATCCTAAAGTTGTGAATTGTGAAGCCTCTTTAGCCGGCCCAAATAGCATATTAAGTTAGAAGGGGTTGAAATTTTGTAAATCTGAATTCCATTTGGATCATCCGGTTAAGTGAAATGTCGGATCCAGATCCGTATCAGGAATTCCGTATACAAATATTTATCCGATCCGTTTATCAGTCAAGAGATTTGAGGTTTTACAGTAACACAGGGCACAGAAAATAAATAAATAAATATTTCTGAGTTGAACTCAAATCATTCATCTTGTTTATTTATACGAGATATTGAAGCGCATTAAATTTATGTTTTTTTAGTCATTTATGCTAGATCAAGTCGTAAAAAAAATGCATTAAATTAAAATTTTGCTGCTTTATGCTTTGTTTTATTTTTATAAGAAATGCATAGTTTCATATATAAATTAAATTGGCCTTACCATTTTAAGTATTAAAATTTATAAAATATTTCAATAAGAATAAATTGATCATGAATACTATAGTTATTCTACATCGGAAAAAAAAAAAGACCATGATAATAGTCTCCGCACTCCAGTTCTCACACTGTCTCCGCACAATAATTACTATAAATGCCTGGGAGAACCGCAAAAACTCCACCGCTGAATTTTTTTTCTAAACTACTAATACATATGCACGAAAGTATTTCTATCTATGAGGTGAACAATTTTTACGTAATTAATGGCCCCCCAAACCAAATCCTCCAAACATCCCCGCACTATTCCTGCACCATAACTACCATAACTGCTTGGGAGGACCGCAAAAACTCCAGTACTGAATTTTTATCTAAAGTATTAATACCTATGCACGAAAGTATTTATACCTATGCATGAAAATATTTATACCTATGAGATGAACAATTTTTATGTAAATAATTGTCTCCCCAACCAAATCTCCCAAACGTCCCTACACCATAAATATATGTAGGGGACCACTCAAACTTAATGGGGGGGACGATGCACGTTTCTAAAATTATTAATATTGCCATAACTATCTACGGGGACCGCAAAACTTGATATTTTTTAACATATAGCGCTGGATGACGTCTAACAATATTAATATCAAGTATTGTAAGTATTTATACCTATGTACAGAACTATTTATATGTATATATATTGTACAAAGTTTAATCTTCAGGCTTTCGATCATATCAAGTTACACATCAAATATTAATATCTTATTTTGCAAGTATTTATACTTATGCACTGAAGTATTTATTCTTATGAGTGTACCTATTATTGTTAGAGGAAGGTTGATGCGGGGATACGGGGCCCCACTACTTCATTAGAGGAAGGTTTTTTTGCATAAAAAAAAGAAGATGATCATTGGGGGACTAGAAAATGGATGATCATAACAAGTTACGCATCAAAGTAATAATATCTTATTTTTCAAGTATTGATATCTTTTTTTTTTTTGAAGAATAGTGGATATTTCCACCGATTTCATATAGAAACCATATGAACCTGATCAGGTACCCAAATTAGGTACCAAAACCAGATGTCATACAGAAGATCTTACATAATCATTAGAGGAACTGGAGTGGGGGAATTCATATAATTATTCGAAAAAAAATTATAAAGTTATGTTATCTTAAATACCGGAAGACGAATTATCTCTAATTATATAATTTAAGATTGATTGCCAAAACTAAAATTTAAAAACCTAATTATCACAAATTAAAAATTTGAAAAGTTCACGTGATGTTTATCCTTAAATTAGCCGATCAATAACTTAAAAGATTCACAGTTAGCTAGAAAAAATAGTTCTAAAACGGTAGCTACTTAAAACTCCGCTCATGATTTTGTAGCCTCCATAAATTGAAAAAAAAAAAAACTTAAAAGATTTAAATTCTACAGAATACAACTTGGAAACTATACTATCTAAAGGGGAATTCATATCACCTAATAAGCAAACAAAATATTTATGTTTATATCCGGCCGTTGATCAGAATCCACATGAATATTGAAGGAATCTATGCGCTCAGATTCTAATCGAGCGGTCAGGATCTATATTTCTGTTACCTCAGAGGAATTTACGAGTTGTACGCTCTGTCAATGTCAACGAACCAAGTTGAGGAAATTCGCAACCTTATCTCTATCATGCGCATTTCTCTTGTAGTGTTGCACAGCTGAGGAGAATTTTTCGTGTCCGGATAAAACACCTTTTTGGTTCACCGACAGCAAATTCGATAAAGACAAGAATTTATTAATAATAAATTAATTTCATAATCTGCCGCTTAATTTATTGGACCCAGAGGGCCTGATTTACATTCATGAAATATCTCAAAATTTTATTTGATTTTTGAAAAAAAAAATTACCCTTTAAATTTTCAAAACGCGAATTTCAAAGCAACTCATTCTTTATTAATATTGCTCCGTACATCTAAATAAACTTTATAAAAATATTTAATACCGATTTTAAAATAAACCGAAAAATTCAATTATTCCACAATTATTTAATACTCACACAGTGATATGGTTAAAAAAATTATTTACAATAACCTGCAAGGACATTAAAGGTTATTAATTTTTTTTTTACTTTTGAGACGCGTATACAAGAGCGGAGCCACACTTTCGAATTATGGGGGTCAACTACATATGGAAATCAATCATATAAAATTTTGTGGAGAATGGGGTCAGTTTTAAAGTACCATGATATTTTACTCTAAATTATATAGAAAATCATACATAAATACAAAACTTAAAAAAAAAAAATAGAAATCAATTGACTCCATTCTTTCAACTTAAATTCATCTATGTAAGCATACTTCCATAGAATCATTTACTTATTTTCAACAAAGAGAAGAGAACAATTTCATAATGTTGAGTTTCCATTAGAAAAGATATCCATCAGTAATGGAAATAAATCAGCTGTTATTCTAAGGAAATAACAGGAACCTGTTATTCCGATTCCAAATTTTTAAATTTTTCAATGTGCGAATCTCAACAAAGAAACTTTTTCATATAAAAATTTCAACGAAAATCAATCATTGGGATTGCATGTTATTCCTTTGGAATAACACCAAATTGCCTGTTATTCCTTTGAAATAACACCAGATTTATTTCCATGAATAACACATCTAACATAATAATCAAGTGTATACAAATGAAATGATTAATATCTATGTGGAAGTTGGTTGAAAGAATAATGTTAGGAGTCTTTATCTGGCCAGCTTTTTCTGATGTACTTCCAGCTCTTATATAGGAGCTGATCCCACCTAAATCATTAAATCATAGGCAGGATTCTATTCCACCTCTCACCTTTAAATTATCCATCCATCTACTTCAATCTATTCTTTGATGTACAAATAGACAAAACTCTATTCCACCTAACCTTTTAATTATCCATCCTTCAACTTCAATCTATTGTGATTTTTTTTTTTTCTTTTTATCAAAAGATTAATGATTCTCTTTGATGTTTCAATACAGTGTTTGATGTACAAATAGACAAAATTCTATGTAAACTCAAATTTATATTGAAGTCATACTTAGTAAAATAAATTAAGTGTAAATCATGTATATTTTTAAGTATATATCGTGTATAATTTTGAATTGATACAGAATTAATATTATTATGGTATATTTGAACATGACCGATGTTTTGTGTGAATTCTATGTATTCTACAGAAAAACAAGAAATTTAAATATAGATGATTTTGAAACATATATAGATGATTTGTATCCGATCCAAGTATGAATTATTGTATAAAAATATAAATTTATATTTATATTTATATAGATTTGTCCTTCCGACAATTTCATGCACCATAAATTGTTCAGACATCAAAATTTGAGCTAACGAGTCATGACACAAGCATTGTTGTCATGGCCAGTTGTTTTGCATTAGGATTGTACCTGTGTTTTGCCGTTGCAATAAGTGCTTAGTGTAGTGAAAGTCAGGATTGAGATCCGATGCGATCCGCATATTGAGCACAGTAATCCTGCAATTTCTGCTTTTCCAAATCCAGCCGTCCAAATTTTTGGTGCACGCATCTCAAAACAGCTGATTTTTCTGTGCACACATCTCGAAACAATTCGACAGCTGGATTTGGAAAAGCAGGGATCGCAGGGTACTGTTCACAGTACCCGGATCGCAGCAGATTCTCACCCGTGAAAGTCATACCTCACTGTGGCCGAAATTTTTATTTATAACATAGTTCAAAAAAAAAAAAACCAAATAACCATTGTTTATGGAAATTTCGATTTTCACCACGGCCGCACTGGCATTCTGCGGACCCATTTCAGCGGGGCCACAGAATGCCGATGCGGACCCCTAAATGGGTCCGCATAACCATTATGTGGACTTTTTTTTTTGCAAACTTTGAACCATTCCGCATAATTATAAATGTGGCACGCATTCCTAGAACAAAAAATATTAAAAAACAAAAAAAATTGAGATATCTCAGCGTGGTTTTTTTTTCAAACTTTGAGATATGACATGCATTTCTAGAAAAAAAATATTAAAAAATCAAATATTTGAGATATCTCAGCGTGGTGCCTCGATAAAACAAAAAAAAATAAATAGGTCCGCATCGGCATTCTGCGTCCTTGCTGAAATGGGTCCACAGAATGTCGGTGTGGTTGTGGTGAAAATCGAAATTCTCAGGAACCATGGTTATTTGGTTTATTTTTTTTTGAACTATGTTATAAATAAAAATTTCGGTCATTGTGATATATGTTAGACATTAAAAATCTAATTAACTAAGCGGATAACAAAACTGTGATTATAAATTTTAATATAATTTTTTTAGACTTTTTTAAACTAAGACAAAATTGAGAGCAATAAAATGTGGGTCCTCTCAAATTATTTTGTTGATTAATTAATTTGGGTCCATTTAATTTTTATAAAATTGATTTTTTATTTATTTTGAATCTACACATTAAATACTATGGAAAGATATTATCTTGGTTCTGCATATAAATGATTGAGTATTTATTGTTAAATAATATATTATTTTAGTCCTCTGATGATAATTAATATATATGAGTTATGAACTATATACCAAATGGCGTGATGTGTCATTGCTTCATTGGTGACAGGTTAAAAGCTCAATATAGACGATATATTTCATGCGAGAGTTGGCAAACAAAATTATTTGGATTCCGCTTTCACTTGTCAAATTTTATTTTATTTTATTCATTCGTGCAAGAGTTGCCACATGGGAGCAAAATTTTCTATTATGGCAAGGGGTGTCAACGAGTCACATGGGAATAAAATTTACTTTTTTTTTAAATCGTTGTTTATTCATGGTCATAACTCATAATTAACATAAATATTATTATTTTAAAAAATTCTAAAAGATAGTAAATGATTTCAAAAAAAGTTATAAATTTTGATCTCCAAATATATTTTAATACTGAGATCATGTTAAATAATTCGAATTGACTATTTGAGAAAATAAAGATACAAACCTCTTTTTTACAAAACTCGTATCCGAAATTTATTTGTCAGATTAATCAACTGAATTATAAATTGCATGAAATTATAGTTTCTAATTACCTATTCATTGAAATATTCATTAGAACAGACTGACATACTAGGAAGAAAAGCACAAAAGCGACTGTTAGAGCATCTACATCCCTCTTATTATGAGAGTTTCTAATCTGATGTGGCAGTTTCTAATCCAGTTTTAGGGATGTGAGAGAATTTCTTATTTAGAAACTATGTAGAAAAATTTCTTATTAAGAAACTGTTTATAAACTTGACGCTGGCCAAATAATTGGCTCAAATTATTTCTCATTTTTAATTTATTGTTGACGTGACTTAACTCTAAAATTAATTTCAGGAATGTGAGAGTTAAAAACTTTAGAGACCTCAATTTCTAAAAAGTGGTTAGCAGTTATTTAGAAACTCATTTGAGTTGCTGGAATGCTGTTAGGGGTGTTTGTTGGATCCGGTTTATTTGGTTTCAATCAAACTGACAAATTTTGAATTATAATGTTTCGTTTTTCAGTTTAAATGAAATTTTTAATTCCTTCATATTTTATATTTGTTTCAGTTTAATTTTTTTTCAAAACCGACTAAATTGAACTGACCAAACTATATGGTCTAAATACTCTGATTGCATTTTGGTCCATCTCCCTATTTTTCATTTACTCTTAATGCATACGTATAAATATATGGTAAAGTTTGTGGGTTAAAAAAAATTGACTCATTATGTTATTTTAATTGAATTGTTGGAACAAATATGTTTTGTGTATGTATTGAATTTTGATAAATTAAAATTTAATATCTTTTATTTCAGTTAAATCAAATAAATTAAAAATTTACTTTGGTTTTTTAAGTTTAGATGTTATTTGATTAACAAGTTTAATTCGTTGGTTGAATTATATTTTTAAAAATCAAAATAAAATTTTAATTTGAGAATTTTTAATTTGACTTCAATGAACCAATCATTTAAACACCCCAAACGAAAGGAAATTTTTTTATCGGTAGTAATTAATAGAAAAGAAGAGAGACAAACAGTAAGAGTACAGTAATATTTATATTGGTAGTAAGATCGGTAGGAATTTTACCGATCTAAACTAGTTTTTTTTTTCCTTTTAATTTTTTCTAGTAAAATATTTTTTTTACAAAATAGATAAAGTACCTTAAAATTTAGATATATCAAAACATTCCATCTATTTTTTGAAAAACTTTTCATATTTTACTAGAAATCAAATATAAGAATTCTCTCCATCTATACATCAGATTAAAAAAAAGTTAAAATCGGTAGAATTGCTACCGATCTTACTACCAATATAAATATTATTGTACTCTTACTGTTTGTCTCTCTTTTTTTCTATTAATTACTACCGATAAAAAATTTCCCAAACGAAATTTACAACATCATATGTCATTCATGTCAAACAGCAAAATTAGCAACTGTCCAATCTAAACCTGACGGTCTGCATAGGCTTGGACCGAAACAGACAAATTGTTGTTATTGAATTTACTGTACTTCTCAGGGCTAGGAAATGATTGCAAGGAAGAATGTGATGTAACTTTTATATTTATTTCGGTTTAATTTTTTTTTTCAAAACTGACTAAATTGAACTGACCAAACTATATGGTCTAAATACTCTGATTGCATTTTGGTCCAAGTCTCTTCATTTACTCTTAATGCATACGTATAAATATATGGTAAAGTTTGTGGGTTAAAAAAAATTGACTCATTATGTTATTTTAATTGAATTATTGGAACAAATATGTTTTGTATGTATTGAATTTTGATAAATTAAAATTTAATATCTTTTATTTCAGTTAAATTAAATAAACTAAAATTTACTTTGGTTTTTTAAGTTTAGATGTTATTTGATTAACAAGTTTAATTCGTTGGTTGAATTATATTTTTAAAAATCAAAATAAAATTTTAATTGAGAATTTTTAATTTGACTTCAATGAACCAATCATTTAAACACCCCAAACGAAATTTACAACATCATATGTCAAACAGCACAATTAGCAATTGTCCAATCTAAACCTGACGGTCTGCATAGGCTTGGACCGAAACAGACGGATTTTTTTTTAAAAACATAATTATGAAAAATATTTTTACCGAACCAATATGATTTTTTTTTTTTTACAAAAACCATAAGAACCGAATTGTCAATTCGGTCCGATTGGTTTTTTTTTTTTTGAACCGAACTGGCAATTCGGTCCCTGTTGATTTCACAACGTTTTAGGAATAACGCCATAGAAAATCCGAAAAGGGGCCAGACCGAGTTGCCAGTTCGGTCCCCCGCTTTTTTTAGCCGAGACCGAATTGGCGGCCCCTATTTTATTATCCCACCCGAGACAACCATTCTTCCTTTCTTCTTTCCCCTACCCGAGACAACCATTTTTTTTTTAACCCTCTCAAATTTTATTATTTTTTTGAGAGGAGAACAAGAAAAACTTCATATCTACAAGTTTCGTTAGCTTTGGATTCGAATATCTGTCCCACTGAAAATAGACCGTCGATTCTGGGTGGATAACCAAAAAATGCTTCATCCTTGTACGACATCGGCACATCGTCATTAAATGCCGGACAAGGATGTTGCAATCCCCGATTAATAAAAGGAATAGACGATTGTCACTCCTTCTTTACATCTTGCATCCTAATCTGATCCTCAATTTTGGCCATATCATCTTCCCCGACAACCGGGTCACCAAGGTCAGAGCTTGTGTCTGAGCCAGTATCATTATTCAGCTGGTCAAAATAATTATGCAAATCAACCGGCGGTATTTCGGGGGTTTCATCACAATATATGGGTGAATCAGTCACCGGTATGTCTCTGCTACTTCCAGGTACACTACCCGGGTATGGGTCATAATTGGTCTGACTAACAACTGGTACTAACTCAACCACTAATTCAAGAAGTTTATAATTCAGTTTCGGAGTAGCATTCCCAAGCACCATATGCCATATCATTTCGTGGTCTATGTTAAATAACTGATATTTTTCTGCTGAGTCAGGTGGTGCTGTGTTCAAACGTGCCCTGATTGTCAGATCGAACTGGCTAGGGAGCAAACAAATGCTAGCATATATATGTCTTCTTAGCTCATCAAGACTAGTTGAGTTAGTAACAGGAAATGTGCAGGTCTGTGATCTGAAATTTCGTGTCCGTGATACACATTTATTAATACTTGAGACATTTCCTGAACAAAAAGTTTCACAATCAACCTTCGATATAATTTTTAATTTTACAACCTAAAATATGATCATAATTGAAAAAAAAAACTTACTACAATCTTCAGATGAAAGCTAGAAGCACAATGGAGGGGCCGATCTGTAATTTCAAAAACTCGAACTGTGCACCGTTTTCAGCTGGAAGAACAATGGTGATATGGAAGAAAATGGTCTCGGGAAGAAAATGGTCTCTGGAGAGGGAGAATAAGAATTTGTGCGATTAAAAACAAAAAATTATTAGGACCGAATTGGCAATTTGGTCTGGGCCAAAAAAAACTCTGCACCGAATTGCCAATTCGGTCTCTATGCATTACACAAACGGCTACACTAATTTTAATGCGGGAACTGTCAAATCAATAGGGACCGAATTGGCAATTCGGTCTCAAAAAAAAAATCATGCGGACCGAATTGGCAATTCGGTTCTTATAGTTTTTGTAAAAAAAAAAATAATCATGTTAGTTTTGGTAAAATATTTTTTTTATTATGTTTAAAAAAAAAATCGGAAACAGACAGGCGTAGAATGGCAGCCGACTGCTGCTAGCCTGCTAGCCAGCTACAGCCGCAGATGTGGTCCCCAACAGTGATAATGTCGAATATGATTAACTTGTAACGAACGGTTATGCTTACGAATAATTTACAGGAGAGTTGGCGCGAGAAAATCAAGTTAAAAATAATTAAGATATGTGGGGTCCAGAACCGCAACCAACAAACAGAAAGGCGTAAGCATGGAACTAACCACCGCAACAGCTGTAACATTTGCTGTGATCCTGTGAGTTCACGGCCAATGCCTTTGCGTGCGCCCTGCCAGGTCAGAAGGAGAGGGGGCTGGGGTTTGTATTTCATATTTTGTACTCTACTAAAATCAGCTGAAGAGACTCTGCTTGACTTTGGGTGCGGGTTTGCAAAGAACATGGTGTAATCGGGCATAGAGGGTTTTTGGGTCCTGGACAGTTAGAAAAATAGCATCATGTGTAATTTTGTCTAGGAAGGAGATATAAATACATTTACTTAAATGTAAATTTGAAAGCCTCTATCAAGTATTTCAAAAAAAAAAGACTCTGCTTGACTTACATAAAATATTTACTTCAAGTTTAATTTTTTTTGAACCTGTATTAATAGAATGTTCACTTTAAAATTCATACAAACATAAATTTGATGATTCAGATTCAAACTCCTTGACTTATCCTATCTTAACCAAAACTTAAATGTGCTTGACTTATCGAGCAGGGTGAGAATCTGCCGAGAGATTTTACCTCGTATTGGAAATTGATTAATAGAATCCTCGTATTGGAAATTGATTAATAGAAACAAATTATAGATTTTACCTATAAATCTCCAGCTCGGTGGAATCTGCCGAGAGACCCGCGCTGAAGTGCTCCCGTAATCTCGTCATCCGCATATGAAATTTGGACCTCCCATTTTCCCCAATGATATGAAAAGGATTAGCTCCCAACAACTCACTGATATCACTATGAATCTGGTGCTGTCAGATACGCCGCCAACGGGTGTGCCACGAATAGGCAAACCCCAAAAGGCACTCACATCCTGGAGAGTCACTGTCATCTCTCCGAATGGCATGTGAAACGTGTGCGTCTCGGGACGCCATCGCTCCACCAGTCCTGCGATGAGAGATGCATTGATGATGCTTCTCTCTGCCCGCACGATGTCCACAACCTGGTAGAGACCCAGGTTGATGAGGTACGGGTCCATCATCTCGTAGTACTGCATGTGAACGCACCGCAACTTCACATCTAAAAGACCCGTGTCCTGCGTTGAAAAAAGTAATCCGCATGGTGATAACATAATAAAATTTAAACCCAACAAAATTTAAAGAAAATCTAAAAAAAGGTACGTACCTCACGAGAAGCCAGTGAGACTCGGTGATCGCTGTGGGGAATCCACATGAGAGGACTGATGTGCTCCGTGCTGCTGGTACTGATCGACGGGTAGACGGGTAGACCGTGCTCTAGGCATCCTGATGTCTAAAATAACCTAAAATAGGCCATTTGCCGTTAAAACATGCTAAAACAGGCTACAATAACCTAATTTCGGTAAAATATACTAAACACGACCAAAATAGGCTTAATTCTGTTTAAACATGCTAAAATAGGTCAATTGCGGTTACAATAACCTAAAATATGCTACAACAGGCTTCAGTAACTTATTTCCGGTAAAATATGCTAAAAACGACCAAAATAGGCTTAATTCTGCTTAAACATGCTACAATAGGTCAACTGCGGTTACAATAACCTAAAACATGCTAAAACATGCTACAATAACCTAATTTCGGTAAAATATGCTAACAAGGGACAAAAATGCTACAATAGCGCTTAAAAATGCTAAAATGGGTCAAATTTCGCCTAAAATAACCTTAAATATGCTACAATAGCCTAATTTCGGTAAAATATGATCAAATGGTCTAATTTTCCTAATTATGCTACATTCGGCTAAATTACACTTAATTAGCCTAATTATGTTAAAAAAGACCAAAATACCCTAAATATTGGTCAACTATGCTAATTACACTAAATTACAACAAATTACTCTAAATCCTAACCCCTAAACCCTAAACCCTAAATTAAATAAATTTAAATTTAAATTAGATAAAAAAAAAGGAGTGAGCCTATGGTACTATGCATAGCACGGATGGCTAGTGTACTACGGCTCAATATGGTACTTTTTAAAATCCTAACGGTCGTTCCAACCGTTCAATGTGATAACCATATGAATATGTACTTGCAAACTAAATTTTATATTTTTTCGAATTTTTTTACTATTTTTTTAGATAGGTAGAAAAATCAGTGTTTTCTGAAAATTCTGGACCATCAAAATTCTACCTATCTAAAAAAATAGTAAAAAAATTCGAAAAATATAAAATTTAGTTTGCAAGTACATATTCATATGGTTATCACATTGAACGGTTGGATCGACCGTTAGGATTTTAAAAAGTACCATATTGAGCCGTAGTACACTAGCCATCCGTGCTATGCATAGCACCATAGCCTCACTAAAAAAAATTACCTCAAAGAAGATAGCAAATTCGGTTGAGAGATGAGGGAGTTGTGAGGAGGAGAGAGAAAAAGAGGGTATATATAGGGTGAAATGCGGGTTTAAAAAAAAAAAAGGGTAAGCCGGCCACAAAATGGCCGGCTTAGGGGGGGGAGTAAGCCGGCCATTTTGTGACCGGCTTGGGCATTTTTCGCAATTAGCTCAGAATCTGAGCATAAATAATAATTTGTATTAAACTTTGGATATTAATAAAAATGTCGGGGGTTTTTGGGTCCTGGACATTTAGAAAAATAGTATCATGTGTAATTTTGTGTAGAAAGTGATATAAATACATTTACTTAATGTAAATTTGATAGTCTCTATCAAGTATTTCAGAAAAAAAGACTCTGCTTGACTTACATAAAATATTTCCTTCAAGTTTAATTTTTTTTTTAACCTGTTTTAATAGAATGTTCACTTTAAAATTCATACAAACTTAAATTTGATGATTCAGATTACCTTATCAGATTCAAACTCCTTGACTTATCCTATCTTAACCAAAACTTAAATGTGCTTGACTTATCGAGCAGGGTGAGATGACGGTTGAATTTCGAGTTCTTTCCTATCATTTTCAAATTTTGGGTTAAATCTGGTTAAAATTTTGAGTTATATCCTACTATTGGATATGTGACCTATGTCTCAAACAATCCATAATTTTGTAGACTACTGGAGAAGAGAGTAGCCTCACCTGAAATTATACAGTAGTAGTACTGCAGGTCAACTCCTCCATGATTATATTCCTCCACATCAATTAATTATTGAATCTGAACCCTTTCTGGTACGTCGCCACTAGCGGTCAATATTAATTGTCTTGATTTCTTTTGATTGTTCACTTTTGTAATTCTGGATCTTCAGCTTCTGCTAATGCATTTCTTATAGTTAAAATTGATAATAACAGTAATTATTACCGCGGCAAAATTACAACTTGGAATGGTTGCTTTAAGTAATTTACAAGATATGCAATAATATCAAACATATAAAAATTAGTGCTATAAGAAATTAAAATACATAAAATTACAAGAGAGCGGGTGGTAAGAGATTCCTTAATCATACCGCAGAAGTCATCAAATAAAAAAGTAATGACGTTTCCAGTGAGCGACAAATAAGAAATGAGAGAAGTGGGGAAAAAGTGATTCAGTTTCATTCCACTTGTACACAACTAATCGTAGCATCTGACGAGATCTCTACCTTTCGCGCCATATCGAACGGTTAAGATCAGACTAATCGCCCTTCTCTACAATTGTAGTTTGGGCAACCTTTCAATCAAGTACTGTTGCGATTCGTCTGATCCGGAATCGACGTATGGATTTATCTCTAATAAATATTACCAATTATGTTGTTTTAACCGACGAGGATCAGAACGCGGGAAAAGGCAGAGAAAAAACCGAAATTGGTCGGAAACGAGAAAGGGAAACACCAAAAATGAAAAGTAGTGAGTCCCCAGTTTAAACCCCACATTCACATTCTTTATCCAGTTATCTCCTCTCGACCTTCAACACCGAGTCGCTCAACCGGGGACCACAGGTCAGATACAATTACGCGAGGCATGGCCCGCATCAGTGTTTCGCGACATGAAAGACAGAGGGAAATTGACACAGAGGAAAATGGCTCCACTGAACGCCCCTTCTTAATCGCGCAACTAATCATCTCCTTCCAACCCCCACTTCTCCCCACTCGCACCAGAAAAGCTCATACACTTCAATAAGAGCGAGAACGAGAGAGAGAGAGAGAGAGAGAGAGAGAGATAGAAATAGATAGATAGATTGGGGGGGAGTAAACAGAGACAGAAAGAGATGCCCTTTTGGGGAGGAAAGGCTTCGTCGTCGTCGACTCAGAGCCTTGGCAATTCTTATCAGAACCAGCGGCGCGGCCAATTACTGGAAGGCTCAGGAGCTGACTCAGCTGCCCACCGGGCAGGAGGTACCTCTGTCTCTTCAATTGCTCGCTCGTTTCTTCCTCATCGGCGTCGCCTCCGCCTTGATCCCCCAACGAAGCTCTTCTTTCCCTGTATGTATCATGAATCCTCTTCTGCTGCTATTATAAGCCAATGGCAGCCGGCTCTGGCTGCCTTTGATTTTGTGCAGTTCGATTTAATTTAAACGGGCCATAATTAGTTGATAAGGAGTGTTGTTGACATTGTTTTTAGTGGGTTCCACCTGCCATTAAAATGGCTGCCATAGCTAATAATGGCAGCGGATGTGAATTTTATGCATCATCTTCCTCCTCCTTCCTTTTGTCTTTTTGGAACTTTTATTTAATTTGTGTATTGTTCAATTCTCTTGCTTCGTTTTAGTGTCTTTTCTCAGTTGAGAGTGTAATTAGTTGATTGATTTGTTGATTTTGTTTGGGGTGAAGATGAAGCGGGGAAGCAAGTGAGAAGTGCGGTTCGGATTAAGAACACCACCAAATCGCATGTTGCTTTCAAGGTACTTCTTTTGCTACCCTTGATTCTGTCTGCTATTTTTATTTCTTTTCCATCTTTTCTAGAATTATTCTGTTTTTATCAAAAGAATTGTTACATCAGTTCTGTTGTCATTTTAAAATAATCAAATCAAAATTCATATGTAATTTCATAACCAACAGTGAACTTTCCAAAAATTTGATTGATTAAAATGTCACACGTTCTAACCTACAATGTTTTTTTAATTATGCACGTGTCATGATTGGGTTTTGTAGATTATCAAATAATTAATTAATCAACTAGGAACAATTCTTTAATTAGACCATTTTACCCTGACACTGAAATCAATTTTTTCCATTTGTTATTTTTAATTTTAACACCTTTACAGTTCCAAACAACGGCACCAAAAAGCTGCTTCATGCGACCTCCCGGTGGAATACTAGCTCCTGGCGAGAGCATAATTGCGACAGGTATTCTTCTTCTATAAATGTTTTTTGTGCACCTTACGTAATTTATAATTAGATGATTCTAGCATGCATCCATCTTTTATGGTATATACATTTGAACAACATTTCATGGTATACATATACAATTTTAATTTTATAGGTTGCACAATATTTTTGAAGATAATTAATGAATATTCTATAGAAGTTAGATATTCATTGGAACTATCCTTTGAAATTTCTTTACTTCAACACATGTTGATAAATTATCTAAATTTAATTTGATTGTGACAGTTTTTAAGTTTGTGGAGCATCCTGAGAATAATGAGAAGCCCATGGAGCAGAAAAGCAAAGTCAAATTTAAGATTGTCAGTCTCAAAGTCAAGGAGCCCATTGATTATGTACCCGAATTGGTATCTTGCCCCTGTCATAATCCAATTGAATTTGTCTTTGATTTATTTTCCATTTTAGTATCATTTTAAAGTAATCACTTATCTTTAATGTGTTTTAATAATTGTTTGGCAGTTTGATGAGCAGAAGGATCAGGTGGCAGTGGAGCAAATATTGCGAGTGATTTTCTTGGATGCTGATCGACCTAGCCCGGTAACTCCTACTATTCATAACACTTCTTAAAAAATTTAAACAGCTACATGCCAATGACCCATGCTACTTTGATTAAATTAATTAAACATTGCTGTGACTCTTTTTTTTTCTCTCTCTCTCTCTCTCAGCTATCTTTTTGTGTGGGTTTGACTTCACTGATTTATTGAAATATACCTTGTTTTGATAGGGATGATGTCATGTATGTCCCTAAAGAATTACCAAAAACATCATGTATTCCTGAAAGCCATGTCATATATCGGATACTCCTAAATCAAGGGAAAAATGTCACTCATGACCCAATCTATCTCTTTGTAGTTTGCGCATCTTATGAGTGAAATCATATAGAACGCATCAAAATTTCAAACATTTTGAAGCTTTTACATGTGATTTCTCATTTTGCAGAGACATATGATAATTTTATTTTTGCTAAGGCACATCCATGAACTTAAACCTCTGTGTTTGCCATTGATTAGTGCATATGTAAATGACATTTTGGTAATATGAATTGTATGATTGAAGCAAATGGAGAAATTGAAGAGACAACTAGCAGAGGCAGAGGCTGCATTAGAGGCTCGTAAGAAACCTCCAGAAGATGCGAGCCCTCGCATTATTGGTGAAGGTCTTGTCATTGATGAATGGGTAAATTTCTCTTTGTTATGAACCTTTATTTTTTTTAGTTCTTTTTTATCAGTTTTAACTGTGAATTGACAAAGAGACTGGCAAGGTCAGATTCAAATCGTGTCATTTTAAGTTCATTTTGTTGTGTTTTTAGGTTGGTTGGTTTTAGGTTTTGTTGACTTCCAAGTTTTTCTTGGATCAGGCCTACTTGTGTGTAGTTCACTCAACTTTGTTTCCAAAATAAAGGGATCCTTATGTGGGATCAGGTTTACCCTGACATGGTAGATTCATTAGGCAGGGTTTGTGGCTTTAGGAGCCATTTTGGGTTCTTAATTTGTATTTAATGACAATTGTATTGGTTACTTTTTACTAAAAAACTTTCTGGGGCAGGTTCTGGTTTCAGCTGATCTGGCAGGTCTCCGAGTGCATCTCTTATCTTTACACCCTCTTGATAGTTTCTTCTTTTTTACTGCAGAAAGAACGAAGGGAGAGATACCTGGCAAAGCAGCAAATCGAAGGTGTTGATTCTGTATAGAAGACGGGGACTGTTGTTTGTAGGCTTCAGTGTAATTGTAATACCTTCTTTTTCTTAAATTGGAAGTTATTTAATCACAAATTTAGGTGATGCCCATTTTTGTTCTTCTTTTATCCGTTTTTTTAAGCATTGCTTTTGAAACAATAATGAGGTTGTTTATAGTGTAGATGATGTCAGATTTGTTCTTGTCAGCTTTAACTGTTGTAGACTAAAAATTATGTCCAACCTTGTATATAGGGTCCTCTCTGTATTTCCATATCAGGATATCATTTTTTGGAAAATAGAAGTTTGATGCTTTGAACCCAAATTGATGAAATACTTTTGATGATAGTCAATTACTCAATCAGTTATGTACTTGCAGTGAAGCTTACATTCTTATTCTTATAAGAACAGCACTAGTTGATATAATTACTGAACTAATTCTATATTTTTGTAGATATTAAAAAAAAATAATATGATGATTATGATATAAGAATATCATGTCTCTCTATCATTTATTTAGTTCATGCTTCTTCACTGAACTTATCATTTTGATGATCTGATAGCATTAATAGCCGTTCTATGTCTGTACATTTATTTAATTATCATCAAATCTAGACATGATTTCTGCCTGAATAAATAGTTAGAACATAGGTAAGTTAGCCTATGCAGACTATGTAGTGAGGCTGCTTCTGGCCAAGCATCATCGCCTCAATCAGTAACATTTTTTTTTTTTTTAATCTTTTTTTACAATTCTTAAGTCAGAGCATAGAAGTTCCGTGTGCTATGTTCGTACTTGTTGAACAAAAAGGAAATGTAGGGAGAAATCATTCGATTGTTTGACCTCAATTTTTTTTACCTTTTCTGGAATAAACAAGTGCCGCATTACAATTTTCTATTCTAGTAAAGATAAATACTTGCTCTTTTATTCGATTTTTTTCTCGGTCTTCCACATTTCCACTTTATCTTTTACCTAAAAGAAATATTATCTCCAAAGCAATTTTTTTGTTCCTCAACATTTGGACGGGGTTAAATATTTTACTTTGTCAACGTGCGGGCTTACAATATTAATTTATTGATTAGACAAATCAAGTTGTGTTGCATGTGTGTTGTCGGACACACTACAGTTGGAGACTGTCGTAAAAATCGGCCGTTTAGGGATATTAATCGGCTGATTATTCGTTGGTGGCGATCAAATCGTTATGAATTTTTTTTGACTAATCGATCAATTATTTCCGATTATGATTGATTAATTTTGATTAATTATTTGACGGTACTCTGTCCATCCGTCGAGTGCATACTGTTATTTACAACACTGGTTGGAGATACTTAACAGCCCAACAAGCAATCTTACCAAGTAACCCCTTTAGATGCACAATACCAATTATAGAAATATCGGATCAATTAGGATCAAATAGGAGAATTTATAATCAATTAGGAGAGATTGTATAATATGTAATTAGGAAAGTCTACAAACGTTCACGTGCAGTAGCAGAATTAGTCTATATAAACTGATGTAAGCAATGTAATTAGTAAATCAATAAAGTAATACAATTCAATCATTATTTTTTTCACACAAATTACAATGTGAATTTTAGATTTAAAATAAAAAAAAAAGTCAAAAGCAGGAATTCGAGAGAGTGGTGGCAACGGTTTTGTACATTGCCGAAATGTCATTCTTGATTGTGCGGTTTTTTTTAATAATAGATAGCATTTCAAATTCTAACCAAGCAAACCTTCAGCAAAGCCGTCTTAAAGATATTTTTGATGGAAATTGATTATCAAAATCGAGCAAATAGAGGAGAAAAGGATGATCTCTGGTGAATTTTTTTTTTTTTAAATATTGACAGTGGAATTCCGGTGATTCTCACTTTCTCTGAAATTTTTATTAATACCACCGTAAAAAAAACCCACAAATTATGAAAAAAAAAATACCAGAACCTCCAATTCAATGTGCGGTTTCATTTTAGTGGTTTTTTTTTTAAATAGTATTAATAAAAATTTCGGCACTTTCCAAACCATATTATGTTGTCTGTATCTATTTCTAGTACTTCTCTCCAAGAAAATTACAAATAAGAATCAAATACTAAGTGCACGTTTTATAAACTTGGTCTCCATCTTTTCATAAGAAGCACTAGTCGTGTAATCTAATCTATCAGTAAAACATAAGAGGTTTAATCGCCATTTTTTTGTATTATAAAAAAAGGATCAATTACCTTGGAATCTGAGGCAGTCCGATGAGCATAAGATGAAATTTGGCTCGATGCTAGATCAGAGCCATTTGATTCACGTCAAGATTCATGTAGATGACTTTGAACGTGTTCGGCAATGAGGCTTTAGCCTTCTTAGCTATTTAAGCTGACCTAGCAGCTGTGCCTTATACAAGCTTAGAGCACATTTCTTAAACTTCCTTAGAGCAAATTCTTAAGCCGATAAAAACCCAGGCTTACAGCACAGTGCCTCCTTATAGCTCCTCCTTAGCACCTTTATACACTCTAACTTTCATTGCTCTAAGCTTTTGTCAGCCGAACAACTGCTCCTTAGCATAGCTTAAACTCTTAAGCCTCAATGCCGAACATGGCCTTTAAGATTTATGCGAATTAATTGTGCACGATTCTTGATACGGATCATACGATTTTGATCAAGTATTGGACCAAATTTGATCTTATGCGTATTGAATCGTCCCCACTCCCAGATCTCAGTAACACAATCTAACACAATTTCAGTAAAATTCGTGCATGTTTGTTTCAATGTTCGTGCGCACAAATCTTGAATTAGATTGGACGGTCATCGTGCTCGTTGAACCTAAAAGTAGGTCCGATGAGCATCAGACCTACTCCGTTCTCAAAGATATATGATTCAGTTTATTAAAATAACTTGATTTTTCTCAACCCAAAATTGGGCCCTTGTCATCAATTGTCATTATGGACAACTACATCGGCGTGCCATTCAAAGTCACGAAGAGTAATCTCTCTCAAATCGGACGGCTCAAACAGGATCAAACCCACAATCCCACATAATTATTGAGAAATGTTTCTGATAACACAAAATGGCCCATCAATCATCATGGGCTTTCTTTAAAAAATATATTATTGAGGAATGTCGCTACCCAATCAATAAATAGCACGTGCAATCCAGGGGTGCAAACGGATCGAATACGGATGAGATAGTGGGTTTACTAAAATCATATCCATGTCCGATTTTATCTCTTAGATATACGGAATACTAGAGGTGCAAACGGGTCGGATATTATCCGATTCTATCTGGATCCGTATCCGAAAATTAAATATGGATATCCGATATCCGATATCCGAATATTCGTGCAGATGCGGATACGGATACGGATATGATTTTGAATTTTAATTATCCGTATCCGAATAGTAGATATATATCATATAGTTTAATATATATTATGAAAATATTTATGTATATATTTACGGATATACGATATCCAATTTGTATCCATTTAATATCCGGTCCGTATCTGTATCCAAAAAATAGAAGCAGATACGGATATTGTTTTACCACTATCTGATCCGTATCCGATCCGTTTGCACCCCTACGGAATACGAATTGGATATTAGACAGATACATATCGGATATTAAACAGATACGGATCAGATATCCGTAGATATATACATAATCTTTTTGATAATATATATTAAACTATATTATATATATTTACTATTTAGATACAAATAATTAAAATTTAAAATTATATTCGTATCTGCACGAATATTCAGATATCGAATACCCATACTTATTGACCGAGTCCTTTTTTATCAACCGAAATTTTGTAGGATTTTTATCTGAGAAAACAATCCAGTACAGATTAGCAAGAACAAAAATTAGAAGCCAGAACAAAATCGCAGCAGAATTAAGTAATTAGACCAATCTCGGTTTTTGTAAAAGAACATTAATAAGAATATCAAAATTATGCCCAAGAGCACTTTGCAGACCGAGTATGTATTTATAACACTCTCACTATGATCAATAATTTAGAAAATTGTAAATTTATTATGACATGCAGTTCAATGATAGAAATGAATAATTTGAATTTCTAATCCTTTAGAAAACACAATTACTATTGATCTACATATAATAGACATTGTATTCTAATTTCAAAACTAGAAACTTTTTTATTTTCAAAATTATTAAACAATTTTATTATCGACTGATTTCAGCTCTTTTATTATTATTATCTATTTATCTATTGTGAACAGAAATATATTGTAATTCTTTGAAAATGGGTCAAAGTTCAAGGACCCGATTCAATCCTGCCATGTGCTAAGAAGATTTGTGATATCTCCGCAATTCCGCATTTATTAATAGATCAACCTAAACAACCATTTAAATTGAATTTAATCCCCATTAAAATTTCGATCCTACCAATCGGACCGTCGTGAGCATTCACTTCACCATCCGACGCTCAGGATTCACCCCTCACCAACGTCTACTTTTCTCCCACAACGGTCAAATCTCAGACGCTCCTTCCCACTCCGCCATTTCCCCATCCCCATTTATCCCCCCTTTCTCTCTCTCTCTCCCTTCCCAAATCAGACCTGAAACCTTCGCCAAGATTCAACACTTTGATCTTCTCTCTCTTTCTCTGAAAAATGAGCATTCTTCATTATTACAATAACACCAACACCCCGACTACCCCCAAAGTATGGAACAATGCGGCATTCGACGACCCCTCTCTGGGCTCTGACGGATCGGCCAGCTTGGGCGGCTGGTCGGTGCTCCAGCCGATCTCAATCAACCGGCTTGATTCGTTTGACTGCGACCTGAAGATGGTAACCAAAGAAGAGATAGATAAGGAGATAGAGAAGACAGAGAAGGAGATTGAGCGGCTCACCTGCCGGCTTGAAGAACTCAGATCAAAGAAGGCATCTTTGTCTCAGAAGCCAGGCCGGGTTGTGCCATCTAAGTTCATGGAGGTGTCTAAACTCAAAATTGAAACACCAGTGAGCGATAAGTTTAGGCAAAGAGGCGTTAGCCTTGGGCCTTTAGAGATACAAAAGGGATCGGCACAGAGTTTAAAGAAATTCAGTTCCAAGAGATCTCACGGAATCAAAGAAGAGAAGGAGAAGTTTCTGCCATGGAAATCGGCTTGTCCCAAGATTGCCACTGATTCTCGACCTAGCCGCAGAGGCGTTAGTCTTGGGCCCACTGAAATATCAGCAATTGCCAGAAAAACCCCATCTAAGCCAGGGAACAAACTTGAAAAGATCGAAGAGAAATCAGCATCTAACAGAAGACTCTCGAGGGGGCCACGTAAGCCGAGAGTTGTGCCGAGCCGGTACAGCCTAGCCCCGACAAAGGTTGTAATTAGAGAAGAGATGGTTTCGAATTGCAATGTGAAGAAGTCCCCTGAATCGATAACAAAGATCGCTACCTTGTTGCCTAAGATAAATGCTGTGCGGTGCACTGAACAGAGCCCGCGCGACTCAGGCCGGGCCAAGCGGGTTGCGGATCTGATTGGGAGGAAGCCATTCTTTCAGTCCAAAGAGGGAGAACAAGGTGTTTCTTCTTTCCGGGATTTGTTTGAAGATTAGGTGTGTGTTTTCCATAATGTTAATTTTGTGCTCGCCATGTGTTTGCTGTTTTGCCACAGAGAGTATGGCTTGTTTGTTTGTCTTGGTCATTGGTGATGACTGGTGGAGTTGGGGTGCTCTTTAACAAATGCAAGTTATTTTGTGTGTTAGTTTTTTGAGGGTTCATTAGGCATGAAATTGAATAAGGAATATATAGATAACTATAGAAAATTGTAAATGTGTCTCCCGTACGATCTCTTTCTAGTTTTCACGGTCTGGTATTTTTATTTTATTTTTTTGGTATAATAGTATTTCTATTTTTTGTTCCAAAAAATGTGAACTTCACACTGACTTGTAATTTTTCGTCCCAAGGTCTGATTTCTCTATGCAAGGACTAGGCATTGGCAATTTCATCTGCATTTTATTTTATTATCTGTACTTTCTGAACAAAAAAGAGCAATTTTTTTTTATTTCGATAGCTTCAAAAGTTTTCTCTACTTTTAGAATGTCTCGAAGAAGTACCTTTACCGTGCCAATGAAACAAAAAGTTATATAAGTTCATCCAGAAGCGGAGGTAAAGAGGGAGTATGGAGTCAATTAACTTTATTTTAAAAAAAAAATTATATTATATATGATTTTTTATAATAATTTAAATAAAATATCAAGAAACTGTATAATTGATCTTCATTCTTCACACAAAATTTTTATACGATTGATTCCTATATATATTTGACCCTCATAGTTTAAAAGTCTGACTCTGCCCCTGAGTTCACCCCTTTTACAATTGATAAGCCACCAAATAACATCAAGTGACAACCTTACAACAAAATACACTTTTTTGGCCAAGGTGTTTATGTTGTGATTTTGAAACATGTTGTTGCATCATGCATGACAGTACTCCGCGTCATAACTTTTAAGTCAAGTTGTTACTAGTTATGTCACAGCACATGCCATGTGACATGATTGTCTTATATTATTTTAGTCATATCATGACACACAAACTTATTCAATTTATGTCGGACGTTACATGACTAATTTTTTTAACATAATTTATTTTAAATTTATATTGTAATGATTTCTTAGTATCTTTATTGTTATTTTTTATGAACTAATTTAAAATTTGAAGGAAAAAAATAATTAAACATATATAATTAGTCACATCACATATGGCCACGGCATAACCACACATGATTGTGATTATTCTTTATCATTTTAGTCAAGCCACATCACATACAAATAAAATTTAATCATATAATTTGACCAAATGACAATGTATTAATCACGTCACATTGCGGCTTTTAAAATGCACATTACGTTTTTCCTTAACTAACCGTAACACTGTTGATAGTAGTTCAGCATATCTCGCTCAACATGAGAAAGCTTTTCATGTTTTTTACGTAGATTAAATAAAAAAAAATATAGAATTGTAAAATATGTTCTCCAACGTTTTTAATCTTTATTTTACCCCATCAATTTCCGAACAATTAATATCATATTATCTTTTTATATACCGTTTAAAACTTTCATGAAATAGATATATAGTGACAAAGAACTAGCATTTGATTTAGTGACAAAGACACATGATTTCTATGTAAAAAGTCATGAGTTTGAAATTCGAATGGGAAAAATTATTTGTTGTAATAACAAAAATATTAAATAGTTGGGTGGCTTGTCCTCCAATCTTTACTAAAAAAAAAAAAAAAAAAATATCGTCTGATTTTTCTTTTATTTTCATGTGTTTTGAAATGGATCTAATGTTCTTAACAATACAACCCTCAATTTCTGTGCCAATAAAATATATCTCTTTAATTTTAAGAATCAATTTTATCTCTTTATTTTTTTTTCTTAAAAGATTTTTTTTTACTTCCTTTTATTCCACTCGTATAGGTACAGTACCTGAGAGGATACTCACTCATGACACACCAGGTGTGTTTTCCCTTCATGTCAATTGAATGCATAACGCCAAACAATACTCCCTCATTCGATTTCATGCAGTTATAAACACAAATTATATCTTTTGCTATCAGTCTCAAAGAGAAATCCCAATTCTATTAAACAGTATTGATGCATCAAATAACAAAATCCAAAAATTATGTATTAATTAATGCAAGTTTAAGTATAACTACAGAAAAACTATCTAGCCACTTGACATCTTAGCAGAAATTAACACAACTATTATTATGATATTGGAGCAAACTATGGTTTAATTTTACGATATTTTTTTATTAATCTAATACTATAAATCACCTTAATTAGTAAGATGCAATATTTTTCCTTTTACATAAATATAAAAACTGGCCAAATTCAAATAACTCAATTGGATTGAAATTATCGTGTTACTAACATATTCACATTTAATTATTTCAAGAAAAAAAATATTAAAAACATAAATGACTCAAGATTTGACTTCACCGAGTCAATTGATTTAATATTTGAGCTAAATTAAGTTAAACTATATTTGACTAAACTTTTGAAATAAAAAGTTTTTAAAAATCAAATATTTGTTTAGATTAATTTAATTTATATGGCTGAAAAGGGAAAAAATGCTGGGGTTAGAAGGCAACAAGCTAATTGAATTAATGGATCGAGGTTGGATATTTTTGAAGAGAGCCAAAATGAAGTTTCATTATTTTGGAGATGACAATATGTGTGTGTATGAAAGTGAAAAACAGAATATATATTTGAGTTTGTGTGCTTGCATGATAATTTTACGTACATAGAAAAAATCTGTACGAGATATATATGACAACATTTTGGCATTACAATTTTTCTTATTAATTGTAAACTGTAAACTTTAAAAAAGTTGTATTTTGTTACATTAATTGTTAAATAAAAATAAAAATGACAATCAATTATAAAATAATTGTTGTATGTTGCAACCTTTTTTACTTATAAATCTGTATTTAGTTTGGCAATTTAACTTTGGACATGGTTTATGTACATACACTGTATATTATTTGAAGAAAAGCATATACAAAACTGCATGACTCAGAATTCTCTTGCTTTAAATCATCTATCGCTAGGCCCACATATAGCAAAAATGCATGTTGGGATATATATATATTTTTCTTATCATTTTATTTCCTGCATGATAACAAATGATAGAAAATTCCCATCAACATCCGAAAGTAACACCAATTTTTGTTGTTAACTTGTACTTCACCTCTAAAAATTGAAACTGCACTGAAATTGCACTAAAAGGGTGGGAAAATCTTTACAAGGAAAAGCTAAAAAGAGAATTTACTAAAGGGGAAAAAAAGGGAAGAGCAGTTCACCAGCTCCAGATTTTACTTAAGATGCTTTGCAATCTATTTCTAGAAAGTTTCTTCATGATATTCTTTGCATCTGATTCGCCAAATTCTGCTAATTTCTCTACATTACCAACATGGCCAGAAGAAATTATCTTTATCCTTCCACAATTGCTCTCTGCTAAGGACATAAGTGCAGAGAGAAGGAACTTTGTCGTAGCAGATTTGCTTTCATTCGGATCGAGAAGCCGCATTAATTCTTTTAAGCTGTTTTCATCTTGTATAAAAGTTTGACGGACATAATTTACTGATGCCAAATTAGAGATTGTCTCGGCCGCCATTTCACGAACTTGAAACGATTTTGCACTTACCAACTGTAGCAGCTCAATCAGGGCTCCAGACTCACCGATCGAACATTTGTACTGATCAGAGACCTTGCAAAGTTTCCACATGATCTTAAGTGCTGATTCTCGAATTGTGCTATCCTCGATCTTTAGATAGAAAATAATGCATCTGACAAGAGCAGCATCAGGTGCAAAATAAGGTAGTAGCGATTCGATAAATTTGAGAGAAACCTCTCTTGTCTTCAAGCAAAATGGTAAGTTAGGATCCACTAGTTCGGTTAGAGACGCAATCAGGCTTTCATCAACCATTTTTCTTTTATTCATTTCATCATGGCAATATATCTCACCCAAAAACTCGACCAACCGAATTTTGCAATTTTCTTCAAGTAGTTTCATGTTTAAGAGATTTATCAGTACTCGAATGGCCCCCTCATCTACTATGAACCGTTTGATCTCGTCAACTCTCATAAGATTTCTCATAATAACACAAATTGAACTGATCAGCTCACTGCTACTAATAATATCATCTTCACTGCAATTCAAATTCAACACAATTGCACTGACACCACCATGAGCTGAGAAGGACCACACATTCTCAGAATTATCAGTTAACTTGCTCAAAGCATTAACTGCTCTCTCCTTTCCCAATAATGTACCACCTTTCTCTAATGCATGAACAAGTGGGCCCATTACCCCTGCTCTAGCAAGATAACCTTTATATGAATCAAACCCAGCGGTCACCGAGACAACCCCCAATGCTTCCTCTTTAATACCCACATCTTCACTTTCTAGGAGATTCACCAAAATCTCAGTTGCATCATCTATCTCTTGAGTAAGAATTTGCACATACCGCTCGTCTTCAGAGAGAAATTCTCCAAGTGTCGCCAGAGTTTGGGCTTTCACATCTGAACTGGCAATTGTTAGCCTTGAGAAGATATCTCTGATGTAGAATTTGATGTAGTCTAGTCTGGCATCGTTTGCTGGTTTCGCTGGCACAATCGCATGAGAATAGGCCAAATAAACACCAGGAGAAAATGTTTCTGACAACTCTTTAATGTGAAAATCAAGCTCGGAGATAATTTTGTTGAGATTGCTCATGAGAAGAAGCCTACCTCCATTGTATGATTTGTCGCTCGAATGAACTGCAACCAATTGGATTTCATCCAAGGTAGACATTAAAGATTGTACAAATGGAGATGGATCTGAATTTTGGCTAATTGTGGCATGATTGAGGCTAGAGCACAGATCTTCAAGCTTAGCCCTAATTAATTGCCATTTTAGTGGGAAGCATTGAGTGGAGTAAGAAGAGCTGATTAGAGAGGTCAATAGCTCCAGTGCCTTTTCAAAGTTGGTTTCTTTTTTCATATGAAATGAACTGAACTTGGGTGTTTCTTCCATTTCTAAACATAGAGAGAGAATTAAGGAATGGTGGATTTTGAAAATTGGCTCAATTTTGTAATTTTGTTGTCAAAACTATGTACAATTGCCTCACTGACTCAACATGCAGGAGTCCTTCGTTGTGAGGTGCTGTATATTTTTGTATCTTTCAATGTAGCTAACGGTTTTGAGATCTGGCTTTGTTATCTTTGTGAATTTACTGAACTACCCCTGGGCTACATGAGATTCTTGTGAAGTTGTTTCGCGCATGGCATGGTAGGAATACCATTTAATCCCAATTTCCATGGGGGTGAAATCTGTAGCGAATCACTCTTAATTGAATATTATCTCTTAAACTCTACACATTAAACGTTAATATTCTATATAACACACAGTAATACTTAATATATTATAAACTGTAAATGATTACTTTTTAACTGAGCATAAAATTAATATATAAATAGAATAATTATATGAATCCCTCCACTCCAGTCCACCCTCTGTCCCTGCAACAACATTAGAGGAATGTTATACTATGGTCACCACTAATTATATTGTTCCCCTTTACCAGTTCCGTATTCATCTCCGTGTCAACCTTCATAGGTATAAGTATTTGGAAGATAAGATATTAATACTTGAAAAATAAAATATTAATACTTTAATGCGTAACTTGTTATGATCATCCATGTTCCAGTCCCCCAATGATCCCCGCATCAACTTTCCTCTAATGAAGTAGTGGAGACTCCGTATCCCCGCATCAATTTTCCTCTAACAAAAATAATTACCATGAGGAATAAATACTTCAGTGCATATGTATAAATACTTGCAAAATAAGATATTAATACTTGAAATATAAGATATTAATACTTGATGTGTAACTTGATATAATCGAACGCCTGAAGATTAAATTTTGTACAATATATATACATATAAATACTTTAGTGTATAGGTATAAATACTTGCAATACTTGATATTAATACTTTCAGACGTCATCCAGCACCATATGTAAAAAAATATCAAGTTTTGCGGTCCCCGCAGATAGTTATGGCAATATTAATATTTTTTAGAAACATGCATGCCCCCCCCCCCCCATTTAGTTTAGTTTGAGTGGCCCCCCCACATATATTTATGGTGCAGGAACATTTGAAAGATTTGGTTGGGGAGACAATTATTTATGTAAAAATTATTCACCTCATAGGTATAAATACTTCTATACATAGGTATATATATTTTCGTGCATGTGCATTAATACTTTAGAAAAAAATTCAGCGCTGAAGTTTTTGCGGTCCCACCTGGCAGTTATGGTAGTTATGGTGTGGGAACAGTGCGAGGACATTTAGAGAATTTGATTTGGGGGATCATTATTTACGTAAAAATTGTTCACCTCATAGGTATAAATACTTTCGTGCATAGGTATTAATACTTTAGAAAAAAAAATTCAGCGCTGGAGTTTTTGCAGTCCCCCCAGACAGTTATGGTAGTTATGCTGCAGGGACTGGAATGCGGGGATTGTTATCAGGATCCATATAAATATAATACATAATTATTTTACATATAAATTCAATATTAGATAAATGATCCAACAGATGTACCTCATAACATAGTAACAAGATTCGCAAATTATTCATATTTGAGCCATTGGCGGATAATCCGCATATTATTCGGTATACTCGAATTATTCGCGAATTTTACGAATTATATTCGAATTATTCCCTAGGTCAAAAAACTTCCTAGTATATATATTTTTTTGGCTCTTTTGTGGGAATAAGATCTCCGGTCCGAACTCAATATATAATTCTGAATTATTCCTGAATCATGAATTTTTTACCCCACCGAACATTTTTCGAATCATAAAGTTTTCACTATATCCCGTACTAGTAAAAAAAAAAAAGGCTTGACAATATCGATAGTGACTCGACAGAAACTGTGACACAGGAACTGATCGAGTTGAGCATATATTGGTGTTTTGTGGGTATCTTGTGGATCACTGGACCTATGTATGAATGATTGGAAATTCTCTTAAAGAGTAATCTAAAATAAATGGCATCATGTGACATGTGACAAAGAGTACTAGAGACAAGTCGTTGGCGGAAAGAAAGGAAAGATGGGGCAGGATTGCATTGCTGGTGAAAGACAAGGGATCGCTATAATGGGTCACTAGAAGAATCGGATGCCTCAATTACTCCAATCCCAAAGGTGTAAAGCATAAAAGTTGTGCGCGTGCATACATCACACATAAATAAGCATTATGAAGGGTAATTAGAATAAATTCTAGGGGGAATTTCATGTATATCCCTCAAAAGTTTCAATATTACATATTTATCCTTGAAAATTATATAAACTCTCAATAATTCCCCCATCTAAAAATTATGAACCATTCGAAACTAAGTGATTTTCCTCTGCTATGCACGCAAGGGTATGAGCTGTTCTTCCTGACCCAATCCAGACAGTTCAATGTTAGATCAATTGGCTCTTAATATTGGATATGCTTAATAACATATCTAATCTAATATACCAACTTTTTATTTTTTTTGGTGGGGGGGGGGGGGGGGAGTGAAGTGCCAATTTTATTTAGGATGGGATCCCTGGCAACATATTAACTTGACAATTTTAACGTGGGAAAAAAATTATAATAAAAGCCAACATTAAAATTTGTGACATTTTTTATTTACATGATGCACATTAAAAAAAATGATGGGATTTGATGTAATTTTACTGATCATTAAACAAGTTAAAACTTGTAACAATCTATATTTTACGGCCTTTGATGATATATCAATTGACACTAAAATCATATTTTTGATATACAATCAATCCACAAATGTATTACACTTCTATAATATTTTTAATTTTTGTAAATTTTCAGGATTAATTTAAAAAATATCCATAATGGCGAATGCCAATCCTTTTATAATCTAGGACCAAGTAATAAGTTTTGAGCGGGACCGAGTATAAGTTCATTATATACTGGACCAAGTACCTTTGCTTTTTAGCCAGAAAGTGTGCAGGTTACTTCTCTTGCCCCCAATTTTTTTTTATTTGTAGCATTTAAAAAAAAAATTCAATAACTAGTACGATTCTCGTTAAATTTTATATTATAGCACAGATGCTGACCGGAAAACCATTTTATGTTTCCAATTAAAATTATACAAAGCAAACGTAGACCAAATGTAGTCTAAATATAGATGTTGTTCGATTAAAATTATATGTTACATGCAAATCAATTGTAAAACCAAATGTAGACCAAATATAAACATTGTATAGGTTAGATTGTTGGCATTGTATAGAGTAAATTATAGATTACATGCAGACCAAATATAGACACTATAGATTAAATTTTATATATATGCAGATCAAATGTAGACCAAATGTAAATACTAAATTTAGATTAATTATTGATTAAATAAAGATTTATTAAACTCTTGCTAGGGAAATTAATGATATGGTAATGTGTGTGTTGAGGCCATATCATGTACAATATTTAATACTTTTAATACGAGATTTGAAGAACCGTGCTAGTTTTTGTAAAAAAAATTTGAAGGTTTATATTTATTTTTTTAAAATGCTACAATAAAAAATCGGCTTTTGCACCAGTGGACAAAGGTATATTTTTTTAACCTAAACTTTTGTTAAAGTACCAAAGCAAACAAACTCCTGTTTCATACTACAACGCTAACTTTTATTACAGAATGAAAGCAAACAAGGTCC
Source organism: Carex littledalei (assembly GCA_011114355.1). Classification (NCBI taxonomy): domain Eukaryota; kingdom Viridiplantae; phylum Streptophyta; class Magnoliopsida; order Poales; family Cyperaceae; genus Carex; species Carex littledalei. Next base: position 1,212,138 of record CM022084.1, on the reverse strand, counting down.
TTTTTCTAATTACAAAGTTTATGGTAAGCGAGAAGAGTAATAGTTCCAATGGAATTGACAAATCAATCCTGGTAGCTAAGAATCAAATGGTTTTTAATTAGCTAGATTGAAACAGTGCTATGCACAAAACTGTACCGCCTTTTCAGCTGGTATTGTTTTAGTTCTTTTTGTTGGGATGATTTACAAGTTTGTCGAGACTAGATGCCGCTTGAATCTCTCCCAAAAATGAATCGACGAGTCCAATCAGACAGCACCAAGTATCTCGTGCGCCAACTCACTTGTTTGCTGGTGTATTACCAAAAATCAAATTTAAGCAAAGAATACTAGCATGCCATTTTATTGGTCAAAATCAAGGAAACTATGTTTTAAGTTCACAACTACATGTTCAGATTCCATATCAGCACAGAACTCACTGGATCCAAATAAATGGTGTATTAAGGGATTATTGGTAGTACTTAAAAACAACAAAAGAAAAGAAAAAGAAAGAAAAGGTTGTACCTGGCATAGACAGAGTACCAGAGCCACTGAGTGCTGTGGCCAAATGAGACCCAGTCTCCAGGTAACTCTGCTGCTGCTTGCTCTCCTCCTAACGGTGCAAATTGTCCAAAATGCTTGTACCTTCATATAATACGCCATAAAATCTTACCCTTAATTATATCTGATACAGAAGGGGAACAACAATTGATTAAAAATGGAAAAGGACAAACAAAAGACCTGAAGGGGCGAAAAAAGTGGCGACCAGATTTAGTGATACGAAGGGGACCTTCGGGATGCTCGTGGCATTCTTCCATTTTGTTCAAACACTGTGCCAGGTATTCGCCTTGCTGGGCTGCAACCTTATGATTTATCAGACAAGTACAAATTGAATATGAGCTCCCAGCAGATAGAGAAAGACAAATACAGCCATTGTTTATGAACTAATGATTTGTGGGGGCTAAAGAACAAATAACCATCACTAACTAATATGAGCACTTATTGGTGTTAAGAAATAAATTAATAAATCCATTTTGCTCTTATTTCAGTAATCCTAACATGTTTTTAACCCAACTAGACCTCATATTCAATTCTCTCTATCGACTAAATTAAATTCTTCGCATCCAATTCCTTCATTCCCTCTTGTTCTATGCTCCATTTTGCTAACAAGACCAATTATAATCGCTGTTCGTTCGAAATAAAAGTTATGCGCAGCAAAATCAATGGAATGTTTTCTTTGGAAGTTCTTTAATTTTTTTGCACGCAAAAGGGTTAAAAGGTGGGTAAATTTTGAGAAAAACACAAACAAAGAAAGACATGAACAATGCAATAACGAGTCCGGCTAATATGACATTGGTGTCATTCCAAATTCAATAACACCACATCGTATACCGTTTGATCTGCTTTAATATCCGTGTTTTGCACGAATATTAAAGACACTAGTGTTTTGCACGGATATTAAAGCAGATCAAACGGTATACGATGTGGTGTTATTGAATTTGGAATGACACCAATGTCATATTAGCCGGACTCTGCAATAACATGGTACCTGAGCAGTGGCAGGGAGACTTTTAACTTGAGAATCAACTTCAGCAAGAGCATTCTTCAAATCTTCAATGCTGAGCTCAAAATCGTCCTTTGCATCCTTTATGAGATCATGAATGTCTATCATGTGCTTGCTCTTCATGTAAAGCTCCAGTTGTGGGTACCTGACATATATGTCCTCTATCACGTCTTGTATCTCATCTAGTGTCAGTGTACCCGAGTTATCTTTATCAGCCATTTTAAAGATCTCCACTAAGTCTTCCTGCCTCATGCAAAAAACAATGGTATTTATAGTAGTGGATCAGGTCTTTACCAGAATGTTACCATATTTGCATATTACACACAACATTGCTCAGGTTATACTTGGTACCTAACATTTATGGGATATGTGAATCATGCACTCAAGATTTCAAACCAAGGATAATTCAATCAGATGAAAAAAAAAATGCTCTGGCCCTTTATATATATATTTTTTCTTTTTTGAAAAGATGGTATAGCATCACATTTCCATTAAAAACAAAACAGATGCTAATAGTGGTGAAATAAAACAACAACATCCTAATTAGTCAGTACCAGTACCAGCCACAAAAAATGTACCACCCGGTGCCACCAGCCCTTCATAACTGTTTCAATCAATATGGAAACCAGAAGCTAAGTCTGCTTGGTTTGACTGAAGCCCAATTATGGGTTTCAAAATCAGAATAACATTAATCATTAAAATTGGAGCAAAATATAAAACTTTTTCCAAGTACAACCTTTCCATAATATAAACCCAAGGTTGGATATATTTGTCTAAATCATTCTGTATAAACTAATTTGCATATGTCAAGGTAGAATTGGGTGTTACTATATATGCAATATAAAGTAATAGACTCTATTTTCAACAAGCCCAGAAAGCTTTGCTTCTCTTTTCCTAGAATAAGAGTCAAATTAGAAAGACATACCATTATTTTACGCTGACTGATGGTGGCACAGTCACCTATGGAATACACAGTATCACACTGAGGAACCCTCAGCCACTCATTTGTTTCGAGCACACGTCTTTTTCCCTGCCCAATTTCGTTCATGAAGTCTCTAATGACAGGACGAGAGGCAATACCGGTAGACCATACAATCATTCCATAAGGCACTGAGACTTCATCCATGGAATGGCCCTTCATCGTTACATCTTTGTCAGAAACTTTTACTACTCTATATCCCGTCCTCACTTCTATGCCATCTCTCAGGAACTTCTCTTCGGCAAATGTTGTTATCCTCTTGTCAAACCTTTTATTTTCAGAAAAAAAAAGCGATAAATCACATTCCGTTCAAATTAATTAGAGGGTTATTATTATAGCTCACATAGTCAAAATGTGCTCCGCAGACTGAATGACAGAAATGCTGACGAGTTCGGATAGGTGAGGATAAAGCTCAGCAATATCTTCCGTAACAAAATCATGCAATTCAGCAGCAAACTCAACACCCGTGGGACCTCCACCAACAATGACAAAATGGAGGTGCTTTCTTTTCTCTTCTTCATCAAGGCAAGGAAGGCTTGCTCTCTCAAAGCATTCGATAACACTCCTTCGGATCCTTAGTGCATCTTCTATTTCCTAAATTATATCTTCTATTTAAACAATGAACATGACAGGTACAGTAAGTATAGGCCACCATGGGTCCAGTTTAGCTCAGTTTTGGATCAAGTTGGCTCTAGTACCATGTCAGGTTCAGAACCAGCACAATAATAGCCAGTGGGTCACAAATATCATGGCCCCCAGAACACACCAACCATTAAACTATTCGACAAGGTTGACCTAATGGACTGACATTGTAAAATTTGGTTGGTTTTGGATAATGAAAGAGTTTGTATCTTAAAAAAAAAATATAACAGCTTCAAAACTCAGAATCAGAAACATTAGATACTATACACTGGATATAGCTCAGTGTATACACACAAATGTAAACAGAGACCTGAATCCCAAATTAAGACGAATGCACATAATAGGAAATTTTACAAGTAACCTTCACATTTTCACAATTTGCGACATATTAAGGAAAACAGTGTTAAATTGAAAAACAGTCAAGCTCATGTGAAAATAAGTAGAATTGCTCATCATTCCGGTGACTTGGCTAAGTAACACCATGGGCTCCATGTTTCCGGCAAGAACCTGCTCTTCCAGGGAAATCAGGTTGAAAATGTCTTAGCTTCGCCCGAGTTCAATCAAACTTGGCCCAGTTGACCTGGACTTAGCTGAGCTTGAGAACCATGTTTTCAACATATTTGTTGATGAAAATAGTCAAATACAGATATTGAAGGAAATCTGGGATCTTTTTTGACAAACAAATGTGAAGTGAATATGTCCAGTTCAAGCAGGGTTAGGATACCTTGACCCAAAACAACCAGGATCAGTAGTTGATATTTGCAAGCCCTAATATTGAAGAGAAATTATGCAAATTAAAGAGTACCTTCAAGAAGTGGCAATTTTCAGCAACACCAGGAGTGTTAAATGTATTGACAGTGGCTCCAACTGCTATGACAAGGTAATCATAGTCAACTTCAAATTCACCTGTACCATTCAAACTGGTACCCACATCTGATCTGCAATGAATTTTCTTTCCTACCGAATCAATCTTGAAGCATTCTGCCTCCAGAAACTTTACAGGGTCGGTTTTCTATGATATTTGAAATTTCAACAAAATAAATTAAATTGTTGAAGCATCACAGGATTTTTGAAAAGCAATTGCATAAATAGTCTACAAAGTATAACTACTTTCTTTTTTAAGTCATTTGAATGTTCTCATTTGGATTCCGGAAAAATCCAGATCTGAACCATTTCAGCTCCAACCTAATTTCCATTCAAATTGGTACAAAAATCTTAGCTAAAGGTAAACCTGTATTTTTTTTTATAAAAAAAAAAAAAAAACCAACTTCATGTTAGAAATGGGACTTTTGTCAGTTTCATGACTGAAAAAAATTTATCATGGACCAAAATCAATATGTTAAGTCCTAGGATCCAAAGTGGGAATTCCAAAATTTGAAAGGGCCAAAATTAAATGAACATTAATGCAGTAGCATTAATTTAAAGAAGTGTTTACCCTCTTAACAATCTTGCGAATAGGTTCGACAATACTCCTTGCTTCCACCGTACCGCAAGTGACACTTGGCAAGAGAGGGGTGAATGCAAAATAGTTACGGGGTGATATTACTTTGACATCGTACAAGGAGGTGTCTATGTTTTTCAACAAGGATGTTCCAGCCCAACCCGTTCCTAGCACTACCAACTTCTTCTTCTCAGGTGGTTCGGCTGCATTCTCTTGCTTTGAATCGGCATATGCTACTAGACCTCCACTACTGCAAAAACACGCATACAAAACATCATAAAAAATATTTAGCTAAATCAGTGTAAATACCGAGTCGTTCAGAATTTGATAAGAAGTTTTGGCTTTTAAAATTCTTGAAAACAGCAGGGCCTTTGCAAACATTTTTACAATTTGTTCGCAATGCAGGGGTTCGCAACTTGACCTTGGTCAACTGAGATTTTAAAGGAATTCTTAATCATCCAAAAGGAACCTATTAATAAATAATTAGTTCCAATTACAAGCAAATTAGTTGTTTTGCATGCTCAACAAAGAATATTGCTAAGACATGTAACAGGTGAAACATAGGATGATTTGATTACCCTTTCGAATAAAATAGGTGAATAATCAACTTAATGATAAGAGCTATTAGAAGTCCGGAGTTCTTGTAAACACTTCCTTATACAAAAACTCGGCCTGCGTTCTATTAATTTTGACTTAATAACAATACAATCAACAACTTTTCGTAAGAGGCTTAGAGGAAATACTTACATAAACAACTAAAAATTGAGAGAGGGAAAGAGAGAGAGAGAGGACCTGGCGGCGGAGAGCACAAGGACTAGGCGAGGAAAGAAAGATTCCCGTCGAAAGGCGCGGGAAGCTTTATCAACGAAGAAGGTAGAGAATCCCATTGATAGATCCGATTAGATTGGATCAGATTCTTTTCCGATGAGGGAGATGCAGAGAGATGGAGATGGGAGGAGACTATGAGCAGGGGGTGTCAGGTGTCAGAGATGACTCAGAGTCAGATGAGAGACCTTGATAGAGACGTTGTATCTCCTAATGGATAAACACTACTGTTGATTGACCTCAGATATGGGAGATGATGAAAACATATATTAAGCAGCGACATTAAGCTGACACGTGGTGCATTTTGATAGGTGGAGATGTCGGTTGAACGGATTTATTGTTGTAATTATTTTCTACCGGCGAGGTGGCGACCGACGACTTTCTCTAGCTACTCCCATTACCAATATAAATTAAATTAAAAGGTAATAAAAATATGATTAGCACATGGCACGAGTGGCAAGATAAATCTGACTACAAGCTACCGAGCTACATTATTGGGCTAAAGGAGTCTCTATAGAAAAAGACTTCATTAATTGTAAAGAAAAAGATAGAAAAGGAGGAAGACGAGGAAAGAAAATGACTGGAATCAAATCTCAATGGTTCATACTTAGAGAGTTGAGATTCAATCCAATGCCCACTGACATAGTGACATTGTTTCCGGAGTGAGGCTACGAATTCGTATCCTCTGCGTTAACTCAAAAAGGAATCTTCTGAGTTAATAAATCTCAACTGTTTAATCTGTTTCGTGCAGATTAGATCTGTATTAATATTGAAAAGCCCTCTATGTTATAAGCAAGAGCCGGATTGACTCCGTTTAAAATCAGACGGTTGATATTCATTAACTCAAAAGATTCTCTTTTGAGTTAATGCAGAGAATACGCGTTCGTGAGGCTACGGTACATTGCAATGCGCCGATAAGAAACTACATATTTTATGCCAACACACAAAGTTTGATCTTGTTTGTCTCTCTCAACGAATGAAATACGTACCAATGTATGTCATTACCTGACAAATCCTCAGATCGGTCTATACATTGAATTCAGAGTAGAACTAGAGTGTTCTTAAGCTCACCAAGCCTCTTTGTGAGCTTAACTCAAAAACCCATCGGATTGGTTTCAAGCGACACATCCAAACCGTTGAAACCGATCTACTTCACGAGTGATGAGTTTACATGTCAAATTTATAAATTTTCAAACTAATTTAGTATAAAGTCAAGCGGTAAAAAATGATGAAAATGAACACAATAAAGTTAACTTATAAACAATTTTTTTTTTACCGCTTGACTTTACACTAAATTAGTTCGAAAATTTATAAATTTGACATATAAATGCATCACTCGTGAAGTAGATCGGTTTCAACAGTTTAGATGCATCGTTTGAAGCCAATTCAATAGGTTAATTTTTGAATTAAGCTCACAATGAGACTTGGTGAGCTTAAGAACAACCTAGTTCTACTCTTGAATATCTATGTTTTCAAAGTTCAAATTATCAATCCGAACTGTTCAACATTATTATCATATGAAAAATATACTTGGAGATCAAATTTTAAATTTTTTGAAATTTTTTTACTATTTTTATAGACAATTAGAAAATCACTTGATAAAAAAATTCTGAACCATTAGAGAATAGTGATTTTCTACCTACCTAAAAAATAGTAAAAAAAATTCGAAAGAATATAAAATTTAATCTTCAAGTATATTTTCATATGATAATAATATTGAACTATTCTAATTAATAATTTGAATTTTAAAAATAAAAATATAAATTCAATATACGAACCGATCCGTACATTGCAATATACCATATCATCACTCTTATTTTTGTTACCGCACTAGATGCATCTTAATTTTTGCATCGTTAATTCGTTATTTACAGGATGAACTTTTACGCCGTAATTTTACGTCAGGACACAGTTTCAACTTCATTTATATCACGAGAATGGTTAAAATGTCTCAATGTTGGTATCTCTGTGATATCTTTATTTTAAAATCAGTAATAATTTTAAACTTAAAATTTAATTATAAATATCAAACTTTTTTTCATGCATATATAAAAAATTATCACATTTCAACTTTATTTTGATTGAAATTAAGAACTTATAAAAATATTAATGTAGATATTTTTTAACGTTGATTTTTAAACTTATTACTTCATATGAAAAAATAACCGAATAGTAATATTTTTTATGTACATGCAAAAAATATAATATATATTACATCTGACTATTTTATTTTGTAATATAAATTGTAAGTCAGACAGAGTCGAAAAAACTAGTGCAAGTAATTTAACAGCCGTTCTAAAATTGTTGTCATAAAAAAAAAATTAAAATGTGAAAATATGATAGAAGCAAAAAAATTAAGGCATTATAGCCTCATCTTTTATCAAAACAAGGGATGCCCTTAAGCTTGCCAATTAATAATTAGTAATCTTACTATTTCAGTGAATACAAATTAAAATTAATCGTACGAGGAAAATAAATTGTATAATTTAGAAATTCCCTAAAGTGAAAATTTAGATCATTAGAAAATGTTGAAAATAAATAAAATGTATAATTTAGAAATTCCCTAATAAAGTTAAAATTTAGATCATTAGATCATTAGAAAATGTTGAAAATAAATTATCAATAGCATATCAATTAGAAATAAATTAGTATTAATTAGCAAATATAGCAAATTATGTAATTAGAAAATATTTTAATGGCTCTTTTAATTTTGTAGCCTATAAATAGATACTGCATAATAGATTGAAATAACATCATAAATTAATAAAAATATTTATTTCCACTCAAAATTCAATATTGTATTAAAGCAGAATTCGATCTCTAAGGGATGAATCAAGAAAAAAAGAAAAAGAAAAATATAAAAAAAAGGTTAGATGTGAAAATAACAACAATTCAAGACATTAGCAATAATTAGCAGATATAGCAAATCATATAATTAGTAAATATTTATTGACTTTTTCAATTTTGTAGCCTATATATATGCACCGTATAAGAAATTGACTAATAATACAAATCAATAAAATATTTTTTTCTCTCAAAATTCAATAAAAACAAAACTCAAAATACTTTGGTAAAGACGAAACTTTTCTTCCTGTTATTAAACCGTAAAGTTGCACATCAAGTTTAACAATTTGGTAATATGTAGTATCAATTTTACTTTATTGATCAAATTTTGAAATAAAATACTCATATAAAGTAACGAACGATTAACTATAAGTCCACTATCGACAAATATTACTCAATAGTAAAGACGTCGCACCGTAACTAACTTACAGGGTTTCAAAAAAAAAAAAAAAGATATATATGAGGAGGGATCAAGTTACAACAAAGTTACAACAACCATTTTTTTCATTTGCAAAGTCCAAATCGTCGATCCAAACCATTCAACATGATCTTCACAATAAAATGTGCTTGCAGATCAAATTTTACATTTTTTTGAATTTTTTTACTATTTATTAAGTATTGTACAAAAAATAGTCATATTCAGACAATTGAATTTTGTACCCATCTTAATAAATAGTAAAAAAATTCAAAAAAAAATGTAAAATTTGATCTACAACACCTTCAGATTACTACAAATTTAATTGTTGTTTAAAATTTATAAAGTAAATACTGTAGAGATATCTGTTAAGAAAGTAGGAGACCGTATTGGTTTAGTGGTAAAGAAAAAAATTTCCGTATGAGAGGTCATATGTTCGAAATCTGAAAGGAGTATTTTTATGTGGATATTAAATAGTTGGATGATTTTAACCTCCAATTTTTACTTAAAAACAATATTTTCCTCTTCAACCCCTTTCTCCCTCCCTCCCTCTCTCATTATGCCCCTCCCATCCTTCTAGGCCTCACTCTCGAGTTTCGACACAACAATATCCCTCCTATCTTTCGTCTCTATAGACTCGAGCAGAGAGGATAATGAGAAAGAAGGGAGGGAGCCGAGCTGGTGTGAGCGTGTATCGTCAGAGCTCGGAGTGTGGAGTCTCATATCTCGATCGAAACACGTTGGTGAGCAGATCCGGTCGTCAGAGTGCGTGATTCAGACGAGAGTGGATCCGGGCATGAGAGAGATGAGGAATAAGGTAACAGGGTAATTGAGAGTGTAGATAAGTAGGATTAGAAAAATAGAGTAGTGTATAAATATTGATGGGAACATATTAGTTGATCTAGGAATGAGGGTCATTTGACTCATTGTAATTATGTTTTTTTATCAATAGAATTGTTATCCTCTTCTTCTCCTCTTCCTCCTCCGCAGCTTGTGTATGTATGTGCACATGCAATTGATATCATTTGAGGTACCTCAAATTTTGAGTTTGATCCTGACCGTCCGATCTGTTTCGAGTTACTTAAGAGAATCCGGACTTTGTGTGTGTATGTGGGGAGAGAGAAAACACACAAGTTGGAGCACACATTTGCTGCCATAAAAGTGATGGAGTTAGTGTCCTAGAGCAAATGTTGCTCCATAATATAGTTCATATAATGGTTGAATCAATCAACTTGTTCCTTGAGTTTGACATTACTTTATAGTATCTGGAATAAGATTCCGAGATTGTGAAAACACTATTTCTATTTCGTAATAAGTAATAAACTCTAAATTTTCCTAATCTTTGTATACAGCAAGGAACACTGTTGACAAATAAGATTAGTGTGAGGAGTAAATGTTGATTGTGTTTCACAAATCAATCGATAGTGGATCGGTTTAATCTCACATATGCATATTAGCGGAATATGGCATTAGAATGACCTAATGTGAATATTGATAGGATTATGTGTTTGGTGTCATTATATGTTCACATGGTGTAAATATTCTATGTCTGAGATCATTCGGTTTTCTCATATAAAGAATTTATCTTGTAGTATTGTTTAATGCTTTTTGCAAAGAATAGTTATAAGGACAATTACTCGAGATTATATTCCTTATATAGAGAAGTTCGCGAATATCAAAATGACAATTACCCTTTATGCAATACTAGTAGATATTGTGTAAGCGATGATATCTTTGGGCCTCTTGATGAATCAAGACTATAATGCATGCAGTATGATCAAAGTGTTGATCGTACATTATATAGTCGAGCTTCAGATTCAAGAAACATAAAAGATAATGTTCACGAGGATGACACAATCCTAATACATGAACATATCATTTAGAGATTTCATGTGCTAATGGATAATTACACGGACAGTATATGATATTGTCTATATTGGATCAATGATACTGTTGGAGAACATGTCATCTGTATTAATTGGGTAATCATAAGGATTTATGCTAGAAGTTATTCATGATCAATAGAATCTGATTCTATTGCCAACATAAATACAGATCCAAAGCGGTCACACCCTATAAGGTCACTGATGAGATATCATATAGAGATATGATACTTAATAGTGTTATGAGATATCATGTGATATGTGATATCACATAAGGCATTCAATCAACACATAAATGTGTGGATCAATGATTGAATTAATTTGGTACATATGACTTTCAAATTAATAGAGAAGTTGTTTAATATGATTAAACAAAGAAAGACGTTGATAGAACTTATTCATATTGTCACACCCCGCGGCCCAACGAGGCGCGACAGGTGCTCTCCTGCCGTAGACATACGGTTTCCCGTATGCCTACAAGGCAATTACGATATAATAAGAATTGAAAACATAAACAAACAACCAAACAAACAAATAACATAACTCCCAGCTGGTCAGGTAATATCATACAACCCGTATCTCGATGGATACGCACCACAAAATGACATAGAGATCACATATGTACACCATCAAAACATAACTATATACATAATCTCTAATGTCCCCATACCAGACAGTCTAAGCAGCGGAATAACCAGGCCTACCGACCTCGTGTCTCTCTCGGATCTGCTGACCCGGAACCTGAAAAGATAACCCAAAGAGGGGGTGAGAAATAAATTCTCAGTGCGATAAATTTGCCACGTTTCGCTCCTGGACTTGCAATCACAGATTATATTCAAAAATAAACACAAATAAAGCTCAGAACAGTTCATAATGATATATATAAACATGAACGCATAAACCGACATCAATAAGCCAAATGAAAACCAACTCAGGAATTGCCAAATCGAAATTCAATCACACAATATTTGGTTTAACTCGAACTCAGAATATCTGGTAGTTATAGGTTTAACCGTTTAAATATAAGTCTGGTTCCATTTCATATCCGGAAAAATTCATATAAAACCAAATGACAGTCCAACCGCATTCACCCCCTGGGTAATGCCTCCGATACATTTAAAACCAATCGACCATTCAAACGCATTCACCCCCTGGGTAATGCCATCCGATACACAAGTCACATATAGTACAATTCCTAATACAGAGTCACTTACCCCTCATCCCAACCGGTACTGGGAACTGCTGAGGGCCAGACAAACTAAAGCTTTAGAATACTGGGTCGTCAAAGTCCTTGCAAAGACTTTGACAAATCCGAACTCACCCCCTGGGTGTCGTCGCCACGGTGGGGGACGGTAATGCCATATCCACCAACCGATGGTGATATAAATCACGGTGACTTTTAATTCCAAATTAGATCATTCAGACCAATACACAAAGAATACCATACCAGTATGCAGATCAATCAGATAAACAATCCGAGTTCCAATTAATTAGGGCAATGCAATGCATATGCAACACAATTCGATAATGCAATTCAACCAATAATCAACATGTCAATCGAAACACAGTTTAATTCTGAATATAAACTATCAAACAAGTCCAGAAACCCCGCACCTGAGTATATAGCGCACTCGTCTAAGGCTCAGGCGTCTCGAATGATCCCGAGATCCGATGCCTCGTAGGTTTACCACCTATTTATTCGTTTAGATTCGATTAAAACATTCGATTGGTATCTCGTAGGTTAAATCGAGTTAAATTAGGTTAAACACGGTTTAGTGTAGTATAGAATGCACCGAATAATCAAGTTACTGCCTTTCCTTGGTTTAAATTGCAGAAATAAAAAAAATGAGCAAAACGGCCTTTTGTGCGGGCCACACGGATTCTGTGCGGGCCGCACGGATTTGTCCGAGAGTTGTGCGGGTACTCGTGCGGGCCGCACGAAATTTGTGAAGGCCGCACAAAATTATATCTGTCGACACACAGTTCGTATTTTGGCCATATCTTGGTCATACAGACTCCGATTTGGGTGAAACAAAGTTTGACTGAACCAGAACGAAACGATCTACAACTTTCATGAAGGAACCAAATCCAAATTCGGAATCTAGAATTTTGTACAGCCGCACCAATGGCCGGCCAGTCTGGATTTGAACAGATTTTATTGTGATCGAGGTTCGACATGGTTAACCCTTGCTACGTATCATCGATTCAGAAGGTATATTCACCTCTCGGTTATCAAGAATCGACACAATTAAACCATGAATTCAATTGGTATAAAATTGGCATAAAACCCTAATTCCAAATTCAACTCAAATGGATGATTTAATCAAATAACTCGAATCGAGATGTTCATACGAATATAACTCGATCAATTCAGATCCAAATGGTGTATAACACCTGAAAACTTAGTAATTTCCCCCAAATCCCACCATTTCACCAAAACCCTAATTCCCTTTCCAATTTCACAAGCAATTCCATTCGATTCAATACAAATCAAACCGAATATCGAGTTATATCGAATCAATCGAACTTAAGTTCGAATTCTCAAAGAAATATAACAATTCGAACAACTTAGGGTTTTCAAAAGATTGTAAAGAAGGAAGATATATACCAAATTGAAGCTCTAGAGTTGAGCACGATCGTCTAATTAGCTCGAATCTCCGATTTCCGACAATTTTGACCCGATTTCGTGCTCGATTTCACTCTCTCTCTCTTTCTCTCTTAGGTTCGGCCAAAAACCTAGCCCCTCACGATATAAGAGGTGTAAATGGAAATATTAAAGATGAGAAGAAAGGTGTCATGTTTAATATATGGAATTTTTGCACATAAGCCCTCCAAGTTTATAATATCGCATAACTTAAAAATCTTCACAAATAGGCCCTTTTTGCATATTTTTATTTATAAAATCTTTACAATTAAGCCATTTTTATATATTTTTATTTATTCAAGGATTAGAATGTAACAATTCTCCCCCCCTTAAAATGAAGTTCAGTCCGCTGAACTTGATTTCGTACCTTAATTGTCGAATAACTCCGGATACTTTTCTCGGATGCTCTCCTCGAGCTCCCACGTCGCTTCCTTATCGGAATGTCGTCCCCATTTTACCAACAAAAGCCGGATCACTTTGCTTCGTAGCCGTTGTTCCTTTCGATCTAATATCCGCATTGGTTCCTCTTGATAGGTCAGATCATCTTGCACGTGTAAGTCAGAATGATCAATACAATGTGACGGATCTCGTACATATCTGCGCAACTGTGATACATGAAACACCGGATGAACCCGGTCCAACGCTGGTGGTAGTGCAAGCTCGTATGCTACCGGTCCAACTCGTCGCAAAATCTGAAACGGCCCAATATAACGAGAACTTAGCTTACCCGAAACACCAAATTTGTGTACGCCTCTGACAGGCGAAACTCGAAGCCATACGTGATCGCTTTCTTGGAATTCCAACGGTCTTCAATGAATATCCGCGTATTTCCTTTGTCTTTCTTGAGCTGACTCGTTTCAATTGGCCAACTACACTTTTCCACGAACACCCTCGACACAACCGAATGACTACACCCCGTATCCATCAAGCAATACGCATCATGATCAGATATAGAGAGTAAACCTGTCATGACATCAGTCTGGCCGCCTCCCTGCGCGGTTACAGCGTTGCGTGAATTTCCCGCGATGTTAAGTGCATGTGCCGCCGCCCTACCTGTGCTGCCGATGCTGCTAGCCCTGCTAGCGTTAGCCCCGTTAGCTTGAAATGCGCCACGTCCGCGTCCCGTCGGCGCGCCACGCTCAACGCTAGCTGACCCTCCCGCGCTACCAGCGCCTTGCATCCTTAGAAGCGAATTCGGGCATTCCCTCGCCCAATGTCCCGCGCTACCACACACGAAACACGCACTAGCCTTGCGCCTACACTCAACTTCATCGTGTGCTTGATTGCATGATCGGCACCATTGCGAAGACATCACCGGTCTAAAACCCGGCATAGAGGTCTGTCTGAACGGAGGTCTCGGCGCCATACTCGGCCGAGGGGGCCCAGCATATGATGATCCTCCCCTCGACTTCGACACTTGCCTACTCTGATCTTCCCGCTGTTTCACATTCCTTTCGGTCACTTGCGTCTTTCTTCTCTTACCATGCATTTCAACTTGTTCGGCGTGATCCATCATTGCTTGTAACTCCCTCGCCATTGGAGTATCCACGATCATAGAGATATGTCCATCCAACCCATCCAAGTACTGCCTATTATACCTTTCCACATCATTTCTCACATCCGTAGCATAGCGCGATAAGGCCAAAAAAAAACTCACTGTTGTATTCCACCACCGGACGCCCATCTTGTCTCAACTCCAGAAATTTTCTCCGCAGTGCTTCACGCTGCAAATTACTCAGAAACCGCCTATTAAACTGCTGTTCGAACCATTCCCAAGGAATCCTCGCTTCCTCCCCTTCATAATTACGTCGGGCCCCATCCCACCAGAATCTAGCATCGCTTTCCATCTGTTGCTCAACTAACTCCACCTTGTTTTCATCGGGGGCACGGCATAAATTCAGTTTTGCATTGATCTGAGCTAGCCATTCTTCAGCTGCCGCATACCCGCCGGTTCCATCATAACGCGGCGGATTCAAACGTATAAACGCATCATATAACCTCCGGAAATCTTCGGGTGCCCCACCGTGAACCACTGGTGCGACATCCCGCATATGTGCTTGACGACCTCTCTCATAGGCCGCAATCAACCGGTCATCCAAGTCCCGGTCTCTACCAGCTCCTCCAGCTCCATCAACCCCTCCAGCACCTCCAGCACCAGCTGGACCAGCCCCAGCCTGATCCACAACTGGCTCAATAATTGGTTCCGGATTAGGTTCAGGATTCCTCCGAGGTCTGCCTCTACCTCGACGTGTTTCCATTTTCTGAATAAACAAAGTTAGTTTATAACATTCTATATTCCTTATTTATCATACGAAATTCGTTTAGTCGTGCCGACCCCAATTAATACGCATACCACTCTCGTATCCAAACAAGTCTGGTTCAGGTTCTAAACCATGCTCTGATACCACCAAAGGGAGACCTGTCACACCCCGCGGCCCAACGAGGCGCGACAGGTGCTCTCCTGCCGTAGACATACGGTTTCCCGTATGCCTACAAGGCAATTACGATATAATAAGAACTGAAAACATAAACAAACAACCAAACAAACAAATAACATAACTCCCAGCTGGTCAGGTAATATCATACAAACCCGTATCTCGATGGATACGCACCACAAAATGACATAGAGATCATATATGTACACAATCAAAACATAACTATATACATAATCTCTAATGTCCCCATACCAGACAGTCTAAGCAGCGGAATAACCAGGCCTACCGACCTCGTGCCTCTCTCGGATCTACTGACCCGGAACCTGAAAAGATAACCCAAAGAGGGGGTGAGAAATAAATTCTCAGTGCGATAAATTTGCCACGTTTCGCTCCTGGACTTGCAATCACAGATTATATTCGAAAATAAACACAAATAGAGCTCAGAACAGTTCATAATGATATATATAAACATGAACGCATAAACCGACATCAATAAGCCAAATGAAAACCAACTCAGGAATTGCCAAATCGAAATTCAATCACACAATATTTGGTTTAACTCGAACTCAGAATATCTGGTAGTTATAGGTTTAACCGTTTAAATATAAGTCTGGTTCCATTTCATATCCGGAAAAATTCATATAAAACCAAATGACAGTCCAACCGCATTCACCCCCTGGGTAATGCCTCCGATACATTTAAAACCAATCGACCATTCAAACGCATTCACCCCCTGGGTAATGCCATCCGATACACAAGTCACATATAGTACAATTCATAGTACAGAGTCACTTACCCCTCATCCCAACCGGTACTGGGAACTGCTGAGGGCCAGACAAACTAAAGCTTTAGAATACTGGGTCGTCAAAGTCCTTGCAAAGACTTTGACAAATCCGAACTCACCCCCTGGGTGTCGTCGCCACGGTGGGGGACGGTAATGCCATATCCACCAACCGATGGTGATATAAATCACGGTGACTTTTAATTCCAAATTAGATCATTCAGATCAATACACAAAGAATACCATACCAGTATGCAGATCAATCAGATAAACAATCCGAGTTCCAATTAATTAGGGCAATGCAATGCATATGCAACACAATCCGATAATGCAATTCAACCAATAATCAACATGTCAATAGAAACACAGTTTAATTCTGAATATAAACTATCAAACAAGTCCAGAAACCCCGCACCTGAGTATATAGCGCACTCGTCTAAGGCTCAGGCGTCTCGAATGATCCCGAGATCCGATGCCTCGTAGGTTTACCACCTATTTATTCGTTTAGATTCGATTAAAACATTCGATTGGTATCCCGTAGGTTAAATCGAGTTAAATTAGGTTAAACACGGTTTAGTGTAGTATAGAATGCACCGAATAATCAAGTTACTGCCTTTCCTTGGTTTAAATTGCAGAAATAAAAAAAATGAGCAAAACGGCCTTTTGTGCGGGCCACACGGATTCTGTGCGGGCCGCACGGATTTGTCCGAGAGTTGTGCGGGTACTCGTGCGGGCCGCACGAAATTTGTGAAGGCCGCACAAAATTATATCTGTCGACACACAGTTCGTATTTTGGCCATATCTTGGTCATACAGACTCCGATTTGGGTGAAACAAAGTTTGACTGAACCAGAACGAAAAGATCTACAACTTTCATGAAGGAACCAAATCCAAATTCGGAATCTAGAATTTTGTACAGCCGCACCAATGGCCGGCCAGTCTGGATTTGAACAGATTTTATTGTGATCGAGGTTCGACATGGTTAACCCTTGCTACGTATCATCGATTCAGAAGGTATATTCACCTCTCGGTTATCAAGAATCGACACAATTAAACCATGAATTCAATTGGTATAAAATTGGCATAAAACCCTAATTCCAAATTCAACTCAAATGGATGATTTAATCAAATAACTCGAATCGAGATGTTCATACGAATATAACTCGATAAATTCAGATCCAAATGGTGTATAACACCTGAAAACTTAGTAATTTCCCCCAAATCCCACCATTTCACCAAAACCCTAATTCCCTTTCCAATTTCACAAGCAATTCCATTCGATTCAATACAAATCAAACCGAATATCGAGTTATATCGAATCAATCGAACTTAAGTTCGAATTCTCAAAGAAATATAACAATTCGAACAACTTAGGGTTTTCAAAAGATTGTAAAGAAGGAAGATATATACCAAATTGAAGCTCTAGAGTTGAGCACGATCGTCTAATTAGCTCGAATCTCCGATTTCCGACAATTTTGACCCGATTTCGTGCTCGATTTCACTCTCTCTCTCTTTCTCTCTTAGGTTCGGCCAAAAACCTAGCCCCTCACGATATAAGAGGTGTAAATGGAAATATTAAAGATGAGAAGAAAGGTGTCATGTTTAATATATGGAATTTTTGCACATAAGCCCTCCAAGTTTATAATATCGCATAACTTAAAAATCTTCACAAATAGGCCCTTTTTGCATATTTTTATTTATAAAATCTTTACAATTAAGCCATTTTTATATATTTTTATTTATTCAAGGATTAGAATGTAACACATATGGTCAATCTGATTATACTAATGGATAGAGCTTGATTCAACGATCGAGTGAATATGTGGAACGTGCGAAACAGACTTTCTGGTTTGACTTGGTCAACATCTGGTGAGGAGAAGAGTTGGCTTGGGGAATGGGCATGGTCTACTTGGTCCATGGATATTTTGTGAGGAATTTGAATGGAGTGTTGGTCCATTGGACCAATATATTGTCTTATTACTATTATGCCCATATGAGGATGTCTCTCATCCACATATTGTAGAGGCAAGATAGTAATTGCAAACTAAAGAAGAGAGCCTCCATTTAAATAGCCTCACAACCTTTCTCTCTCTCCATCCTTTGCCATTTCCTCTTCTTCCTCCTCACCTCACCTCCCCTCTTCCACTTTGGCCGAACCATCTAAGGCCACCACCACCTAAGCGCCAGCCACCCTGGGCCGATCACCTCGTGTGAGGTGTCTTTCTTCTTCGTTTCTCAAGCTCATTTTAGATCTATTGTTAGATCTTTGTTTGCTCTTCAATTTGATCCCCTTTTTCTCTTTTGTTTGTTCTCATTTGAGATGCTCATGTGTTGAGCCTTTGCTTGATCTTTTGATTCATTCCTTGTATTGGATTTTGAGTCTACAAGCTAAGTTGAAATGATTTGATTTTGGAGAGATTGTAGTACAACTAGCATTGGAATCATCTCTCTCACAATCAACCTTGGGTGGATCAAGCTTTGAGGTTGCTATTGTGGTAACTTGAAAAAGAAGGCACAAGGGAGACTAAGGTGCTAGCTTTGGCCGTTCTCGCTCCATTCATTTGGAGAGGTGATGTAACTATATGTTTGTTCACATGTGTGATGTGAACCATAAACTGCGTGGATGATTGCTTTCCTGATCGTAAGATCACACATGTTAGGCTAGAAAATTTAAAAATTTCGCCATCTAGCAGCATGCAAACCCCTACAAAAAGATCGTACAAGCTTGCTGCCAGTTGCATATAAATACATATAAATTAAAGTTCTAAATGGCGATTATCGCGTCATCGCTTTTAAATTTCAAAGAAGTTATTGCACGCTAGGTTTGCAATGTAAGTTTTTTATGTCTAGATTTGTTAATAATAGTTGCTATTCGATAATAGCTACTATTCGGAATAGCTATGTGCATCCAAACAACACTTTTGCTATTCGGAATAGCTATGTTCCTCTTGTTTCAGTTGTTGTCTTGATTTTTCATGTTATTTTTTGTTTGTACATAAATTTTTTCTAATAATTCTAGTAGGCTATAATACATACAACCTCAAAAAAAGGAACATTACTGAGAGCCTGAGAATAAGATTGGTTAGCATTTAGCATTTAATGTTTGTTCCCTAATACTATTATTTTAGAAGAAAAAAATATTAATCAAGGTGGATTCCTTTGGAAAAGTTCTATTTACTTGTTGATTAGTATTCACATAGCTCTAGTTTAATTTACTTAAATGATAGTAAATTTGTAATCAACTTTGTTTTCTTGTTTTTCCAGAAAAATAGTCGGTTTGCAAAAAGAAAAAGAAAAAAGGAAACTGAAAAGGATTACAAATGAACATTTAAAGTAATCAGATTTCATTTTTATCTTAAAAAATATACAGATTTATGTCTTAAAATGACACTATTTCCTTTCATTAAATCATATAAAATTAAGTAGAAAATTTACAGATGAAATAGCAAATAGCAATTACATTATCTCTTAAAATAAACTGGTTTCTGTCTCATTAAAATGTGATAAGACGGCGTGCTAATTCTGCGCACAAAAAAGGTTCGACAGTAATTGGTCAAATAAAGACTAATATTATGACCATCATCAAGTCGTTGTAGTATAGTGGTGAGTATTCCCGCCTGTCACGCGGGTGACCCGGGTTCGATCCCCGGCAACGGCGAATATTTTAGCATGTTTTTGTTCTCCTTTTTTTTTTGTCTTGTGATTTCATATTTGAATGGTGGAGGTACAATTACTTTTTGAGTTTTGACTAACAAATTATTGAATTGATCGAAATAAACTTATCAACCGAAATAAAAAAATTAAAAATATGTTCATTTTTTGATTTTTTTTAAGATGAATTTAAAAAATTTGTTTGGTTTGGTCTAACCGATTTTAAATTGAATATATTATGTTGTAATTTTTGTATTTTTTTAAATGTTTGATTCGGACTGGACACAGGTTTAAAAATTTCGGTCAGATTGATCTAATCAATTTTAAAAATTCTAACCGAACCGAACCGAACAATTAAATCGGTTTTAGAAAATTAACCGAAGTGAATTGTTTAACTGGAAAACCCAATTTAAAACCGATTAAACTAGACCCGAAACACTCCTAATCTCAAACTGTAAGTTGATATGTGCAAAATCTGAATGTATCATGCATATAATAAATAATGAAATTTAATTCAAATTTTATTGTTCATTAAATTATTTTAAATTGTAACTATTCATATTTAACAGTTTTTAATAGAATATTAACGGCATTCGAATTGTATGAAATTTAACGCATGACTAGTTTATAAAGTTAATAAGTGCTCTATAATTTAAATTTTTGAAAAAAATGTTTTGGCGTAATTTGGAAGATCAAAGTGGCGAACTTTTTCGGGAAACGTGAAAGAGAATTTAAGGAAAATTTTAATGCACTTGTTGGAAGATTATGCAATTTGTGAATAGAAAAGTTATTAAAGCCCTTACACCACTAAGTAATCCCAGTAGTATACTTCAATTCAACTTATTCCATTCATTTTTTATTATTATTTTTTTTTCATATGAGAATCTTAGACAACTAAGTTATTTCTTTGGTGCTCGTCCTATTAAAATCCGAGTAATTGTTCCATGGTCATGAAAAATATGAGCAAAATCTAAGAAGAAAAGGCCACGTGTCTATGGGCCATAAATTTACAGCCTTGGTTGGCCCAAAGCTTTGGACTCTGTATTGGAATTTATACACCTAGTTTTGGGCTTGCTTAGACTCTGGCCTGCTTCCTACGGTGAGTTATATTTGAATAGAAGAGAAGTTCGACAAATGCAAAGGATTAAGATTATAGTATGTATTTGAATAATGAGGTGGGTTCAAATGCCTCAATTTTTCATGTCTTCATTGTGCCTTTATTTTTTAAAACTTTAATAACTCAAAATTTAAAACTTAAAAGTCAAAATAAAACCGTTGGATATGATCTATATCATTTTATCTATGCACGTGTAAAAAATTATGACATTTCAATTTTGTTTTGGTTGTCATCAAGAGCTTATAAAAAACGTACTAATGTGGATAATTTCTAGACGTTGATTTTTCAACTTATTGATTCACATAAAAACAAAATCAAAATGTGATAATTTTTTATGAGCACATAGATAAAATGATGTAGATCACATCCAACGGTTTTATTTTGACTTTTAAGTTTTAAATTTTGAGTTATTAAAGTTTTAAAAATAGAGGCATGGTGGAGGCATGAAAAATGGAGGCATTGGAACCCTCCTCTTGAATAATATATATATATGATGAGTGGAAGACCATATTATATTGCTGTTGTCATATTAATATAATATGATTGATGAATTAAATTGTGTTACAATTTTAATTAAATATAATTAAATATATTTCATTGAAATAAACTGTGTTAAATTTGACCAAAATTATTAAAAGTAATGATAGAAAATAATAAATACACCCACCACTAAACAAGATAAAGAAAGTTTTATATATTAAAAAATAGAAATTTCCAAAACAAAATCTGATAAGCAGATTACAAAATGCGGCTCAATAGATAATGAGACCTAAATTTGGTGAAGTAATGATTTCTAAAAATAAAGATCAAAATGAAAAGCATTTCTGGAAAGAAAGTGAGCATTTAAGAAGCTCAATAAAAAATTAAAAAGAAATGGAAAGAAACCGACCTCCTGGTAGGGGTGTAAACGGATCCGGATTATCCAGTCCGAATCCGCTCCGTATCCGGTTACTATCCGTATCCATTTTAAACGGAGCGGATACTTAACGGATTCGGATCCGGATATATATTGAACATAGTCAAAATACACGGATACGGAAACGGATAAATTTCTATACCTCTAAACGGAGCGGATATCCGCGTATATCCGTATCCAATATTCATCTCTTCGAAACCCATTTATATTTCAGAGGCAAAACGATTTCTATATATGATGTCTCACTTTTATATCTTTTTACTCGTGGGACTAATTTTTAGTAGAGATCCGGTCATAACTTCTTAGCCTCTACAGTCTACACGGTTCCTTTCATTTTCATTTCCCTTTGCCGCTCTTTCTCACCTCTCTCTCTTGCTGTTCGATCACCGTCTTTCTCTCTCCCACTTTGCACACGCCAACCAACCACCACCACCACCACCATCGGCCTACGGTATCTACGCTTCTCCTCTCATTTGCGCGCGGTTAGTGATTGATTTCCATGTCCTAAACCCTACCAGTAGTGTCCTCCAACCAAGAAGGGGCTTGAGTGACAATTTGGAGCAAATTCTAGGTAAATTAAAACTCTCTACGACTCTACTAGATTTTGCTGCTTTGTGAGGGCTTGGCAGTTAGGCAAGCCTTTCATTCTGTTGTGTATTTTGGGTATAAGATTTGATGGTCTATTTCGTACACTTTTTGCTTTAAATTTATAGAACCCTAAATACGCAAAGTTAGATTGAATTGCAAGCGCACAATCTATTCTTGTAGTAATTATGGGTATTGATCCAAAGATAATGAGAAATATTACTTTTTACTAAATCAATTAATCCTAAAATAGTGCAAATAAAGTAAATGGGGGTTTGTTGTAAAATTGATTTGGTTGGGTTCAATACCCGAATGAGAGTTTAACTAAACAAAACAATTTAAACAAACAAATAAAAGGAGTTTTGTGATTCAAATGGATATGAGTCTAGGTGTTATCGGCATACAATCACTTGGTCAAATTCATACTTAATTGGTTTCTAAATTCATGTTTGCAATTATGGGGTTTCTAAGCCTTAAATATCAAAAAGGATCACTTTCGTGAATTAATGACGTGCCTAGATAATTCGGACTTCACAATTAAGTCCTTCACCCTAGCTATCTAGACCATAAGCATAGGTTAGCCTAGTTTATCTAAATACCAATACTTCACGATTAAGTTTTTCATACCAATATTCGGTTCAATGCTAGGGGTCCCAATTAAATATGAGGCTTCACGATTAAGTCTTTCACCTCAATTCAACATTTGTTTCTTGTAATTCCGGACTAAGAAATAGATTTGGTCACTCAATCCTAGGATTATTCATGTATATAATTTGGTACCATCAATTCTTTGATCCTAGCATCTTAAGTTGGTTAAACCTAAGCGGGACGCTAATTAACAAGCACACAAATTACACAATTACATGAATTATAAAATCAACAAGAACAAACATGCAAGCAAACAATCATCATAAAGAAAATTATCCAAGTAAGGTAGATTTAACACAAGTTCATGTCTAAAGCCTAAGCCCCTAGAGAGAAAATCTAGCCTCTCATAGGTGCGTTAACATCCAAGAAAGATACAAGAGAAAACATAATGAAACTAAGAAAAAAAAGTAAGAGAATAGAGTACACCAATCTCCTCGCTCGCTGCCCCTTGTCTTCACTTTGCTCGCTCGAGGAATCCTTCAATCCTTCGCTCCAATAGCCTTCGATCACGCGGAGAAGAGAGAAAAATATAAAGAGATGTGTAGAATTAAAACTAAGTTGAAAGATGATTTCTCATGCTGTCTCACTGCCCATATATAGCTATTTTCGTGCCTTGGAAAGCAATTTCCCAGAATCTGGCAGCAAATCTGAGAAGATATCGCGAAATAAGACAAGATTGGCATTGGTGCGGCCTTCACAAATTCTCTGCGGCTCGCACGAAATTGGAAGTCGGCTGGAAATGGCTAAGGAAAAAGGAATTGTGCGGCCTTCACAAATTCTCTGCGGGCCGCATGAGCACCCGCAGAACTCTCGGACGATCCGCATAGAATTCTTGCGGCCTGTACAGAATTCCTGCGGGCCTTCAAGAAATTCCTGCGGCATTCATCAAATTCCTGCGGCCTGCACAAAATGGCTGTTTTGCTCCTTTTACTCGATTTTTGCAATTTAAACAAGGAAAAGGCAGTAACTTGGTTCTTCGGTGCATTCTATATTAAACAAAGTTAAAATACAAGGGATTTGGTGCAGTTTTAGAGGTAAAATCTCGACCGAAAGTATATATAATTTTGGCTTATCACATTCCTACAAATTGAACTAATTTGGCACACCTTTAATTCTCCTACAAATTGAACTAATCAACCAAACATTTTATTCATATAAATACAATTTTATTAATTGGTGGTATTTTCCCAAAAGACATCTTGTGCTACAGAGTACAGACAGTAGATTTTGAATATTTAGTTTCAGTTTGGTGCTCGATAGATCCCCTAACGATACTGTAGCCAAAAATAGAGCAAATAAGAAAAAAGTTAACACTCATCCTTTATGCACATAATTTGACTCCAAAATAAAATATAAATTCTCTTTATGTAATATGTAGGAAAATGCAAATGTCCACGGGCAATAGAGGGACTTCTAATGAAGTTGAGGCAAACCAACAGCAACAAGAGGAAGCAGCTGCAGTGGCTCCAAAACAGAAAACTCTAACATCTAAAGTATGGCAAGAGTTTGATAGAGAGGAGACACAAGTGGAAATTGATGGGAAGATGGTGAAGCATGTGAAGGCTACTTGTAAGCATTGTGCTAGAGTGTTTGATGGATCAAGCAAACGAGGAACTACTCAATTGAAGAACCACTTGGCAACTCACGCTGCTGGTTCACGTCAAAAGTTGTTACAAACATCCATGAAGAACGTTGATGGTACTTGTACTTTTAGTGCATACAAGTATGATGAAAGTGTGAGCCGAACTAAACTTCTACACATGTTTATTTTGCATGAGTATCCTTTTACTATGGTCGAACATAAGGGGTTCATTGATTTTGTTAAATCTTTACGCCCGTCCTTTTCTTAAGTGCCGAACAACTCATGCAAAACAAATCATGGGGGTTTATGTAGAGGAGAAGAAGAAGTTGTATGATTTGTTTGCTTCAATGTCTTGTCGAGTAAGTGCAACAATGGACTTATGGACCTCAAGACAAAACAAATCATACTTATGTGTGACAGCGCCCATTTCATTGGAGATGATTGGACCATGCAAAAAAGAATCATTGATTTTATACACATGGGTGAAAAGCATACATAATTGAATTTGTGCAACACGTTTATTAAAAAACGTGATAGGTTGGAATCTTGATCGGAAACTATTCTCTTTAACTTTGGATAATGATCGGGCTAATGATTTGTGTGTTAGAGAAGTTGTGAACCATTTGGCTGGAGAGAATGAATTGGTTTGTGGAGGTACATATTTTCATTTGAGATGTGCAGCTCATGTTATTAACCTAGTGGTGCAAAATGGGTTGAAAGGGATAAAAATATCTATCGAAAATGTTAGAGAGATTGTTTTGTTGGTGAAAAGTTTTACTTTGCAGCGAGGGGAATTTGAGAAGGCGGCAAAAGAGTGTAAATTAAACACAAACAGGGCTCTAGCCACTGGTGTAGTTACTCGTTGGAATTCAACTTATATGATGGTTAGAGATGTCTTCTACTACAAGGATGCCTTTAAGCGATTACAACGGGTTGATCCGGTAAAATTTCATATGTGCCCGATAAGTGATCAATAAGATGAAATTAGAGTCCTTTGTAAATGTCTGAAGGACTTTTTCAATGTCACAAGAGTCTTATCAGGTACCTCCTACCCAACTGCAAATTTGTTCTTTGAAGAATTTTGTGAAATTAAATTGCAAATTTCTGAGTGGTGCATTGGGAAAGATGGCCGAGTATGTGCAATGGCTCTATTAATGAATGAGAAGTTTGAGAAATATTGGGGAAAAATGAATATAATTCTCGCCGTGGCTTGTTTTTTAGATCCACGTTACAAATGCAAAATGGTGCAGTGTTACTTTCCCCAAGCTGAAGAAGAGATGAATACATTTTTGAGTGCCATAAAATCAATTTATGAAGAATATGCTTTGAAGTATTCTCTTCCTCTAGATGACACCCAAACCATAGAAGAACAATCTTCTCGAGTTGGTGGATTTGCTTTTCATGAAGGTAGATCAAAGAAAAGAAGGTTTGCTCAGTTTATTGAGGAAAATAACACCTCTGATGAATCACCTAAAACAGACTTGGATCAATACATGGCAGAAAATGTACTTCCATGGGATAACAGGAATGGTCCCTTTGATATACTAGGTTGGTGGAAATTTAATGGATCGAAGTATCCCATTTTGTCAAAGGTTGCACGAGATGTGTTGTCAGTTCCTGTCTCATTTGTTGCGTCAGTATCCGCATTTAGTACTGGAGGTAGAGTTGTAGATCCTCATCGTAGTTCATTAAATCCCGAATCAGTTGAAGCTTTAATTTGTGCTCAAGATTGGATAAGAAATTCCAAGCCAGGCATGTTTCTTTGATTTCTCAATATTTTATTGATTACTTTCAAACTATTTTATTATGAAATTAAACTTATATTATTTTGGAAAGGACAACATTTTATTCACAAATATACTGACAATTGTAGGTGCTAATCAATCCCTTTTTAATGACATTGATAAGCTTGTTGGAATGTCACATTCTATACTAGCCTTAAATGGGAAAGGTATATGTTTAGTAGATAACATTTTATTCACTCAGTACACCTTGCTATCATGAAAATGTCGGCTGACCATAGTAGTTGCATGAATTAGAGCAGGAATCATGTTTCATAAGCGAAAAAAGAAAAGCTGTGTGGCAAAAAGTGCAAGTGTGGGTTGTCCTAGTGGCATAAAGTGTTGGTACAAAGGCATACTTAAAAACCATTTTTCACTAGCCCTACATATTTAATCAAATATTGGAGAAGTAGCACCCAGTTATTATTGGTTTGTTAGTGTTTGGTGCATGTAACTAATTTGCATCCAATTCGTATTCTCACAATAGTGTTTTTTCATCAACAGGAACTTCATCAAATCCTTTGATACCATGAGCAGAGTAGATGCTTCTTTAGCTTGAAGTTTAGTAGCGAATGTTCTCCTTTATTATTTTTGTTGCAATACTCTAATATTTTGTGCGTAAAGTGATATAGTTAACCCACACAGCCACACTAGTTTCTATAATATTTTGTTAACCCACTCTAATATTTGCTAGTTACAACGGGTTATGTTTTGTACATTGGTAGTTATATAATTAATTGCACTACCATTTTGTAAATCGAACGTGTTATATGCTGAAAGGATTTCATATTTGAATTTTATTAATTGGTGTATCTTAAAATACATATGACTCAATATCCGACAATTATCCGTTCCGTATCCGTATTCAAATCTGTATTCGGAGATTATCCGCTCCGTATCCGTATCCGGTTAAGGCGGATATGGTTTTGAGTTTTGATATCGTTTATTATTCGTATCCGTATCTGCTCATTGAAAGACGGATACGGATTTGGTATTGGCATTATCCGCTCCGAATCCGCTCCATTTACACCCCTGCCTCTTTAGCTGCTTCCTCTTCTCCAGCCTCATCACACTAGTAAGAGTCGCACATTTCATTTTTCAAAGCTCAAGTTTGCTTAGTTTCTTGTAATGACCATTAATTAAAGCTATCCTTATATGAGGAAAAGAAAGAAAACATTCAGCAAAAAACAACCACTTAACAGCCTCCCTTTTTGTTGGCTACTACAGCATTAGAATTGAGCAGGTTATGATTTGTACAATTTTATTTCAAATTTATCCGGTTTCTGGTTTGGCGTGATTTGATATTAAATCCTATTTATTTTCTCTAATTTTCTTGATTCTCCGCATTAAACATACATAGGAAATAAATAAGTAATTGGTTCTATATATACTTCTGTTAGCATCGTTTTAGTAACAACTGTAGCTTCTAAGAGATCGTCTTTATTTGAAAAATCTTTTAAGTAATCATGTTTTACAGGCATCTGATTGACATTTGCAGGGTTTAAAGCACGCTGTACATGTAATAAATAGCAACGACCAGCATGAAGTGTTCAAGGCCGATGTCAGTCCAGTAATTTTCAAGCTCGGCATGATCGATCTGCAATAGGATCAGCTGTTGGAGGCATCTTCTTTTTTGTTTCAATTGCAAATGTAATACAGATCAAACTCTGTGAATGAAAGATGGAATGAGAATATTTTGGTCAAGTATTCAAGTAATGACTGTCATAAAATGTCTGTCACTATTTATGTATTATTAAAGAGTCCGGCTACTATAACACTAGTGTCATTTGAAACTAAATAACACCACATCTTAAACCATTGGATCTACTTTAATATTCGTGCAAGACACTAGTGTCATTCCAGCGCTATCTTGTACACGAATATTAAAGTAGATCTAATGGTTTAAGATGTGGTGTTATTTAGTTTCAAATGACACTAGTGTTATAGTAGCCGGACTCATTATTAAAACCAGATTATCTATCTTTTTATGAGTACAGTGAATAAATTTGGAGTGTTAATAATAAAGCAAAACAAAGAATAAAATAAGGTATTGTTGCTGATAGCATTGATGAACATATCCTCTTCTACATAAATACAAATATTCAAGGGAACTTATTTCCCCACTAAAAACAAATAACCTTTCTTATTGTTAATTCTTTCTTTAATCTAAAATTTTAAATATAATTTTTAATTGATTGATTATAATAATTCAATTTTGAACTTTTGAACTTTTATTTAATTTAAGAGTAGGGTTAAAATGCATCATTGGTTTTGTGCTCCAATCATGCTGCACGTCTTTTTATCCGTTTTCAAAGTTCAAACAATTGATTCGAACCGTTCAACATGATCTCTTTATTAAAATGTGCTTGGAGACAATTTTATATTTTTTTTGAAATTTTTTTATTATTTTTAAGATAGATACAAAATCACTGTTTTTAATGATCTATAATCTTCTGAAAAAAGTGATTTTGTACCTATCTAAAAAAAATAATAAAAGAATTTCAAAAAATATAAAATTTGATCTCCAAACACATTTTTATATAAAGATCATGTTGAGCAGTTCAGATCGACTGTTTGGAGTTTGAAAACGGAAAAAAAGACGTGGAGCATAATTGGAGCACAAAACCGATGGTGCATTTTAACCCTACTCTTAATTTAAAACTTTTAGACAAATAACCCAATTTTTTCATCAATACAAATCCAGTAACTAAACTTGCACATTAACTTTTAACATTTTATTGATTAGAATGCAAAAGACTATTAATCATAGTTGAACAATTGAATGTGTTCGTTTGAAAAGTAAGATAAATTAGTCATTTCATCCTAAAATAAATTATTAATAATAAGTTCAAATAAGTTTAAAATTAGATTAAAAAAATAATAAATGAGAAAGGTTATTTGTTTTTAGAGAGAAAATAAGTAATTTCCAAATTTTAATGGGGAAATAAGATATTTAGATGTTGTTGATGAATATCACAACAATTATCTTAATTTAAAATAGAGAAATAGAAAATATTTAGAATATCACAACAATTATCTTAATTTAAATAGAGAAATAAAAAATTTAAGTGTTTTGATATAAAAAATAGACAATTTAAAATATTTCAATAAGTATATCAACAATTTCCAATATTCAAATACGTTATACAAATATGAGTTGACACAGTCACGAAGCATCAAATAATTGTAAATCTACGCAAAATATATATGAAATATAATTTGGCAAGCTGTGTCTGTAACCTCATAATTTTATAATTCACCCATAATTTTACGCCAGTAATACAACTGCGAAAAGGCAAGTCTCGAACATTGGTTCATATATATTTTGCTTAGTCGGCCATGACTTTCTGATAATCGGTGCACAGCTGTTCAAAGCTACCTGAGTGCTGGACGTACTGGTACCATGTGCTAACTGCTAAAGGCTGGTACGCTGGTAATGTGGCCTGATATAGGGGTGCCATTAAACCATGTAACCTTGTGCATCAACAAACACATCACTTTTTTTGTTTATTATGATATTACGATTAGAAATGCAATAAATTCCAGAAAATCAGAAAGGAATGCACTTAATGATATGATGTAATTTTCAAAATATGCTTTAACAGATTCAGGACTTGTCTGATCATTAGTGCAGTGTGAGGTAAGTTTGCAATGAGCCCCTCTCATATTCTTATTTACAAAATCAATATCAAAATGTAAGTCTGCAAATGTAATCAATATCAAAATTGAAGGAGTTGCACAATTGTTAATTAACATACCAAAACATCACCAAAACTACATTGTTTACATTGTAATTCCTAATTTATCTATACCAAGCCATGTTCAAAGAGCAAAATCTAAAAATGCATCCTATAGAGGTACTTCTATAAAGCCCTTGCAAATTCCTTTGAAAAACTTGATTTGGTCCTTTCTCATGAAAGAGGTAACTTCCTTGGCCTTGGCCAATGCACTTTTAAAGCCCTTACAAATTCTCACATAGCCAGCACTTTTAAAGCCCTAATACCTCTTTCAAGGTCGACTCTTTATTAACGACCGTTTCTGTTTGTATTAGTATCAATCTTTAACCAGAACCGATCCTGATAAGATGATACTATTTGTACATTCTCCACTAGTGGCTTGCTGCTACTGCTAGCCTTCTTACATGTGAAAGAGTAGATATTGTATGGGTCAATGTTCCCCTGCTCATCATAGGCCGTATTGATGGCATCATTACAGGCATTTGAGGGGTGCTCAGAAGAGTCCATTGGGCAAACCAATTTTAAATTTTAATGTCTCGTCAAAGATAAGCCCGTGATTCCATTAGAACTCGAATAGGCCTATATAATCGTGGTAGTCATCTGTCACTGCATTGCCAACCTAATATTTGATTAAGTCGGTTCAGTTCCAGTTAAATTTACATGATTGGATAAGTAAATGTGTGGTTTATGGTAGGTATTCTTCTTGGCATTTTAAGATGAAATGAGTCTGGTTTAGTATGTCACTCGATCAATCTTTTATATTTTGAACAACAAAATCAAATCAGGAGAAATGTGTATCATCTTCATATTCCCCACTCTGCACATGTATCAGGCCTAAAACTTTATATTCATAATTTTAGAGAAGCACAGAAAGAAGCAGAATTATACTATTGTATATCACATGATAACATACAAAAAGAAGATGATTTGTTTCCACTATTCTATATCAATTAGAATTACCTTGCAGTTAAATCAAACAGCAACATCAAAGTTACATCAAGAAACGAAATTGCAGACAAAGGCGCGCACATACGCACACCTGTGTTATTATCACCAAACTTGTAAAGATATGTGTTTGTACTGGAATAGGAGACGCCAACCCCTGCCGGAGAATCTAGAAAAAGGATATTTGTCACTGCCATTTAACACAACTTATATAACTAAGTGTCACTATCTAATAAGAAAATGGTCATGGAATGGTAAAGTGATAAACAATTCAAAGAAAGATTTAAAAAACCTTACGTTCTATTAAAAACCAAAAACTTAACACTATTGAAAAGTAAACACATTATAAAGTACCAAGCAAAACATAAGCCAGACAGAAAAATAATAATATGAAGAACTTGAACTGACCTGTCATGGACTCATGGCACAGACTAATTCAGGTAGCTCATAAATTAGAAGAATAACATGACCAATTTATCATAATTTTTTTTTTTTGATAAAAGGCAACAAAGTGCCCGTTTCATATATGAAACAGAAAAGTTCTAATTGCATAGTACTAGTAGAGTTTACCAGAGACACTAAGCACAAAATAAAAATCAGCAAGGAGCAAAACACATGTGCTCGTCTTTTCAAAATCCATCAAAACACAGTAATAGAAAAGTAAACTAGTACTAAGCCTCCTAAGATGGGGCTGTGGTAGTTAGATCCTATCCCTGGATCAGTACAAAAATTTTATGAGTTGCTCGTTGGGCTTAAAGTAACAGATTGGCTCCAATATTTCATATTATTTTTAGCACTACAGGCGTCAAAAACAATCCAGCACTCATCCATCCAATTTATTTTGTCCAGACAACTCCAATGGCAACTAAACAATTACTCTGTGCACACACAAAATAAAAGAAACTGCTGACACCCTGAATTTCTCTCAGTATTATTTTATAGGATTATACGAAATTAGAAGAAAATGATTCCTATTCTTGGACTTTGGGGTGATGCTGAGCAAACTGAAGATTTTTTTTAGCCAGGAAGAATAGGTGTGTTTAAGTACACAAAAAAAAAAATACAAGTACACGAAAAAGGTCCTGCCGTACAGCAGTACTCAAGTATTTTTTTAGCCCCCAGTATCATCAATAGAAGTACACAGTATAAGTTAATACAGTGACAGTTAATACCATTAATAGAAGTACACAGTATAAGTACACAATAGAAGTTAATACAGTGACAATTAAGTACATAGTATAAGTACACAATATAGAGTCCGGCTACTATACCACTAGTGTCATTTCAAACTAAATAACACCACATCTTAAATCATTGGATCTACTTTAATATTAGTACAAGACACTAGTGTCATTCCAGCGCTATCTTGTACACGAATATTAAAGTAGATCCAATGGTTTAAGATGTGGTGTTATTTAGTTTGGAATGACACTAGTGGTATAGTAGCCGGACTCCACAATATAAGTTAACACAGTTAATACAGTGACAGTTAGCCCCCAGTATCATCAATAGAAGTACACACAAAAAAAAAAAAATCAATGCAATTTATCAATGTCCAGTACAGCAGTACTCCAGTATAAGTTAATACAGTGACAGTACCTAAGGTAAACCAAGTGATTTACAGGAATTAATTTTAAGAATAAAAGAAAAAAAAAAAGGTCTAGCAATAATGTAAAAAATTAACTCATTTTTCATCCTTCTTTAATTTGGCTCTCTTGTTCACATTCTTTGAATGGAAAATATAACAATGGTAAGAACATTGATACAAAAAACATAGGTTCCACTACCCAACATTGATATAAAGAACCAAGCAAAATTTTGTGCTTGTAATTCTTATTCACTGTCAATGATCCCGCTTAAAGTTACCTAGGCATGTCCAAATGCCTCCTGCTCCATTGGATCCTCTCCCGTAGTAGAAACCCATTGCAAAGCCCCATTCGATGCGCTCCCACGGTACAAACTACAAACACAGTTGAGAGCTCCAAGCAGATCCAGACTTAATTTTCAGACAGCAGTCTGGATCAACCTGACCTACTAATCTTCAAAATTGGGCAGGGTGGCTACCTCTCCTCGGACACAATTACAATCACCCAATCAGAAAAAGTCAGCCGACCGTTCGTTTGAATCGGTACAGGTGAAGAGGAACATTACCAGCAAACTGGACCTAAAACTTGAAGAATGCTTCTGAGTGAGTTGGTTGTATCCCGTCAATGTCACACTCACTGAAACAAATTTGTGCACTTTCTGACACTTTTTGAAAGAGGGAGAACTGCATGTGGAGGGAGCGCAACCAGTCTGAGGGGTCCTTTGAGTATTCTTTTTCAAAATTCTCCCTTGGAGCAATTATGATCAGAGAGCTTAGATTGGTAGCTTTGGCTAGCAGAAACTGCACAAGGCGCATCTCATTGTAGTGCCCCTTATAATTTCTTATTTTTATGGTCTTAAGTTTGTCCAAATATTCCCTGGGTGGTTCTTCATCTGCTATCTCCATGTAGTTCACTACATGTTGATCAAGCGTGCAAGTAGGGAACTGCAAGTTATGAAATAGTATGTGTAACACTCACAACAAATATAATTTACGTTATTCTAGAACTTGTTAGGGTTAAAGTTGCTTACGTGATGTTTTAGGCAATTGCGTACCAGCTTGGTACCATATTTGGCTTGTAGAAACAGTATGTATGGTTTCTGGTAATGAAATCACTGGACGTTGCTCCACTTTTATCACACACACAAAAAAAAAAACGCTAACAACAAGTACCAAAATGCAATATACATTGGGGCTACAAGTTTAACTTTGTATGGGGGGCAATTTGGTGAATATAAAACCAAAACAGGATAAAACAAACCTCTACAAAGAGTCGTTCGAGGACAGGGCACTGGTAGAGCTTTAGAAAGGCAAAGACATCATTAAGGTTGCTATCTGACATCATCAGCATCAGCAGCTGCAGCTCCTCTAATTGATACAAGCTCCTCGTTGGCCCAATTGTACCAGCTCCTCTAACAGCAATATACTTTAACAGAATTCAAACATTCATACAAGAATTTTATTTAATAAACAGAAGAAGGAAAAAAAAAAGAAAAGTAAAATGGAAATTTACAGTAAAAATAGGTATACCTGAAGTGCATGGCTACAGAGTGTATGCACAGTCACATTAGCAAGTTGTTCAAAGCAAGTGACCCAATTACTGTTGGGCAGTGACAAATTGGGACCAGCAGAGGTAAAATAGACCTCCTCCAGGCGTTTCGCATTCTCAATCGAGTACTTGGAGAGAAAAGTACCACAGAATCGGAAGGAACGGAGGCCAGGAGCAGAGGTGACCACAAGCTCGGTTGCCTTGGGGCAATCAACCACCGTGAGGCTCCTCAAGTGGGGCCCTGAGGCAGAAATTTGTATCCGGCGGAGTTCTTTGCAGCGGCGTATGTCGAGGTATCGGAGCACTGGGCAGGCTGCCACGACCTTACGTAGCGCCGCCTCCGACAGGGTCACTGAATGGAGGGTGAGAATCTCAAGACGGGTCGAAGCGGAGTTGGCGGCAGAGAGGTGGATCCCACGGAGTGAAAGGCGGGTTAGCAGTAAGCTCTCCATGGGAAAATGGAAGCTGACCGAGCTGGCATTCCTGCGCCGATTGACGTTGCTGTTGCGGCGGGAAAGAGAGGCGGAGGCAGTGACAGGTTCAGCAGGGAGGACATGGAGGTGGAAGTCCTCCACCGAGCATGCGGCCGCGTAATCAAGCCACTGCTTCAGATCAGACTGGAGCACCTGGCCCTGGTGGAATGAGAGAACAAAGGAATCAATCCGGCGGCGGCCTCGCTTCAGAAGACAGTGATTGGTTGAAGAAACGAAAGCGTCCTCCTCCACGACAGCAGCCGCAGCAAGTTTGGGGAAGATGAGTGATGAGGAGTGGGAGGAGAGGAAGAGGGAGGAGGGATCGGGCCAGCGGTGGGTCCAGAGGCCACGCCAACGGGAGGAGAGAACACCGGTGCGGATTGCAGATTTGAGTGGTAGGAGGCTGAGGATGTGGAGACGGAGCACATCGGGCAGCTCCGAGAGGCGATCGATGTCGTCGTTCCAAGAGGAGGTCGAAAGCGTCGCCCCAGAGGAAGAGGAGGAGCATTCCAGTAGATCGGGGAATAAATCGGAGCACATTCGACCTCGCTTCCCCATTCCTCCTCTCTCTCTTTCCTTCCCGTTCCTCTTTTCTTTCTTTACCCCTTTCACTGTCTCTCTTCTCTCCAAGTGATTTGGATTTGTTTGGGTGTTATTTTTCTTTGGTTTTCCTTTGTTTATTTTATTTATTTATCTTGAGCTTTTGCCCACCTGCTGGCAGAGCCGCAGAGGAATGGGTTTCAGTCTTGCCGTCAAGTATATTCTTTGTTTTTATCACTCTTTATCTTTTCTCAAATATTGTTATTATCGGATTCGGAGGCATTTTTATTTTTAACGGATATCTGATTAAATAAGATCTGTGTTTTCATAATAATTATAAAATATCTTGCATGCTCCGTTATGTTTGTTATATGCTCGAGCTGGCTGATATGTTTTAATATTATGAATAATTTTAAAATTCGTGCAATATCGGATTAAATTTAATCCACTTTCAAGCGTATCCATCAAAATTTTAAAATATCTTGCATGATCTGTTATGACCGTTATTCTTTCAACAAAACTATATAAAGTATTAAAAAACTATATAAAGTATTAAATAAATCTTTTATCATAAATTACTAATTAAAATTATATAAAATAATGTATAAATTAGTCTAAATATAAAATATATGATTTACTATTTATAATTAAATACAAACAATAATCTCTCCAACATGTAAAAATGAAACTCATAATTTATAATAGGCAAATAAGAAAAATGACAATAACTTAAATTAATAAATTTTTAAATTAACAACAAAAGATCTGTATGTCGGCCTCAAACGCGATAGAAAAAAGAAAAAGCACACAATTGTGCTTACACTTAAATCCGCCGTTATCAATATGAACTCCAAAGTCTTCGTTTCTAAACAAAACAGCATTTTACTCCAACCATTGCCTCGTCCAAGGCACCGCTGAACTTATTTGAATGTGGTCAAATACCAATGTCATGTATTTGTTTTTCAAAATATTATATATAAGCAATTTATTTATAATTTAAAAAAAAAAAAACAACAGCAATATTAATCTGTGTTGTGATGTAGTTATATTATTACTAGTTATGTTGAGATTTAAGTGACGTATTGTGTCATGATCAAATTAAATTTTCGCGTGTTGAGTCGTGTTATGACCAAAATTACATATTAGACACTTTGTAATTTGTCACATTTAATCACATTTAACTATTTTTTAACTTTAAAATTTGAGAAATAAAAAGTTAAAAAAGCATCGTAAAATACAAAAAAAAATATAATTATAAAATATGAAAACACTATTGTAAAAAATATTTCGGTACCAAAATTAATTTGTCGAAGTTTGAATTGTTATTTAAAATAACTAATGGCGTAACTATTATGTTGTTTTTGGCACATGTTGTGTCGTTTCCGTATTATACCGTGCTGTAATTAGACTGGTTCACGTACTACGACAGTAACGTATTGTTTTTTTTATAGAGTGATTATAACAAGTAATCCGCAAATCACGCCACATGACTATACTCTGATGTGTTACAATCTGACTGTTATTTTTTTTATACTACTGCATAATCTCTAAACTAATAGAGAATTTTTAATGAACTTTGAACTTAGTATAATGACACGAGGTTATGTCTTTTTATGTTTAATTTTTAAAAATAGTATTCAGAAGATGTTGAGTGCACTGAGAAAAACTTGAAAAGCACGTGTGAAATGTGAGTTTTCAAAAGAAAAGATTATTGTAGCACATTTCCCGATTAGCAATTACCAAGGTAACTACATAAATTTATTTTGTGCTCCACCACTGCTCCACGAGAACGGAGTAGGTCCGATGCCCATCGGACCTACTTTTAGGTTCACCGAGCACAATGACCGTTCGATCTAATTTAAGATTGTGCGCACGAACATTGAAACAAATAT
The DNA here is from genome assembly GCA_011114355.1 of Carex littledalei. Taxonomy (NCBI): domain Eukaryota; kingdom Viridiplantae; phylum Streptophyta; class Magnoliopsida; order Poales; family Cyperaceae; genus Carex; species Carex littledalei. The sequence goes on along the minus strand of CM022084.1, from coordinate 1,174,712 downwards.
GCACGAATTTTAAAGCATTTCGCATGAATCTTAAATCAAATTGACGGTGATTAAACCCCTCGAACCAGAGTAGGTCCGATGCCCATCGGACAGCATCGGACCTACTCTCAAGTGCTGCTCCACTAGCTACTAATCTAATCTGCTATTTAAGCGGTGAACGAAACTTTTGAGGAGAGCGCGGTCAGGGGGTGGGTGGTTGAGTTGCCAAATAGACGACGGTGCCTGGCAACTTTTTGCACGCGTGGCGTAAGGTGGTTACGCTTTTATTGCGTTTTGTTTTGTATAGCAGAAATGTGACTATTGCTGCTAGGACCATATTTATGAATTCATCCCGCATTTCTCAGAGAGGAATAGGAAAATGAAAAAGAATTCGCTCTTGCCAAAGCCTTCGCACAGCAAATGTCAGATTTGACTTCTCTTTCTCACGAAGATTCGGTTGAGCCATCAGAGAGAATTTTTTGTTTGTTTATAAAAATTATTATTATTATTAAATAATAAAAGAAAACAAATGCACAGGGTTTCTCGGACACACTGGTTGGAATTTTTTCTGAAATAAAAAATAATTTGAATTAGAAAAAATCAGTTTTGAAGTTTGTATCCGAAAATTCTAAACGGATTCAGCTATGACATCGAAAAAAAAAAAAATACTATTTTCTGATTTTATTATTTAATAACATTTTCTATAAATATAAAGTTCTCGTAGATGGATTCCAAAAAAAATGGCAGGAATTTTCCCCGTGAATTTTATTAATACCCTCAAAGAAATTAAAAATAACAAATATGCCCTCTTTTTTTTTAAAAACGTCCTGACCGCCTCTTGATTGGACGGTCCAGTCTCCTTACCAAACCGCTCCACGTTGGGACGGTCACCTATACATACCAGATCGTCCCCCTAGCCGCCCCCTCCTTGTTGCTCTGCCAAAACCTCACCAAAAGCCGCCCCCCTCCCACCTCCACCCTCACCCTTCCTCTCTCTCCCTCTCTCGCTAGGAACCCGCCCCACCCTCTCTCTCTCGCTAGGCCTCTCTCTCTATCGCAAGGCCGATTTTTTCTCAGTTAGTTGAGGCCGGAGCACGAATCACGAAGCACAATCCGATTATTGCCGGGTTACCCGGCATAACTTTTTTATTTATGTTTTGTGCCTTGCGATTGGTAGAAATTGAATTGTTAAATATCGTGTGCGGGTTGTTGATTTTCCCGACGCGATTGAATTGCTCGGATTTTTTATATTTCGTAAGTGTTGTGATTGAAATTGTTAGAAATTGTTAAGGAATTGCCTTGCGGGTTGTTGATTTTCCCGACGCGATTCATGGTACTGTTACACCCGTTTTAAAATTAGGGTTTACAAAATTAGGATTTAGAAATTAGGGTTTAGGGTTAAAGGTCCAAAATTAGGGTTTAGGGTTTAAGGTCCAAAATTAGAGTTTAGGGTTAGGGTTTAGGGTTTCTTTAAAATATCACTATTTTTTATAAATATGTTATGTGAAAATTGTAAATCATTTAATGTACGGTAATTTTTAGGATTTAGGGTTTAAGGTTTTATAAATTGTCCAAACTAAGGGTTTAGGATTTTAGAAATTTCCCGACATATTTTGAAATTGTTAGTAATTGTTAAGCAGCTGTAGAAAATATTCAAATTTTAGAAATTGTTACTAATTAATGTAAATTTTAAAAAAAATGTTAGAAATTTAGTAACCGACTATTTTCAAATGTAGTATGGCCAGATCTAGACGGGGACGATCACGAGAGAGTATGGAGACCAGGGAGAGTTCACATGCTCCCGCTGGAGAGGCTCCCGGTGCGGAGGCTACCAGTGCAGAGGCTCCCGGTGCAGAGTATTCCGCTCATGATGCTGACACATTTAGTCCTCTTCTATGGATCCCGCATATGAAGCACTGTGTCGCATACGCATCTTTGGAGGTACGTTGGTTTTTTACAAGTAATTTAAATATCATTATTTAATGTGACATATAGTTAGCTGCTTAAATTGAAATCATTGTTAAATACAGGACGAGACGATGTTGACAGTGAGACATCGAACCATGGAGATACCGTACGTCCCTCATCCATTAATGGATCGGTGCATCATGAACCTCGGCTTGTATCAGCTAGCCACCATGCCTCAGAGTAGGATCGATCAGGCTCTCATATGTGGTCTAATAGATAGATGGCAACCAGAGACACATATATTTCACCTTCCGGTTGGGGAGATGACAGTCACCCTAGGTGATGTGAGCGCCTTATGGGATTTATGGATCGATGACTACCAGATAGGCAGTGTCTCAGACCATCCAGACCTAACGAAGATGATACCGGAGCTGTTGGGGGCCGATTCGAAGGCGCTGCAGAAGAAGAAAAAGAAGAGAGGGGAGGAGGATGAGTTCCTGTATTCTGGGTACTGTATTAGTCTAGCATCGCTCCGCATTTACTTCTCTCAGCGTCCGATTGCCCCCGATACCACTGGCGAGGAGGCCGTGAGGAGGTAACCATAAACATTTGAAAATTAAAATATGTTCTGAACTCAACAATAATAACAATGATTTTTGTTTATTATATTACAATGCAGGTATATTAGGGCTGGACTTATGCGGCAGCGTCATGTTCATGATTTCCAGTGGTGACGCAGTTCTGATTATGTTTCTCTCTCTGCTGAGGGATATTGAGAGGCCATCAAGGTGGAACTGGGGTGGACCTGTGATCGCTCATTTATACCGGAGCTAAACCCTAAACCCTAAAACCCTAAATTAAATATACTTGAATTGAAGTTCCGATCGATCGTACAGTTGGAGAAAAGATGAGAAGAACAAAGAGAGATGTGAGGGAGAGAGCTCTTGTGAAATACGAAAGTGAGTTGTGAGGGAGAGGGGGGTGCACCGTTGGGTAAATAGCCTTAGCTCCGAAACCACAAATTTTGTTTCCAATTCTGGGACCGGAAACTTTGTTTGCAGTTTCTATCGATAAAACCACAAACAAAGTCTCCGGTTCTAAGAACCGGAAACAAAGTTTGCTGTTTTAGGGAGGCAGAGACCGGAAACAAAGTTTGCAGTTTTAGGGGGGCAGAGACCGGGAACAAAGTTTGCGGAAAGATGGCTTGAAACCGGGAACAAAGTTTGTGGTTTGGTCATTTCTGAAAATCCTACGCAAAAGAAAGTAGATCGTGAAATCAATTAATAATTTTGGATATTAATAAAAAATTTGGGATTTCTTTAATACTTATGTCTAAGCAGATCGGATGGTCCGATCTAAACTCAAATTTTAAAATTTCTGTGAAGTGATATGAATTCTTATATGACGATGACCGCTTTACCGCCCACCCCCCACCTTTAGCCAAACTCTTCCCTCTAATTCTCCATTTCTGATCTGAGCCGATGCTTCTATCTTACCACTATTTTCGGTGCTTTCATCTAATGGATCTGGCAACCGCTCGTTGCTCCGTCTTCATTCGACTCGGTGCTTCCATCTAGCGGATCTGGCTACTGTTTTTTTGTGCTTCCGCTTTGTGGATCTGGTCATTGCTCCTCACATCATCCTTACGGGGTTTTTATTCTCCAAGACAAGCGGTTCACTTTTATCTTCTTTTCTCATGAGCTCTTCTTTCCCTCTTTGGCAATGGAATAGTGGGTGGAACGAGTTGTACATATAGTTACTTACTTTATATGTTGTTGTCTGTTTTGGTTATTTGTGTTGGGTTTTGTTATGTGCTCTCTTTCTTCTCTTCCTCCTCTCCCTCTCTTTTCTGCCTCCTACACTGGCGGCTCTTCATTGGGACTTCTGAGTGGTGACTGTCCCAGTCCGTTTGATTCAGTTCCTAGTCCAGTTTGATTTAGTGCCTCCATTGGGACTTCTTGAGTGGTGATTGTCCTAGCCCGATTGATTCAGTTTCCGATCCGGTTTAATTCAGTGCCTTCTACGATGAAGTCTGCCAACAGGACAACTATGCGCACAGAGGAACCCATCACTAAGCTTATATTATTTTCATCAAGCAAGGATGACCAAATTTGTGTCCACAGAATCCATATATCCCTGTACGTTTTTAGTTTGTTTACAGCTGAATGTTTTCCAAGACACTTGTTGTCTAATCTTATGTAACAGTTGATTTGTAACTCTTTAAATTAATAAAATCGCCTTCGGACTTTTCACCAAAAAAAAGAATTCTTATATGACTGTCCGGTCGAATTCGTATCACCTCAAGTAACTTAAATTTTGAGTTTTATCCTAACCGCCAGCTCTGTTTTGACAGGAATCCCTTGCAATCATTTTTTAGTCGGATTGATGCTATTCTGATGGACGGTACTGATCTAAACTCAAAATTTGAGTTACTTGATATGATCCAGACTCCCGAGTAGGGCTGTACAACATCGCTCAAACTCGTAACTCGTTCATTTAGAGTCAGTTCCAACTCGAGTTGGCTAACTCGTTTAATAAATGAGCTGAGTTTGAGCATACCCCAACTCGCTCATTAACAACTCGAGTTACACAAAATTCATCACAATAAATCTCATGCCCTTCTAAATGACTCCTAAGCTGATGTTTGGATTGTTTGTTTTGTTAGTTGTCTTGTTAATTATGTTTGAATTGTTTGTGTTTATATAAACTCTTACTAAGCTATTTGAATTGTTTGTACTTAGATAAACTCTTACTAGTATATAACTATAACTAAGAAAATTGACTGGTCAAATGAGTTGTGAGCCAACTCGAGTTGGTAATGAGCTAAACACGAGTTAGGTTTACAGCTCGTTATTGTCATCCCAACTCGAGTTGACTCGCTCATTAACTAACTGAGTTGAGCACGAGTTGAGGATAACTCGCTCAAACTCGGCTCATTTACAGCCCTACTCCCGAGGAATGGTTTGGTAGCTTTTCATGCCTTACAAAATGTGCATCCAGATGTCGGACACCATTAATTACAAATTTATATAAGAATAATATTTAATTTGGAAGAGTTGTTTATTTAATAATTTAGTTATAATTCTTTATATTATTCTGTAAGTTTTTATTGTGACAATGTATAGAAAAATGTTAAATAAGTTTCACAAATTAAGTGGGAATGAATTAAGAATGAAAATGATTTGATTGATTTGATATTATTGGAGAGGTAATATTAAAGTTACCATTGTAAAAGAAGAAGAAAAATAGTCCATGTACTCGTATAGATAACAATAGTATTACTATTGATGTTAGAATTGTATGATTTAGGGTGTGGATCAAAGTTTCGTGACATTGTTGCTGTTGGTAGAATTTATCTGACTATGATGAGGTTATGCAGGAGAAACATTAGAAAATTGAAATTATAAGGCCGAATAAGTTGACATAATATAATTTTTATTTTATAAAAGTACCTTTAATAGAGCACATGCATGCTGGAGCACAAAACCCATAGCACTGGTTCATAGCACTGGCGAACCAGTGCTATGATAGCTAGTGGTTTGACACAACCCGTCCAGGGCTGTTCGAACCCGGTCCGCCCGTGCCCGGTGCCCGGGGTACCCGTACTCGAGCCCGGGTATACCCGGGTAAACGGGTACACGGGTACGGGTTTCAAACGGGACGGTCATCTATTTTTGGAAAATACCTGTGTACCCGAACCCGCCCCGGGTGTACCCGCACCCGTTTTTTTTTTTTTTTTTTGAAATTCGGCAAAGGCAGCAGAGGGCAAAGGCAGAGGCTTCCTGCCTTGTTTTTTCTTTTTCTTTTTCTTTTGAAATTCGGCAAAGGCATAGGGCCAGAGGCTTCATGCCTTGATTTTTTTTTCTTTTTTTGATTTAAGATATTTTTGATTTATATTTTATTTAACCTATTAAAAATAAATGAACGTTTAGAAAATATATTATCAATTTAAAATGAACGTTTACAAAATATATTATCAATTTAAAATGTAAACTACAAATTTCGAGATATAAATAAATTATGAAACTATATAATTAGAATGAGAGTTTGAAAATAAAATTAAAATTACTCGTGTAAAGAAATAAATAATTAGACTTGTACTTAGCCGAATAAATATACAAATTTTCGCACAAATTTTTTTTATATATAAGTTACAAATTTTATTTATTTAGGAATTATAAAGATGTGACTTGATAATTTTATGTATATATATAGGGTCCGGCTAATTTGCTGCCGGCAGCATTTTGGCCAGCTGCTGCCGGAGGTATTTCGGCCATTCTGGTGTTCAAACAACAAAGTTTTTTATATAGATGTTCAATCTATATTAAAATCTACTTGGAGACCAAATTTTACATTTTTTGGAATTTTTTTACTATTTATTAAGCCACTTTGAAAATTGCTGATCCGGGTGAACAGTAAAAACAGTGCAACAAAATTCTGGACCATGTGATCTGGAATTTTCAAAGTGGCTTAATAAATAGTAAAAAAATTCCAAAAAAATGTAAAATTTGGTCTCCAAGTAGATTTTAATATTTAGAACACGTTGAACGGTTCGGATCGGCTGTTTGAACACCAGAATGGCCGAAATGCCCCCGGCAGCAGCTAGCCAAAATGCTGCCGGCAGCAAATTAGCCGGACCCTATATATATATATACAATATTTGATATTGAACTATTCAGATTTTAAAAGTCGAATTATAAACACGTAATAATATTCGTACGACACTGTAAAAAAAATAAGAAAAAAAAACAGAAAACAGAAAAAAAAAACCGTCTACCCGTGTACCCGTCTACCCGAGACGGGCACGGGTTTGAAACGGGCAGGGCAGACTTTTAAAAAAAAAAAATCCGTCTACCCGTGCCCGTTGTACCCGTTGTACCCGTACTCGTTGTGTCCGCTACCCGTCCCGAATTTTGCCCTGCCCGGCCCAAGGTACCCGAGAGCACAACACTAATGATAGCACAAGACAGTTACATTTCTGTTATTGTGATATATAGATCATGTAATTAGAACAAATTTAGTGAGCTCTCTGTTTGTAATCCTATACTCTTTAAATACCAGCATTATTAAAATAATCAAATTAAAGTTTATGAGTATATATATCTAGCAAATTGGACAGGTCGAATCAATTCATATTAAAATTATTCTCGAGTTTGTATAGGTATTAGATTCGGATTAGTTTGAATAAATTAATTTCGGATTTGGTGTAATCTCTGAGTTTAAATAACTACAAGAGTTGGATAACGTGGGTTCAAATTTCGGATTTTGGGTTGTTCTTAATTAGTGGGGATTAACTTGAGTGTTGGACTGTTTTGCAACTAAATTTATTTTTAAGAATTACGGTTTAGTGCAGTGGCATAAGTTATGTGTCTCTTTACGAAGAAGTTGCACGTTTAATTCTCAAAAATAACATCTAGAAGAATTAATAAAAAAAAAGACTTGAGTGTTGGATAGATTCTATCCAGATTATAATGATGTATGGATAATTTTATTTTTTGGAGAAACTTTTGCAGAGGCTGCAAAGTATCTGTTGAGAAATAAAATATAAAATTAAGACAAACACCACTGTCTAGCTCTCAAAAGAAGAAGAAGAGAGAAATATAATTAATTAGGTAGTTAGCTTTAAAACTCTGGTTATGGTGGCGTTTGGTTGAGGCCTAAAGATTTGAAAACCTAAGTTGGTTATTCTAACTTAGGTTGTTCTAAGTTATTCATGTTTAGTTGAGACCTAAAATTAAATTATATTTTAATTCATTTTTTTTTATTGGAGTTTATGACTTAATTCATATTTTGCTACGATTTAGTTTTGTAATCGATGATAATGTAATTAAGCGGTAGAACTAACCCCTATTCTGTTTCTAGAGGTAAAAATTTATAAATAGTTGGAAACTAAAAAAAAATAAGAATCAATTTCATATATATAACGAAATTAAGTTAAAATTCGATTTTCTACATGTTAGTATATCCCGGATTAATGTTACAAACCAGCGATAGAAATTGAGAAAAAAGTTTTTATTATTTTCAGATGGAACATAATTTTACAATTATTTTATAAATTGAGTATATTTTATATATTTTTTGTACATAAACATACTCTATATAGATATATTTAATGAGTTTAATTCTCTTAATTAGGTAATTTGAGATAATTTAGCAATTTTTTTATTAATTCCGTTTGAATAAATCTTAAGTTAAGTCACAAGTGTGAACTAAACGTTAAACCACCTTGATATGTGACTTAACTTTTTACATTTTAGGCTGGTCTAAAGATCGATTTATAACATCTTAATCCGGCTCAATTAAATCACGTTATGCGGCTTAACTGAGGCCTAAACCCTTTATTCTATGGTTTAGGCCTCAACAAAACATGACCTATATGTCTTGTGTCATTATTGACTAATAAACAAAATAGAGCTAATTATGTAACTCCACCTTTTTTTTCTTAAGTAGCAAATTACCGTTAGAGCTTATATACTTAAATAGAAAGTTACCGTTAGAATTTTGTGTATAAATACACAATGTAGAATATGTATAAAATAAGAAATGAAAATATAATAAATACAAACAATACATTTTTATCATAAACCATTTTCTTCATCTCTTCTCTATTTCTCTAAAATTCAAGTATCATGTGAATAATTCAATATCATACGAACTGACTATAATATAATTATGTGCATAAATTATATTATGAATATGTAATAATTTTTTTTCAGTATTGGTGTATATTTTAATGTATTTTGTAGTAATTCAGTAATACATGTAATTAAGTGATTTATAAACATGTAAATCTCATATAGGGTTTCAATCCTTGATTCGGATTATATTTTACCATATATACGAAGCACCAGTCTTGTTGTCAGATTCTAACGGCGCACAATAAATTAAAGCACCAATCTTGACATCTTGTCGCCGGATTCAAACGGCGCACAAAAGAGAAATTAATTTTGCAACATCTGCCATGAAATGAAATTTCCGGCTACCGCTTACATGTACCATCAATCCATCCGATTTTTTTTTTTTAATATCCAACATTAATAAAAAAATAATATAAATACCTAAGTATTATGAAGAATTTTAAAAATGTCCAGACCGTCAAAATTTCGGTAGCGGAGAAAAATAAACTTTTTTTTTTATTTGTTCGGTTTCCGTCAAAAACCTTATTTTTTATTTATAGTTTTTATTTAATTATAAAATTTTATAATTTATTTATTTTTCTATTAAACTATTATAAATATTTTAAGATTTTTTAAATAGATAGAATACTATATAATTTGATTTATTAAATTGACTGCAACAATTAAAATATTTATTGTAGCTGTAAGAAATTAAAATATTTATTTGTCTGTTATTGGAAAAAAATAAAAATATTTTAAATTTGAGTTGTTGATTCCGGTTCAAAAGTCACTTTTAGATAAACACATAAAATATTGTGATCCTTCAATTTTAGTAAAAACAAAAAATTTCTCCGACAAAATAACTCAGATTCAATAAATTCTCTGACAAAAATAATTTTCTCTGACAATTTTTTTGTTTTTTTAAAAATAGAAGAATCACAATATTTTCTGTATTTACTTAGAAGTGAGTTTTGAACCGGAATTAATAACTCAGATTCAAAATATTTTTATTTTTTTTCAATAACACACAAAGAAATATTTTAATTTTTCTTACAGCTGCAAAAATCTGGCCTGAAAAATATTAATCCGGGATATTTGTTACAGGCTTTCTAATAAATCAAATTATATAGTATTCCATATATTTCAAAAAAATATATATTTTTTAATAGAGAAAATAAATAAATCATATCATTTTCTAATTTAATAAAAAAATATAAATAAAAATAAGGTTTCAGACAGAAACCGAACAAATAAAAAGAAATATTTTTTCGGCCGCCCAAATTTTCGACGGTCTGAGGCTCTGGGCATTTTTAAAATTCTTCAAAAAAAGTTGAAGATTAGTATTATTTTTTATTTAATGTTGGTTATTAAAAAAAAAAATCGGTCAATCCATCATTGATGATCAAGAGATTAATTCATCAGATTTTTCTTTTGTCTATTATGATTTTCAAAATTTCAAAAAAAAAATTTTATTTTAAAAAAGTTTGACAACACTATGTCTACCGTCTACCGGAATTTTTTGGTTTAGACAGAGTTTGAGATATCTCCGTGGACGCGAATTCCAAAAGGAGAATTTAGTCAAACTAACATCTCAGGGACGCGAATTTAAACAGAACACCGGTTTAGTCAAAGAGATATCTCAGGAACGCAAATTTTAGTCAAACTTTTTATAAAACAAAAAAAAATGAGGCCGCAGAATGCATAGAATTTTTTTTAAAAACGTAATTAAAATAATTAATTTAAAAAAAACAACTTGATTATCTCGTTTTTTAGAAAAATCATAAAAACCGAACAGGCAATTCGGTATGAACTTTTTTTTTCTATACCGAATTGCCAATTCGGTACAGGCCTTTTTCACAATTCCCGCTGCTTTTCCTGTAACTTTGTGTGTAACTCCTTGTAAACCGAATTGCCAATTTGGTTTGGAGACATTTTTAGCCCAGACCGAATTCGCAATTCGGTCTGGAGGCTTTTTTTTTTTTTTTTTAGACACTAAGAAGAGCAAAATAAAGAAATCTAACACTGAAAATTCGAATTTTTTGTTTAAATTATTTGATAGATTACTTCTTTTGATATATAATTAGCATATTTATACTAAAATACGCTAAATTACTTGTAATTATGTTGAATTACACTATATTAAGTTAAATTACACTAAATTACATTACATTACGCAAATACGGTAAATTATGCAAAATTATATATGAATAGGGACGATATCTTCACTGAAAAGACGAAAAACGACGAGGAAACTTCAGACGGTCATAAAACGGCGCTCGAGTGTCCGATTTCAGCAAATGACCACTTTTCGGAAAGCTTGCAAAAAGACGCATGCGTTCGTGCCGGCTATGCTAAATTCTAAAATTCAGAATTGCCAAAAAACAAAGGGAAGAGCCTCAAAACTTGAGTTGAAGTTTCTGATTGAGATTTTCATTTCTATTATTCAATCCAAGTGATCACTCAAAAGAGAGCAATGTTTCTTTTAATATTTATAAACTCGGAAATGCTATCGGTTCGGACTGCAAGTGCACAATTCTATCGAGTAGTACATTCGAGGTCGATCCACAGGGAATATTGGTTCAGTGCTTTGAGCGATCGAATCACAATCTTTCGAAAGGCTAGACGAAATCTGAAAATCAAGAGATGTTGTTTTGATCAATGTAAATTAGGAAGCAATTAAAAGTAATTAAAATAAAGATAGAGATGAGAATTTCTAGGGTTTCGGCACACTATTGCCACTCAATCCGCCTTGACAACATATTCTTGTTGCGTCTGATTTCCTGCTGTTGTTTAATGAAAGATAACCACATAGGTCACTGCGATTTATGTTACGCAAGAATGACAGATCTTTCATTGAGATTCTACATAGGACACTGCGATTTACCTTACGCAAATGTCTGATCTCTCAAATACCCCAAATTACTACACAGATCACTGCGATTTACTTTACGCATATGATGGAATTTGGTACGCATTTTGTTGGTCTGGTTTATGGTTTCCCCGCTAAGGTTTTCTTCACATAAACCTAATAGATCTCAACGAGGCTAATTCATACAAATAGTTTCTCTTACCATTAAAGTACTGTCACTACCCTAACGGACTCAAACTAGATCATTGAAATTAAATGAAGAGATAGTAAATCACAAAAGTATTTTATTTCAACAACAAGAAATCATAATCAACAGAAATATATATATCAAAACATCAAGAGTAACAAGGTTTACTGCCTAGCCCTAAGAAAAGGAACTTAGCCGCGGAACGGCATTGTTACAAGCACTCCTCTCTTCTCACTTTAATCAAATCTAACCCTAATTACAAAGATAACTATTCCTTCTGCCCAGGGGCCTTATATAGGAGTGGAGGGACGTCTGGAGGTTGAGTAGGGGCTAAGAAACTGATCTGGAAACAGCTGTCGGCAGTTATTCCCCAAGGGTCGCCTTCGGATACGGACCGTATCAAGTGATACGGTCCGTATTAGGACCTTGACAGTTAGGGTTTAATGCTTCCAGCGCTATCTTCTGGTCTGTGCTAGGCCTGGTCCGTATTAGGCAATACTGGCCGTAACAGGGACTTAGTCGATGAGCGTCGCTGATCCGATTGACCCGATTCTAGCTCTATTTGGTGTAAAATAGTCCCAAAACCTGTTTTCTGCAATAAAACATAAAGAAGGGTGACAGTAGCCTTTTTCTCTAATTAATTAAACATAAGTGTGAGAAAATATGTAAAACCTAAGCCAAAATCCTACGTAAATCATCATTATTTTGACTCTGATCACCAAGTAGCTCAGTAAATTAGTTACATAATGAACTTGTAGAATACCAATTTTTACTATTTTTGGAATTTTTTTACTATTTTTTATGATTCATGAAAGATGGCACAAAATCAGTCTATTTTAGCGTAATTTGCCGTATTTCAGAATTAGCGAAATTATTGTAATTTTAGTGTAATTCGACATAATTATTGTAATATAGTGTAATTCAACATAATTTCAAGTAATTTAGTGTATTTTAGTATAAATATGCTAATTATAAATCAAAAGAAGTAATATGACAAATAATTTAAACAAAAAATTCAAATTTTCATGGTTAGATTTCTTTATTTTGCTCTTCTTAGTGTCTCTATAATAAAAAATAAAAAAAATAAAAAAAAAGCCTCTAGACCGAATTACCAATACGGTCTAGGCTAAAAATGCCTCTAAACCGAGTTGGTAATTTGGTTTACAAGGAGTTACACACAAAGTTACAGGGAAAGCAACGGGAATTGTGAAAAAGACCTATACCGAATTGGCAATTCGGTATAGAAACAAAAATGTTCATACTGAATTGCCAGTTCGGTTTTTGTGGTTTTTCTAAAAAATGAGGTAATCAAGTTGTTTTTTTTAAATTAATTATTTTAATTACGTTTTTAAAAAAAAATTCGAATGCATGTGCGGACCTCAGTATTTGGGGCCGCATAATGGTTCTGCGGCCAGGGTTGATCTCGAAATACCCCGATTTTGTGATTTTTTGGTTTTTTTTTTTAATTTCAGAAAATGGTACTTTTAAAAATTTCGGCTATGTCTAATTTCTATATGTACGAGTTCACAAGTTAAAAATATTGAAAAGTTTTTTCATTAAGTATCATAAAAACTAACTTAATGTAGGCATTACGAACACGAACAGTACACGTATGCGTTCACAGTTTATTCTTAAGTCTTAACGTATTCGATGTCTTATATTGAAATTTAATTAAATTTTTGTTTGGTTAAAGTTTTTATATAGTTTAGTCTCCTTTTGTGATTCGATAAATGTGTGATTGTAATCTAGTAATTAAAATTCTACTTGTTGTTTGTGAGGTCTTGGATTCAATTTCCAGTGACCGTGTCTTTTTGTTAGTCTTTTCACATATTATGTATTTATAATTTAGCCCTTCCTATTCAAATTTTCTAATTCCGCCTTGGTTTTAACGTTACTTTTTGTGATCAAATATTATTATAACATATTAATTCAGAATGATTTGTAAACGCATGCATTCTGAAAATAAACACTCTAAATAAGAATATTATTGCCAACTCTTTTTAAAACCCGAATATATTATTGGCTAATATCAAAATGTTTATTCCGGAGCCATGATGTAACCAATTGATTTTCTGATTTTCTGATTTTATGATTTTCAAAGTTTAAATAGTCGATCCAAACCGTTAGATGTGATATCTATATTAAAATGTGCTTGGAGACCAAATTTTATATTTTTTGGATTTTATTTACTATTTATTAAGCCATTTTGAAAATCGCTGATTTTAATAAACAGTGAAAAATTTCTGGATCATTGACAACTCTGATTTTAAAACTGGATTAATAAATAGTAAAAAAAATTCCAAAAAATGTAAAATTTGGTCTCCAAACACATTTTATTATAGATTGAATGTTGAACGGTTTGGATTGACTGTTTGGCCTTTGCAAATGTATAAATCGAAGCATTTGTTCCACAACCTTTCGATGTTAGCCAACCTATATATATATATATAGAGTATGGCTAAGTTGCTGCCGGCAGCATTTCGGCGAGGTGCTGCCGGCAGCGTTTCGGCCATTCTGGTGTTCAAACAACAAATTTTTTTATATAGATGTTCAATCTATATTAAAATCTACTTGGAGACCAAATTTTACATTTTTTGGAATTTTTTTACTATTTATTAAGCCACTTTGAAAATTGCTGATCCTGGTGAACAGTAAAAACAGTCTGGACCATATGATCTGGAATTTTCAAAGTGGCTTAATAAATAGTAAAAAAATTCCAAAAAATGTAAAATTTGGTCTCCAAGTAGATTTTAATATTTAGAACACGTTGAACGGTTCGGATTTTCTGTTTGAACACCAGAATGGCCGAAATGCTGCCGGCAGCAACTTAGCCATACTATATATATATATAGAGGAGGGTTCAAATGCCTCTATTTTTTGTGCCTCCACCATGCCTTCATTTTTAAAAACTTTAATAACTCAAAATTTAAAACTTAAAAGTCAAAATAAAACCGTTAGATATGATCTACATCATTTTATCTACGTGCTTATAAAAAATTATCACATTTTGATTTTATTTTTATGTGAATCAATAAGTTGAAAAATCAACGTCTAGAAATTATCCATATTAGTACGTTTTTTTACAAGCTCTTGATGGCAACCAAAACAAAATTGAAATGTCATAATTTTTTACACGTGCATAGATAAAATGATGTAGATCATATCCAACGGTTTTATTTTGACTTTTAAGTTTTAAATTTTGAGTTATTAAAGTTTTTAAAAATGGAGGCATGGTGGAGGCATGAAAAATGGAGGCATTTGAACCCTCCTCTATATATAGACATGAAGTAAAACACTTGTTTTACTTCGCGAAGTACCGTAGCCCAACTCATATATATATATATATATATAGAGAGAGAGAGATTGGCTAATGTAATAACGTTAGAACTTCGGCCGAAGTTCTAACGGGTCGTTTTTGCAATTTCAAAATCCAAACAACCCATCCGAACCGTTCAACATGTTCTCTATATTGAAATGTACTTGGAGACCAAATTTTACATTTTTTGGAATTTTTTTGCTATTTATTAAGCCACTTTGAAAGTTTCTGATCCAACGGTGAACAGTAAAAAACAGCCAAATTTTCTGGACCACCGGATCAGAATTTTCAAAGTGGCTTAATAAATAGCAAAAAAATTCCAAAAAATGTAAAATTTGGTCTCCAAGCACATTTCAATATAGAGAACATGTTGAACGGTTCGGATGGGTTGTTTGGATTTTGAAATTGCAAAAACGACCCGTTAGAACTTCGGGCCAAGTTCTAACGTTATTTACATTAGCCAACCTCTATATATATATGAGTAGAACTAGGGTGCTCCTAAGCTCACCAAGCCCTTCGTGAGCGCGGCTCTAAAACCTATCAAATTGACTTCAAACGACATTTCCAAACCGTTAGATGTTCAATCTATATCAAAATCTACTTGGAGACCAAATTTTACATTTTTTGGAATTTTTTTACTATTTATTAAGATGGTTTGAAAATCGCTGTTTTTATTAAAATTCTGCACCATTGGAAAACAGCGATTTTCAAACCATCTTAATAAATAGTAAAAAAATTCCAAAAAATGTAAAATTTGGTCTCCAAGTAGATTTTAATATAGATTGAACATCTAACGGTTTGGAAATGTCGTTTGAAGTCAATTTGATAGGTTTTAGAGCCGCGCTCACGGAAGGGCTTGGTGAGCTTAGGAGCACCCTAGTTCTACTCATATATATATATATATATATATATATATATATATATATATATATATATATATGAGAAGGGATCCAATTACACAATTTTATGGTGACACATCTTGACACCATACGTTTATAAGTCATTTTTGCGATTTCGAAGTCCAAACAGTCGATCCGAACCGTTCAACATGATCTCCATATTAAAATGTGCTTGGATACCAAATTTTACATTTTTTGGAATTTTTTAGTATTTATTAAGATGTGTATAAAATTGTTGTTTTTCAAACAATTCTGGATCATTGAAAAACAACGATTTTCGAAAATTCTAAATAAATACTAAATAATTTCAAAAAAAGGTAAAATTTGGTCTCCAAGAACATTTTAATATGGAGATAAAGCTGAACGGTTCGAATTGAATATTTTGAAATCACAAAATTAACTTATAAACATATAGTGTCAAGATGTGTCATCATAAAATGGTGTAAATTTGGATCTCCTCTATATATATATATGAAATCACTAGGATGAAGCAACTTTTCAACACAAGAATATTATTGTTAATACATTTGAAAACCGGAGTATACAAAATTACAAAGAGAGATTCATAATCTAGTATTATCCACTAGGATGAAGCTTCGTAGCAATTTGAATTTGTGCTAGCTGTTTCCCACCCCACGCCAAAGTGCGTTTTCTTGACTAATTCAACGGACAAATTAACAGTTCATAATTAACTGGAACTAATTAAAGTCCCTGCCTTAGTGACCTTTATGATGACGCATTTACCAGTAAAACCGCGTACAAAGTATTTTTTGACTTGGTCCTTCAAATCTGAGAATTCGCATCCTCTGAGATATCTCATATTTTGCCTGACATTTTGGAAAATCTCAACCGTTCAAATACGTTCTGCCGAATCATAAAGCTCAAATAATACTGCCCCCCTCCGCCATCCCGAGTAGGCACCGGACACGTCGGTCATGCAAAATATGAGAGATCTCAGAGGATACACGCTCAAAATCTGACCACATGACACTTGTCGTTCTCGACGAATTCGTATTGTCTGCATTAACGAAATATGAGTTAATAGATTTGGACCGTCTAATTGAGATCCACATTAATATTAAAGGATCCCGTGCATTATAGGCATGGACCGTCTGATTTCTTTCTATTAAGATTTATATTCACTTGATCTGTATGAATTTTAAAGATGCTCACGCGCATCTTGATACGTATGGGACGGTTCTAATCCAGCATCCAACTATTTATTTATAATTAGTGTTAGATTTATTTTTATTTGAGTAGTCTTTTTCTATTACCCCTGATTAATAGATGAGTTATTTGTGTAACATTTAGTTGACTATATATATTCACCATTAAACTTATTTGCAATTGGAAGCAATATGAATTCTTAGCATAGGTTTCTAACAAGAATTCCAAAAATGTTGACTACTATACCTGAAAGGCAGTGTTGAATCCTGCTAATAATTCAAGTGATATATTATTAGGTTGACTTCTATGAGGTTTTAGATTATTTCAATTCTGATGAATATTATATGGTGAGAAACTTATGAGTCTTCTCTGTCACTGAAAAATAGAGCACTGTTAGGTCCAACACCCCCAACAAATTCAGATACCTGATGTTAGATATGAACTGTTCAATATAAGTTTACACCATTTTAAAGTTGACTTTCTATATTTCAAATAAATTCAAATATTTTTTATGATTTATCACCTGTGGTACTACAGGTATTCACTTTCTCTAAACAAGAGATCTCGTCAAAAATATTTGTATTAGCAGATAGACCAAACCAACCATTCAGAGAAATATATGTTGTATTGATTCTATTGAATATAGTTTTTATTTCTTTTTTAAATCAGGAATTCACAAAGAAATGATGAATAATGATGAATAATATATAAGATACTTCCACAATTACTGCCATAAAAATATGACTTTACACATCAGATGGACATTATATTATGTTAACTGTTCAATAAAAGTTTGTCAACCGAAATTATAATTTTACATATATAATCTTCCTAATAAGTTAAGGTGTAATCCAGGGTTTTTAATTGCAATCTGTCGTTTTAAGTCAAATATGTATCTTACTAACATAATAATAATGACTCTCAAATCATTACAATAATGACAAATTGACAACAGATCGATGCATGCTCAAACTCAAGACAGCGGTGATCATATTCGACTGGCTCATTTCAATTTCACGTTTATAATTAGTTTGTGAAATTTTTTGGATCAGGTGCACACAAATCTTAATGCGGATCACGGCTCCCACCGAATATCAAATCAAATACTAACATTAAAAATGCATGGTGGATATTACTGGCATTTGAAGCACTTTCTCATATAAAAATAAATTTTGAAAAAACTGCTATGTACCCCATCAATACTGATCAAATAAGTGAATTAGCCTCTTATTTTCGATGTACCACAGCCAACTTTCCTTTGCAATACTTAGGGTTACCAATACATACTAAAAAAATGCAACAATCTGATTGGGCTTTTCTCATTGATAAAGTAGAAAGAAAATTACAAAACTGGCAGGGCATCCTACTATCTCTTGAATTCAGATCCAGTGAAGTAACCCAATATTTGGGTTTTAGATCGACACCGTCCGATTTGAATCCGCGACAATCCATTCTGAAGTGGAGTGCACACATCCCGAGCGACGGATTCGAATCGGACGGTCCTGATCCAAAACCCAAAAATTGGGTTACTTTAGGGGATCCGGACCCCTATCTCTTGGGGGGTAGACTGACCCTTCTCAATTCAGTGTTGTCTGTTGTTCCTTTATATGCACTCTCTATTTTTAAAATCTCCAAATATGTTATCAAGAAGATTGATCAAATCAGATGCAGATTTCTTTGGCAAGGGACAAGTACTAATAAGAAAAAATATACATTAATTATTTGGCAAATATCTTGTTTTGCTAAGGAATTTGAAGGGTTAGGAATATTAGATTTGAGACAAATGAACTTTTCACTACTGATGAAGTGGTGGTGAAAATACAATGATCCAAATTATCATAGCAATTGGAAACATCTCATCACAGTAAAGTATTATTCAGAGACAAAAGAACTAGTTTCTCCGCATTATGGACAGTTATTGTTAGACTAGATACCTTAGGCAAAATAAGTATTTCAGTTACACCTGGAGTAAATACATCAATATTATTTCGGAAAGATATTTGGTACCAACAATGCAGTCATGTTTCTAGTTTCTCATACTGGTTTGTCATTGATCACACAAAACGCGTGATGTCTTTTAAATTTATAACTCGATTTGCTATCGGATCGGATTACAAATGCATAATCCTATCGAGTAGTATAAACGAGTGTCGATCCACAGGGAATAAGGTTTAAGGTCTTCAGCGATTAAACCACAATCTTTCGAAAGGCTAGACAAAATTTGAAATCAAAAGTTGTTGTTGTGATCAATGTATTTGGCGAAAATTAAAAATAAGTAAAATAAAGATAGAGATGTGAATTCCTAAGGTTTTGGCACACCGTTGTTACTTCAATCTGCTTTGATTCTTACCTTATTTGATGTTGGTTTTCAGTTGTTGTATGAGGGTTTCTAATCCAATTTAGTGATGATCACTTTCGCGCATAACCACCCTACTAATCAAGAGATCCCGTTAAGGCTTATCTTAACTAGTGCAAAGAGATCTGTGACTAGCCTAAAGGTCTCAGCCTTCACTTGCCTAGGTTCCTTGTCTGGTCTTTTTGGGTGTCCCCATGGTAAGACACGACAATGCGACATTCGTCTGCGAATGCCGAGACTCCCATGTATTCTTTTGTTGATCCAACTAATGGTATCCCCGGTTAAGGTTTCCCCACATTAATCTAGTATTTTTATTCTCTCTTATCCCAATTCGATTAGCCTAAAGATGACGATCTCTCATGCGTGGCCACTGCATGACGGTCTAGACTGATAAAACAAAATCAAGTAAGATAGAACATAAAACGCAAAAGCAATCGAACAACGAAAAACTAAACAATGATCAAATAAAAGTATATATCAAAGCATCATGAGTAACAAGGTTTACTGCCAACCCTAAGAATCTAAACTTAGCCGCGGAACAACATGTTTACAAAGAGATAAGAGAAAGATACAACTATACACGAAGTACCCTCCTACTTAGTCTCTGCACACTCCTCTCTTCTCACTTAATGAAATAATCTAACCAAAATTACAAAGATATATTTCAGTTCTGTCTAGAGGGCTTATATAGGAGTGGAGGGGCGTCTAGAGATGAGTGGAGTCCAAGAAATCTGATCTGGATACAGCTGGCGCAGTTATTAACCAAAGGGTGCCTCGGATACGGTCCATATTAGCTAATATGGACCGTACTCCCACTGTGTCGTTGAGGGAGTTAATGCGTATTCGACCATCATTGGTCTGTACTGAGGCTCTGGTCCGTATTGGTGAATACGGCCCGTACCAGAGCCTTAGTCGATGAGCTGCGCTATTTCGATCGACCCGATTCTTGCTCCAAATAATGTAAAATAGCCCCAAAACATGTTTCATGCACTAAAACATAAAGTAGAGCAACAATAACCTTTTTTATGGATTAATTAAACATAAAGGTGAGAAAATAAGGCAAAACCTAAGCCAAAACTCTACGTAATTCACTATCATTTTGAGCTTGATCAGTTATATGTAGTAATCCAGATATCCAATTACAGGAGGTAGTAAATTCACAAGGGGCAGCAATCAAATTTAGAAGATATCTCACAGATATTGAGTATTCTGAATGGCTATCTCTTTTAACAATAATTAGTTCCATTCCTTATACACATAACTCAGATCATATAAGTTGGAGATGAGAATCTAATGGTAAATTTACAGTTAGGTCCCTTTATAAAATTCTTAACTATAGAGGTATCTTACCTCAACAACCCATGCTTTGGTGGTATATTTCAATTCCTCGGAAAATTAGGATTTTCATGTGGCTCACACCAAAAAAAAAGATTCTTACTAAAGATAGACTTATTAAGAGATGATGGATTAGAAATAATACATGCCAGTTCTGTGATCATGCAGAAACACTGGATCATCTGTTTTTGCAGTGCTCATTTGCCAGATAGATTTGGTATTGGATGGGAGCTTGTTGCACTATCAGTGTGACATGGCAAAAATTCTTAGACATAATTCAGTTTGCTTGTCAGCTGCCTAAAAAATCTAAAGTAGCATTCCTATTAGTTGTTAGTGCTATTTGCTGGACGATTTAGATGCACCGAAATGATTTATGTTTTAATTCAGGCCCTGCTAAAACTCCTAGACAAATTATATTTCTAATCCTGTCTTTGATTCAATATTGGTCAGGTCATGTGACAGTTCATATTCAAGATGAGACATCACTATGGCTTCCTATTAACACAGATGAAATTCCTCTTAACAGCTGGCACCCATATGACTATCAGCTGGTAGAATATGAAGGGCAACAACTCGCTTAATGATTAGAAGATGGCCATATTATGTCTTTTGTAATAAGTAGTTTAACATTACTTTACATAGCCCTTGTGTGTGGCTTAGTTCCCTCAGCTCTTGTGTGTGGCTTAGTAGTAGTTTGTTGGATATACTTTGGTGTTCTATTTTGGTACATACCCATATGAGGTATCATATCTGTGATGCAGGGTATCATTTTGCTATGAGATAGCGCCGATAGAATAATATCCTGTAACTTAATTTTGGTTTCAGTAATAAAATGGGCTTCAATCTTTTATTCAAAAAAAATATCAAATCAAATATATCTTATATATTAATTTTGAATGCCTGAGTAAACAGTGTCATCTACAGTAGAACAGACAGACGGGTCCCACGTTTGTTAGACGGCCCCCACTCTCTTCTAAAAAGCCTTCAAATATTAAACAGAACAATTTTAGAGTCCAGCCCAATTAAATTGAGCCTTCTATCCAAAGGAGGCAAAATTTGCTCAACCACCGGCCAGTACTTTATTGGGCCATACTATTAGGAATACCATGCCGTTTTCTTATCCTTTCTTATGGATATATCATAGTATTTATGCATGATAGTAATACTTTTTTAATGTAGTTTGAATCATTTTGCATTTATATTATTATATTTTTTATAAGTGGTGAGTGGAGTAGAGGTTTTCCATTTGATGGTTTTTAGCAACCCTTTAGAAGTGGTAGGAAACGAGTTGGATATCATGTGACCTAATTTGTATTTATGTGGGGATATGGATGCAAACGTGGATAGGATAGATACCTGTGAATATATGAAGATGATGAATTTATGTGGTATTATCCATGATAAATAGAGCTCACTCTAATATATGAGGAATATAAAAATCAGGAGGGATGTAATTTATAAAATTTAGTGCTATAAAATACCACATTTTCATATTTATAATTTTTTAATGTAAAATTTTAAGATCCAAGTGTCAAATTCAAAATATTTATCTTTTTCATTTTAACAAGAGATGCGCGCCCGTAAAATTTTATAAGTTTTAGAGTTCATTTCATACTAGATTAAGTGATAATAAATAAACGGATTTAGTTAACAATGACAAATTAAATTTAGGAACCTGATAATAATCTCTCAGAAATTCTCTAACTCTAACTATCTTTGATCGGGATTATCTTCTAGAAAGTTGTCAATAAATTTACAGTTGACGCGTGCAAGTATTGATACCTAACATACCAAGTCTTTTTAAAGACCAGACATATTAACTCTTTATTAAGATGTACAGCTGGCGCTAGTTGGACTTTAATTTGAATTGATATCTTCCATAAATGCTCGTATCAAAAGTAGGACTAGTTAGTGTAAAATATTAACAAATATCAAGTATTTATACATAGCATATCAAGTATTATGCATAACATATCAAACATATCAAATATTTATACATACATACTTTTAAGTCTTATACTTAAGCTTTTAAGTCTAAATACTAAAGCTTTCAAGTTTTTATATCTAGCATATTAAGTTTTTATATATTGCATATCAAGAAGAAGAAAATCAACAGAGCAAATAGAACCCAAAAATATTTCAATGTGGATCTTATTTGAAAGAAAAAATAGAGTACAAGATGTTCGTAGTTTTAGATTCGCAAAATTTCTCGCAAATCGTCGGAAATATGAGCGAGATTGAACGGAGGAAAAAAAAACCCTCATTTGAAAACCTGAAAAAGATGGATAGATGATGAGAGACAAAAAATAATAAATTTTCTATTTGTGATATAAGTGTTAATACTTATGCGTGCAAGTGTTGATATATAACATATTAAGTGTGTGCGGAAAAAATAAAAATAAAACTTAAACTTGATAAAAAAGAAAATTTACAAAAGTTCAAAAAAAGAAAAATGGGTTGGAGAACTTTTTGAGTAACCGGACATGGAGAACTAGATAGTTTCTCAATATAAATTTTCTCTCAATTAGATTGTGACGAAGTGTGTATTAAATTTGAAGTAATTTAAAAATCATTTGTGATTCATAAAAGAACTGACAAAAGTGAACCACTCTTAAAGTCGATCGACGTTGATTTTCAAAATGCACTAAAATTTAATAAATACTTTATTTGTGGTAAACAATAATATATATAACTGGATTGACATTGACAATTTTGGCAATATTTTTTTAAATCAAGTCAAAAGTATTTTTTTATAAAAATAAAAATTTAGCATGTTGTGGTTGTGGTTGTTATAGATTGATTGTGTATTTGTATTTTGAGTGTCATTTAAAATTCTAACGAAGGTGGTTAAACATAGACAATTACAAATTTTGAGTAATTTTCTAAATAGTAAAAAGCTTGAATCACTCTTATGACCATGATGAAGATAGTATGGATCATATTTCAAAATTAAAAATTACTTTTGACTACTATCAAAATTGTCAATAATTCCGACCCGGATTTTAATTAAGTCTTTGATAAGATTTTTTTTAAGTTATCATCGTTGTCAAACAAGTTAGTCAAACATATCTTTCAATTATTCACTCACATTTAAATTTATATCTTCAAGTATATGATGCGAGTAAGGTGGAGTAAGATGCGAGTTAATCTGGAGTAAGTTACCTCACCTCTCTAGGTGGATTTACTTACTCCACACTTACTCCTCTAGGTGGATTAATTTAAACCATGAATTAAACTGTCAAACGAGATGTAAAATATATGGAGTAAGATGGAGTAAGCCATTTAATCCTTATTAACTTTACTCCACAACCAAACATGACCTAAAAGCTTGCTATATTGCTTAAAATGTGCATTGGTGTCTGCACCGGTGTCACAAAAGATGAAAAATTAACTTACTGAACCATCTGTTAATTAGCCGATTTATCTATCTGTAGCATTAAAAAAAATAAAAATTGTGCCATCAAATTAGAATTATTTCCATTTATGACGTTTCAGAAGAAAATGAAACGTCAGCATTTCATACCTGGGGAAATGCTAGTATAAATATTAAAGAAATTGAAATAGAATTTCACAAGATACAAAATGCTAGCAATACTAGTGTTCCTGTCATAAAAACATTTCTAACTTAATGCACAGCTTTTTTTTTTAATATAATAGATTAAATATCGTTTTAATTAGCCATCCTGCTGTCAACTCTTGACTCCATCTAGTTTCATATTTTATGGCCCCCTACATTGCATGAATTGAAAGCCACACGCAGCCCCATCTCCTGATTTATGCATGTGGCATGCATATTAACACCACTTTTTATATTATTAACACAACATTTTCAAATATATGTGTAAAATGGTACTTGAGAGTAGGTCCGATGCCCATTGGACCTACACCTACTCTAGTTCGATGGGTTTAATCACCGTCGATTTGCTTTCGTGCGGAACGCTTTAAACTTCATGCGTGTTTATTTCAATTTTTGTGCGCACAAATCTTAAATTAGATCGGACGGTCATCATGCTCGTTGAACCTCAAAGTAGGTCCGATGGGCATCAGACCTACTCCGTTCTCGTAAAATGGACAATTTTATTCCCCTCATAAATATTACTGTAGCTGTTATATCTTTTCTTTATGTAAATTATATGTTATGATCAGGCTTCTAAATAGCTAGCTATAGCGGTTTTTGACCTAAAAAGCTAAGCTACGGGGTAAAACTTCGCTAATTGAGCTACGGCCGCTATAGCGGTAATAGCGGTCCGCTATGCTACATGGGCTTATTATTATTTATTTATTTTGCAATTTAAATGGGCTTTAAGGTCCAAACCGAAATTAAATTAGATGGGTCCATAATATCAATAAACTTGAACAATGTGCGTTGGCCTATATCAATTAAATTATTTGAATATGTAGTAAAATGATACTTAATATATGGTAGTAGGATATTTTGAATATAAAATATATCGATAGTTTATGAATTAGGGATATTTTGAATGAAATTTGGACTTTGCATTAGTTCAATGTGAATATTAGAACTTCTTAATCAATTTGGTGTTTTTGTTACTTATGAGACTTTAGATAATGTTTATTATTAGTAGAAATATAAAATAAAATTTTCAAAAATAAAAAATCGCTATGTAGGATAGCTTTCGCTATAGCTACGCTATTCGCGATAGCTTTTTTTTTTTGTCTCCCCGCTATGCCGCTATAATCGCTATTTAGAACCTTGGTTATGATCATTTATTACTTAATTAATTTCTATAATTGATAAATCTTCTCTTCTTATTTTGTAAACCTTTTAAAATAAGTGAAAAAAAATCTAAAATCAAGCATTGAGTGACATGAGAATGAACCAATTTATTATATTGCTTTTTCTATTTTTTTTAACAAATTTAATAAATAATTTAGTATATGTATTTTGAGTAGAACTAGGTGATAACTCCAAAATTTAACGGATTGACTTTAAACAATGAATTCAAAATGTTAAAAATGATCTACTTCACGAGTGATGCGTTCCCATATCTAATTTATAATTTTTTGAATTAATTTAGTATAAAGTCAAGCGGTAAAAAAATGAACACATTAAATTTAACTCATAAATCATGTTTTTTTACTGCTTGACTTTATACTAAATTAATCCGAAAAATTAAAAATTTGACATGTAAACATATCATTTGTGAAGTTCATCGGTTTTAACGGTTTTGAACTTTAAATTCGTCGTTTGAAGTCAATCCGATAAATTTTGAAGTTAAGTTAACCAAAAAACTTGACAACACCCTAGTTCTACTCATGTATTTTATTTGATCCGAAACAACACAGCTATAATGTTTGAGGGTATTTTAATTATTCTTCTAGTTATGCACTGAAAGAAACAAATTATAATTTCTGTTTTGGACGGATTGAAGTTCAATAATTCAATTATGGTGCTGATTGAAGAATCGAGACAATTGCTTTTGTGGAGAAAGAACAGAATAGAAGGTCACATACGAAACATGATATTTTATCTAATGAATTTATTGGTTAATCATTTTACTTTTGCTATAAGACCATATATATGGTAATGCATCTACAATTTATACTTTTATAAAAGAAAAATGAACAGAGAAGGAAATATTGATAGACATCAATATAAGTGAAAGATTTAATTTTAAAAGGAAATAATTAATGAAGGGTAAATTTGTCTAAACATTGAAAATATTTGAAAATGTTGTGTTAATAAAAGAATTAGTGTTGTCAATATCAGCACCCGTGGCATGCTCCAGAAGCAACAGAGACTCCGTACTATTTCTAGGTATAACAGCTGTATATTCCTCTTATCCAAGTAAGATCCTAATTGGACCCACCTGACAGCGACCAAATACAAGTTCATATATACCTATTTTTTGCAATTTTTTGGGTGTTGATCTCAGGAAAAGAACGGATATCTAAAGGAAGCACATATGGATCATCTCCATTTAAGATTTAAACTCTCTTTGGAAGTCTACCAACTAGGATCTGTGCATTTGCCAAAGCACATGGGGAACATATTTTTGCTTTCAGATACAACCAAGTTAAAAGAAACGAATAAAAAAAGCCACTTCGTTTACAGAAACTTTGTCAGAGAAATCGAAAGCTGTATTATGGGTATTACAGATCGATCTATGGAACACAAGTTCATACTACTTCTGTATCAGATTAACTGAAAGGAAACAAACTTCCAAAGCAAGGCTTGGTCAATTTTATTTGCTTCTGGTAAAAGATCGATTTCAAGAATAAAATAAAAAAACACAAACATGTTTCATTGCCCCATTTCAAAAGCTCTGCACCTGAGATGCTCCAAGTTGTTGGCACAAGGGAAGATCTAGGATCAACCCATAAACTTAAAATCATAAATTGATTTATATGAACTGAAACACTGAAAATTCACACAAATTGCAAACTACCACCATGATCAGATCAGGAAACTATATAAATACTAGCAAATTAAATAAAGGAAAGCAGAACATCTACATTTCATCGGTTCCATCTAATGTTATTTTCAAGTCCTTTGCATGATACAAAGTACATCAGTTTAATCACACACTTGGCGAAACAAAGTTAAAGCACTTAAGATCAGATCAAAATATATATGTACATTGGGCATATTCACCATGGAACAAGAAGTTTCATTTCACAAGTTAATGCAGCCCATCTTTTGCATCATAACATAGAATCAATCAAGCACTTGAAACTGTTTTTATTACCAGTTAAACTACAGCCTAGATTTACTCAAAAAACAAAAACATTACATCGCCTTTCATTGTTTAATCCACTTCATGCTGGCCCAGCAGTTCATTCTTGATTTTCTCACCACCTTTTCGAGTGATACTTTTGTGTCGTGTAGACGCACCTTGTAGTCCCTTTTCCACGCTGTAAATTGAAGCTTGAGCTTCATGAGGTCCTCTACCGGGTTCGAACCAGAACCTGACTGGCCCGGTTTCCACTGGCTAAGGGCCTTGGCATCCTCCTCAAAAGATCTCTTTTTATTCTCAAACTCACTCATTAACTGCCCCACAGGATTTGTTTTAGCATCTTCAGAAGAGTGGAGCCGTTGTTTGTTGCCTTGAACTGGATCGTTATAGTCGTGGCCATTCATGCCTCTCTCTCTTCTCACCTGTACAAAATCAGCATATATTTGAGCTGCCGATTTAAATTCACAATAAGTGCACAAGAAAATGTACGAAGAAACTTAGAAAATGAGAGTAATCATAACATGGTTGGGAAATCTTAGCTCTATCTGAATTATAATTAGTTTTGGACTAAACATTCCCAACCGTACCTGACTGGTACAGCTAATTCCAAACTGTTCATTTTCAAAGGCCAGGTGCCATCTGTACCAGACAATTAGATCTTACAGGCACTCTCCAA
The DNA here is from genome assembly GCA_011114355.1 of Carex littledalei. NCBI lineage: Eukaryota > Viridiplantae > Streptophyta > Magnoliopsida > Poales > Cyperaceae > Carex > Carex littledalei. The sequence goes on along the minus strand of CM022084.1, from coordinate 1,146,705 downwards.
TAGTGTCTGTAAAATTAGATGAGTCTGGGTTGATATGTGAGGAATGAGGCTTGGTGATTTGCCCCGAGGAACTTTGATTGATGAGTTCATACAATTTCATTTAGGTTATTAGGTAGTACTGGTTGGTCTATGCAAGCTCTATCAAGACAAGTCAACCAAATTTGGTGCCATTTTGGCCTCTTCTAATACTTGCATATACACCAACCAAAATCTTGGTATTATGTTTAGTAATGGTAGCTGATTACTGGGTCCTCGTTACAATGTTTATTAGTTAATTGACCCCACAAGGAGCACAATTAGCTTAAACTACTGAGATACAACCAAAATATCCCAATAAAGACCCACTTTGCTACTAGAAAGTCAAATAAATAGGCATCACACCTACAGTGTATAAAAAATAATTCAAAGCATTTTCTTTCTACTTGTTTTATTTATTATTATTATCATTATCATCATCATTATTATTATTTTTTGGGGGAGGGGGTGATTAGTTGCGAAACATACTTGTATACAAACCGGTGGTTGTTGTTGGGAGGATAATTGATCCTGCAAATGCTTGAGTTGGGCTTCATAATCCGAGCACTTGGATTCAAATTGAACAAGCTGTTGCCTCAGAACAACCACCTCCTCCTCTTTTTCCTTGCGTTCTTTCTCAGCTTTCTGTGCTCTACTCTCAATCTCTTCTTTCTCTTTCTCTTTCTCTGCCATGGTATCCACCTCTATGTTCTCAACCTCTTCCTTCACCTTCTCTTCCTCTTGCTCTCCTACCACACACACATAACCCTAATTCCGAGAAATGCTCTAATCAAAATCAATTACAAAATATTTGAAAGCAATTAATAACAATTAATAACAATTCAATAATAAGGGGAGAAAACAAAATAAAACCTCAGTTAAGATAGAAGGATCCAGGACAAGGTTTTCTTCAGAGCTGTTGAAGCGAAGAGGAGGCAATGATCTTCTAGCGGAAGGAAGGCGACCTCTTGATGGGGGTCGAGGTGGCAAGGCAGGCGGCACATCCTTTGGTTTCTCTTCTCTCCGCATTAGAGAATCTAACATTGCCTCCATAGAACTCTTCACCTCTACTCCTCCGATCCCCATAACTCTTACCAATCTCTATTACTCTCTCTTCCCCTCACAACTCTCTCTCTCACACTCTATTCTAACTGCTACAGGCCAAAGCTCGAGTATTGAACTCGCAATTCAGAGAAACTTGATCGGATCTGGGGGAAATAGAGGAATTGAAAGAGAAGAGAAAGCTCAGGTTTTTGAATAAAAAGGGAAAAGAGAAACAATCATAAGGGGGAAGAGGAGGAAACTGTTTCTTTTTTCCTTTTGCCCCAAAATTAAGGACAACGGATGACCGCGAATATAGGCAAACCGCACACCACCTCACAGCGTACCAAGCAGCCGATGCCTCTTACGTAGCACTTACTGCCTCTCTTCCCCGCTCTCGTTACCAGACAAATTTCTCTCTAGCTCCTCTTTTAAAAACGAATTTAAAAAGAAGGTTTTATTTTTTAACCAGAATAAAATTAGGTCTTCTATTTTTACCTTCTTTTCATTTTGGGCGAGCCCAAATTGTTTTCAGCGCTCCGATTTGTCCGATTCGATAAACATGTAAGTTCTATTTGCGTGATCCCCATAAATACGCGGTGCACATTTTGTTTATCAAATGACAAGTGGGTCCCTTTCTTAAACCAACGTGTTTGAAGTTCCACGGATCTTGGACTGGTGAGACCGAGTTTGGAAGTACTGGAGAAGAGTAGAGCTTATTAGGTTAGAACTCTCATAGACGAATCGGATCCAGCGCAACCGAGTCTCTCTCGCTCCTCTCTCTAGACGACGCCGACGAAGAAGAAGGGGGCAATCAATGGCGACCCGAGCGGCAATGTCATCGATGGCACGCCTGGCGCTTGCTGAGACCCCAGCGGCGCGGACCTTTACCAGGAGGGGTATGGCTAGTGGTGGAGGTACCTTTCTTTCATCTTACCATTTCTATTCTTAATTTTCCCCATTTGAGATCATCCCGCAATTGAGATTGATCGTCTCTTTAGGAGCGTAACTTGAACAGATCCTAATTTCACGTACTTAAAATTGGGGTATATGTACCATATGGATGTAGATTTGGTGTTAAGCAATGCTGCATGATGTATATCTTGCCCTTCATACTGAGGTTTTGATTTCCTTGAAAGTTTCTCATAATTTGTTGAATTTTTTAGTTCTATAGAAGAAGTTGGCATCTGAACTAGGTATTGTCTAAAAGAAGAGTACCAACAAACAAGAATATCGGTCTCCCTATTTTTCCAATGGAATTAGGAATTTCAGAAAGATTGTTATTTTCGTTTTGTTTTTGATGATTTGTGGACTTTAAACGCCACTTGCATTATTTGATGCTAATTGCTATAGACTGCCTACTGAATTGCTAGATAGTTTGTTTAATTTTTGGTATTTGTATGTTTCAGATCATCATGGACCAGCAAAGGTTAACATATGGGAAGATCCTCTCAGTCCATCCAAATGGAAGGAAGAGCAAGTAAGTTTCCTTTTTTTTTCACCTTTTGTTCCTCAGTGCTTAAATATTTTATGACATTAGTTAAGGACTTTAGGTACCTTATCAATGAATCATTAGGTATGTTGTGGGCATAATCATGCTATTATGTCATAAGTCATAATGCATCCACTAGGGGCATTATAAGTATTGGTAAAGTGCTCATAAAGTAAAGTAACACTTTATAATTTGTAACCTCGCTCTCTTATTATGTTCATTATTTTTTTTTATTGCATTGAATAGTTTGTGCTGTTAAGCTTAGCCGGCTGGGGGTTGGTTATATACGGAGGATCCAAGGCTTTTGGTGGGAAGAAGGAAAAACCTGAAAGTATTCAGGAGGTAATTAATTAACTCGTATTCTTTATTTACATTTTAAATGAGGGATGGGTAAAGGCCATCATTGTGCTCCTTCTTTAGCTTAAACCCTTTAATCATCTTATTTGAATATTTCCTGTGTACCCTTGCAAAATCATAAAGTATCCAATGTTCCCTGTTGCAATTGGGGATAAAATGCTGGATACCCCTGCATAAGACTGAAATGTTACAAATATCTCTATCTGAATTTTATCCTTCCTACCTTTCCAGAAATTGCAGAAGACCCCCCAATTGTTGAACAAATTTAAAAGACAATACTCTAGTATGTGTCAGCCAAAAATACTATTTTTATGCTTTAACGAAGTGATTGGTAATAACAGTAAAAATGTTCTATATCTAAGTAAAATTATTCTCTTTTGTGCAATAGAACATACAAATGCATTGATGAATTTATAACAAAAGGGGTAGTATTGTTAGGATTGGTTTGTCATGCCAAGTACAGTATAGAAAAAGGTACTAAAGGCTAAGCACCTCTATTTGAACTTAATAATTTTTAGGTGTTTTTGGATATGTTTAAACTATGTAGGCTTTTTCTGGACGTGAGGCCTTTTTTTATTCTCTTGATACTGTAATGTTTTTTTATTAATTAGCTTCCTTTAATTTTCAGGGGACTGCGAAAGCGAGCCACTAGATGTCTTTGGCTGTCCAAGCATTTTTGAATTGTTTTGCGTTTTTTTTAAAGGGAAGTACAAGTTTGCTGTCTTGTTTGCCTACAAATAATGCACTTTTCAGACCTTTTCAAGGTTATTTTTGCTTGATCCATTAGCTCAGGAATGGGAATGTATTAATGTTTGTTTTCAGGTTTATTTGTCAGATGTAGAATAAAACAGCTTAACCACCAGGTGGTTTAAGTTATAAGCAGTTGCTTAAAGTTAGTAGTGTAGTGGGACAACAATACAACATACTTCTTTGAAGCTAATTTCAAATTTGATGTTTCTGTTCTTCTCTTTCTAGTTATTTTTTTGGTTTGCAATGCCCGTAAAGCATGTTATTCATCTGTTTTAAAATCAGCGAACCAGTGTTACTTGAAACCAGTACACGGTTATCTCAGATCTTCCATTGTTGGCCAGAAATATATTCTCTACCCTTTAAAATAAAAGAAAAAAGAAAAAGCTGAACCCTTCTGTGCGCAGTAGGTGTTAGGTGTTCGAAATTTCCTTGTATGCTCTCCAATAATCACCTATTGGTGACTGCAACACTAACTTGCAGTCTGAGAGATAGATCACTGCTTAATTCATTACCTCCAGCAAGGGCAAATGCCTTTGCATATAATCTACTGTCTGAGACTGCATCGAGAGCTCTGTACCCTTTTTGAGAATGCTGTTCTGGTAGACGACATAGCAGCTGCAACCTGCTCCTGAAGGAATGTTGCTGGGTTGTTGAGGATACCTGAAAAGTGATTGGAGGGCCTAATAATGTTAGAAACAATGCTTCTTCTTTCAGGTTACTTAAAAAGTACCTTAAAAGTTCTACGACTGTTTGGTAATCTTTCTTCTATAGATGTACTCATTTCACACTCAACAGACTGCAAATAGGGACTAAAACCGGGTCCGGATCCCCTAAAGTAACCCAATTTTTGGGTTTTGGATCGGGACCGTCCGATTTGAACTTGTTGCTCGGGATTGTCTCGGGATTCAAATCCGTCGTCGGAATGTGTGCGCTCCACTCCGGAATGGATTGTCACGGATTCGAATCGGACGGCCCCAATGTAAAACCCAAAAATTGAATTACTTCACTGAATTTGAATTCCTAAAAACCAGGCAGACATCATGTGCATTACTGTTTGAGATTGCTCTTAACACAACCACAGATGTGGCAATCTGGTAAAAGATTTGGTATCCTTCTTGAGTTCTTGGTAGCATGTCTGTCACTGGCGAGGCATCCCGACAAGTTACATGCCACGAGGTGTACTTTTTTGTACAAAACTTCTCCAGTGCCAGATTTCATTGGTTTGGTAAAATAAAACAATATGCTCTTAAAATCAACTCCTCAGTTTAATCATTTTTATTTATATTTTTTCTCCACTATAACGCACGAGACATTTACTAATAGAGGAGGTTACAGTACCTCGTGCCTTTCATACCTTATCATGCTTTTCATACCTTATCATACATCATATTTTATATCTTCGTTTTCAGAGCCTAAACTATTGATCCGAACCGCTCAACATGATATCCATACTAAAATATGCTTGGAAATAAAATTTTATAATTTTTGGAAAAAAATTACTATATTTTAAGATAGGTACAAAATCACTACTTCTGTACCGTTCAAAAAACAGTGATTTTGTACCCATCTTAAATATATGTTAGCAAGTGAATGAATGAGGATAAAACATATCAAAATGTTTTAAAAAGTGTCATAATTTTATTCCATCTTGTAATCAAAAGACACCATTAACAATCGCACCTAAGATAGACAGGATTTCAGAAACATCTCAAATTCAGAGTTATCATTAACGGCAAATACCAGATGGTTATTTGAAAAAAATTGAGCATCTGAGTTTTCATCTAATTAGTAAAATAATCTAAAGTACATTTTAATATGAATATCATGTTAAGCAGTTCGGATCGACTGTTTGGAATTTGAAAACGGATATACGTATGTGAGACATAATTAGAGCACAAAAACAATGTGATATTTTAACCATATTCCTGTATATATTCTTTATGAAATCTTTTAATCAGAAGCTGATATATAGTTGAACTATCAAAGGGTATACATCCTATAAACTTTCACTCCTATTTTTCTGATATACAGACTATTCGATTGCTTTGTGAATTGTGATTGTGCAATACAAGTTTATTTTTTTCTTTATTGAAGAGTCCTGGTACATCTAATATCTTTTAAATACTATTCTCGGGAATTGAATCTGTGACCTCTCTGTTGAGAGACGGGACTTGTGCAGTACAAGTCTTAAAACCCTCTTCTTGAAAATTATCCGGCTTGAAATCCGCAGATTTTGCAAAACAAATATTCAGCGCACTTATGGACCGTTCAATTGCTTTGTGATCGTGCAATACAAGTTATTTTTTTCTTTATTAAAGAGTCCTGGTACATTCAATATGTTTTAAATGCTATATTTTTGAGAATTCAATCTGTGAGACGGAGCTCGTGTAGTGCAAGAATTAAAACCGTCTCTTTGAAAATTATCCGGCTTGAAATCCGCAGATTCTACAAACTAATTTTGGATAACGTGATTAAACTAATTTTGGGCAAAGCATCTAATGATGTATGTATATATTTAGGAACAAAATATTTGAACCCAACAGAAAATCAAAATATGCATCGATTAAACTTTCCTTAGATATTCAGAGATAGAAACAATCAAACGCACAAGTTGGATTTTTTTTTTTTTGTACTCTTATGAGATTATTTCTAAAATTCAAACGACACATATTATTCATTTTCCTAAACCTTAATACGTTCTTTTTAAATATGTTCTATCATAACAGCATGAGAGTGACATAAACTTTCGCATATAATTATAAGGATACATAAGAGCATCTGCATCCTGAAACTATTAGAGTTTCTAATCCGACGTGGCAGTTGCTAAACCAGTTTCAGAAATATAGATGGATTTCTTATTTAGCAACTTTGCTCAATAATTTCTTATTAAGAAATCGTTTATAAACTCTGACGTGGCAAAACGATTGGCCTGTATTTGCTAAAATTAGTTTAAATTACTGCTGATGTAACTTATCAATTTTAATTTACTGATAATGTGGCTTATTAGAAACTCTAAAATTAGTATCAGAAATGTGAACATTTAGAAACTCCAGAGTCTATAATTTCTTAAAAGCAGTTAACAATTATTTAAAAACTCTAAGAGTTTCAGAGATGTAGATGCTCTAATATTTTTTCTTCATAATCGATTGATTGCACATAGTAATTTTGAACAGTGTACATATAATTTCAGATAATAAAATCAACATCGAGTTATGCATCTTTAAATGTAGTAGAACATTCATCCTAAGAAATTGGTCGCCGAACTAGTTTGTTTAACACGATCAGAATTTAAAATAAAAATAAATACTTGAACAAATAGGAAACTAACAAGGGGCTACGGTACTATGCAGAGCGCATATTGGTTCGTAATAGGGATCAATATCTTTGTTTTTAAAGTTGAAATAATCAATCTGAACTGTTCAACATAATCTCCATATGAAAATATACTTGTAGTACAAATTTTAATTTTTAATTTTTTTTAAATGGGTATAAAATTACTTTATCTAAAACTTATAGACTATTCAAAAATAGTGATTTTCTACCTATCTAAAATATAAAGTACAAATTTTACAAAATATAAAATTTAGTTTGTAAGTATATTTTCATATAGAAATATAAAAATTATGTTGAACGTTTTAGATTAATAGTTTGAATTTTGAAAATAAAAATATTAACCTATATTAACCTATAGTACCAACCAATATGCGCTTTTTGCATAGTACCAGATCTCCACTCAAATTATAATGTGAAATCATTCATGAATATTCATAGATAAATTTTAAATTGCTGAGTGCGCCCTGCACCCGAAATTTTTATTTATAACATTCTAAAAAAAATAAACCAAATAACCATCGTTTGGTGGGATTTAGATTTTCACCACGGCCGCACCGGCATTCTGCGGACCCATTTCAGCGGGGCCGCAGAATGCCGATGCGGACCCTTAAATGGGTCCGCAAACCATTCTGCGGACCCATTTTTTTTTTTTCATCCCGTTTTCAAACTTTGAGATATATGTGTGGCACACATTCCTAGAAAACCAAAAAATATTAAAAAACCAAAAATTTGAGATATCTCGCTGGTGCCTCGGTAAAACAACAAAAAAAAAAATGGGTCCGCAGAACGCCTGTGCGGTCTCCAGCATTTGAGTCCGCATAATGCCGGTGCGGCCGTGGTGAAAATCAAAATTCCCAGAAACGATGGTTATTTGGTTTATTTTTTTTTTTTAACTATGTTATAAATAAAAATTTCGGCCCTGCACATTTGGCTGCCCAACAGCGAAGCAGAGAAAATGCAAAATGAAATCTCAATCCAAATTGCTTCAATTTGTCGCAAATTTATCTAAACCCATTTGTGCTCAACCTTTTAGTTGACCCACAGACTTCTATATCCGTCATTTTTTTTAATATCCAACATTAAAATAAAATTAATAGAAATACCTACGATTTTTGAAGAATTATAAAAATGTCAGACCGTCGAGTTTCTTGGCGGCTGAATTCTTTTTTGGGCCGCTAAAAACTCAGCGGCCGAATAACATATTTTTTTTTTTTATTTCTTAGGTTTCTGACTGTTTTGGATTTATGGATTTTTTATTTAATTAGAAAATGTTATGATTTTTTTATTGAAATATTAGAAATATTTTATATATTTCTTTGAAAATAGATGTAATACTATATAATTTGATTTATTAGAAAGATTACAACAAATAACTCGGATCAACATTTTTCAAACTGGATTTTTTGCGGCTGTAAGAAAAATTAAATTATTTCTTTGTATGTTATTGGAAAAAAATAAAAAAAATTTGAATCTGAGATATTAATCCTGGTTCAAAAGTCACTTCTGAGTAAATAAATAAAATACTTCTAGTACATTTAAATTCTAAGATATTACATCATCTTGAAAAAAAATTTGATAAAAAATCATTTCGTCTAACAAAAGTCAGAGAACATTCTTACTTTTTCAAAAATAGAAGGACCACAATATTTTCTGTATTTACCTAGAAATAACTTTTGAACTGGGATCAATAACTTAGATTCAAAACATTTTTATTTTTTTCTAATAACACACAGAAATATTTTAATTTTTCTTACAGCTGCAAAAAATCTTGACTGAAAATATTGACCGGAGTTATTTGTTGCAGTATTTCTAGTAAATTAAATTATATAGTATTTTATCTATTTTTGAAGAAATATAAAAATATTTCTAATGTTTAATAGAAAAAATAAAAAAATTATAAAAATCTAATTAAATAAAAAACCATAAATCCAAAACACGGTTTCTGACAGAAACATAAGAAATAAAAAAGGGTTTGTCTATAGTGCAGTAAATTGATTTTGGCTATAGTACAGCAAAATCAAACTAAATTATAATCGTTGATTTTATCTATTGAACGGTACAGATTAGATAGTCTATTTGATGGCATCTGGCGTTAAATTAAACAGAAGAATTTTTCGGAAGGGTAAAATAGTCAATCATTTCTTTCTTATTTTCTTACCCCCGTCTGTCTCCTGCTCCTCTCCTCCGCTTCTCTCTCATCCTTGTCGCCTCCGCCTCGTTCACCATTGTCGAGCGCCCCAGAGGAGGACCCCACGATGCCTCTCTCCCTCTCCTGAGCACCCAGATGCGATTTCCTCCCCAAGCCCACCGTATACGCAATTTCTTCCACTCCCAGCAAGCCTCCAGCGCGATTTCTGGCGCCTCTCCTCCCTCCACGGCTCCGCGCCTCGGTTGGCTGTGCACGAAGCTAGAAGCCGACTATCACTGACGAGGTAGGAAATGCACGATTTTCCATCGAGGCTTGCGAATCACAGTATTCCTTCTCTCTTATTTTGTTTCTTACTCTTTGCGGGTTTGCAACCCGTTAAGCCTCAAGGACTGATTTCTCTTGTGTGCTGTGAAATTAACAATAGCTTTCAATGTAATAACTAAAGCAAATCCAGTGACGTTAACTAATATAATAGAACTCTCTGGCACATCAAGTGTTTGTGAAAATGTCCTTGAGAGATATTCTCGCTCCTAGCAGTAGTTTTTGACGGCTGAGTTTCGTACACGTTTTTTAAACAAACTCTTAACCTCTTCTCTGAAATGCAAGAATGAAGAAGACAGACAAGGCTCTCTTTAACCATGGTAATACCTCTGCCCTCCTGTGCTAGTTTCTTTAGGTGCTTTGCATCCAGGCCACAAGTGTATCACCTTGATAGATTATGGTGACTTTTTTTTCTTTCTTTCCTCAAATACTGTGGCCCGTATTTGGTACTGCGCCCCTACAATTTAGGAGTCTCTAACCGTGCACGTAAGTTGCTTGATAAAATGTCCCAAAGAGACATTACAGTATGGATTCAATTTTTGAACCTTTCTGTTGGGAAGTGTCATTTAGATTTCATTTCTATGTGAAGCTGGGTTTTTTAGGAAGGAAATAGGGGTTTAGGTTATGAACGAACAACCTGTTTAGTAACGTTGATGCAAAAAGTAAGAGAATGAGAACACACTAAAAGTATTATTCTGTGGGATACATCTACAATTGTATTTATTTGAATATTGTACTAGTTTATGAGTTATTAGGGTTCTGATAGTACATAGGATCTGTGCAGGTTACCTCACAGCATCTAAACTTAGTTTGAAGGTTACAAGCATAATGATGACATAATATTATAATGAATCATGAAAAGGCAATTCCTTATTTGATCAAGTATTTACTTCAGCATAATTTTTTTTATGAGCAGGTTACAGTAACAGTTGCAATTCTCTAATTGTAGGATGGGATAAAACTCCATATATAGAGTTGATTGATTCTCAAAAGATTTCTTACTACACGGTACTACCATCTTTAACTTACAGAAGTCTTCTTGATTCATTTATCTTTAATTATTTCATTACAAGGCTTAATCGAATTAAATACTCTTATCGAATTTATTTCATTACAAGTCATCTTGATTCATTTATCTTTAATTTATTTCATTGCCTTTTATATTTCCTTATTGGTACCAAATATTTCAAGAATTCAATTCATTCCAATAAATAAGTTACACAAAAATTATTTGGACGTGAAATTTTGAAATAAAAAAAGGAAGGAGATGAATTATTATATCAGAATTGTTAATGTTGAAATAAACATATAAATTGCTTCTAGGAGATGAAAATAATGGCCATTTTTTACAACACTACCATGAAAATAATGGCCATTTTTTTGCTGGATAAACTGTGTCTGGCTGCAATCTATTGTTCCCACCATGAAATAGATACCAGCAGCAGCAGCAGCAGCAGATGCAACAGCAACAGCAACAATGTTTGTAGATTTATTCTTAATTTAGCTGTAGTTTGATTTACATTTACTAATTTGATTGTCATTTCCTTTTTTTTATCATGCAGTCCAACAAGAGATGTTTGAGAGAGAAGTCGCACGACTGAGAAACATATACCAACAGCAACAGCAGCAGCAGCAGATGCAACAGCAACAACAACAAACTGCTGGCATGCACAGCCGAAGTAGCAGTAGAGACCTTGATTCCCAGTTTGCAAGCCTCTCCCTCAAGCACAAAGAACCCCCTACTAACTCTGGGCGTGAACCCGTTAGCGGCCACTTCGCATCTAGAATAATCCCCTTGCGGGCCTGGCATCTTGTGTTGCGGTGCTAAAAAATCTGATTTAGAGAGTAGTGAGAGCTATGTTTACCATTGGAATTTCAAACCTGAGGGTGAAATTAACACCACAGAAAGGTGATTGATTAGTTAATTAATCAACAACTTTTGGGGTGTTATGATATTTTGGGTTTTATAATTTTTTTTCTGCACCTGACTGTCATGCTGAGCTCAACGTATATTTGTTGATGCTCGACCAGTCTGAGGTGTTTTTAGGGATTTCTTTACCTTAGCATGATGCTTCATTGCATCTCCCTGTATTTTCATGGATTAATTTTTTTTACCTTTTTTTTTTCACCATTATTTCTATTTTTTTCTTCTTCTTGTAACATTTGTACTAGAGCTGGTTAGTGTATGATGGATCTGGGCATGGTCCGTTAGTGGGAAATGAGTTGTATGTTGTTCCAGGTAATATTGCTATGCAAAAGGGACTACAAAAAGAACTCCACGATCCATGGAGTGGGTCTGTGTGTGTTTGTATTGACACTTTTGATAAAAAGCAACTGGGACTACACTTATTGTGTCATTATCCAATGTTTTATTTTTCTTCTTGTTTGGTCCATGCAATTAATTTCTTGTTTCATACTTTCATTTTAGGTTAGCACTATTAGGTAGAAAAGATGCATCAGGCAAAAAACAAGTTTAGATCTACTTAGAACTTTTCAGACAAATGACTGCATATGTGATTAGTGAATTCAGTTTTCTATCCATGTCAGTTGCCACGAAATTGTTGATTTGCTGAGTTCAAACTTTGATACTTTGTCGTAGGTATAGGTGGATTCATGCACAAACAATCAATCACACTACTTGATGTGATATTGAAAGGAATCATTGCCTAAAGATCAATACAATTGATAAGATTGTACAAGCTGTCCATATCAAGCAAATTAAATCTTTCAAAAATTTCTTCGGCTTAACAACTTTATATATAAACAATCAAGTGAAATGATTACCATAACTAATTTTGCCCTACTAAATTGGTATTATGGATGATTCTAAAAGCAGCGACCAAAGCCTAACAGCAGATTAGTGGGGAGGCACCACGAGGTATAGCTGTTCTAAGATACCATCTGCTATATCTAAAAATAATAAGAGGAAACCAACTAAACTCCAATTCTCAGAATTGAAGAAAAACACAGTAATCTGAAGCACATATACATCAATTTTAGTAAAATTAACATTATCTTATTAATCATTAATCCAGCTAACTTCTGACAAATGAAAAATACTGGATATGAAGATCACAGGTGCCAAGGAAATTCATCAGCAAACAAAGTCTAGACATCTTAAACAAGCAACTACAAGTAATTGCCAGCAAATACAAGTACATATATTTTAGAGAAATATAAATAAATATTAAACAAGCAACTGTCAATGACATGAATTTTTACAATCGGTTGTGTTGCAATGAAATTAATAACAGCCATGGCAAATGTAGATCGGACCTGCTGGGGCAATTGCCACTAGGTCATGAAGTGCATCTCTTTAAGACATCCTTTGCCAAGTAACCTATGCATTCAATAATTGTACAGAAAAGACCCAGTATTATTCAATGTTTATAAAAGAAATGAAAACAAAAACAAATAGCTCAAATCCATAAGTTACATTAGACATATGTGGTGCATTTCAAAATTACTCAGAAAAGAATTCAGCTGCCGAGAAACTCAGCACCTGAGCATTTTTAAAATTTCTCAAAAATCGTGAGCATTTGTATTACTTTTTATTTAATATTGGATATTAATGAAAATTTCGGCTTCTATATTGTTAGAAACACAAAAAGGATAACAAAAACTGGACAAAAAGCAACCGTCGGATCAACGAATTTGATGGCTATTACGGAATTCACATCCTCCCCAGTCCCCAGTACAGTAATAAAGAATCTTTTACAATTACTGGATCTGGACCGATCTTTTTAATCAAAGCCTAATAATCTCAAACCGTAAAGTGAAGGGAATCTTTTACAGTAATGGAGAAGATTATTGTAATCCTGGGTGCAGTGGATGTGGGCCCATGGTATCAGAGGCAGTGCGATGTTAGATTAGAGCCAACCAGACATTAAGATTTACATAGATAACTTTAAAATTCATACATATCATGTGTGTAAAAATTTCAATGTGAATTGATAAACTCTACAGTATTTTCAGAAAGTTTTATTGTGGCTACGTGGAGTACAGGCGAGTATAAGATATATTCCAGTATTCCACCCGTTTCATCGCTTCTTCTCATCCGCTACACAATTTTACATACAAATTTGTTTTCTAAAATTTTAGAGGAAAAAGCAAAGCATATCTATTCTGAGCTGCTTATCTGTGTATTGCACACGAAATCTTTACGAACAGATAATGCGGATCACATCCTAGCAAAGCATCCTCACCATTCTTCAAGAACTCGCATCCACTGAGATATCTCAGAGCGTGCGTGTTTTTCTGGAAAATGTCAAAGCATTAAATAATACTGGCTCCTACGCTATCTCCAAATAATACTGGCCCCTACGCTATCTCCGAATACGCACTCATCCTTAAAAAGGGGTATATATAATATATTAGTAATGAGAGAAAATATTCCAATTTTTTTATTAATATTAAATTTTTTTTTTTTTAATATTCTACACTCTATTTAAAAAAAAAAACTATTTTGAGATCTAAACCACAATTTTAATTTCCGGTTTTACAAAACCGTGGATTTGTTCTGCAGTTTTGAGAGGGCTAAAACCGTAAATTAAATTTGCGGTTTTTGGGCTTAAAACCGTGAATTAAAACTGCAGTTTGGACATTTTTCAAAATCTTGTCAAACAGGGTGTAGAGTTCGAATTTTTTTTGTTTTTGGATATTAATAAAAATTTCGGGAAAATATTCCTCCGAGATAAAAATAATAATTACAGCGTACAACACAGTGTTGTAAAAAACGTCTATTTAGGCTGATTAATAGGTCGTTAGTTGTTGACGGCAATCAAATTGTCACGAATTTTTCTGACTAATTGGCTAATTATTTCTAATTTTAATCAATTATTTCTAATTATTTCTGATTAATCACTTGACGGTACTCTATCTACCCGACGAACGCATACTATAGAACATTCCAACTGTTCGGTAATTAAGTGCTTTTGCAGACATTTGGTCTGCTTTAAACTACTTTTGAGCGTCAACAATTGGGGCAGACCGTCTTCAATTCCGGTGCTTATTGAGACTGTAGGGGGTCTGTTTTGAGATTCGTGCCATGTTAAATTGGCCGTCCGATCGTAATTTGCTCGAGTCAGGTAACCTGAGGTGATGTGAATTCCATTTGGTCTGCTTTAAACAACCTTTGAGCGTCAACAACTGGGTCAGACCGTCTTCAACATAATAATAAATTCGAAATCTCGCGTAATCGGGCTAGTTTGAAAATTTGTAATTCATACATAACACATGTATAATTTGAAAATAATTTGTTTCTATATTGTAAACAATATATAAAAATATTACTATTTTGAGAAAGCAAATAAAATTAATTCATAAATTATGTGAACAATCATTACATAGAAAGTTCATTGAGATTCGTGCTAGATTGAAACGGACGACTCAGATCTCATTCTACGCGGTCAGTATTGCAATGGATCTGAATTCTACCCAAGTAGTAGGAAATCCTCCCATCAACGGTAACTCTCTTCAGATCTCTGAAGTCTGAACCGTCCAAAAAAACAGAACAGCTTGGTCCGATGGGTTTCGGGACCGTCTGATCCACTTTAAGATTCGTGCGCACGAATTTTAAAGAAGATCGGACGGTCATCGAACCCATCGAACTCACTTTGAGTCCGATGGGTATCGGACCCAAATTGACCTCCCAAAATAAACCTGCATTGATTCTCATCACGACCTGTTTGAAACACAATAATATCTACGGTTTTCGTTTAAATCGAACACATAATTTAAACTTATGAGTTTATAATATATAAGATATCTTTTGAATGTAAGAGAACATGAAAATATCAATATAGAAAGAAAAATTTTGTTCATCATCTCCTTTGTCACTTCAAATTTCTCAAAAGCTCAACACTTTGATATCTGATTATTGCTTCAAATTTCTCAAAAACTAAAAAACCAACTATGAGAATTCAAGAGGAATTAATGGATCATTCAAGGGGAATTGAGCAGCCCATCTTTGGCCGAAAATAGGAAAAGCAGCGCAAGGATTATTGTTTCTCTGAAGGTACGAAATAGGAGAGATGAGACTTGCTGCGCATCCTTGAACAGAGTCATAGCGATCGAATTTTTGTGAAGAGTTGGATCGAGAGACGGTCTTTCCTAAGGTTCCATACTTAATTATGTCATAATAATATGTGGAAAATAAGAGTTTTCTGCCAAGGGTCGCAACAGGTCGAACCATGTATGCAAGTTCTCCATTGTGTGCTTCCAGTTACAACTAGCATAGTCCTCCAAGATATACAAATTGGCTTTTCTGATTTTATAACTGTTGAAATTATATGAATATGAATTCTGAGGAGATGAAAATGTTTCTTATTATTGAATTTCAAGATACAAGCTCTTTTATGCTACAAGGAAAATATTACTGTTATCTCTATTCTACTTTTGGTACCTATACAGTAGAGTACCGTTTATTTTCTTTCTCTAAATAGAATTTCCTATTTGATCTAATCCTAGCCCTTTGATCAATGATGAACATCTGAGATCAATCCTACTCTATTTCTTCTATAATTTTAACACTCCCCCTCAAGCTAGGAATGTATATATCGTACAATCCTAGCTTGCTTGTAATGTTGTCGAATTGTTTTGGATCCAACCCTTTGGTAAAGACATCCGCTAATTATTCATTGCTTTGTATATACGGTGTCTCTATTTCTTTGGCTTGGACTTTTTCTCTCACAAAATGGCAATCTACTTCTATGTGCTTGGTCCGTTCATGGAACACCGGATTTAATGCGATGTGTCGTGCCGAGTTGTTGTCGCAATACATTTTCATGGGTTGAGTGAATTCAATGCCCATATCCTTGAAAAGTTGTTTGAGCCACACTAATTCACTTGCGGTTGAAGCCATGGCTCGATACTCCGCCTCCACGCTAGATCGTGCCGACGTTTTGTTTCTTGCTTTTCTATGTGACTAAATTTCCGCCTACAAATGTGCAAAAGCCGGTAGTGGACTTCCTATCGAAACTCCCGGCCCAATCTGCATCGGAATAGCCACATATGACATTAGAATTATTGTTTTTCATTAATATTCCTTTACCGGGTGTTTTCTTTAGATACCTCAAAATCTTATTTATGGCCTCTAAGTGTGGTGTTCTAGGTGAATGCATAAATTTATTAACTTGGCTTACCGAAAAGGAAATATCCGGTCGGGTTACGGTAAGATAAATTAATTTTCCTACAATTCTTTGAAATTGATTTATATCCTCTAACAATTCACCATCTTCACTATTTAATTTACATTTGCTATCAAAGGGTGTGGAGGCCGGTTTGCAACATAATTTTCCGGTTTCTTCTAAGAGGTCTAAAATATACTTCCTTTGTGAAATAAAGAGTCCCAACTTTGAGTAAGCTACTTCTATTCCTAAGAAGTATTTTAGACATCCAAGGTCCTTGATATCAAATTTTTCCTTCAATTGGCTTTTGATTTTTTTTATTTCGTTTATGTTGTTTCCGGTGATTATAATGTCATCGACATATACCAAAATGATGGTAGTGTGTTTACCATTAATTTTTGTGAAAAGAGAATGGTCCGAACTACTAATTTTAAAATCACATAAAATTAAATAAGAGCTAAGCTTGCCATACCATGCTCGAGGAGATTGCTTCAATCCATAAATTGACTTATTTAACCTACACATAAGTTAGAATTGTTTTGCAATTTATGTCCGGGGGGTAGATTCATATATACTTCTTCTTCAAGTGTTCCTTGAAGAAAAGCGTTCTTGACATCCATTTGGTATAAATTCCAATTATTGTTTACCGCAATGGAAAATAAAATTCTAACGGTATTCATTTTGGCCACCGGTGCAAAGGTTTCATTGTAATCAATTCCGTATGTTTGGGTATAGCCTTTTGCAACTAACCTTGCCTTATATCGTTCTATGGTACCATTGCTATTGTACTTAATTTTATAAACCCATTTACACCCTACCGGTTTTTTTAACTTTGGTAATTGTACAATTACCCAAGTTTCATTTTTTTCTAGAGCTTCTAGTTCTTCTTTCATGGCTTGACACCATACCGGATTTGTAATAGCCTCTTGGTAACTATTCGGTTCCATTTCTTTTTGGATGGTAGTAAAAAAAGCAAGATGTAAGGGTGAAATATTTTCATATGATAGAAACTCTTCAATAGGGTATTGTACCGTATAGGTTACATAATCCCTAAGTCTAGTAGATGGTCGTGTTATTCGTGAAGACCGTCTAACTTCTAAATTTTCTACTATCTCATTATTATTATTATCAAGATTATTTGTGTTAGTCTCTTCTTCAAGATTATCATCAAAAATATGATTAACATTTTGTTCACTTTCTTGGCCCTCTACATGAGATATTATAGGTCTTACTTGTTCTTGTGTATATGGGGTCTTAAATATTTCTTTAAAATATGGTTCTTCTTCACAAAATATGACATCCCTAGACATAAATAATTTTTTGCTAATAGGATCATAACATTTGTAACCCTTTTTGTAAGTAGAGTATCCCAAAAAAATTGCTTTTGTTGACATATAATCAAGTTTATCTTTTCTTTTGATTTTTACAAAACATGTACAACCAAACACTCTTAAATGATCAAGATTTATTTTTTGTTGGTAGAGGATTTCTAGTGGACTTTTATTTTTTAAAATAGCGCTTGGTAACCTATTAATTAGATGTGTGGCACAAAGAATGGCATCCGACCAATATTTTTTTGGAACATTATTTTGAAATAATAATGCTCGTGTCATTTCTAATAAGTGTCTATTTTTCCTTTCCGATACTCCATTTTGTTGAGGAGTATTTATGCAAGTTGTTTGATGTATGACTCCTTTTTCTTTAAAAAGATTTGTAAAATTTTGATTTATAAACTCCGTTCCATTATCCGATCTAAAAATTTTAAGTTTACAATTGAATTGATTTTCTACGAGACATAAGAATTCTTTGAAACAATTAAAAACTTTATTTTTTGATTTTAATAAATATAGCCAAGTGGATCTAGAAAAGTCATCAATAAATATAACAAAATATCTAAATCCATTATAAGAGTCAATTGGGGCCAGACCCCATACATCGGAATAGACTAAATCAAACATCGCTTCACTTTTACTACAAGATTGAGAAGAGGGAAGCTTTGTTTGTTTTGCCAACTTACAAATGTCACAATTAATACATTTTGAATTTGAAAAATCTAATACACTATTTAGAATCTTGTCGGATGGATGCCCGAGTCTTCTATGCCAAACATCATAATTAATGGATTTTGCGGAAGCACAAAAATCTAATTTTTGCAAGTTGAAAAGATAATGCCCGTTTTCAAGAATTTCTTCCCCAATCTTCGTCCCGGTTACCCGGTCCTGAAATTCAACATTTTTATAAGAACAAGTTGCATTGCAATTGAATTCTTGTGTCAATTTTCCTATAGAAATTAAATTTATAGGAAATGCTTTTAAATATAATACGTTATTTATTTTATGGTTACAAATGTTAATTTCTCCTATGCCATCTATTTGTACTTTCGTACCATTTGCTACTAAGACATATTGATTATTTTTAGTCAAGTCTAATTTGGTGAAAAAATTTCTATTTCCGAACATATGGTTTGTTGCTCCACTATCTAAAATTATTTGGTTATATAAATTAAAATTTTTTGAGTGAGAAACAATACCACATGAGCTAGGAGCACCTTGATCTTTAAACCACACAGAGAACTGTTGAAATAAGTGCTGCATGGAATCCTGTGACCCATCTGACCCATTTCGGATGAAATTGAAGTTGGATTCGGGTTGGACTTGAGCCATATAACCAGAGTTGGATTCGGGCTGAGTCCGCTGAGGCATATAACCCGAATTGGGTTCGGATTGAGTCCCAGCGACCCCAGCCGCGTAACCCTTCTTTTCTTTTTCTCTTTCGCCCCCTCTGCTGAGCCCGTCGCCGCCTCTGTTCCTCTCTTGCGCCTTCCATTTTTCGGGCTTGAGGTGGGGGTGAAGGAACCAGCACCTCTCATGGGTGTGGCCTTCCTTCTTGCAATGAGAGCACACCCCTCCTTTCTTTTGATTTGGCCGAAACTGGGAATTAGGGTTTTGGTGCCGTAATTGAGCAACAAAGTCTTGGGTCTCGTGTCCCTCGCCGGAGGAGGCTTGTGGACCGCCCATAGTAAGACGCCTCGTTTCTTCTCTTTGAATCATGGCAACGGCGGCTGCGGTTTTGGGAAGTTCAGATCCGAGTATTATTTGTGATCGAATTGCCTCGTAGCTCGAATCGAGACCCGCAAGGTAATGAAACAACTCATCTTGATTGAGTCTTTTTCGGAGCTCTATTGGGTCTGTTGTGAAGGGTCTGTAAATTCGAAGTTCATCGAATTTCTTTTTCATGGCACCGTAGTACTCTGTGTTGGTTTTAGACCCTTGCTTTTCTTGTTCGATTTCTTGCATGAGTCTAAAGACATGGGAGTGATTTTGCTGTTGGCTGAAAAAGGATTGTATATCTCCCCATAATTCTCGGGATGTGGAACTGTGATGAAATAAATCAGAAATTTCTGATTCCATTGAATCAAAGAGCCAAGTCATGACTCTGTGATCTGTGGTTTGCCATTTTCGTAAGGCTTGTTTTTCGGTTTCTGTTTTGTTGTCTGGGTTGGCTATTTTCGGTTTGTTGCATTCTCCAATGATGAATTCAAGTTTTTCTCAGCTGCTAAGAGATAAGGTTACGGCTCTTGCCCATGACACATAATTTTTGCCATTTAGCAAATTATGGGTGAGTCGAGAGGAGTATGTAGCATCTGACGATTGCTGCCCTTCTTGACTCATTTCTCTTTTGTTGATGGTTTCTGTTATGATTCTGTTATGGGTTTATGGTATGTTGGTTATGTATCAGTTTACTGGCATCTGGATTTTTCAGTTTCTCATTGAACTGGTAAATGATACTGTTGCGATTTTGGAGTTTATGAGATTATCAGAATGTGCTCTGATGTCATGTTGAAATTATATGAATATGAATTCTGAGGAGATGAAAATGTTTATTATTATTGAATTTCAAGATACAAGCTCTTTTATGCTACAAGGAAAATATTACCGTTATCTCTATTCTACTTTTAGTACCTATACAGTAGAGTACCGTTTATTTTCTTTCTCTAAATAGAATTTTCTATTTGATCTAATCATAGCTCTTTGATCAATGATGAACATCTGAGATCAATCCTACTCTATTTCTTCTATAATTTTAACAATAACCATCTTCTATAATACATAAGCATCCTCCGAGCTCTAATAATGTGCAATTTCCTATAACGTCTGGAATTGATAACATGCGTGTAGCGTCCGTCCTTACATCGAGGGAGAGAATTACCTTTGCTTTTAAGTCTCCATGAAAATAGTTTCCACAAAGAAGCCAATGAATAGCATCATTCAAGAATACTGGAGCCTCACTTTTGGCCATGTAGTTAGGAATTTGTTCAAGCTGCCTCCAATTGCATGAAGCATCCGGATCGTCGCCGAGTATAAAAACCACATAATTTGTACCGTAATTTTTACGTCTATACATTTGTACTATTTTGTATGTGTCTGAGGAATCATCATATCCCATCCCCACAGAGAAGGTATGAATATCTTGCTCTCTAGAAATGGAGAAACTTTTTGGTAGTTGTGCAGTTTCTCGTATTGTTGGGTTCACAACATTTACAAAATTGGTACTTGAGACGCACACTAGAACATTGCATGAGTTTGATAATGTATATGGAGAAGTACATCCGTCAAACCCGTAAGTGAACTTAAAGTCTGATATACAAAAAGAGAAGCTGGTTTTGTCCTATAATTTGTGGACAAAATGAACCATTCAATGCAACGATCGAGTCACATGGATTGATTCGCTTGTTCAAGTGTTGAAGGGTAAAGTGGGGTGTACTCGTCATGGAAGCCCACGCCTTACATGTGCTTCGAAGTCTCATGATCGACTCTGCTGGTAACCGTGACAAAATATCGTAGATCAAATCTAGAGGAATGTAGGATAATCTTCTTGATGATCTTAAACAATTAGAAGGTTCATGTACTTGCATGTTGTTGTTTGCAAGTTGAATTCGTGTAGGACTCTGACTCCGATCGTTTGAAGTGTTCATGGTTCTGATTATGCTTTCATATTTTGCCTTAGCTCCCTTAGATCTTTCAAATGCCCATTTCAACCAAAAAAATCAGTCTTTGGTGCCAGGCATCCGTGCAGGCCTCTGACTCCGATCGTTTGAAGTGTTCATGGTTTTGATTTTGCTATATTCATATTTTGGCTTTGCTCTCTTGGATCTTTCAAATGCCCATTTCAAGCAAAAAAAAACGGTCTTTGGTGCCAGCCATGACCTTTAGAACAGTCTGTTTGTGGGTCCTTTATGATCTTTACAGGTTTACCCTACAAAATTATAAACATGTGAACAATGATGAGTAAATATGTAAATTCTGTTTGTAGAATCAAATGTATCAAACAAATATTATATATATACCAATATTAATATGCAGTTAAACCGGGGATCTATTTGAAAGCATTTAGGTACTGAATCAAAAAGGAAGAAACAAAGGCAGAGATAGCTCTCATCGACCCAATACGGCACGTTGCGTCGTTGCCAATCCAAAGGGTTCGTTCTCGCTCCTCCTCGATGGTCAATTTCTTTCGCCGCCATAGAAATTTCATTTTCGGGTGTAATAAAGAAAACTTTTTTGAGGATCAAACCTCGAGAAGAGAGAATTGTTGTATCCAAAAATAAGGAAAAAGAAAATGCGAGAATAGTAAACTCTTCACTATATTGTATATATGATAAGAATACTAAATATATACAAAATTTTCTTAATCTCAACTTAAATCCTGATGTCAGAATACGCAACCTAAGTATGTATGTAGAACACATTTTTTTTGCCAGATTCAAATAACAGGAAAACGTATCAGATAGCGCTTTTATCAAAGTTTGTTCTGAATTTATTTCAATTGGGAGACTGAATCAGATAGCGCTTCCTTCATATTTGGGCCGGGCCATTTTGCTAATATGGGCCTCTAGTTTCAAATTTTCATAGCGATGAGCTCTCTCTCTTATTCGCCACTTGCCCACTTGTGAGCGAATCTATATTTTATCACCTACATTTCTTCTTTTTTGCGACAGCGAGATGCGATGCGTTTTCCAGAAAGGTAATAAATAAAATAGTCAAAATTTCATGTACACTACACTCTTTTGAATTTTCTAAATTTTTAAATACTCCATTTTTCATTCTAAAATGCAATTTATATATTAAGTTTATTAAAATTTTAAATAACAAGCATATCCTACTTGTTAGCATTAAATAGTATTTATTAGATTAACCATAATTAAAATTAAATTACTATCATTGATTAAACAATTATAAAGTTATACAATTTTTCTTTGGTGTCAGCTCCTTTTTCCTTTAATTTTTTTTTGGCATTAGCAGTCGGCAATCCTCATATTTCTCTTCAATCTCATCCTTTATTTCCCTGAAATTTTTATTTTTAGAAATATATTAAATATTTTGTTGGAAAGAAGATAACTTTTTTTTAGCAATACTATGGAAGTAAATTATTGATTCGATCCAATGACTTCTCTAGACATGATGTATTTCCTTTATGTATCAACAGAGGTCTTCAAGTTTGATAACAAAAAAAATCTAAAATTAAAAAAACCAAACTATTATTTCAGTTCCTTTAACGCGATACAAAAAGAAGATTAAGAATGCTACAGTTCCTTTTAATTTTTAGATTTTTTGTAGTTAAATTGAAGACCTACATTGATACAACTAAATTATAAATTTGATTCCTTCTAGTTCATCAAAAAAGAGAATTCCTACCAACATAGTCTATCTGTCCATTCATTTATAACTTGAACGGTCATAATTGAAGTATAATTGTTGTTTCAAAACTCAAATGTTATTCACACTTCAATCACGACCGTCTAGATTATAAATGTGTAGAAAGATGGACCATATTAGCCGAAATTCCCCACACCAGAAGATTCGGTTCCATCCAAAAAAATTCCTGCTATTCTTATCCATCTTGATAAAAATATATAATATATTTCTAAAAATAAAAAAAATGCTGCTTTACTTCCATTTAGAGAAGAAGATACTGCTCCGAGGAGGTGGCGCTTTGACTGTCATACACTCATGTCATACTGATAAAAATAGCAAAAGTAAAGATCTTTTGACCGGTAAAAATAGAGTCCATATCCTCGACGGTACCGTAAAAGATTCCCTTTTACAATTAGCTATTTACGGTTGAGATTAACTCTCAGCCGGTTTAGGATTCGGGCTGACTGAGGGGGCAGTATTATTTGGATTTGAGATTCGTGCCAAGTAAAAAAGAACGGTCCAGATCAAGTAATTGTAAAAGATTCCCTATTACGGTACCGTCGGTGATATGAATTCGGTAAAAATAGGGAACGAAAAGGTGACGCCATTAGTCTCCCTCTTTTGACTGTTATTTCAATGCCACTAATCCAAAAGAATTTTGCTCGATAAATTTAACCCTAAAAGCAAAATTGATTACTATTACCAAAATGAATGCCGCCTTCACTGCTGTTCTCTCTTTCTAATGAGCTTCCTTTTTGTTGTAGTACTATGGATGCGGTCGTTAGCGAGAGGCGATTAACCCTTGTAGAATCTTGCGGATGAGGAGGTACGTAAACTCCATGAATTCTCCCGCCGCTGATACCTCACACGAGGATTGAATTTGAGCGGAGGCTGTTTCGCTGCGATTGATCGTACTGATGCTCTCTTTTACTATCAATCCTGCTATCTTCCCAATTCCAATTCAGGCTCCAATTCCTGTGAGATTGCGGCACTTGTGTGCCTCTGCCACGGCTGAAAACCGGCTGGTCTGGGCAGAGCAATCGGCATGTAGAGAGGGAGATGGGAAGATGGACAGGGAACTGGCGGTGGCAGTGAAGGCAGTTCAGATAGCTTGTACCTTGTGCCAGAAGGTGCAGGAGGCTCTCCTCCTTCCGGCTGGCCAAAACGGAAGCCTCAAAACCTCAAAGGATGATCGATCTCCGGTCACTGTTGCAGGTTTTAAAAAATGACTCTCTTCTCTATACCCGTATTTTCCGGTTCCTTTAGGATAATTTTGGGTACTGTTGGTGGTGGTGGGATAAGGGACTGTCCTGAGTCTAGTTGGCCTAATCTGGTTGTTACACTGGTTATAATTGGGAGATTAGGTGACAAATAATGGTTAGATGATAAGGTTAGTGCTTGTGATTTCATAACATTTAGGAAATGAAAGATTCAAACTGCTCGAAATGAGGAGTAATTTGGTTCAAGGAAGGGTATGTCAATGTGACCAGACAAGAAAGACGCCGGGGGGGGGGGGGGGGGGGGGGGGGTGGGTTGCGGTGGTTGGGACGGGGTTCAATTTAGAATTTTATACAAAGTTATTAGCTTAAGTCTTGGGACTGCTGAAACGAGCCCTTAGCTAAAGTCTATATGAAAATGGATTAGTGCCACTTCCCAGGAGCCAAAGAGAGAACATTTGTATTTGGGAGATTCGTCAAATAATTTTGATCCAACTAGGGAATACAGATATCTGTAACCCGTTATAATAAAATATTAGATTTTGTAATATTTGTTGAACTCATAAATAAAATTGAAAGGATGCTAAGTGAAAATTTGGAATTCAAGAGCTTGTCAACCTTTAACTGATTTTTGTATACCAGGTATTTAGGATTGCAAAAGTATAGGAAGTTTGTTTTCTGTTCGGTGGAGGTTTGGTGAAAATGATTATGACAGTAAGAATTATAGCAAGAACGAGAGCTTCTGAGTTAGGTCCTTCAAATAACCTGTGGTAGAATTTGAATGCTAAGGAACTCGACATTCTTTGTAAAGACTAAAGAGAGAGTAAAAACTCAGACCTCCAATTGCTTTGTTTCTTCAAAAAAAAATGAAATATTTTTTTTGTGTTTTTTTTCTTAGATTGGGCTGTTCAAGCAACAGTGAGTTGGGTCCTTTCACAGTGCTTTGGTGAAGAACACACTTCAATAATTGCTGAAGAAGATGAAAGTGCACTTTGTGCTTCAGAGTCAACTCCCCTGCTTGACTCAGTTGTCAGTTCAGTTAACCGATGCCTAACAGAAGCCCCAAGATACGGACTAATAGGCCCAGAGAATGAATTGCAAAGGCACGAAATTGTTGAACTAATAGGAAGATGCAACTCCCAAGGGGGTCCCAAGGGTCGATTTTGGGTGCTCGATCCAGTCGATGGGACTCTAGGTTTTGTTCGTGGGGACCAGTATGCAATTGCTCTGGCTTTGATAGAAGATGGAGAAGTCGTGCTAGGTGTGCTCGGATGCCCTAATTATCCAATGAAGAAAGAATGGCTCAATTACCACCAGCGTTACTACCGGCTTATGTCTAAGCTATCTCCCCCTGCGTTTGGTGCATGGCACAAGGGTTGTGTGTTGTATGCTAGAAAAGGAGGTGGTCAAGCTTGGATGCAACCGTTGCTTGATCCCTCTCAGGTATTTGATCTGGAAAAATCTGCTAGGGTTATCCAGGTCTCATCAGTCAGTGATCCTGCTAGTGCCACGTTTTGCGAACCTGTTGAGAAGGCCAATTCGAGCCATTTGTTCACTGCAGGATTAGTGGACACTGTAGGTGTCAGGTAAATATATATATCTATTTCAAAACCATACTTGTTTTCTTTTCTTTTCAGTAAATTTAACAAATGGTCCTGGTTGACCATGATCTCTTTCTTGTTTTGGTCCCTCGACAATTAGGAAAACTAGAAAGCCGAGGTTTCACCCCAAAATTTTTATTTGTATTGCACTCCAGCTATTTCAAATGTATCAGAACTATCTGATAAGTGATAACCATAGTTGATAATAATGGTATCACTGTCTTGTGGATCTTCTGTGGCCATAAAAACTAAGGACTAGTTCAGTATTATCTCTATCTCTCTGGGGGTAGATAGAATTTCTATCGGTTCCGTTTTGATATTTTATCCAAGAAATGGACAGAAATCCCTACATTTATTTTGTGGAATATCTTTCACTAGAAAAATGGCTCGTTCAACAGAAGCACTGATTTAGGATTGTTGTTCATTTTCTGACTGAAAACTATGATGTAAAACAGGAAATAGAAAATAATGGTTTATTTATGTAATTACCCCTTGTCAGTATTACGTAAACTTATTTGCTCAGTGGTGTGGAAATTGCAGGAAACAGCCCTTGCGGGTGTATAGTATGGTGAAATACGCGGCAGTGGCAAGGGGTCATGCGGAGATATTCATGAAATTTGCACGAGCAGGTTACAAGGAAAAGGTATGGGACCATGCTGCCGGTGTTGTCATAATAGAAGAAGCTGGCGGGGTAGTCACTGATGCGAGGGGTTCTCCACTGGACTTCTCTAAAGGCATATACTTGGAAGGCTTAGATCGGGGGATTATTGCTTGCTCAGGCGCGCTGCTTCATCGAAGGATTATTGAGGCAGTTGATGCCAGCTGGGACTCCTCCAACCTATGAGAACCTTGTAGTTTCCACTTCCATATTAATTAGTGTTACATTGCACTTCTATTTTGGTGAAGTTGCATTTTTATACAAGGGCCTACATTGTTTTCTCAAGTTAAATAACCTGTCTATTCAATTTATTTTAAATAAATTTAACAGATTTAATGTATTTAACAGTATATTTCCAATTTTATATAGAAAGTATTTGATCTCGTGATACCGTTTCTTCTTGATCATATGCTGGGACGTTTTGCTTTTGCTTTTGGGCTTCAATTTCTTAATTGACAATCAGATTCTGAATTATTTCTGTAAATACCAACCTAACTTGCATCATGCTTATAATGTTCACAAGTCACAACTGATTTAATGGAGTCGATCCTGCATTGGTCATTTAAAGAAGAGGAGGGTTCAAATGCCTCCATTTTTCATGTCTCCACCATGCCTCCATTTTTAAAAACTTTAATAACTCAAAATTTAAAACTTAAAAGTCAAAATAAAACCGTTGGATATGATCTATATCATTTTATCTATACACTTTAAAAAATTATGACATTTTAATTTTGTTTTAGTTGTCATCAAGAGCTTGTAAAAAACGTACTAATGTGGATAATTTCTAGACGTTAATTTTTCAACTTATTGATTCACATAAAAATAAAATTGAAATGTGATAATTTTTTTATGAGCACATAGATAAAATGATGTAGATCATATCCAACGGTTTTATTTTGACTTTTAAGTTTTAAAATTTGAGTTATTAAAGTTTTAAAAAATGAAGGCATGATGGAGACACAAAAAATAGAGGCATTTGAACCCTCCTCTTTAAGAGAAAGTAATTAATATTTCTGTTGTCAACTTTTTATCAATAAAAATAGAGGGCTGCTAATAATTATTCAAAATATGTTTTTTCTTGAGCTCATCCAACAATAAACTAATATTACGTCACCCCCCAATACCAACCTTAAACATTATTATTTGTTGGTTCACACTTCACTAGTCACTGATATTGTTAGAGGTTGGTTATTTCATTTTTTTTTTCACTAATGCATACATAACACTTTGTGCCGATATTTTTTTTAATATCCAACATTAAATACAAAATATCAAATATATCCAGCAAAACTAAGTATTTTCAAAAATGCCCAGACCGACTATTTTTGGCCGGTTGGAATAAAAATACGGACCGGCCATTTTTTGGCCGGTAAGGTATTTTTTTTTAAATATTCAACCATATATTTTTTATTATATACACCTTCAAATGGAACAAGTAATTCTTGATGGTGTAGGTGGTTGGAGCTTTTGCCTCACTAGAAGAGGTCTCTGGTTCGAATCCAGGTGTAAGCAATTTTTTTATTTTAAAATTTTCAAAATTAATTATTGCTAGAAGCGGCACCTCGAATCCAGGATATATGGTTCTCAAATTTGTCAACTACCCTTTTGTGTTAGAATATATATCTATTGCTATAATACAAGTGTTGAATTAGATAAACTAAAATAACAACACGATTAGTATAATTATTTTATAATTAGTTATTAATTAGTATTTTTTATAAATAGTTATTTTAGTTTATCTAAAAAAATTAGTATATTAGTTATAAATTAGTATACTAATTTATAACTAATTATACTAAATAATTGACTAATTATACTAATTATACTAATTTTGGTACAAATTATACTAATTAATAACTATTTATAAAAAATATACTAATTAATAACTAATTATAAAATAATTATACTAATCATGTTGTTATTTTATTTTATCTAATCGAACACTTGTATTATAGCATTAGATATATATTCTAACACAAAAGGATAGCTAGTGTAGTGGTAGTTGACAAAGTTGAGAACCATATATCCCGGGTTCGAGGTCCTGCTTCTAGCAATAATTAATTTTGGACATTTGTATTGGAGTCCTCATTTGAAAATAAAAAAATTGCTTACACTCGGATTCGAACCAGGGACCTCTTCTAGTGAGGCAAAAACTCCAACCACCTACACCATCAAGAATTACTTGTTCCATTTGAAGGTTTATAAAATAAGAATATATAGTTGAATATTTAAAAAAAAAATGCCTGACCAGCCAAAAATTAACTGGTTTGGACATTTTTAAAAATACCCAGTCTAAATCCGCCCCGTCACATTTGGTATCGTGGAAAATTGAAAGTAGAGCAAAAGAAAGCTAGATTAATTCATTTTTTATTTTGTAGGATGTTATTTTTTTTTTAGGTTATCGCCCGTATGCATTTTGTTGGCCTAAATTCAAAATATTGAGACATGCGCCAAACATAAAAGGGGTAAAAGTTTGTTTGTTCATGCAAATTTAGGATTCGGTTTGCAAAGATAAAACTAACACGCTCTTCCGTGGTTCATGCAATATCGGTTCCCCACCACACAATTAAGCCCACAGTTTTCCAGTAGGTTTCCATTTTTATTTCTCTCTCTCTCTCTCTCCTTTCTCTGTCTCTTTGTGTGGGGTGATACGGTAGCTTGTGACCTGTGTACATTGAGGGGAAAAGGGTAGCCGCTGTCATGGTGGCTTGATGCCGCTCAAGGTGAATTCTTCTTATTCTTTTAATGTAATTATACATGCTTAATTAATTATAAGATAAATGCATATTATATATTCACCCAATTTCTTGTATATACACCATTATAGTTTTCTACCATCTCATCCATTATACATTCATCATCCAATTGCTACACCAATCAATGATCACAAGTCACAACTTTTCTGTTCCTTTTAACACCCATCAGGTAATGAAAGAGAAATAAGTGAAATAAATACACAAAAATAGCTTTTGTAAATGTGCAGCTGGTCTGATTTAATTGGGATAAACCTGGTGAGCTAGAGAGATAAATAAAGTGTATACAGAAGAGCGCGAGGAAGGAGCATGCAGCCCGGCATCCTGCACCGTAACTTATCTAGCCGATTTCCCACTCCATCTGACCATCAAATATCTTTTCAGGTATTTGATTCGCTTCCATTGGGAATTCATTTTTTTCTTTTTTGAAATAGCAGGAAAAATGCCCACTGTAATTTTCATTAAACAAATAAAAAGAGTTAAAAGAAGTCTATTTGGAGTTTTATTTAATAAAAAGTGCACTGCATGTGCCTTTATGCCATCAGAGCTTTATGTGCTTTATGGTTGTCAGTAAATTGGAAATGTTTTGCTTATGATAAATATTTTGTACCACATAGTTCTTCTGGAACTTTTAGTATGTAGTTTGTAGATTAAACTCTTATGTAGGGTGCCGTAATTCCCTGTACTCTCTCTCTCTCTCTCTCGGTTAATTGGTGGGTAAAATAGCTTTGTAATGGATAGTGTACATGCACATCATATCAAGTTTTCCTTCTTTGTTGGGTACAGATTGCATTAGGCCTTAACAGTTAATTGACTCCAAACTTACTTACCAGCCTAATCAAGAACAATATTACCATAACAGAAGTTACAGAACCATTTAAAACAGATCAAAACCCTCATTATTATCAACTGGTAACTGCTGTACAGCAGGTACTCTATAAACGATGAGTTATGGCATCTTACTTGAATCTAGGCATCCACATTGACCAGTTCAATAGTTGATAGAAAATTGAATTGTGCACTTGGGAAAGGAAGTGATCTTCAACTTTTTTGAAAAATGCAGAGATCCACTAGCTATCATGGTTTCTCAGCATTGCACGAAATTGCCAACTATTCCAATCGTGGAGGCAAAGTTTCTGAGTCTCCTTTTGAAAAGGAGCTCAAGGATGCTATCATTTCTTTCAGGCAGTCGCTCGGCATTACTACCAGCGGAAATGCAGCTGTGTCCTCGCTAGATGAGGTTCTGATTTTAGATGTCTTTTTCATAATATTAGTCAGCGTTTCAGCTTCCTTAAGAAATAATTTTTAGCATTTTATGATTTTTACACCGAATTTTAATCATCTACCTTGGACATTTTATATTGTTCTCTTTAGTTATTCCTCCATTGAGGTGGCTAATGTACTATTTTTCATGTTAATATAATTATATCTAGTTTCACAGTCTTGACATGCTTAGGTCTTTCAAAAGAGTCCGAATCTGCTGCGATTCCAAGAGGGATCGCAGGATCCTGAAATTTCGAGATCAACGGTTCAAACTTTTCCATGCGCGGATCTCGGAAACGTTCTCAGAAAAGTAAATTTTCATGCACACATCTCGAGAAAGACCAACAGTTGAGATCGGATCGCAGGGTCCTGTGATTCTCCAAGAATCACAGCAGATTTATTTTCCTTTCAAAAAGGGGGGTAAGGGTAAATAAATTGCACATCTATCCTTGTAAAATTAATTTAACATTTAGAGCTTCATTGTTTTATATATAGGTGCTATATGATACATGGGAAGTCCTAAAGACTAGGTACCCAAAATGCTTATCATCCGTCCAAGTTTCAGGCGTTGGCGTGTCAACTAGACAGGTTATTTTTGCTACTTTTATGTTCCCTGCTTATTAACATTTTTTTTTTCAAACTCAAAAGAGTAAACTTTTTTTTTTTAATGTTTTCTTGAAGAAATCCCTGGTAAATAACTATCCATTAAAATTGTTGTTGATCATCCGTTACTATTGCACATAAATCTCTGCTTGTTTGAACGAATCCCTGCTTGTGATTTTTCCTGTTTGGTTTAAGTCAAATAATTTGCAGTCCCTATGTTGCAAGTAAAATCATATTTGGTGCTTTTAGAAATATCAAATAAATACATTGGTGTGCTTCTTTTAGTGTATTATTATGTAATACATCTCCATCACTTGTGTATCCAAATGATCCATTCAATCTACCTTGAATATAGGCTCTTCTCCATCTCTACAAGCTATTGAAGTTTGTTAAAGATTCAAGGAAGAGAACAAACCACCATATTGGCAAACTACAATCCGATGAGGATGTATCTTTGGATACTTCCAATGTTGAGAAAATTGGTAAGTTATCATCATCTTCATGTACTCTATCCATCATTGAGTTGATCATTTCTATAATTTAATGAGATAATATTTTTTAGGCGAGCGTGTATATGAGATGCTCAAGTCTGCTTCTACTCCAAGAATAGGAGAAATGTTTGAGTCTGCCGAGAGGTCAATAGATGAGAACTCTAGTCGGGTAGGAAAGAAGAGGAAACTAAATCATGGAAGTGCAGGGACGGAGTCTCAGTCTGTGCCGTCTGAGACTCTCAAAGCAAGCACAATTCTGACGGACTTCCCAAATAAAAATTTGCCACCTGTTCTTACTCGTCAAAGATATCAATCTCTAGCAGTGGTGGCACCTTCTCTTCTCTTTCCTCTTCCACCAAATTCTAACTTCAGTTCTTCACAAAAGTCTAAAGACGATGTTGAGGACGATATCTTAGATGAAATCTCAACTACAGATCCTGGTCTACTGAGCTATACCAGCAGAATGGAAGAGGATGACAAAAATCAATATATATCTCTTGAGGAAGACATCACTCCTGCCTCTACAAAGCATCCGAATTTATTCGTTGTAATACCGAGTGCAAACCAAATGGAGGTTCATGGAACACCTGTTTCATCACCAGTATTACGTCTATTTCTAACTGTTAATCCAACCCCAACACCTCCATCATCACCGATGTACCTAGCAAGCCCACATGAATATTTTAGATCATCTGCCAAATTTGCTGAAATTTATGAAAAGATCTTGGATAATAGAACCAAATTTGCTGAAATTGATGAAACAAATCCTCTTGAAGTCTCTATCACTGATCATACCTCATCTTCACCTTCTGTGATCATCAGAACACCGGTGATTCATGAACTCCCACCACCTACACACTTAGGCTCAAATCAGCCTCTAGCTGATCAGAGTCAGTCCTCAAAATCAAGAGCTTCGGAAAATACATCTGCTCCTTCACGGCCTCCCTTGGCCCCTCTTCCACCACAAACGTCATTAAAAATTAAAACAACACTGCTGCAGTTAATGTCACCAAGTACTGTTCTACAGCCACCCTCGCTGTGTACACCACCTCTATCACCCATACAGCCCATGGATTTTACAGAAACCCCTCCACTGTCACCGTCACCACTAAAAGTTTCAGAAGCAGAAACAAGACCTCCAGCATCATATGCACCAATGCTGCCTCCACCACCCCCGCTATCGGGTAGAGCACCTTCGCTACAAGGAAACCCACCACCACCGCCACCGCCACCCCAACCAAGGGGTTCATCCTGTCCAAATGATGTCCCCCCACCACCGGCACCACCACTGCCACAAAGTGGAGCATCCCGACCTCCACCACTGCCACTAATAGGAGCAACTCCACCACCAGTTGGGGCTCAGAACGGGCTTACACCTCCACCACCTCCGCCACTGCCAGGTGGAGCTCAAAAGGGGCATGCACCTCCACCGCCTCCTCCACTGCCAGGTGGTGCTCAAAAGGGGCATGTACCTCCACCACCGCCACCACCCGGTGGAGGTCCCAAGGGGCTTGCACCTC
Source organism: Carex littledalei (assembly GCA_011114355.1). Classification (NCBI taxonomy): domain Eukaryota; kingdom Viridiplantae; phylum Streptophyta; class Magnoliopsida; order Poales; family Cyperaceae; genus Carex; species Carex littledalei. The sequence goes on along the minus strand of CM022084.1, from coordinate 1,113,319 downwards.
CACCCCCACCACCACCAGGTGGTGGAGCACCATCTTTAAAGGGAGGAGCACCTCCACCACCGCCACCAGGGAATGCAGCTAGAGTGCTACGAGCAAAGAATACAAAACTGAAAAGATCCAGCCAGATGGGTAATTTGTACAGACTTCTCAAGGTAAAGGTCGAGGGGTCTAGTTTGAAAAATAAAACTTCTCTAGGCAAGAAGAGTCAGGCTGCATCAAGTGGTAGCAAGGGTCAAGGAATGGCTGATGCATTGGCTGAGATGACCAAGAGGTATGTACTTTTACTTCTTTAATTGATCATTTGTTCATTTTTGTGTTTTACCGTGATGGCCAGTGAGACACCGACTACTTTCATCATTAGCTGTTCTTAATTCCTTGGAATTGCATTACAGATCATCATACTTTCAACAGATCGAAGAGGATGTAGAGAAATATGCCAAACCAATACTGCAGTTGAAAGGTGAAATAAGTTCATTCCAAACAAAGGACATGGCCGAGCTGGTGAAGTTCCACAAGCATGTTGAAAAATGCCTTGAGTGCTTGACAGATGAATCACAGGTTCTTAATTTTTCTTATGTTGAAGTAGGACTTTTGATCCTGCTCCACTTCACACACACACAGAGGCACGCACGCAGGCACACACATATATAAAAGCTATATGCAACTTACCTATGTTCAATAATTAAAGATTTTCCTTAAGTTCTTGAGACCTAAATCCAGAATCCAGATTATCAAGCTTTTGCAGATATCAGGTGCTTACTGAGAGAGCGCTACCATCTATTACAGGTGTTGGCCAGATTTGAAGAATTTCCGTCAAAAAAATTAGAAAGTTTGAGAATGGCAGCAGCACTTTATTCCAAGTTAGAAGGCATGGCGTCTACACTTAAGGGCTGGAAATTGACGATTCCAGTTTTGCAACAACTTGACAAAATTGAGGCCTCCTTTAATAAGGTAGGCACATTTTCCCCTAGCAAAACTATCAGCAACTCTTTTGTAGCCTGACAGAATAAATTAACTATGGTGCCTAATATAGATTAAAGAGGAAGTGGATGTTATAGACCGTACAAAAGATGACGAAAGCAAAAGATTCAAAGGCCACAAAATTGACTTTGACTTCAGCATTCTGCTCAAAATAAAAGAAGCCACAGTTGATTTGTCCTCGAACTGCATTGAACTCGCTCTAAAGGTATTTAGTATATACATATTTGCTGCATATGTCATATTGTTTTGTTATGTCCTGGTTAAACAAATTAAATTAAACCAGACCCACACCAGTTCAGATTTAGAAACCAAAGTTGCCGCAAGGCTCTAAGTGGAAAGCGAATACTTTGTGGACGTAATTGTAACAGCCAACCAAAAACAGACCCGAACCAGTCCAAAAGGCAACAATTATCGGTACCAGTCATTTCGTTGAATACATTATGTGCAACCAGCAAACCAAACCCATACCAGTCTAATACGTCCTCAGAATCAGCACCAATTCTAGGAGACAACAGAGTTAAATGCAATCACAACAAACAACAAATCACCACAAAGATTTTATCCAAGTATTTCCCCAGATTCCGGCATAATAAACAACTTTTACTAATACCAATTGGAGTTTACAAACACACCTCAGAAATACCAACAACTTGAACAATTCTCATCAGACTCGGAGGATTAACACAAAACAGAGATAAAATAAGGATCTAACTGTAGAAAGAGAGCCAAATTGCAAGAGATTTGAGAAAATTCTGCTGAGCCGAACCCGATTATACTGGGAAACAAGCAAAATGTACTTGTTCTTCTTGAGCTTTATCAAAATTTGAGAAATTGTACCAACTGCAGCAAGCTATCTCTCCTCTTTTCTTTTCCTTCTTTTTCTCCTTTGTTTTCTCATCTATTTCTTTGGTTCTTTTCTGGTATATATGGTCAAAGCAAGAGAGCAAAATAATTTTACTCTGCCACTATTATTCACTTATTTGGATACAAAGAAAATTTTCAAGATAGCCCCTGAACTTTGTGTTTTTGCATCCATGCCATTTCTGTCATCTGCTCAAATTATTATGAGCCACTAGCTGATCCGTACCGCCGCAAGTTAACCCTGCATGTTTGATGCATATATGCGAGTTAGTTTTGATAAAACATGTTAATTGTGTTGGTGCAGGAAAGCAAAGAGGCAAAGGAACTACCAGTGATACCAACAGCTGGAGGAAAAAATCAACAAGGAAACAGCACTTCAAAGTTGCTGTGGAGAGCATTTCAATTCGCTTTTCGCGTCTACAATTTTGCCGGGGGTCAAGATGAGAGAGCTGATAGGTTGACAGCAGAACTCGCTCATGAAATAGAAACATTCCCTGTCTAAGCCAACATTCGTCGAATGGCCTGATACAAAGCACTGGTACAAATTTTCATCTGTAAATGATTTCAAACTTTGTTCTCAGTTTGATATATCCTCTATGAACCTGCAAAAAAAAAAAAAAAAAAAAAAAAAAAGAGGAAAGAGGAAAGAGTAACAAAAAAAGTATTTTGGTGGGACTAGTAAATTTTCCAACTAGAGAGAGATTAGTTACTAGTTTGGATTACTGTTAACTTTTGCATTCTTTCTTGTTGGAAATGCCAAAGCATGTATATAAAGTGCCATTTTGCACTGTTATTATGTGTGGACTGAACGGTGTTAATAAGTCATGTTTTGCCTTCTGAGATGCTAATGAAAATTTTGGTACTCTGGAATTTAATTTTAAGCTACTTTTGAAGTTCCTGGTGTAAAATTAATGTTTTTGGTTAATTTAATTTCTTGAGAATGGTATTATTATTTTTTTCCTATTTTTAGCGCTTCCATATATTTCATTTGTACTTTCTTTCTCTTAATTTATAATACGAGTAGAACTAGGGTGTTCTTAAGCTCACCAAGCCTCTTTGTGAGCTTAACTCAAAAACCTATCGAATTGGTTTCAAGCGACGTATCCAAACCGTTGAAAGCAATCTACTACACGAGTAATGAGTTTACATGTCAAATTTATAAATTTTTAAACTAATTTAATATAAAGTCAAGCGGTCAAAAAATGATGAAAAATGAACATATTAAAATTAACTTATTAACTATTTTTTTTACCGCTTGATTTTATACTAAATTAGTTCGAAAATTTATAAATTTGACATGTAAATGCATAACTCGTGAAGTAGATTGGTTTAAACAGTTTGGATGCATCGTTTGAAGTCAATTCAATAGGTTTTTGAATTAAGCTCACAAAGGGACTTGGTAAGCTTAAGAACACCCTAGTTCTACTCTTCCGAAAAGAGCACATGAAAGAAATCTATCCTTACAAAATTACAGAGCACAAAATATTCGTTACGAATTAGTCACCAACAGCATTAATTATAGAGACAAACTATGGATGCACTTTGGAACCTTGAATTATTAAAATAAACGTTCTTTGCTAAATTTGCACAATTAAAATACAACGCCTATATGCATTACACTTCAAGTCAAATACCTGATTTCAGGTATTCTTGAAGAATATTCTGATTATTATTAAATTCTCAATCATTTATAGATTTCATATGATCCTGCTCACCTTCTCAAGAAAATGAAATATTATAACATAAACCTCTAATATTCAAAAGTGGCAGGCGCCAACCAACAAAATAAGATAAAACTGCGGGAGAAGGAAGAAGCGAAACTATCTCTCGTCCCCATTTTTTGACTGTCCTGTACCGGTTTAAGTCATGATATAATTAACTTAACAGAAAAGCACTAATCCGATTAATGTAACCGAAGTAAACAAATAAAGGGAAAAAAAGTGAAGTTTTCTCTTGATAAAAAGGAGATTTTCAAGTCCTTGTGTATTCCTGAAAAAATCTGGCTCAATTCATTCATGTAAGTAATTCAGCATCAGGACATGAGCTGTCCGGCCACTTCGAATCCTCTCGCACAAAAAAAAGTTCATGTAAAGATCTGATCCATCGTTTTTTTTTAACATTCGTGCGTGCGTGGATCTACGTCTAGCGCATCTGGCACGGGGCAAATAGTAGATCTGATCTTCAAAAGAGAAGTATATATGATCTCTTTCTTAAGAAAGAAAATAAAAATATCCCATACAGAAGAAGTAATGATGTTAATGTTGAGAAAGGTAATTAGGTCCCACCTGGTAATGCTGAGAATGTTCAGCAGATGACACCTGGTAATACTGAGCATGCTCAGACACCTGGTACAACTGCTGAAGTTGCTCAGGTTCCACCTGGTAATACTGAGAATGTTCAGGTCCCACCTGGTAATGCTGAGATTTTGACAGAACAGCATATCTTAGAGAGGCATGCTGCTAATAGTGTGATAGAAAAAGGAAAACAAACTGCTGATACTGGTAATGAAGACAGTGATGCAGACTCTGAACCGATCCTGACCATGCTTCAGAACAAAAAGAAAAAATCTCATAAAGCTGGCCAGTCTAGTGTCCCACCTCCTCCCAAGACTAAGAAATGGGTGCCTAACTCTGCCAATTCCACCCCTGCTCCCAAGAAAAAGTTCACCTGGGGGAGGAAGAAAAAACCTCTCCAAGTCAGACTACCTAAAACCAAAGTTGGGGCTCAATTGGAAACCACTCCATCTGTCGAAAAATCTAAAACCAACCAACAGCCTCATAGCAAAGCTCGAGGTGTTGGCAGAAGGCTTCGCAGCTGCCCTGGTGCTTCTCCAGCTGCTGCCATTTACTTATCTGACACCGAGACTGTACCAACTCCAGAAGTGCCTGACCTCAATTCTCAGGCTGCTGATGCTCCAAGGAAAAGCCTTAGACTGACAGTGCAAGGTGATCCCAGTTCGACAATGAGTAAGGCTAAAAAAAGGAAACAAGCTGATGGTAGTGGCACTTCAGGTATGACTCTCATTAACAAATTTCCTTATACTAGATTAACTTTAGATCAGATTGTTGCTTTATTCCAAGTATACAAAATTAGATTGGGTAATTCAGAGGCAGATAGTAGGAGTATTATAGATAGATTACAGCACTTAGATAGGTCACAATTTGAACTTATCATTAAGCAATTCCTTACTGGCACTACAATTGATGATCAGATGAGTAACTTGACAGTAGCAGATCTAGATACACAAGATAGATTAGTAGTTAATACTGCTAGTAGTAGCTTAGTAGATACTAGCCAGAGAGATAGCACAGATGATTTATGAATATTAAAATCATGAATTGGAATTGTAGAGGCTTGAACTCTACTAGGAAACAAAAAATAGTTAAAGAACTAATCCAAGATAATCATTTAGATATAATTGCAATCCAAGAAACAAAAAAAGAAGATTTTACTAAAAGATGTCTTAGAAATCTGTCTGTCAAATTAGACACTTGGATATGGCTACCATCAGTAGGGAATTCAGGAGGTATATTATTAGGATGCGATAGTAGTAAAATTAAGATCCTCCATCACACTCTACACAAATTCTGTTTAGATGTAATCTTAGAAAATAAGTGTGATAACACAACATGGCAACTAACTGTAGTCTATGCCCCAGTACTAAGACAGTTAAAAAATGATTTTTGGTCAGAATTGACTCATGTTAGAGAACTAAATAAAGATAAACCTATGTGGGTAGTATGTGGAGACTTTAATGCAATTAGGAAAAAAACTGACAAATCAGGTCACAACTTTGATTTTGCTCTAAGTAGACATTTTAATGCTTTTGTTAATACTCATCATCTAATAGAACATAAACTCCAAACTAGGAAGTATACATGGTCCAATGGTAGGCACTTTGCATTATTAGATAGGATTTTCTCTACCATAGCTTGGGATACCACCTATAGTAATAGCTCTCTGGTAGATCTTAGTTGCCATTCCTCAGACCACTGTCCCCTTCTTTTTAACACCAATTCAAACATTCCCCATGTTCCAGCTACATTTAAGTTTGATCCCCTCTGGACTGAACAAGAAGACTTTGTCAATCTTATGCAAAAATGGTGGGATGAATTCCCTATTAGACTACCTGACATAGCTAAAAGTTGGGCTAATAAACTTAAACATATTAGGAAAAGGATTAGGGGGTGGTCCAAAAACTTCTATGGTCAACAGAAAAGAGAAAAAACACAAATACACTCATTATTTCATGACCTTGAAATTATCAAAGAAACCAGAGACCTCACACCTCAGGAAATGGAACAATGGATAATATTGAAAAACAAACTAGAAGAAATATATAAGGCAGAAGAACAACACTGGAAATTAAGATCTAAACAAAAGTGGTTAGAGGAGGGTGATGCTAACACTAAGTACTTCCACACTTTAGCTACACATAGAACTAGGAAAAACAGAATCAATAGTTTAGAAATAAATGGCCAACTCACCAATAATATTCCCATTATTAAAACTCATGTGTTAGACTATTATAAAAATCTATTAGGCACAGAGGGCTTTAAATATGCCTCTTTAGATCAGGATTTTTGGGAATCAGAAGATAAATTACTGTCATTAGAACAATGGGAGTTAGAAAGACCTTTTACTGAGAAAGAATTACATGTTGCTGTGTTTGCATCTGAACCCAATGGGGCCCCTGGCCCTGATGGGTTCAGCTTTCATTTTTATCAATTTTTCTGGCCTTTAATTAAATCTGACTTGATGATACTTCTCCACTACTTCTATGATCACAACCTAGACCTACATAAATTAAATAAATCTTGTATTTGCCTAATTCCTAAAGAGAAGGATGCAACTCTTATAAAAAAATTTAGACCAATTAGTCTAGTTAATTGTAGTTTTAAGATAATATCTAAGTTACTCACAATTAGAATGGAGAAGGTCATACCTAGACTCATAGACTCTAGCCAATCAGCTTTTATTAAAAATAGATATATACTTGATAATATGATATTAAGCCAAGAAATTATACACTCATGTCAAGTCACCAAACAACCTGGAGTAGTGATTAAGGTTGATTTTGAAAAAGCATATGATAAAATTCATTGGGGATACCTTTTAGAGGTTTTAGCTAGTAGGAATTTTGGGGCTAGATGGATCCAATGGATTACACTCTGGTTGTATAGTTCTCAATCATGTATTAGTATAAATGGGGACCTTACAGAATATTTCTATTGTAGAAGGGGGGTTAGACAAGGTGATCCACTATCACCTTTCTTATACATACTTGCTGCAGACACACTTAGTAAATTATTTAATAAAGGTAGAAAAGCTCATGTTATACAAGGATTAGGTCCTGCTTGTCTAGATCAACAAGCTGTCACTAACTGCCACTATGCAGATGACACAATTTTGTTTCTGGCTGCCCAGGACAACAATGTGGAAGCTGCATGGTAGCTTTTGAAGCATTGTCTGGGATTAGGATGAATTATGAGAAAACAGAAATGTATAGTCTTAATGTAGATGATAATGTAACACTTAATCAAATATTTAGATGCCAACTAGGAGAATTTCCTATCAAATACTTAGGACTACCTTTGCATAATAAAAAATTACAGGTTTCAGATTGGAACTTCCTTATTGACAAATTAGAAAGTAGACTTCCTGGATGGCAAAGTCAACTGCTCTCAATAGGAGGCAGAGCTACCTTGTTAAACTCAGTCCTTAGCTCTATTCCTTTATATGCTCTTTCAGTATTTAGAATACCAGCTACAGTTTTGAAACAAATAGATAAAATTAGGAGAAGGTTTTTATGGCAGGGTTCTGATAAGAAATTTAAGTATGCATTAATGAATTGGGAAACTATCTGTATTGCCAAACAATTTGGAGGATTAGGTGTGTTAGATCTGAATCATATGAATATAGCTTTAATGCTCAAATGGTGGTGGAAATTTAAAAACTCAGAATTTCAAGGGTTATGGAAATCTGTAATTCTCCATAAGTACTATACTGGTACCCCCTTGCCACTGTCGCCATTCTGGTCTCAAGTTTTGCAATTAGATAATGTAGGAGCTCTTAGTATAACCTATGATCCAGGGGTTAATTCAGTAGTTAAATTTTGGACTGATATTTGGTATTTAGACTGCTCACTAGCTACTAGGTTTCCTGAACTCTATCAAATATGTAGAACAAAACAAATCCTATTAACTGATGTTATACACTCCCAAGGACATAATCTGACATTTAGAAGGAATTTAGAAGGGGCTAATCTACAGGATTGGGGGACAATACTTCATATCATCAGTATTACCTCTTTCACACAATCACATGATAAAGTAAATTGGAGATGGGAAGCCTCAGGGAAGTTCACAACTCAGTCATTGTATCAATTTTTGAATTGTAGATGGGCATTTCCAGTTTTACCCCTGCTGTGGTGGACTCTACCTATACCCCCAAAAATTAGAATTTTCATGTGGTTGACCCAACATAACAAAATACTTACCAAGGACAATTTATCTGTTAAAGGGTGGACTGGTTCCTCATCTTGTGTTTTCTGTACCAGTACTGAATCAGTTACCCACTTGTTTCTGACCTGCCCATTATTACAACAAATCTGGTTCTGGTTGGGTAAAACACAGGATATTATGCATCAATGGCATTCTTTTACAGATATACTTGAATATGCTATACAACTGCCTCCAATCAACAGAACTGGTTTTCTGATAGTTCTAAGTGCCTTGTGTTGGGTAGTTTGGAAACATAGGAACTCCATTTGCTTTGATAATAGCCCTATACAATCAGCTAGAACTTTAATACTTCTCATAAAATCTATGTCTTTGTTCTGGGCAGGCAATGGTAAGAAGAAGACCAAACCAAATGTAGAGGAATGGCTCCCAGTGATTGAGGATGCAGTGCCCCTGGCACAGTACATGCCGCAGGAGATGGTGGTTTACCAGCCTCCAGAGGATTTAGCAGCAGAATGAAGAAACACACTCATCCCTTTTTGTACTTGATTAGCTCCCCTAGCCCTTTAAAATGTGGCTTAGTTATTGCAAATTTAGATTTCTTTTGGAGATTGGATATCTCAACAGCTTGGTTTATATGGTTGAAGTGTGGTTTAGAATGTTGTTGCTTGTTTCAATTTCCCTCGTGTAGAGGATGGTGGACCAGCTTTGCTGGCTAAACAGTTAATTGTATTTAAATTTCAGCAATGGAATGGGCACTAGCCTCTTTTAAAAAAAAAAGAAAGGTAATTAGAAGGATTTACATAATGAGTTAATGCCTCCGCAACCATTTTATTAACCAAAATAAATCAATATCACGAAATATAATAGAATCAGATTTTCAAAACCTTAACCAAACTAGCTTTCTTTCACAAAGAATAATTTTCGAATAACTGACAAAGACAACAATTAATTAACTTGGCCCCCAGAACCGCAGGTCCGCAGACTTAGTGCAGTGGCACGAGTCCCGTCTATCTATGAAGAGGTCGCAAGTTCAATTCTCGAAAATAGCATCTAAAAAAAAATTAACTAGGCCCCCACACAACAAGCATCAGCAACTTCTCCATGCGCTCGGTCACCAAATCCGTCTTTCTCCCTGCCTCTCCCGATCTCCGCATTGTCATTTTCTCATGTAACTCCGGGAATTTTTGCGCAACTGCCGCCTGATTCAGCAAAGGGCTCCTGTGTTCTGAGTCTGTAATGGGTCTCTCCTCGTTTATATCCTTTGGAGGCTGTTTCATGTCAGCATTTTTCTTCTGCACCATATTGAATGCCGACTCAATGATGCAATGCCACCCGTTGCACATGATTTGCCTTAATTACTGCGACTGGAAATTTGATCGATATACGCTTGATTAATTTCTTCTATTTATATTTTTGGTGATGCATTCTTTTTTATTTTCTTCTTCTTGTTCTGGGGGTTAGTGTTTATATATGGTGCTTGGTGTTAAAGTTTAACAAGGAAGCATGATTAGAGGAAAAACAGGGAGCGTTCAATTCAAACCGTGCAAATCACGGTAAATTCTAGTGATTTGTAGAAGGTACTGTATGACGAGTTCAATATAATCCATATTATAGAAGATTAATTGTCACAGTAAATTCTTCAATTAAGCAATAGAACCATATCAATAGATTAACTTACGGAAATACTTGAGTAAAAAAAACCAACCCCTCCTCTTAATTTTAAAAATAATTATTCCAATTTCATTTTCGCGAAAACGTCATCTGAAAAAATAACTCGCCACACACAAAAACACACAGAAGTGGGCACAGGGGCAATTAGCATCGACAGGTATAGAGTCTAGAGATAGAGAGTACATGGTTTGCAAGGGTTTTAGACCCAGAGAGTGAATCAGTGGTACGGAACCACTGGTTTTGGATTGGAGATCCATGGTTTGAGGCCAACCTAGGAGTAAGTGAGGGACCTGGTTTAATTACTTCGTGTTTAGCACACTAAATGTGTACCCAGTAATTAATGAGTCTTCCAGTTTTGTATTTGACAAAAATTAATCTCAATTTGAAAAAGAATAATATTTTGGTTGTGTAATTAATTAAAAACAAAGTATACTAGTCTGTGTAATTAATTAAATTTTAATGGTACTCACTGATAAAATTGTATTATATTGTAGCGAAATATGGTTTTCTGGTCGAATTTCGTTGTCAATTGATATTTTAAAAATAATGCTTTTGACTATTAAGCGAGTGCGATTTTGACGTGTCATTTAGTGGTCTATATATATTTCATTTTTTTATTTGTTTTGTCCAAGTAACTTGGGCAACCTCAGGCTGCGGAAGGAAAGGAATCTGTGTCTAGATCTGAATCCTGAGAAACTAAAAAAAATAACAAAAAGAAGACAACAACAATTTTCAGCGAAAACAGGGCCAAGAATTAGAAAATGTAAATTGAGGTTTTGAGAAGGGTCCAACGTAAAATATAATGTATAGCAGCTGCAGCTGTAATTTGAATTTAAGTCATCACAATTATAAAATGGAATTATAACAACTAAGTTATAACTTATAAGCATACATTTAAAATTTAATAAACTTAACTTTAAAACTTATTGAATTAACTTCAAACGACAAACTCAAATTGTTAAAAACCGATCTACTTCACATGTGATATGTTTTTGTGCAAAAATTTTAATATATTTTGCATATAAACGCATTATTTGTGAAGTAGCTCAATTTCAACGATTTAAATTTGTTATTTGAACATTGTAAATACGTTTTTTATTAATAAAATTGTTAGTAGGCATTTAAAGTCAGGCCCGGCCGTTCCCCAGAGTACCCAAGGCGATGACCCCGGGCCCCAAAATTCAAGAGGGCCCAAAAAAAAAAATTTAGTTTGTATATGGTAAAAAAAAAAAAACTGTGCCGTTTCTTTCCAAACTTCTATTGCTTCCACGTTTCAGAAACCCTAGCTCCTCCAGCCTGATCTCCGCCTCCAACTCCCAAACTCTTGTTGCTCTCTAGCACCTCCTCCTGTATGCTCCCTTTTCTCTCTCTCTCGTTGTCTCTGATTTTGTAAATATTGCATGATTTATCTTGTAATTTTACTTTTAACCATCAATTAAAGTTCACTTTTCCCCATTTCATACTATCAATTAAAGTCTACTCTCTCGTAGACAGTAGCATACCTGCTGATACATTTCATACCAACAATTTTGTACCATTTTTTTTTCTGAATTTTCAATAGCTTTACCAAATACATTAAAATGGTACAAATTGGATATGCAATTTCATACCAACAATTTTGTACCATTTACTTCAATATTGAAATCATTTTCTCATATTCACAGATGCAAATTGGAGATGAATTTTACTGCACTAGTTGAGGCGAGTTGCTTAGCCTCTGCGGCAGATGAATTTTTACTTCACAGAGGTAATTTTAACTTAGCCTCTGCGACAGATTTAGAAATGTAATATTGATGTTATCTGAGTTGCTTTGTCTCTCAATTTTTTTGTACCAGTTGCATTATCAATTTCAATTGCATTGTTACTCACTTTGTATCAAATTTATGTTGAAATTAAGAAAAGAGTTGATTTGCATGGCTTATTATACAGAGAGCGAGGGAATCAGAGAATAGGGTGAATTTTGGTTTATTGTTTTAAGCCGATACTTTTTCCTAATTCTGTTATGACCGGCAGCATATCAATAAAGCTTGAAAGGGAATGACCACATTTTTTTTTTTTTTTTTTTGCTTTTTGTCCATGATTCCAGCAAGGAACATGTCATAATATTGTTCTAAAATTAGCTTGTGTACATTATGCCTATTATTTTTTTAACACACACATAGTCAATAAAGGCAAGTTGCCATGTAAACAATTACATAATAATCCATTTTGCGCCCTTTATCTGGACTTAATTACTCAAGACGAAGCCTCTCGGTCCCCATCTGGTAAATTTAACTTAGCCTCTGCCAAATTTTTTTTAGCTTTTACAGCGAAGATCAAATTTGAGTAACTCATAGTTGGGTCTAACTCAGCGCTGTCTTTGTGCCTCATTACCCAGGTTCTATACTTTGTTTTTTTTTTAATTTAAAACAATGTTTCCTAGAAAACATGCATCACGTAGCCAAAAAAGAAACAGAAAAAGGGGAGAAGAAAAACTGAAACATCAAAAAGGTTATATTCAAAAGCTTTGAAAGAAAATTTAACCACAAAATGAGTCTTTGGAAAACCAAGTTGAAAGTTAGGTGCGCGAAGAAACAAGAAATGTATCTTAAGACAAAAATGAGGTAAATCAAGAAACAACAAATGTGTCTGAAAATAAAAATGAGGTAAATGAAGAAATAACAAATGTGTTTCAAAATGAGACTAGTGAAAATAATGAAGAAATTAATCATGTGTCTGAGTGCTTAGATTATTCGTTATCTATAAATATATATGATCCTAGAGTGTGGGGATGGTTTAGATTCAAAACTGAGAGATTTGCTTATTGAGAACGGTCTTATAAGAGATTCTAATATTAATTTTCCTAAGGATAATTACAATAGGGGTTCTCCATATATTATTTTGATAAAAAATTAAGAAATGGAGAACTTATTGATAGGAAATGGTTGGTTTACTCAAAAGATTTAAACAAAGTGTTTTGTTTTTGTTGTAAAGTTGTAGGACATGTTCGTTTATAAAGTCAAATAGCAACTATAGGTGTTGACGATTGGAAACATCTAAGTGAAAAAATTAAACTACACGAAGATAGTAGTGAACATTTTACCAATCTTAGAGCTTGGGATGAACTAAGAGTTAGATTAGGAACAAATCAAACTATTGATAAAAAATTACAAGAACAAATCAAGAAAGATACAGAACATTGGAAACAAGTTATGATTATAATAATTTATGTTGTTAAGCGTCTTGCAATGAATAATTTGGCATTTCGTGGAACAAATGAAAAAATTAATGAGGATTCTAATGAAAATTTTTTAGGCTTTCTGAAATCTATTGTGAGTTTGATCAAACAATGAAACACCATTTTCGACTCATTCAAGATAAAGAGATTCATTATCATTATCTTAGTCATAAAATACAAAATGAATTATTGCCATGTTGGCATCAAGTGTCAGGAATGCAATAATAAATAAAATTAAAGAAGCTAAATACTTTTCTGTATTCTTGATTGCACTCCTGATGCTAGTCACACAGAACAAATGACTTTGGTAATTAGATGTGTTGATGTTGCAAGCTGCCCAATAAAAATAGAAGAGTACCTTTTAGAGTTTTTAAATGTAGAAAACACATCTGGGCTATGTCTTTTTTGGTGAATTACAAGCTACTCTTAATTCTCTTGATTTAGATATTAATGATGTAAGGGGACAAGGGTATGATAATGGTTCTAATATGAGAGGAAAACATCAAGGTGTCCAAAAAAGATTGCTTGACATAAATCCTAGAGCTTTTTATATGCCATGTGATTGTCATTCTCTTAATTTAATACTTTCTGATATGGAAAATTCTTGTTTGAAAGGAAAATCTTTTTTTGGAGCATGTCAGGATTTGTATAATGTGTTTGCTAATTCAACAAAACGATGAAACATTTTACTTCAATATGTGGATGATTTAACTTTGAAGTCTTTGTGTGTAACAAGATGAGAAAGTCGTATAGAAAGTGTAAAAGCAATAAAAAATCAAGCTCCCAAAATAAAAAAGGCTTTAATAAAATTAGCTGAAGTTTCGGATGATTCAAAGATAAGTTGGGATGTTGATAAATTAGTATCAAGTGAATTGTCAAACTTTTAAATTTATTTTGAGTTTGGTTATTTGGCATGAAATATTGTTCAAAATAAACTTGGTGAGCAAAAACTTGCAATCTGAAGATATGCATCTTGATGTAGCTATTGAAAGTTTGAAAGGGTTAGTTTTTTTTTTGTGAAAAATATAGAGAAAATGGGTTTACTTCTACTATGATTGATGCTAAAGAGATTGCTGATGAATGGAAATTGAAGTAGTGTTTCAGGTAAAACGTAGGGTTATAAGAAAGAAAAAGTTTGATGAAAATCCTGATACAGATAGAGAGCAACAATCTGCTCAAGAAAATTTTAGAACAGGTTATTTTCTTGTTTTAGTTGATATGACAATTTCTCAATTGAAAATTAGATTTGAACAAATTGAACTTTTTGAATCTATATTTGGTTTCTTGTTTGATGCATCATGGTTAATTTCATTAGATGATGAAGGAATGAAAAATTATTGTTTGAATCTTGAAAATACTTTGACACATGGTGAGAACTGTGATATTGATGCACAACATTTGTTTTTAGAATTACAAATATTGCAGGTAATGCTACCAGATGAAGCGTGTCAATATAGAAATGCATGGAACTCCATTAAAGTTATGGAGTTTGTAAAAAAGATGGACATGTTTCCAAATATTTTGGTTGCTTATAGACTTTTGCTAACTGTACCTATTACTGTGGCATCTGCAGAAAGGAGTTTTTCAAAATTAAAGTTGATAAAATCTTATTTACGGACAACTATGACTCAAGATAGGTTGAATGGATTAACAATATTAAATATTAAAAAAAATATATTGAAAACTATTGATGTTGAACATATAATTAATTATTTTGCTTCTAAAAATGCGAGGAGTCATTTCAGATGAGATGTGGTTTATACATGCTTTTTGTGCAGGTACAACATACAAGTGTTCATAATGGTTTATCAAGAAGCAAGAAGCATGGTGTGGGTATGTTAATAATTGTATATGTTTTATTTTGAGGGGTATTTGTTTTGTCCATCCTATTTTGTATGATCTATTGGTATATTAATAAAAAAAATTGTGTATATAAGGGCTTAAATTTTTCTTCCGCCTCAAAATCTTTAGGACCGGCCCTGTTTAAAGCCTCTAACTTTCAGAAAAAAAATTTATTATTTAAAACTAATCCGATAAATTTTAATATTAAACTCACCAAAAATCTTTATGCGATTAAAAACACCTGAGTTATACTTCAACTAGTGCAAGAATTTATATATAGTTGCCGAGATTAAAATACTTCTTAATATTAATTAGTATATTAGAAATATAGATCTTAAGTCTTAACAGATGTAATCCAAGAATTGAAGCTTTTAATTCAAATGCAATCGGTTTCTGACAAAAAGATTCCTCCCAGATTCTTCCAAACATCCTGAGGCATAAAAATAATAACAAAAAAAGATCCAACTGTCAAGTGCTGATTCGTCCAAAACATCGGTGGGCCCAACGTGGCAAGTGTATGTGGGCCACGTGCCACACAATTTGGCAACAGTACTTTGTACGTATGAATAACAAAACAAGCCTTTTGAACCCACTATATCCATAGTGATAAATTTCGCCGTTTTATTCGCATTTTATTTGTCAATTAAATGTTTTTTTTAGTGTTTTTGAATCAAATTGTGTTTTATTCGGACTGAATTTTTATCGAATTATTCGTGAATTTATTCACGAATTTTACGAATTATTCACGTTTTGTTCATGTTTTTTTCAAAAAAAAGCTTTGCGACGTCCGTGCTACTGTCATCATGGGTGAAAATTTGAAGTTCGTCTCGTGGCAACGGACCCAACATGTGGATGACTTTTATGAAAGGCATAATGGCAACCTTGTTGTCCCTAACGGCAGCTAGAGAGGGTGAATATGTAGTCTTAAAGACTCTTGGACGTTTTTCGGTTAAGCTCTCTAAACTAACAAGTCAAACAACAACCAAGCAAGTGTGCACAAGTAAAAGTAAATAGAGTAGAGTTAGAAAAATTTGACACACAGAATGATAACAGAGTTCGGCGTAAAATGTCTACATCTCCGGAGTAGAGCAATCTCGTCGGCACCCCTTTACTATTACTCAAAAAGAAATGATACAACTTGTGACACATGAGCCCAACAAAAGTGGGAAGTCACGGCCTAACTCGTGTACAAGGTGAGCCTAGAAGCTCAAGTTGGAAACCCAACAACGGGGATCGTCACACAACTATGGATATATGGAGAGCGAATACCGCTCGAGAAGGTGAGCCCCTTTAATGCCCTACAAGCACTACTACAAAAAACACATTTACTGTCGCCCCTTTACCATCGAGTGTCCTTTGGCACCGATGGTGTATGTAACTAGGGGCAGTGCTGTAATTATTTTAAACTTTTTACCAACTGTTGGGTCAAACCAACCGATGGCGTTGATGGCCCCCCTCCTTTGCCATTGGTTAGTTTTGTCCAACAGTTGGTAAAGACTAACACCACACTATCAGTTGAGTATACCAACCGATGGTGTTGATGAGTCCACCTTTGCCAATAGTATAATTCAACATAATTTCAAGTAATAGCGTATTTTAGTATAAATATGCTAATTATACATCAAAAGAAGTAATCTAACAAATAATTTAAACAAAAAATTCGAATTTTCAGTGTTAGATTTCATTATCTTGCTCTTTATAGTGTCTCTTAAAAGAAAAAAAAAATAGTTTCTAATTATAAATCACTATGAAGATAAAAGAGAAACAAAATATAGTTTATAATTATATATTACTATGAAGACACACAGTAATTTACCGGAATTTACCATATTTTAGCGTAATTTAACATAATTTAGCGTAATTTAATGTAATATAGTGTAATTCAACATAATTTCAAGTAATATAGTGTATTTTAGTATAAATATGCTAATTAAGTAATTATAAATCAAAAGAAGTAATCTAACAAATAATTTAAACAAAAAATTCGAATTTTCAGTGTTATATTTCATTATTTTGCTCTTCATAGTGTCTCTAAAAAAACAAAAACAAAATTTAGAAATCGGCCACAAAATGGCCGGTTTCTGGAGAGAAGGACCGGTCATTTTGTGGCCGGTTTGGACATTTTTTGAAAATCTCAAGAATTTTGAGTATATTTATTAATTTGTAATTAACTTTGGATATCAATAAAAATGTCGGGATTGTTTCTAGTGCGACAAATTAGCTTAGCTTTCAGCACACAAGTTCGTCCCGCCAGGGATCCACTAGTGTTTGTTTTTATATTTTTCTCTCCTTTCCTATTTGTCGGCAGGTTTATTTAATGATAGTAACAGACATTGTATCAATTTAATAAGAGGGAGGGGGGGTTTCACGTATACCCCTAAAACTTGGAAATTACATATTTACCCTCGAAAATTTATAATATAATATTTACCCTTCTAAACTTCAAAAACTAAAATTTAGCCATTTTATTGTCTTTCCAAATAAAGTTCATTTTAAATTTATAAAGCATCCATTTTAACCTTCATTAAAATGGGTATTTGATAAATTTAAAATGAGTTTTAATAGATTAGATATTAAAATAGGTAAATTTGTGAGTTTTCGAAGTTTAGAAGGGTAAATATGATATTATGAATTTTAGAAGGGGATATACGTAATTTCCATGTTTATAGGGGTATACATAAATCCCCCCATGAAAAATAACCGAGGAAGAAGAAAGCAAAGGTTTCACAAATTCAAGTAGACCTCTTACTTTCTTTTGTAATTTCTTAAGAAACCCTTGGACCATTGTCTTATCTTTTGTACAATCAATTATTTATTTTAATTCCTACGGGCTGTTCGAAAAAAAAAAGTAATCTTAATAAAATAATTTAATTAAATTATTGTAAATTTTCCGCCTACTTTTACTGAAATATATCAACTTTTGCAAAGCTTAATTTTGGTACATGCTTGAATATTCCCGACATTTTTATTAATATCCAAAGTTAATTAGAAATTAATATTTATGCTTAGAATTCGCGACTTTCGCCATTGTATGGCCGGTTTACTTATTTATTTTTATTTTTTTAGAGACACTGAAGAGCAAAAATAATGAAATCTAACACTGAAAATTCGAATTTTTTGTTTAAATTATTTGTTAGATTACTTCTTTTGATTTATAATTAGCATATTCATACTAAAATACACTAGATTACTTGAAATTATGTTGAATTACGCTAAATTACACTAAATTACAATAACTTCGCTAATTATTTTGAAATACGGTAAATTACGCTAAACTATGCAAAATTACGCTAAAGTAGACCGATTTTGTGCCATCTTTCATGAATCATAAAAAATAGTAAAAAAATTTGGAAAATAGTAAAAATTGGTATTCTACAAGTTCATTATGTAACTAATTTACTGAGCTACTTAGATTGAATATTAAAATGAAAATCTTAATCGGAAACTTCAAATCAAGTTTTGAGGCTCTTCCCTTTGTTTTTTGGCAATTCTGAATTTCAAAAAACAACATAGTAGTCA
Source organism: Carex littledalei (assembly GCA_011114355.1). Taxonomy (NCBI): domain Eukaryota; kingdom Viridiplantae; phylum Streptophyta; class Magnoliopsida; order Poales; family Cyperaceae; genus Carex; species Carex littledalei. The sequence goes on along the minus strand of CM022084.1, from coordinate 1,094,764 downwards.
CGAACGCATGCGTATTTTTGCAAGCTTTCCGAAAAGTGGTCATTTGCTGAAATCGGACACTCGAGCGCCATTTTATGGCTGTTTGAAGTTTCGTCGTTGTTTTTCACCTTTTCGGTAAAGATATCGTCCCTATTCATATGTAATTTACCGTAATTTAGCGTATTTTAGCGTAATATAATGTAATTCAACATAATTTAATGTAATATAGTGTAATTCAACATAATTTCAAGTAATCTAGTGTATTTTAGTATAAATATGGTAAGTATAAATCAAAAGAAGTAATCTAACAAAAAATTTAAACAAAAAATTCGAATTTTCAGTGTTATATTTCATTATTCTTCATGGTGTCTCCAAAAAAAAAAAAGAGTAAACCGGCCATTTTATGGCCGGTTTGGACATTTTTGGTAAAACCCGAGAATTCTAAGTATAATAATTAATTTCAATTAAACTTTGGATATTAATAAAAATGTCGGGAATATTCCAAGTACATGCTTACATACACTAGTCGTTTGTCTTGACATGTAAAGTATATTAAGCAGCTCCGGTTGTTTTAGAATAAGCACTAATTTGAAAACCAATTTTCAATCTTGACCAGAATAAAATTACAATAATCATATGATCTATGCTTATAAATCTTTATTTTTAATCAACAAAGATGTCTTCATTATTACAAAGTTGTATTGCAACTACGCCTAAATAGCCTAAGTCATAGGAGAATTTGTGTTTTATGAGATGACAAAAGTGCAATAACTCCACAATTCCATTGAACGCCAAACAAATGGCTCTTAACATGGTTTTGATTATTTTCATTGTTCTCATTCTTAGATAAAAAAAATTTATAAACGATGGCTGGACACAAATAGTGTTGTTGTAAGCAATCTTCTATGTTGTTTGACTAATTTGTAAAACATATAAATATTGAATTTTACAGTTTCTCTGTTTAAGATGTATGCAGGCTTAGTCGTCACGTTTGAAAGTCAAAGCAAGTCAACAATACAAGTTTGTGTGATAAGTTGCGTCCAAAGATCAAAGCAAGTCAACTATATATCATGACAAGTCGATGTGACAAGTTGCACGAAATAATCTGTTACATGATCTCCTCGAGCTACAAGGAATAATTTGATGCAAATGATCTGATTAAAAATTCACGCGAGCCATTTGGAATATTGGATATTAATGAGATACTGAATCATGAAGATTACAGAAGATCATAGAGATCGAGATCATGAAGATTATGAAGATCACACTTTACCATTTTGTTTTTTATTATTTTTAATTTATATCCAAAAATATGGTAAAGTAGATCTGAGGTTGCGACTGCCTGACTCTAGCCGTTGCATAGCTAGAAATTAGAATTCAAAATATAAAGTAACCATGCAGGTCAATAGTGGTATCTAAGCACAAGCAAACATGACAAATTCTGATTCTGCAAATCTTGAGATTTGCCTCAGCCATAGTGATATTATATCACTATGGGTGTGACCTAAAACCCTATATTTGTTTCTACATTTGAGAGATTCAAAACCACCAGCATAAATAGAGTTCATCCTCTAAAATTACACAGAAAAATTACATTTGAGTCTCCACTTTAGAAATCCTTTGAGGTTTAGCTAATCCTTTGAGGTTTAGCTAATCCATTGTTCCTTGTGCTTAAACCATCTATATCATTTCCAGCAACCTCATATATACTTCACCTAAATTGATCTATTATGGGATTAGAGTGAGAGTAGTGATTGTCTGGACTTAGAGCCGTTGTTGCTCGTCTATTCCAAGCGATAGAGCTTGCTTCTTTTGTTAATTTTTGTAAGAGAGAAGAGATGTAAGAAACAACTTATTATTGCAATCTTATCTTTGATTTACATGCATGTATTCCTATTTATAGAAGAAAAATAAAAGTTAGCCATTGTACTATTAATTACAACTATTAACCACTAACTACTAACTCCTAGCTATTAATTACATGACACTATTTCCTACAACTAGCCGTTACAATTCAAATTTGTAACTAGCGTTTATTTTTAACACTCCCCCTCAAGTTAGGAATATATATATCGTACAATCCTAGCTTGCCTGTAATTTTTCAAATGGATCCGAATCCAAGCCTGTAGTGAAGATATTCGCGAGTTGATCTTCACTTTTTACGTATGGAGTTTCAATTTTTTTGCTTGAACCTTTTCTCGAATAAAGGCAATCCACTTCTATGTGTTTTGTTCGTTCATGAAACATGAGATTTGAAGCTATATGTCGTGCCGAATTGTTGTCGCAATATATTTTCATTGGAGCTTGAGTTTTAAATCCCATGTCTAATACGAGTTGTTTGATCCAAGTTAGTTCACTTGCGGTTGATGCCATGGCACGATATTCGGCTTCGGCGCTTGATCGTGCTACAACATTTTGTTTCTTGCTTTTCCATGTGACTAGATTTCCGTCTACAAATGTGCAAAAAATCGGTTGTTGATTTTTTATCGAAGCTTCCGGCCCAATCTGTTTCAGAATAGCCACATATATCATAAGAATTATTAATTTTCATCCAAATACCCTTACCGGTATTATTTTTTAAGAACCTCAAAATTCTATTTACCGCTTCTAAATGTGATATTCTTGGTGAGTGCATGAACTTACTATTTGGCTTACAGAAAATGAAATATCCGGACGAGTGCATGAACTTACTATTTGGCTTACAAAAATAAATCCGAATTTCAAAAATAAAATCAAACCTATTCAAAAAAATGAATGTAAATTACTTCACATATTCAAAAAAACAAATCTAACATATATTTTTAACCTATTAAAAATAAATCCGAATTTCAAAAATAAAATCAAACCTATTCAAAACAAATCTAATTACTTCACATATTCAAAAAAACAAATCTAACATCTTTTTTTAACCTATTAAAAATAAATCCGAATTTCAAAAATAAAATCAAACCTATTCAAAACAAATCTAATTACTTCACATCTATGTTGCATGGATACGGGTACGGGTATCGTATCGGATACGATACGGATACGGCGATACGGCAATTTTCAAAAATCAAGGATACGATACGTCTATTATATTATATTATTAGTTCAACACTTGTATTATATAAATTAAATATCAATTCAAAACAAAACAAAAAATATATATATCAAAAGTTTTGGATATAGATTAAGTATAAAAGCTACTTGATTATAACATCAAATTTGAAGTAGTGTAGTGGTTAAGGCCTTTGGAGTCCATAGCAGTGATCCCGGGTTCGATTCCCGCTGGGCGCTAGAAAAAACAAATTTTTGGCGCGGTCCACAGGGAAGGCGCGGTCCACAGGATGGCGCGGTGTATGGTGGACTATTTTGTATCCAGGATAGCGGGTAAACGGGTGCGGGTACACCCGGGGCGGGTTCGGGTACACGGGTATTCGGGTTCGGGTACGGCGGGTACGGGTGAGCCTGGGTATTTTCCAAAAATGGGTGACCGTCCCGTTTGAAACCCGTACCCATGTACCCGTTTACCCGGGTATACTCGGGCTCGGGTATGGGTACCCCGGGCACCGGGCACGGGCGGACCGGGTTCGGGCAGCCCTGGACGGGTTGTGTCAAACCATTACACCAAATTGGACTCTTAATTGCTTCTTGGTAATTTTTTGGTTCCAATTTCTTTTTCAATATTAGTGAGAAACGTGTGGTATTCGGTTGAAATATTGTCGTTTGAAACAAAATTTTCCATTGGATATTGTACCGAATAGGTCACATAATCTCTAAGTCTAGTTGATGGTTGTTGTTCTCTAGATGATCTTCTAACCGTTGAATTCTCTACTATTTTGTTTTCATTTGTGTCATTAATAATCTCATTTTCTTGATTATTATTATTCTCAACTTGATGACTATTTCTAGGAATAGAATTTAAATCATCTAAGTAAGGCATTACTATATTATGATTTTGATTATTTGTGTATATTTGATGAATTGCTTCTTTTTATTTGAAATATGGTTCATTTTCAAAGAATGTAACATTTCTAGAAAGATATAATTTTTTTATTAATTGGATCATATCATTTATAACCCTTTTTGTAAAATGAGTATCCTAAGAAAATAGTTTTTTGTGATACAAAATCAAGTTTGTCATTTCTTTTGATATGTATGAAATTTGTACAACCAAATACTCTCATATGGTCATAAGTGATTTTTTGTTGATAAAGAATTTCTAATGGACTTTTGTTTTCTAATATAACACTAGTTAATCTATTGATTAAATGAGTGGCACAAACTACAGCATCCGACCAATAAATTTTAGGAACATTATTTTAAAATAATAAAGATCGTGTCATCTCTAATAAGTGTCTATTTTTCTTTCCGATACTCCATTTTGTTCGGGAGTATTTATACAAGTTGTTTGGTGTATAATACATTTTTCTTTAAAGAGACTTGAAATTTTTTTATTTATAAATTCGGTTCCATTATCTGATCTAAAGATTTTTAATTTTGCATTAAATTGTGTTTCTATGAGACATATAAATTCATAAAAACAATCAAACACTTCATCTTTAGATTTAAGTAAATATAACCAAGTTGCTTTTGAAAAATCATCAATAAATAAAACAAAGTATTTGAATCCATTATATGAATCAATTGGGGCCGATCCCCATACATCGGAATGTACTAAATCAAAAATGGCTTTACTTTTGCTAGTAGAAAGAGAAAAATGAAGCTTTGTTTGTTTTGCTAACTTACAAATTTCACAATTAGTACAATTCAAAATTTTAAAATCTAAGATACTATTTAAAATCTTGTCGGAAGGATGCCTAATTCTCTTATGCCAAAGGTCAGAGTTAACGACTTTTGCGGAAGCACAAAAATTTATTTTGGAATTCAAAAGATAGTGTCCATTTTCAAGAAATCCTTCACCAATCTTGATACCGGTTTTCCAGTCCTGAAATACAACATTTTTACAAGAAAATATTGCATTACAATTTAATTATTGTGTTAATTTATTTACAGAAGTTGAGTTTACGAGAAATGTTTTCAAATATAAAACATTTTTAATTTGTTTACTACATAAAATAATTTCTCATATGCCATTTATTTTTACCCTCAAACCGTTTGCAACCATGACATAATTATTACCATTGGTCAGGTTAAGGTTTGACAGTAGTTGTTTGTTACCAAACATGTGGTCTGTTGCACCAGTATCTATAATAATTTGATTAAAAAAGAATTTTTTGAGTTAGAGACAATACCACATGCACTGGAAGTGTTTTGGTTGCTTATCAACGTAGAAAGCTGCTGTAAAACTTGTTGCATTTGATATCCAGCCCTTGACCCGCTAGCGCCAAAAACAGTGTTTGACCCGTTCCAAGGTGACCCGCCAGCGACATTTCTCTCTGACCCGCCCCAGGATGACCCGCCAGCGCCAGAAATGGAAAGTCCATTGGTGGTTTGGTTATTGGGTCCGAAATTATCCTTAATGGGTCTAAAATTCTGCTAATTGGATCCATTAGCCGAAAAACCACTCCTAATGGAGGTTTGGCTTGTGTTATTGGGTCCAAATCCACTTCCAGACGAACCCACTAGCCCATTAAGTCCTTTCTCTTCACTAGAAGCAACATAACTTCTGTTTTTTTTGCCATTTTTCTCCCAATTTCGATTCTGGTCATTGTTTTGAATTTTTTTTGTTTGAGATGGGGATAAAGATGCCAACACCTATCCTATGTGTGACCATCCTTTTTACAGTGGTTACATTTCACATTTTTTTATTGATTTGGGTGATTTTGAAAACTAGGTTTTTGATTAAAATTGGGATATTTTACGGCTAAGTCATGGGTCTCGTGTCCTTCATGGCTTACAATTTGTTGACCATTCATGGCAAGTCTTCTACTTTTCTCTTGTTGGATTAAACTTTTAATTTGAGAATAAGAGGGAAGAGGTACCGTGGTCATGATTTGAGATCTCACGACTTCATAGCTCGAGTTTTGAAGACCCGCGAGGTACTGAAAAATATCATCCTCTTCAGCTCGCCTTTGGAGTGTGGTCAGATATGTTGTTATTGGCCGATAGGATCGCAGCTCATTTCATTTTTTCTCAAGAGCACTAAGGTACTCCGTATGGCTTCTCGACCCTTGTTTTTATTGAATTTCCTGCATGAGTTGATAAATATGTGAGAAATTATTTTGTTGACCATACATAGATTTTACTGCTTCCCATAAATCATGTGCTGTTTTGGCCATCATAAAGAGGTCGAATACAGCCGGCTCCATGGAGTTTAGTAGTAAGGTAATGATTCTGTCGTTTGTTGTTCTCCATTGTTTTGTCGTTGTTGTTTCTTCGAGAGTTAGCTTGTTTGGATCTTTGATTTCTGGTTTTCACTAGTGATGTATTCTAACATCTCTCGACCACTCAGGGCCCTTGATGCTGCCCTTGCCCATGACACGTAATTTTTGCCATTGAGCAAAGTATTTGTTAGCTTCGAGAAGTTCGTTGCTTCTTCTTGAGCCATTTTTCTTTTGCTGAAATTTGTTGCGGTTTTTTTTATTTTTTTGTCACAGAGTCTTTTCCTCTGATACCATGTTAATTTTTGTAAGAGAGAAGAGATTTAAGAAAACAACTTATTATTGCAATCTTATCTTTGATTTACATGCATGTATTCTTATTTAGGGTACGTTTGGGTGACACAGGAATAGCGCTAACCCAGGAATAGCTGCTATTCCAGGCGAGCTATTCTTAACACAACACGTTTGGGTGAAAAAAAATGCTATTCTCAACAAAGGAATAGCTCGGGTTAGCTGCTATTCCGCTATTCCTTTGAAATGTTGGGTTGCAGCTATTCTCAACCCAGGAATAGCTGCTATTCCTTGATTCATCCAAACGTACCCTTATAGAAGAAAAATAAAAACTAGCCGTTGTACTATTAATTACAACTACTAACCACTAACCACTAACTCCTAGCTATTAATTACATGACACTATTTCCTACAACTAGCCGTTACAATTCAAATTTGTAACTAGCCGTTATTGTTAACATCTTTCTTTGAGCTGTTGTGCTCATCTGTCTGTTTGTGTGGACCGCATGAGTGTTGTCTCGTACCGATCACAACTTGTATCATTTTCTGAATTGGATATAGAAAGGCACGCCAGTTTAGGTTGCGTTGTCCCGGAGACGTAGGTCCAGTGACCGAACTTACCAACTTCTGTGTCACACTTTCTAACTCTATCTATTTACTTTACAATACTTTATTTATTTATTTTATTTATAAGTTCTTGATTCCACTAAGAACTACACATTAACACACATACACTTAGATTTAATTTTATACGTCAAATACTTAGTAGATAGAGTTTAATTTTCAAACAGTCTCCTATTCACCTAGGTGCCATTAAAGACAGCAGAAGTCATGTAGCAATACGTAAATTTCAAAATTAGTTATATACCATATCAGTAGCAAAACTGTCCTTTTAATTATTTTAGTAATATTAATTTTTATTTTAAAGTATTAAATTAAAAAAAGTGAGATATTAATAAAATTATAACTAATTTTAAAATTTTAATAAAAGAATATCTAAATCGATAAGTTAAGATGGGTACAGGGTATATCCGTATATATCTAAATTTTTCTATAATATAAAGATTCGAGGGTTACTGACTCACAGTCGAAAATAACATTAAGAAAAAATAGAAAGATCATAGTCCCAGAAAAACTAGAATTGGTTTCCTATAGTAACTTAAAGTTTGTGTTTAATCCGACCGTCCCATCGGAATCTACACGAATATTAAAGTCACATAAATTCTGATCGGACAGTCCGTATTCAAAATCAAATTTTGTGTTACTTTATATGATTCAGGTCCAACAACTGCCCACTGGTCCACTGGTCTCCCATTGTTTTCTTCTCCTGTTTACTAAAGAAATGAATACTTCACCTTTTTCTTGCTCTCTATAAATCCAATCCCTCTCTTCCTCCTCCTCTCAAAGACCGCAGATTCTAGTGATCCATTTCACAGGCAATCTAACAACAAGAAATTGAATTACAAGAAAAATCTATCAGATGAGCAGCGCAACAACAAAGATGGCATCAATGCTAGTCGCAACAAGCATCGGAGCAGTTGAGGCGCTCAAGGACCAAGCGGGGCTGTGCCGATGGAACTATGCCATGCGCTCCCTCTACCGGCACGCTTCCAATGGACTTGGTTTTCTGTCTGTCAAGGATCACGCCATTGCTGTTGTTTCTTCCAACTCTGCTCTTGGTAGAGAGAAAGAAAGTGGCGCTAATGGCGGTAACAAGCTCAGAGGAAGGATGTCTGCGGAGAAACTGAATACCGCTTATCACCTCATCTGCTGGGGACCTAATTAATTAACAAATAAATTATTGTTTTTCTATTTTGTTCTTAGATTTTGTTGTATTTAATTAGTGTTGCCTGGTATTCTGATGCTGAACAAAAAAAATTTGGCTGTAAGCTTTTGTTCTATGGAATGCTATGTTTGATAATTTAATGTGCATTAATGGCTCAGTCTGCCAAAACTACATAATTCAAAATTAACAGGGATGATTTTCAAACTGCATGAGATGTCTCCCCCTCAGTGAGTTCACATTTAGTGAGATTAAATCTGGACCGTTCATTATAAATCAGCACTAATTTTAAAGAAGCTCCATCAATTCTGATCAGGCTCAGAAATTTTTATTTGACACGGCTGGAAATAATTAATTTCACTCTTTTTGTTACATATAATTTTTCAGAGTTGGAAAAAAATCACCAAAAAAACTTTTTCTTGTTGTCTTAACCAATAAAACAGATTTTTTTTATTTAGAACCTGACAAAAAAAACAATTGACGAGCAGAACGATGCATAATTTTCTTCGAATTTTTCAGTTATATTTATAAAAAAATGCTCTAAAAAGGAAATATTGTCCAATTACATGAATAATTTCAAGTCCGTCCCATGACAATTAAAAGGCTCAAATAAGCTTAACTGGGACAATTTTCCGTGGGATTCAATAATAATAAACCGCTGAAAAACAGCTGAAAAAACGCTGAAAAACAGCTGAAAAACCGCTGAAAAACCGCCTAATTTTTATTTGTAGCATATAAAACAATAATAATAAAAGAGTAGACTGCACTTGAAGAAATATTGAAATTTAGTAAAATTAAAAATTAAAAATCACGTACTATTGGTCGTTATAATTGAACAAATTACGTACTAATATTTTTCATTATTAATTGTTCAAAATAAAAATAAAAATAAAAATATCAAGTAATATGCTAAATCATAATGAGGTATATGACCGATCAAAATAAAAATAGAAGTCGAATTTTTATTTTTTATTTTTAAGATTATATATTAATTTGGTGACACTTAATTTGTTGACAAATAATTTATTTTAAATAAATAATAATAATTTACCGATAAAAAAATACAAATACAAATTTAAACTTCAAACTTCAAAATATACATAATTTTTTATAAGAAACTGATTTATTACTATAATCTCAAATCCGGAAAGTTAGCTAGCGAGAAACATACCTAATTTCTAAATTTAGTTTTTTTTTTTTTAATATTAAAAATAAAAATTTGGAAAAAAAAAAACTGTAGCCTGTAGGCCGAATCATATGGAACCTGAAGATTGCAGAAAACAGACGGTTATCCTGTGTGTTGCATGAAATTATACACATGGCACAATATAGAAAGATCCGAAGCCTTTTCCAGATAGGACACGTGTCCACGCGAGTCCCCTGGTTGGCGGGGCCTACCATGTGTCGCCAGAGGTAGTGGTGATATTTTTCTAAGACATGAGTCCCCCGAAATTTTTTCAGTTACCACCTTAATATTTCAAAATTATAATTTTACTATTAATTTCTACAAAATTTATATATTATCACGTGCGCATATTGATGCTGTGCATGATAATGTGGGTCTCAAATAAATGGTGGAACAGAGGAAACTTATGTGCAACACCTTAATCACGCACAACAGAACAATGCATACGGGGTGAGAGTTCTCAATTTTACAGAAATTAACACTAAAATTAAAATTTTAAAAATATTGAGATGGTAACTACAAAAATTCTTGCATGAGTACCTGCCTACCTTCTCATGATGCATGTAGGCCATAACTAGTAAATTTTGTGGCATTCAAATTTAAATTCTAAGTTTTGAGTATCATAAACTAAAATTCTAACCAGTAAACTATCAACATATATTTTAATAGTTTATGAAAAAAATAAACCATAATATATTTTAAAATAATATATAATTAAAATTTAATATACATGATTAAAATCATTAAGATCCGTCCGGATGCTTGGATATTTTGGACTAATAAGACTTTAAATTATAAATCGTTGCACAATTAGCTGCATAGTTTTGAATTATGCATGGAGTTCGAAACCATCGGACGGCTGTCGGAAATTGACTTGTAGGTCCACCGGCCTTTATATTATAGTACTAAATTCGATCAAATAGTAACTCACAGTACGACGGCAGGAAGGATCAATTCCGGAATTTACTACATCTGTTTGGGAATATTAGCAAAATACAAATGGCACATTTTAGTAAAAATATAGCTAACTGATTTGCATTATTGTCGATGGATGTAAATTTGTGTTGTATCATACTGTATCGCAACTAGTTAGTCACATTATGATTTAAATCACGTGTTGTGTCGTATCATACTGTGATTAAAGACAAGTCTTTATGATCAAAATGTAATAGCCGGACACAAATTTTTTTTTTTTTTTTTTGATAAAAGGCATACAAGATGCCCATTTCATTTCCATGAAATAGAAGTTAAATTACAAGTAAAATGAGAACTAGTTGCTACTACGGGATACTATAACGCTCTAACACCGAGCAAAACACATAAGCACGGCGTTTGAGCAACCACCAAAAAACGGTAAGCGCAAAATAACAGAGGAAAACTAAAACATTGTTGTTAACGCTATGTAAAGATAATGATCCTATCTTAGGATCTATACAAAATTTTTGATACTGCTTCATGTGTCTCTAAACATCAGCCACCTGCAGCGGCACCATTGCCCCTGCTGGTTCATCTTCAGTCATGTAGTCCATGAATGTTGTGTATTTTGGGTATAGGAAAAATGGGTCTATTTCGTACACTTCTGCTTTAAATTTATAAAACCCTAAATACGCAAAGTTAGATTGAATTGCAAGCGCACAATCTATCCTTGTAGTAATTATGGGTATCGATCCAAAGATAACGTGAGATATTACTTTCTACTAAATCAATTAACTCTAAAATAGTGCAAATAAAGTAAAAAGGGGGGTTTGTTGTAAAACTGGTTCTTGGGTTCAATACCCGATTGAAAGTTGGAATCAAAACAAGACAATTTTAAACAAACAAATAAAAAGGAGTTTGTGATTCAGATGATAAGAGTCTAGGGGCTATCGGCATACAATCCTTTGGTCAAATCTACATTTACTTGGTATTCTAAACTCATGTTTGCAATTATGGGGTTTCTAAACGTAAATGCCAAAAAGGGTCACTTTCGTGAATTAATGACGTGTCTAGATAATTCGGACTTCACGGTTAAGTTCTTCACCCTAGCTATCTAGACCATAAGCACAGATTAGCCTAGTTTATCCCTAAATACCAATACTTCACGGTTAAGTCCTTCATACGATATTTGGTTCAATTCCAGGTGTCCCAATCAAATATAAGGCTTCACGGTTAAGTCCTTCACCTTAATTCGACCTTTGTTCAAGTGGTTCCGGACTAAGAAATAGATTTGGTCATTTCTAATCTTAATCCTAAGGTAATTCATGTATACAATTTGGTACCATTAATTATAACTCCTAGCATCTTAAGTTGATTAGACTCAAGCGGGAAATTAACAAGCATCAAATCATACAAGCACATGAATTATAAAATCAACAAGAATAAACAAACATGCAAACAATCATCATAAAGAAATTAATCCAAGTAAACATAGATTCAACACAAATTCATGTTTCTAGCCTAAGCCCCTAGAGAGGAAATCTAGCCTCTCATGGGTGAGTTAACATCCAAGAAAGTTACAAGAGAAATCATGATGAAAACAAAGTAAAACAAGTAAGAGAATAGAATACACCAATCTCTTCGCTCGCTGCCCTTGGTCTTCACTTTTGCTTGCTCGAGAATCCTTCAAACCTTGCTCTTAATCACCTTTGATCACGAGGAGAAGAGAGAAAATGTGTAGAGAGATGTGGAAATTAAACCTAAGATTGAAGAATAGTTTCTCCTGCTGCCTCCCTGCCCATATATAGCTCTCTTCGTGCCTTGGGAAGCAATCCAACAAAATCTGAAAGTGAATCGGGCGAAAATGGCAATAAAATCTGTCCAAATCTAGGCTGGGCGGCCATTGGCGCGGCTGTACAAAATTCTACATTTCGAATTTGGATTTGTTTCCTTCATGAAAGTTGTAGATCTTTTCGTTCTGGTTCAGCCAAGCTTTGATTCACCCAAATCGGAGTCCGTATGACCAAGATATGGCCAAAATACGAACTGTGTGTCGACAGCTGTAATTTTGTGCGGCCTTCACAAATTTCCTGCGGCCCGCACGAGTACCCGCAAAACTCTCGGACAAATCCGTGCGGCCCGCACAGAATCTGTGCGGCCCGCACAAAAGGCTGTTTTGCTCCTTTTTGCTTGATTTCTGCAAATTAGATAAAGGAAAGGCAGTAACTTGGTTCTACGGTGCATTCTATACTAAACTAGACTAAAATACAAGGGTTTTGGTATAGTTTAAGAGGTAAAACCTCGACCGAAGGTATATATAATTGAGGCTTATCAAAATCCCCCAAGCTTAGACCTTGCTTGCCCTCAAGCAAGAATCCAAACTTAGGTGTATGTCCGGTTTCTAAACTAACCAAATTCCAAGTATAACTCTAAATGCGAAAAATTTGTATGAACTTGCTATCATTAAAAACTCGAGAATCTTTTTGGACAACAATTTTAACTTTCCTTGATCAATTTTAATTCACCCCACAAATCGACAAATCAAATCTCATATTCAAAGATGCTTTTGTATTTGTAAAAACTAATCATTTGGATTTATCAATATTTCATTTTTTGACCAAAAATATGCCCTCATTTTGTGGTGATTTTCCTTTTTGTCCCCCCCAAGCTTGTTCCAAGCTTGGGTTAGAAAGTTGTGAATTTTCGTGTGTTGGTATCATGCACAATTCTACAATTTTTTCCTTTTTGTTGCTATTTGGTGACACTATGATCTTTATCCTTAATACAAAACCGGCTAGTTATAAGTAGTTAATCATACCCAACCGTTTTAATTCAAAAGTGCTTTTGCATGCTCTTGGTTTAACCCTTCCATGACACGAACTCACACTTGTGGTGTAAACTCGGCCACTTTATCGGGTAAACTAGCGGAACAAAGTGTCAATTACTCATAACCTCAAGTACGTCATATCGCCGTATCATAGGCAAGCGGAGTCCGAAGTGAATTTTCAAACGTTTTCAACTTTAATTATTGCAATAGTACCATGAATACACACATCCAAAATGTATTCTTTCATACCCATGAATATCACAATCTTTCTATTATTTTCAAATCTCAATTTTCCAATTAGAAAGACATACTCGGTTTCAAAATGTTTTTTCGACAAAATCCAATTTTTCATTTTTTTCAAAGTCCTAAAACATCTCATCCTATGCAATTCTTTGATCAAATATGGAGTTAGTTCAAATTTTTCAAAGTCATCCAAATCATAACCAAAATTTTCCAAACAAGTCCTTAATTCTAGCAATCACACAAATTTTTCACCTAAAAATGCAATTTTGCAAAAAATTAAACATGTCCTAAATGCAGATACAATTTTTCTTCCAATTCCCTCCCCCAAGCTTAAACAAAGCATTGTCCTCAATGCAAACATTCGCACAAGAAAGAGTGAAAAGAAAGAAAAATGAAACTCACAAAGTGGTGGAGAAAGCGAAGGTGGAGGAGGAGGCAAAAACGCCTCCTCGATGTGGTGGATCGGGAGGTTTCTCTTCCCATAGCACGTGTGTTTCCTCCCTTGCGGCCCGCCGACGGCGGCGCTCTCTTGGCGATGTGGGTGGTTCTTGGGCGGCAGCATTCGGTAGAAAGATCGTGGGCTCATTCGCCAAGTTCCATGTGGAACGCCGATGCAGGTCGATGTCAGTAGTGATGTGTAAAGGCTTGAGTTCAATTTGAGGGGATTTGGGAGAGGTATCGGCTAAATCAGGGCTGTCAGTTTTTTTCTGGGGTTGGTGCGACCCACACAAAATTTCGTGCGACCCGCACAAAATTTCGTGTGACCCGCACGGAATGGTTTTCGCTGGGTGTGTTTCAGTCTGTTCCCGGGCATTTTTATGCGACCCGCACAGAATTTCAGGCTGCTCTCGGACATTTTGATGCGGCCCGCACAGAATTTCGTGCGGCCCGCACAAATCGGTTGGTTGCGCCTGGACGGGTTCATGCGGCCCGCACAAATCTCCGCTGTCATCATTATTAGCTGTCTCAGCTTCCTTTTTCGCTAGGATTTCGTCCAGATTTTCTTCCAGCTGTCCACCATCTGTTTCCTTAACAATTTGAGCAGCAATTATGGTATCTAGGACATCAATCCTGCAAATTGTATCATTGTCATTAGAAGGAAATTGCATGGATTTAAAAACATTAAATTCCACCTTCTCATCACCAATTGAGAAAGAAATCTTTCCACCTGTAACATCTATATTTGTACCTGCCGTACTTAGAAAATCACGCCCAAACAAGAGGGGGGTGTGAGGATCTTCTTCCATTTCTACAACAACAAAGTCAACAGGCACATAAAACTTTCCAATTTGGACAATGACATCCTCGGCAATTCCGGAAGGGTATCTTACAGATCGGTCCGCTAATTGGAGGGACATTCGAGTTTGCTTTAATTCCCCTAGACCTAGTCTATCATAGACCGACTTGGGCATCAAACAGACACTAGCACCAAGATCTAGCAAACATCGATTAAATGTGGTGTCACGAATTTTGCACGGAATGGTAAAACTGCCCGGATCTTTCAGTTTAGGGGGCAATTTAATTTGTTGGTTCAAAACAAGTGCGCTACATTCCGCATTTAATGCCACAGTTTCTACCTCTTCCAATTTCCTTTTGTTGGACAACAGTTCTTTCAAAAATTTCGCGTAGGATGGCATTTGAGTAATGGCTTCCGTAAAAGGAATGGTGATATTCATTTTCTTCAAATGATCCATGAATTTGGTAAATTGTTGGTCCATTTTGGTCTTAACTAACCGTTGAGGAAAGGGAACAAACCTGAGAGGAGGGACGTAATCAGAAGGTTTTACCTTTTTAGGATCAGAGTTACCCGAATTTTGGCGATCTTTGAAGACCGGTGGGTCTAGAGGAAAATCTGTGCAAATTTGGGGAGCTGGCCTTGAGGTCGCAGAAGAGGGCGCAGAAGGTGGAGTTGAGGCCGCAGAAGATCCCGCTTCTGTTGTTTGAGGTGCGGCGGTCGGTTGTTTGGGTGGTTCCTCTTCCGGAAATTTTGGTCCGTCGTATTGTGTGCCACTGCGGAGAGTTACCGCATTCGCATGTTCCCTTGGATTGTGCTCAGTTTTTCCGGGAAGCATACCTGGAGTGCGTGCGGCAGAAGCAGCTTGTTGAGCCACTTGGGCTTCAAGCAACCTAGTTCGATTCTGCATCAAGTCCATCCCTGTTCTAAAAGAATCTGACAATTCATCAAGCCTCTTATTGGTGCTAAGATTAGTTTCCTTTTGAGAGAGCATGAATTCTTCCATCATTTTCTCTAACCTAGACATTGGTGGACCTTGACCTTGGCGGTTTTGATATTGGTTACCATTACCTTGGGTTGAATTGTGATTTTGGTAATGGTTGTTATTTCCTTGGTTTGGTACCGCATTCGGGTTCGGATTTTCATTGTCATTTCTCCACCTAAAATTAGGATGGTTGTACCTTGTGGCATGGTTGTAAGTGTTGGAGTTGGTTTGGTTGTATGAGTTATTTCTTTTGTCACCTTCGTTGTAAAATAACCCATTAACTTGTTCAACTGTGTCATTACCTTCCGTGGAGTATTGACATCCCATTGTGAGATGGTCCACTCCTCCACAAATACCACATGCTGAGTTTTGAACTACAGATTTTACCTGCTGCATCTTCTTCATCTGGTTTTGGAGAGATTCTACCTTTGCGTTCAAAGCTGTCACCTCATCTACCTTCAGCATACCAGCAGGTGTGTTGCTCCTCTTCACATCTCTTCCAGCAGTCCACTCGCGTTGACTTATAGCCATGTCCTCTATCATCTCCATGGCTTCTACAGAATCCTTGTTGGCTAGGTTTCCACCGGCAGCTGCATTCAGTTGAGATTTAGTCGCGTATGTGCAACCTGCATAGAAAAACTGAAACAATAGCCACACATCAATACCATGGTTAGGACACAAACGCAAGAGTTCTTGCCATCTATCCCAAGCTTCGCTTAATGATTCATCATCACCTTGTTTAAAAGTGGTAATTTTTGCCCTAAAGTGTTGGGTTTTAGAAGGCGGAAAGTACTTTCCTAAAAACAATTTTTGGACTTCGGGCCAAGTTTGTGTTACCCTAGGGTTTAACAATCTTAACCAAGTCCTAGCCTCATCCCTAAGAGAAAGGTGAAAACAGTTCAATTTCAAGGCATCAAGTTGGGGTCCCCTTGGTGCAAAAGTACCACAATGTTCTTCAAACATTGCCAAGTGTTGGTGAGGGTCCTCATTTAATGTACCACCAAATTGGTTTTGACCTAACAAGTGAATTAGAGTGGGTTTGAGATCGGGGTTGGTTCCCCCATGTGCCACATAGCCGAAGCGTTGGTGCGGATCTTGATGGTTCATGAATTCTCGCATAGGACGGCGGTCGTTCGGATTAGGCGGTGGAGGGTTGCCTCTTCCATATGCTCCGTGGAATGGGTTCTCGGGAGGAGGATCATTGTCAACATTGGCGTGAGATCCGTTCTCCTCATCACCATCTAAGGGCATTCCATAAATCGGATGTTCGGCCATGTTTGACGAACTCGCCTTGTCCTTTTGACTCTGGCTCCTAGTGGTAGGCGCCAGCGTTCAAGCTGTGAGAAGAGAGAGAAGAAAATCGTGAGTCTTAAGGAAATTAAGATAAAAGAGAAATAAGAGAAAGTTCTAGAATTAATTTTTAAAGTAAAAATTAATATCTATCCGTTATCCCCGGCAACGGCGCCAAAAGCTTGTTGTGTATTTTGGGTATAGGAAAAATGGGTCTATTTCGTACACTTCTGCTTTAAATTTATAAAACCCTAAATACGCAAAGTTAGATTGAATTGCAAGCGCACAATCTATCCTTGTAGTAATTATGGGTATCGATCCAAAGATAACGGGAGATATTACTTTCTACTAAATCAATTAACTCTAAAATAGTGCAAATAAAGTAAAAAGGGGGGTTTGTTGTAAAACTGGTTCTTGGGTTCAATACCCGATTGAAAGTTGGAATCAAAACAAGACAATTTTAAACAAACAAATAAAAAGGAGTTTGTGATTCAGATGATAAGAGTCTAGGGGCTATCGGCATACAATCCTTTGGTCAAATCTACATTTACTTGGTATTCTAAACTCATGTTTGCAATTATGGGGTTTCTAAACGTAAATGCCAAAAAGGGTCACTTTCGTGAATTAATGACGTGTCTAGATAATTCGGACTTCACGGTTAAGTTCTTCACCCTAGCTATCTAGACCATAAGCACAGATTAGCCTAGTTTATCCCTAAATACCAATACTTCACGGTTAAGTCCTTCATACGATATTTGGTTCAATTCCAGGTGTCCCAATCAAATATAAGGCTTCACGGTTAAGTCCTTCACCTTAATTCGACCTTTGTTCAAGTGGTTCCGGACTAAGAAATAGATTTGGTCATTTCTAATCTTAATCCTAAGGTAATTCATGTATACAATTTGGTACCATTAATTATAACTCCTAGCATCTTAAGTTGATTAGACTCAAGCGGGAAATTAACTAGCAATCAAATCATACAAGCACATGAATTGTAAAATCAACAAGAATAAACAAACATGCAAACAATCATCATAAAGAAATTAATCCAAGTAAACATAGATTCAACACAAATTCATGTTTCTAGCCTAAGCCCCTAGAGAGGAAATCTAGCCTCTCATGGGTGAGTTAACATCCAAGAAAGTTACAAGAGAAATCATGATGAAAACAAAGTAAAACAAGTAAGAGAATAGACTACACCAATCTCTTCGCTCGCTGCCCTTGATCTTCACTTTTGCTTGCTCGAGAATCCTTCAAACCTTGCTCTTAATCACCTTTGATCACGAGGAGAAGATAGAAAATGTGTAGAGAGATGTGGAAATTAAACCTAAGATTGAAGAATAGTTTCTCCTGCTGCCTCCCTGCCCATATATAGCTCTCTTCGTGCCTTGGGAAGCAATCCAACAAAATCTGAAAGTGAATCGGGCGAAAATGGCAATAAAATCTGTCCAAATCTAGGCTGGGCGGCCATTGGCGCGGCTGTACAAAATTCTACATTTCGAATTTGGATTTGTTTCCTTCATGAAAGTTGTAGATCTTTTCGTTCTGGTTCAGCCAAGCTTTGATTCACCCAAATCGGAGTCCGTATGACCAAGATATGGCCAAAATACGAACTGTGTGTCGACAGCTGTAATTTTGTGCGGCCTTCACAAATTTCCTGCGGCCCGCACGAGTACCCGCAAAACTCTCGGACAAATCCGTGCGGCCCGCACAGAATCCGTGCGGCCCGCACAAAAGGCTGTTTTGCTCCTTTTTGCTCGATTTCTGCAAATTAGATAAAGGAAAGGCAGTAACTTGGTTCTACGGTGCATTCTATACTAAACTAGACTAAAATACAAGGGTTTTGGTATAGTTTAAGAGGTAAAACCTCGACCGAAGGTATATATAATTGAGGCTTATCAATGAATTGGTTGTCATTTGGGTCCCACACGCGAAGAGGGATTGCATTGAGATCTTTCGGGAGCCATTCCGCTGTAGCTTCCTTTAGTTTTTTGTCCATATTCCCTGTCCAGTATTCAATGACCGAAATGATTAAAAGGATAAGGTTTCGAGCAGTTTTCCTTGGACTATTTTGGAAACAAATATCGTTGCGGTGTTTCCAAATAGTCCAACAAACTGCACTAAATACAATTAAAAACCCTAATTTATCCCGAGATGGAAGGCTACAAGCAAACTGAAATATCTCTTTACAAGAAGTCCAAGTAGGTAGGTACAGATTACTATTGCCTAACCAGAACCAAATTTGCTGAGCTTGAGGGCACTTAAGAAACAAATGAGTGGTATTTTCTTTTTTGGTACAGAAATGACATTTGACTCTACCAGACCAGCCTTTCTTTCTTAAGTTTTGTTTAGTGAGTATACGGTTATGAAGAACCAGCCAAATAAAAATTCTGATTTTAGGTGGAATTGGTAGTTCCCATATCACGGCATAGGTATTGGCCTTAATCCCCCTAAAGTTTAGAAGTTGGTATATCGATTTAACCGTAAACTGCCCTAAATTGTCCCATCTCCACGCAATTTTATCCATACCATGAGTAAAACTAAAAGAACTAATAAGATATAGAAGGTCCTGCCATTCCTTAGCTAAAATACCACTAAGATTTCTTTTAAATTTAATGGCTTTGCCTTGAGAAAGGGATACATCAGCTATTGTAATATGTTGATTAGAACATATCCTATATAATTGAGGGTACCTAGTGGACAATGCACAATTATCATACCATATGACATGCCAAAATTCTAATTGTGAATGGATATGAGGGGTAGCCGAACACAAATTAAGTTTTGATGTGCTTTGTCACATCGCGTGTCGTAACCATGTTGATTTATATGTTGTGTCGTGTCATTTTTTCTAGATAATGTTTACGATCCAACACATTGAAAACTAATATTTATATGTTGATTTATATGTTAGGTCAGAGGGTTTTTCTTTTAATTTTAGATGTTGGTCCAAACTATCTCTGATCTGTTGAAAACATGGCAAGTTCGTTCTTGTGCCGGGCTAATTTTTGAATTAGGGACAAAGTCGGTATGTGTTATAGGAGGAGAGACAAATTTTAAAATACAATTTTATAATTATTTTAAACAATAAACATATATATATTTTTTTTTCTAAAATATCATGCTAAAATGGGTATATTTTATGAAATTATGTGATTAATATTGAACATATTTATTTTTGTCACTATGACTTTATTTTGTAAAAGTTGATGATTAAAATCTAAATTTAATGTTGATGGAATTTTATATTGATCCAACAGTAAAAAAATAATATTATGATTAAATGATTTTTGCATTATATGGTAATGTTTTGACGTATTTTTGTTTTAGACCTTATAAATACGGAGAAATCGCACAATATGAAATTTGGACAGTATACACGGTTTTCTTAAACAGTTTCGTATTGGTCGGACAACATAAAAATAAAAGTCGATCTTGCATATATTTTTGAACGGCTACAAACCCAAAAATTAAAATAAAATTTTAATAATCATTTTATATCAATCCTATGGTAGAAAAACATTGCATTTTAATAAATAATTGTCTGCCACTCCACTTCGATATTAATGGAAATTCAAGAAAAAACAGGATATTTTTATACACATTTTCTATTTTTATTTTATTTTTTTATTCTAAAATATAAACAAGAATTTTTAGTATATATTTGAGATCAATCGCACAGTACAGAAAGTAGAAAATATATGCAGTTTTATTTCGGTTTCTTTGTTTGACTGAATAATTACAAGCGACATATTCAATTGTTTGGAGTTTGACTAGTACTAGCTTAGCAACACTCGCATCTCATCATATACCCTCGACCTCGAGTCGGATAAAATTTTAAGAGCGAGGCTTTGATGCTTTGAGTCCGTGCTATGGAGATCAAATATTTTACTATTTTTTAAGATATATATACACACATTATTTTCAAAGATTGTGAACTATCTAAAGATAATATTTGTACTTATTTAAAACTATGATTAAAAAGTTTTTTAAAAAATATAAATTTAATTTCCAAACACATTTTAATACGAAGATTATACTAAATAATTCAGATTAACTATTTGAACTTTAAAAATTAAAATTAAAATGTGAAACATGATTAGAACACGAAACAATAAAACATTTTAACCTGCTCTATATCATTTAAGATGAACATAGTAGTTTTATATTTGTACAAAGACCAAAATTGCAATTATGTTATTTTTTTTGTGGTCTCTAATTGTTCCCCAATTTATTGGTGTGGGGTAGTGTTTTGAAAACGGACCGGGTCGGGTCGGTCCAGTCCAAACCCGCCCGGTCCACGGGTTGATCTGGGCACGGGTTAGGTCGGGTAGGGTCAGGCGGGTTTTTTTGGTTCGGCCAACCCAAACCCGGCCTAAACCCGTCGGTCCGGTCCAGGCCGAGCCGGTTTTTTTTTCTGTTTTGTTTCTGGTTTTCGGTGCTGGTTTTTTTTTTCTGTTTTATTTTTCCTTTTTTTATTTGAACTCAATTATTTTTGTTATAACAAAACCGAATTATGTTAAAACCAAGGTTCTAAATAGCGTTTATAGCGTCATAGCGGGAAGGCTACAAAAAAAGCTATAGCGAATAGCGTCGCTATAGCGGAAGCTATGCCACATAGCGTTTTTTTTTTACATTTCGTATATTCAATATTTGTACTATATATCAACATTATCTAAGTCTCATAGAACAATAAATAACACCAAAGTAATTAAGAAATTATAATATTCATATTGAACCCGTACAAAGTCCAAATTGCGGTTCAAAATATCTATAGTAATATCATAAATTATCGATTTTTCCTATTCAAAATATCTTAAGTATCATGATTCATGACATAATCTATTTTTTTTTCTATTCAAATTTTAATTCCGGTTTGGACTTTTTTTCTATTCAAATTTCAATTTCTATTCCCAATTTCAAATTGATTTATTTGTAGCAAGTAGCAACAAATTCAATTTCGGTTTGAGATTTTTTTTATCTTTATTTAAAACCCATATAAATTGCTTAAAAATAAAAAAAAATAAAAAACCCATATTGTATAGCGCAAATAGCGCTGTAGCGGACCGCTATAGCTCTGTAGCGGCCGCTATAGCGGCCGTAGCGCAAATAGCGCATTTTGATGTCGTAGCGTAGCGTTTGGGGTCCAAAAACGCTATAGCGCGCTATTTAGAACACTGGTTAAAACTGAATTATTCTAAAACTAAATTAGTTTAAAACCGAATTATTTTAAAACCGAATTATTTTAAAATAATAGATTTAAAAACAAAAGTTACCCTCCTCCTTTATTCCGGGCTTGGGACCGGCTATGTAAAATAACATAGGCGGAGTTCTAACTTTTTTTTTGTTAGTAATTATTCTTTAAAATGAAATAATTGAAATATTTAGGAATTATAATTTAAAAAAAATAACAATAAAGATTAAAATAGGTTAGAAATTTAAACCGACACTACATAGCTAGTAGTTGTTGTGCATATACCATAGGTTGCTCTCTTGCTCATCGTCTGAATCTTCGTTAGGCTCAGGCTCCTCGATACCGCTTTCTTGAGTTTCGACACCGGGTGATGATGCTTCCATGGCATGTTGCGTACGAGTCTTAGCATCAATCCAGTCTTTCAAGCACACAAGTCTCTCGAAAACATGTGCACCCAGCTTACTGCGTTTATCGGTGAGGATCCTGTTCGCTGAACTAAAACAGCATTCGGAAGGGACGGTTGGCACAGGAACGGCAAATATGTCGCGGGCCATCATCGCCAGCGTTGGATAGGCACTTGCATTCCTCCTCCACCAATCCATGCAGTCAACAGATTCATGTTCGTTGGTCCCCAAACAGTAGCTGATTAACTCGTTTGTGTTACCTTGGGATGTGTACGGGTCGTCATCATCCTGAAAATCGCCTAACAATCCACTACTGTTGTCGTTCCTTAAACTATTAAAACAATAGAAAAAATTAGTGGACAAATAATGTAGATATTATAAATAATAAATATTAAAAACATATGTATATTTATATTCATACCTCACGCCACGGGTCGAAGGCTGTTGGTTGACATTTCTTCTTTCGCTGTATATGACAAACTTGTCCTCCAATGCTAATGTTACGTGGGGCTCCTCGTTCCTCCAGTCTAATTTTAGATTTCTCTTGTAGTCTTGAAGTATTTTTACCGCGAACCTCTTCTTGTATGCCGGATGGAGACAGTTTGCGAGAACGGTCACGAGGGGTACCTCTTCCCAATATTTAATAAATTTTACTTTCATGGCTGTTACGATCGGTTGGAGAGGGTGATCGGAGCTAGCATTATCTTCCAACTCACGGTACACCTTAGAAATATAGTAGAGATGGTGCAACAACTCATGTGTCGTCGGTGTGTACGAGCAGGATAGTTTGACGGTTGCGGTGAAAAAGGTTCCAAGGAATTGTGCAAGCATTGTTATTTGCTGCCATTTGGGTTCGGTGAGTTCCAAATCGGTTCCTTCGGCCATCGATATCAACATCTCCCTATAGCCTTCTTGTAAGGAATGCATCGGTGCAGCATCCTATAGGTGGAATTCCAACGGGTATCTATATCCCAAGGTACCCTCATTTTGCCCAAACCCAACCTTTCACACAAAGCCGCAAAAAGTTGTTTTCTTTTTCCGTTTGAATAAATATGGGCAATACCTCCCTTAAATTTAATTATCAATCCCTTTACGGCTTCTGTTTTAATGCCCTCTTTTACGGTAAGGTTAAGTATGTGGCAAGTACACTTTTGATGAAATTACTAACAATTACTAAAAATTACTAAAAATTACTAACAATTACTAAAAATTAAATCTAACCTATTTAAAATCTAACATTCAATCTAAATTTTACATTACTCTACATATTCAAAAAATAAACCCGAATTTAAAAAAAAATCCGAATTGAAAAATAAATCCGAATTAAAAACATAATTATAATTATCTAACATATTCAAAAATAAAATATAACTTATTTATCTAACCTATTTAAAATAAATCCGAATTTAAAAAATAAAATCTAACCTATTAAAAATAAATGTCAATTTAAAAAATAAAATACAATAATCTAACATATTCAAAATTTAAAAAATAAAATATAACATATTCAAAAAATAAATCTATTTATCTCACCTATTTAAAAATAAATCCGAATTAAAAAAATAAAATATAACCTATTTAAAAATTAAATCTATTTATCTAACATATTCAAAAATAAATCTAACTTATTTATCTAACATATTTAAAAATAAATCCAAATTTAAAAATTAAAATCTAACCTATTAAAAATAAATCCGAACTTTAAAAAATTAAATTTAACCTATTTCAAAATAAATCCACATTTCAAAATAAAATATAACCTATTTAAAAATAAATCTAAAAAATCTAACATATTTCAAAATATTTAAATCTAAACTATTAAAAATAAATATAACCTATTTAAAATAAATATTACCTATTTAAAAATAAATCTAGCTATCCAACATATTCAAAAATAAAATATAACTTATTTTTAAAACCTATTAAAAATAAATCCGAATTTAAAAAATAAAATATAACCTATTTAAAAATTAAATTTATTTATCTAATTTATTTATCTAACATATTTAAAAATGAATCTGAATTTAAAAATTAAAATATAACCTATTAAAAATAAATCCGAATTTTAAAAAATTAAATCTAACCTATTTCAAAATAAATCCACATTTCAAAATAAAATCCAACCTATTTAAAAATAAATCTAAAATCTAACATATTTCAAAATATTCAAATGTAACCTATTTAAAAATAAATCTAACTATCCAACATATTCAAAATAAAATATAACTTATTTTTTAAAACCTATGAAAAATAAATCCGAATTTCAAAAAATAAAATCTAACCTATTTCAAAAGAAATCCGAATTTCAAAATTAATTATCTAACAATTACTAAAAATAATTCTAATTATCTAACAATTACTAAAAATTATCTAACAATTACTAAAAATTCTAATTATCTAACAATTACTAACAATTACTAAAAATTACTAACAATTACTAACAATTACTAAAAATTATCTAACAATTACTAACAATTACTAAAAGTAACCTATTTAAAATAATTCTAATTATCTAACAATTACTAAAAATAAATATAACTAAATCTAAAATAAATCTAACCTTTTAATCTCGCGGAAAAATCTTGCGGGAGGTGCCGAACTTCGTAATTCCTCTACTTTCGTAATTCCGTTTGCGTATTTGTAGAATGAAATAAATTTGCAACTCTATTTTTTTTAACAATAAAATTAAATTTTGAGAATAATGAAAATATTGAGAGTATGAGAATATGAGATTGAGAGAATGAGAGATTGAAAATAATAAGAGTATGAGATGTGAAAATGTATGAAGAATGTGGTGTATTTATGGGGATTTTTTTTTGGGGGGGGGGGGGAATTTTACCGTTTTTTTTTTAAATTTCAAATTTGGACAGGTTGGGGCGGGTTGGGGCGGATTGGCTCAGGTCCCGCCGGGTTTTGGGCGGTTTCGGGTCGGGTTTGAAGGGGGTTCGGACGGGTTCGGGCGGGTTAGACCCGGATCCGGGGTTTAGGCACGGGTTTGACTCGGGTTTGGCACGGGTTCGGACGGTCCGGTCCGGGTTTGGGATGGTCCGGGGAGGGTTCGGTCCACGGGTTCAAATGGGTCGGGTCTGTGCGGGTTTGGTCCAAAAAACCGGATCCGCGCCTTGGTTAACCCGGCCCACCCGTTAGGACGGTTCGGTCCGGGTTCGGGTCACGGGTTTGCTCGGTCCGGGTCGACCCGGGCGGGTTTAATCAATACACTAGTGTGGGGTAGCGGATACACACCAAAGTGCAAAAGCTGCTGCTAACAATATTATTATAACTTACAAGGACCTACGTGCAATTCTTTTATTAAGAGAGGCAATTCGAGCGAGAAGCTTCCATCCAAACCAGTGTTGTCGGAACCAAACCGGTTGGTCGGTCAAATTAGTATTATCAAAACCAAATCGGTCAGTTGAACCGGAAAAAAATGAACTCGGTCAGTGCTAGGAGTGTAACGAGCTGGCTCGGACCAAGTTAGGTCCAGCTTGTAATCGGTTTGTAGTAGGAACCGAGTGAGCTAGGATTAGGGGGGCGAGCTAAAACCTTAGCTTATAATCGGTCCGAGTCAAAGATAAGCTGGACCGAGCTGGCTTGTAGTGGCTCGTTGAGCTTTGTTAGGACAGTAGTAAAAAAATATTAGATAACGAAGCTCAAAATTCAACATAAATTTCACACAAATTTAAACAAATTTACACGTTCAAGCTGGTCTGGGTCGAGCGAGGCCTAGCTCAAACTCACTAATTCTAGACCGAGTCAGGGATGAACTAGCTCGATAACAGCTCGAGCCAGCAACAATCAAGCTCTTACCGATCGAGCCACAAGCTACATGCTCTTTTACCAACCCTATCAGTCACCGGTCCGGTTGGATTTGGTTCTTGAATCGTTTAAGTTTGTGAATTGGTTAAAACCGATATAATCGGCTGACTTTTATTAAGAAAAATGCTGACTAAATTGACGAAGAAATCTGGTTCAAAACATATTGCTGATGTTTTTTTTCGTCCTTTCCTTTATATGTGTCACCAACGTATGAAACTAGGGGAAATTTTTTATTGGTAGTAATTAATAGAAAATAATAGAGACAAACAGTAAGAGTACAATAATATTTATATTGGTAGTAATTTGGATCGGTAGGAATTTTACCGATCTAAACCAGTTTTTTTTCCTTTTAATTTTTTCTAGTAAAATATTTTTTTTTTACAAAAATAGATAAAGTACCTTAAAATTTAGATATATCAAAAACATTGCATCTATTTTTTGAAAAGCTTTTCATATTTTACTAGAAATCAAATATAAAAATTCTCTTCATCTATACATCAGATTAAAAAAAAATTAAGATCGGTGGCAATTCTACCAATCTTACTACCAATATAAATATTATTGTACTCTTACAGTTTGTCTCTCTTCTTTTCTATTAATTACTACTAATAAAAAATTTCCGAAACTAGGAGTGAAAACATGTTGGATATTATCAGTTAGTATCCGGCACTGTATTCGAAATTTTAAGTTATATTTTTTTATAAAGACATGACATGCTTAATATGAGAAAAATTATTATGTTAACCATAATTATTTTATATTCATATTGTAGATACTTTATTATTATTTTTAATAAAAAAGTAATTTACTAAATAATATGTTATTTTTTAAATATTTAAATTAAATATTCAATTTTATTCGTATTAGTACCTGTAATATTGTATTTGTATTGATATTCATTTAATATCTAATCTATATTTGTATTCGGAAAATAATAATATATACGAATATGATTTTAACCCAATCCGGTCCGGTTTCACCCCTGGTATATATGAATACGATTCCAGAAACTTCAAAAGTCTAAAAGCATATTTTTTTTCAAGATTCCACTTTTCCGAAGAAAGATTTAAATAATTGATCAAATTGATTGCTATTTGCGAAGGATCCAAAATTGCTCCGGTATATTTTCCCTGTGTTATCTTGCCGACAAATACTGTTAGCCCCCAGTTTTATAATACTGTTTATTTACAGTGAACGCTCTTTTTATATAATTTAAAATAAACATGTCTACTTTTGTTGTCTACTCAGCTGCATTTTGTTTTGATTTGTTTCTCATTATATTTTTTTTTCAGGTCAATTGTGATAGCTCTTAAGATAAAATACCACAGTCGCGGATATAGGTAGGTAGCAGTATACAAATTTGTTTTACGTTTGAAAACCACTAGAACCACACTATTGATGTGGTCAAATAAAATAATCCTAAAGAAATAAATTTTTTAATTTCTAAAAGAAAAAAATCTAAAATTCGCGGGCAAAAATACCAAGTTTCCGCCGACATTTTTATTAATATCCAAAGTTAATTACAAATTATTAAATATACCCATAATCAGTGGGTATTTCGAAAAATGTCCAAACCGGCCAGAATCTGGCCGGTTTCCTCAATTTTTTTTTAATATTTTCTGTTTAGATTTTATGTTGTACTATTATTGTTATTGTTGTAGTATTTTATATTTAGCATTATCATGATAATTTATTTTTATCTGAAAAATATAAAAATAGTACCATAAAAGCACACATACAAAAGAACCGAAATTTAAGATAATCCACATAAAACACCAAACATAGTATACCAAATATAAATAGTACAAAACTAGCCATAGTACTGCTGAACGGAGAGGGGGCCCATCCCTCAGCCGGTACTCCGGCGTTCGCGCAGCCAGGCTCTCTCTCTCGGTGTCTCTATACCAGCATCACCGTCGTTGCGTATCCGCTCGGCAGTATCCCATCTGTACTCACCCCTAGAGACTGTCGGGACTGGCGGGGGGTGTACCAAAGATGGATGCAGCGAGCCCAGTCTCAAAGTCAGGCTGAGTATGAGACCCGCTACCACTAGCCTCTCTATCATGTGGCATCTCGGTCCCATATCGGGGTACTGGCGGTGGCGACATAAAACCCTCCTCGTATACCCCGATCTCATCGAGACTGCACGAGAGGGACTCGACATCCGTAGTAAAGGACTCCTGAGGCGGTGGCTGTGGCGGCATCTCGGCCGGACCTGCAATCATACACATAATTTAGTAAATTTGATCTGAATGAAGAAATTTGTACAAACCTGACAGCTACTGAAGTATGACATACCTGAGTCTGAACCAGACGTCCATGCTCGTCGTAGAATGCCTCCCACCCAGCATTGGACAATACCCAACGATGGTAGTCCCACTCTGGATGCTCATCGGGGGAAGGTGGCATCTCAGACATCCTAACCGGGCTCTCGTCGGGCTCGGTCGGATCTATCTCACGCCAGTTGATGTTCTCTCCGGTGTCTCGCAGCATGGTGATGAGCTTCCCACCGTGCCTGGCATCCTCAACATAATTCGCATTCTTCTTGAGGTAGTGGTACCCAAGATGTCTCCAGTTCTTCTTTTCCAGCATGGTGATCCCATGCCCGCACTCTTTGATCGAGGACAAAAGCTGAAAAAAAATTATTTTGTCAGATCAAACCTTGATGAACTATTCAGTTAGGGAAAAACTATGTAGTTTTAGGTGCATTACCTGGCGAGCCCATTTGATGCCATTGGGTGTGTAACCATCATCGGTTTTGACCTTGTCGCGTAAATGGGCACCATAATCGCCCTGCAGATATACAGTGGCCATGCAGACCTGCATGTACCAAGTCTCGTACCTCAATAGGGGATGTCCCGGGGTCTGAAAGAGCGCATCTGGCTCATGATAAAAGTCCCTATACTGGGGATCCGCCGCCGTAGTGTAGTACTCCTGCAAATGGTTGCTCCAGTCCCACTCCAGTCGCCCTTTGTGGCTCATCCTGTAAGGAACACGTTAGTTGCAATACAAAGCTATCAAGTAATATGAGATAGTTGATAATATGATATGACTTACTTGTGCAGGTCTTTGATGGTGGACCTCGACAAAGATGGGTCTGCGGGCTGAAACGGCGCATGTCCAAACTGACGGAGTACCTGATCTGGATAGTGGTGCTCCACTATCCAGAAGTGTACGAGTGGACCTCTGTAGTACCACATCAACCGCTCCTCCTCGTACAACTGCTCGTACGGTGTCCACTGAACAAGATCCGCAGCCAAACTCTACAACTCTGAACGGACTGGCATGATCCTAATGGTACTACCGTGGGTCTGATCTACGTAGTTGTGATAACCGTGCCACTTCTTCCCGTATGCCGGTCATCTCCAAGTATCGGGCGCTCCTCATACCAGAGCATCATTCGGGATAGGCATGCCCACTGGTAGCCGTGACCACGACTAGTGCTGAAGCAAGAGTACCGGCCCATACATCTACTTCGCCTTCTTCTGCATTTTCAAGAATTTTAGCCGTCAGGGTATTTGAATTGATTGATTAAATAATTAAGTAAGAAAAAAGTTAGAGACTTACCTCACAACCACGGCACAGGTGGGAGTACAGATGGGCTAGGACAGCCCCACCCAAGTTGTACGGCGACGGATTTTCAAGGTCTTCCAGTAGCGGGAGATACATCATCGGCATACAATCACTGCTGGAATCAGGAAACATGACATAACCAAAAAGGTCCATCACGTAGCCCCGTGTATATCTGCAATACAAAACAGATAAAAAATGTAATAGAAACAATTTATAGTAAATGTAATAAAAACAATTTATAGTTTTTACCTCTGAATCTGCTCATCGGTGGAATCTGCTGTCAGACCCGGGCTGAAGTGCTCTCGCAACTTAGTCATCCTCGGATGGAATTTGGACTGCTCACGATCCCCAATGAAGAGAGAGGATCAGCTCCCAACAACCGGTCGATATCAGCAGCAAATCTCCAGCTGTCAGATACGCCGCCAACGGGTGTGCCACTGATAGGCAAACCCCAAAGGGCACTCACATCCTGGAGTGTCACTGTCATCTCTCCGAATGGCATGTGGAACGTGTGCGTCTCGGGACGCCATCGCTCCACCAGTCCTGCAATTAGAGATGCATTGATGATGTTTTTCTCAGTCCGCAAGATGTTCACAACCTAGTAGAGGCCCATATTGATCACCTCGTAGTACTGCATGTGAACGCACCGCAACTTCACATCTAAAAGAAACGTGTCATGCGTTGAAAAAAGTAATCCACATGGTGTTAACATAACAAAATTTAAACTCAACAAAATTTAAAGAAAACCTAAAAAAAGATACGTACCTCACGAGAAGCCAATGAGACTCGGTGATCGTCGTGGGGCATCCACAGGAGAGGACTGAAATGCTCGGTGATGCTAGTACTGATCGGCTCGTCAACTACTGGACGAGCCGTAGACTGTCCTCTAGGCATCCTGATGTCAAAAATAAAATTCTGTTAACCATCTCTAAGTAAACCCTAAACCCTTATTTCGGTTAAAATAGCCTAAAATATGCTAAAAATGCCCCAAATATGCTTAATTATGCTTAAACATGTTAAAATAGGCCAATTGCGGTTAAAATAACCTAAAATATAATAGGCTACAATAACATAATTTCGGTAAAATATGCTAAAAAGGGCCAAAATAGACTTAATTTTGCTTAAACATGCTAAAATAGGCCAATTGCGGTTAAAATAACCTAAAATAAGCTGTAGTAGGTTACAATAACATAATTCGGTAAAATATGTTAAAAAGAACCAAAATTGGCTTAATTCTGCTTAAACATGCTAAAATAGACCAATTGTGGTTAAAATAACTTAAAATATGCTATAACAGACTACAATACATAATTTTGGTAAAATATGCTACAAAGGGCCAAAATAAGCTTAATTATGTTAAAATATGCTAAAATTGTCCAATTGCGGTTAAAATAATCTAAAATATGCTACAATAGCTAATTTCAGTAAAATATGCTCAAATGGTCTAATTATCCTAATTATGCTAAATTCGGCTAAATTACGCTTTAATTATGTTAAAAAAACCAAAATACGCTAAAATATGGTAAACTATGCTAATTATACTAAATTATAACAAATTACCCTAAACCTAAACCCTAAATTAAATAAAAAAAATTACCTTAAAGAAAAGAGAAAAAACGGAGTTGAGATGAGTGAGTTGTGAGGGGAGAGAGAAAAAAAATGATATTTATAGAGTGTAAACGGTTAAAAAAAAAAACCAGCCAGATTCAGACCGATTTGGATATTTTTCAAAATTTCCAATAATTCTGGATATATTTATTAATTTGTAATTAACTTTAGATATTAATAAAAATGTCGGTGCGGTCAAACGAGCAAAACTCCAGAATATACGGGCCCCACCTGAAACAATCAAAATCACCAGCAAACCGCCCATAGTTTCTCCGATCAATACTTCCCACTTCCTCTCATCCCTTCCCTCCTTTCTCGCGATCCACTCCATAAATACAGATCTACCTTTCCCTTCTTTTCCCAAATCAAAACTTCTAGTCCAATCCGAAAAAAGACTTAGTTCAACAATTCTCTTCTCCAATCTCTCTTGTAAACCAGATCTCTTGTAAAACATAGAAATGAGCGGAGCGATCAATAGCAAAGCACCAGTGGTGGTGGCTGCGAGTGTCGCTGTTGTGGAAGCTCTCAAGGATCAAGTCGGGTTGTGTCGGTGGAATTACACAATGCGGTCCCTCTACCAGCGGGCTTCTAACCGTGCCGGTGCAAGCTCTGTTTCAACCAAGGCCAATCAGACGGTTTCTTCTAATTCTCACATTGCTGAAAGGGGATCTGCTGCGGCCGGTGATGCGTTTCTCAAAGCGAAGATGCCGGAGGAGAAGCTGAATAAGGCATATCACCTGATTTGTTGGGGGCCTAATTGATTCATTTTGGTTTATCTTTTGGAAAAAAAAAAATTATGTTAGCGATTGATAGGATTTCATTATTTAATCGTGCTATACTTGAAGAGTTTAAGAGAAGTTTTCTATGCATCTGTTCTGTTGGATCGATCTGCGATCTGTTATATTTTTTTATAAGGCCAAATTTTCTTGATCGTAATTAGCCTTGTAGATTGGCTACTTCCATTTTAAACAACTCTAAGAAATTAATAAAATTGGAATTTGAAAAAAGTATATAGATAAGATAATGCATCAATATTTGTAGTAGAACTTATTTAACTAATTTGAAAATACCTGTTTTACTTTTTTGTTGAAACTTTTTTTTTTCGATTTTAGAGAAAAAACAATGAGAATCTCTGATTTTGAAATAATATCGAACTTTTGCATGAAATCTGATATGCGATTCAGAGTATTAGCGTCAGTGTTTTATTTTAACCGATCCTGATGAGACGATACTGTTTGCACATTTTCCACTAGTGAGTAGCAGATTAATAATGGATAATACTAATATAATAATTTGTTTTATTATATTTTATAAATTAAATATAAAAAAAACTCACTCATTTCACACATATGTAATTACATTTCTAATAAAAATAAAAATAAAAATAAAAGTGCAATCAGTTCCAACTAAATTTTTTTTATAAAGGAAGAAAATTCAAAAAACGAATACATATTTAGGTGAGTTGGAAATTAAATTGAATAATATTTAGATTTTATAATTACCCTATAGGGTAACGACTATGAAATAGTCATTACCCATACACTTACCCATTTGGTTAACGAAAAAAAATTCTTATCCATACCCATACCCAATTAGCTAACGAAAAAAAACCTTATTTCTACCCGCCTTATCGAATACAATACGGATCAGATAAACGGCTAAAAAGATACCATTGACACTCCAAAATCAAACTTTGATTTAGTAGGCAAATTATATTATGAATGTTAGATAAATTCAGATAGTAGGCAAATAATATTAAGAATCAAACTTTAATTTACACCGAATCTATTATATTTGCGAGGTCAGATAGTAGGCAAATAATAAATCCGACATTTTTATTAATATCCAAAGTTAATTACAAATTAATAAATATACTCAGAAGCGCTGGGTATTTCGAAAAATGTCCATACTGGTCAGAATCTGGTCAGTTTCTTCCCCTTTTTTTTTTTCTCTCCCACTAACCGGCCAGAATTTGGCCGGTTTCTTCCCTTTTCTTTTTTTTAAGAGACACTATGAAGAGCAAGATAAAGAAATCTAACACTAAAAATTTGAATTTTTTGTTTAAATTTTTTGTTATATTACTTCTTCTGATGTATAATTAGCATATTTATACTAAAAAATTATGTTAAATTACGCTAAAATACGGTAAATTACGGTAAATTACATATGAATATGGATGATATCTTTACTAAGAAGGCGAAAAACAACGACGAAACTTAAAACGGCCATAAAACGGCGCTCGAGTGTCCGATTTCAGCAAATGACAACTTTTCGAAAAGCTTGCGAAAATACGCATGCGTCAGTGCTAGCAATGTTGGTTTTTAAAATTTAGAATTGCCAAAAAAACTAAGGGAAGAGTCTCAAAACTTGAGTTGAAGTTTCCGATTAAGATTTTCATTTCTATTATTCAATCTAAATAGCTCAGTAAATTAGTTATATAATGAACTTGTAGAATACCAATTTTTACTATTTTCGGAATTTTTTTACTATTTTTTATGATTTATGAAATATGGCACAGAATCGGCCTAATTTAGCGTAATTTTGCATAATTTTGAGTCATTTACCGTATTTCATTATAGTTAGCAAAATTAGTATAATTTAGCGTAATTCAACATAATTTAACGTAATTTAATGTAATATAGTGTAATTCAACATAATTTCAAGTAATTTAGCGTATTTTAGTATAAATATGCTAATTATACATCAAAAGAAGTAATCTAACAAATAATTTAAACAAAAAATTCAAATTTTCAGTGTTAGATTTGATTATCTTGCTCTTCATAGTGTCTCTTAAAAAAAAAACAGGGAAAAAACCAGTCAGATTCTGGCCGGTATGGGCATTTTTCGAAATACCCCTCGGTTCTGGGTATATATATTAATTTGTAATTAACTTTGGATATTAATAAAAATGTCGGTAATAAATCTGTCATAATGTTTTGCCGTTTTCCAATATAATATTATGAATGTTAAATAAACATACGTCATGATTCATGAAGAGTAACATTTTCAAATAAAAATTTGTAGCAGGACATCTCATAATATTGCAGCTGGGGAGAAAATGTATATCATGTGATAGGGCCATGTTTCACAGGCCCTTTTACTTGTTCTATCTGGGCCATGAAAGATCTGGGATTCGGACCTCTCTAAGAGGCCAACCCGAAGTCATACGAAAAGCCCAAGTTTTACTAAACCGGGCCCAATAAACGGCCTCAAATGACCTAGCCCGAAAATAGGCTTGAGCCACCGACATGCGGGATAACCGCAGAAACGGCTGGCATAACTGCCCACGTCCCTCATAAACCGCCCGGGATGGCGGTTATGATTGGACTATATAAGGCAGGAATTCCCATTAGACAGGGACCGAATTTTGGCTAAGAGAGATATCATACAGGTTAGAGTCCGAATATCTCCAAACTTCCCCAAGTTCTCAACTCGATCCACACTTCGGCCTGCCATTCCTTGGCAGGACGAATTCAGCCCAATCCACCTTCCATACGGTCTCATCTCCCGAGATAGGACGTATCAACCATCGTGGGGCCACGCCTAGCTCAAACTCGACGAACTAGATGGCCCAGCAAAACGCAGTAATCCCACCCCCGCCAGGGGTAAACAACAATACGCAACCTCCCGTGGTAACCCCGCCAACAGAGAATTTTGGGATGTCCATGGGAAAGACTCCCTCTAATAGTCTGCCCCCTGGAACGGTGCCAAGTAGCTCGGCAATGCGACCTCGCGTCACTCAGCCAGAACAGCCTCGCCACACAGGCCCCGATCCGGTAGTCCGACCTTCGTTCACCGGAGGACACACGACTAGGCCGCTTTTTACCGAGCACAACCCGTTGGTTGGTGCCCAATCAGGATCGGGTATATTCGCACATCAAGATCGGACCTACAGCCGATCCTGTTCCAGCCGATACAAGTAGTCAATCTCAACTGTATCGGTTAAACAACCGATCCAGATAGAAACAATCTGGATCGGATAATTAATATAAACCCGATCCTAGTTTTAGTTATCGCGATCGGTTTTATTAAGTAACCGATCCCAATCATCCAGAATCTGCATTGGTTATTTATTCCAACCGCTCCCGACTTCATAGTATTTGGATCGGTTAAAAATAAAACCGATCCCGCCTTGTCCAGTATTTGCATCGGTTAAACATTAAACCGATCCCGGAATGTACGTACCAGGATCGGTTTATTATCACGCGATCCTATAATTATTATCTGGGCAAATTAATTAAACAATTGGATCGGTTTTTAACAAACCGATCCAATATTCCGGCCAATATATAAAATATTTTTTAATATAACAACAGAGCAACTGGATCGGTTTTGTTAAAAACCGATTCAGATAACTAGCAGGTTCGGTTTATTTATACGAACCGATCCAGAAGGTTGTTATCACGATCGGTTGTGTATAAATAACCGATACTGATTTGTTACAGTGTTTTAAAAAAATTTATTTTATATTTGGCCAGCTTCCAGTATATTTTGCTGGCCTATATAGGATATCACATGCATCAGGAATCACCACAAATCGATACACATCCTAAATTATTAGAAAAGTATCACATCCTAAATTATTAAGCTCCTAAATCCATACACCATATCTTAGAATTATTAAGCTCCTAAATTATTACAAATTATTACAAATTATCACATTCTAAATTGTTTTACTTTTTTGAATGATTACCTCCTTTAAGAAAAAGTTACACCACGAGTTGCGAATCTCGTCCATTCTGTAAACCGGGTACTTAGTGGGAAAGTCCTGCATTTTTTAAATGATATAAGAACACAATTAAATATGTACTTAATTATATTTGAAGCAACTATGCTTACTTTTGGAAATATATAAATGTATATACCTTCATTTTCGGAAAATCACGGAGGAAGTGGCTTAATAAATAGTAAAAAAATTCCAAAAAATGTAAAATTTGGTCTCCAAGTAGATTATAATATAGATTGAACATCTATATAAAAAAAGTTGTTGTTTGAACACCAGAAATGGCCGAAATGCCCCCGGCAGCAGCTGGCCAGAATGCTGCCGGCAGCAAATTAGCCGGCCCCAATTTGATTTATACGAAATGAAAGAAACTTAATAAAATTAGAATGTATATATAGCACTAACTTCTGATGATACGGTATGAATATCAGTTTCTTCCTCCGGTTTTCTCTCAGTACATCCTTTAAGTATTTCTCAACGTATTCTACTGATTGGGCACCACCCTCCAACAAGTGTAAATTGGTTTTCATGGGGTCCATGAAACCAACACGCTCATCTTCTCGATGTTCCTCCTTGTTGTATTTCTGCAGATACCTGCAAAAAAAGGCATACAGGTGATCTCGATTTTTTCATTTTGGATTAAAAGTAGTACATTCTACCATTATTACGAATGTTAACTCACATCATGAAGATCTGAATAATCGGTCCGGTGAGCCACTCCTCTGGTTTAACCAACGTCAAAAAATCATCTGCATTGACTACCAGGGGTTCTTCATGATGGAAAAGGTCAGGTGGCTGGTTGACGTGAAATGCTTTGTTAGGTTGGCTCAAGAACCGATCACGCAGATGGGTACAAGACTGTGGAAAACGGACAAAATCGATACCACCAAACATGTTTGTTTCAGTTTGTACCACATCCCCACCAGTACGAACATTGGGTGGTTCCTGCAATTAAGATAATACCATCAACTAAAACTCTACCATATAGATACAAATTTATAACTATAAGAAGTTGTAATAATAATATGCATTTTTTACCTGATCAATATTTATCATAACTATCGGCCATGCGGTGAAGCTGCCAACGGCTGAGATGATGGTTGGCATGTCTTCATGTGGTACAGGTAGAGGGGTGTCTTCTTCACCCGGGACCACTGCATCCACCATTACCCTTGCATGGTCAGGTGGTAGAGGCCTCGTGTGAATGGTCTCTCCAGGATTTACTGGAACATTAAATGTCCCCGAAGCCACTTCAACCTTCTTCCCATCTCGATGCATGAGAAGTCTGCATGCTCGTTGCGACGGCTGTACATGCTACAAAAATTCATTCGAAGGAATAATATGTATAAAACTAAGGCATGTACGTAATAGAATTATTTTTTTTATTTGGATGGAAAAATATGTATTTATTTGCATTACCTCCATCGGGAAAAAGAGGGAAGTCCGTGGTCCAACTGACTGGCAGCTGCTCGCTACGGCTGTTGGGCTGTGAGTGGCTGTTGGGCTTTCCGCGAGTATTCCTCGGCCCATCAATGTTGCCATCTGCTCCGCTAACATTACCTTCATTTTCTCCGCCATATCTGCCTTTATTCTCGCCTCTGCAACTTCTACTCTCACCGCCACTTCTCTCTCTATCCGCTGTTCAATGTCCGCGCCAGACCCAGAAAGCACGTGTCTCCTCCTTTTTCCGCTTCCCTGATATGCCTTTTTAATACCCACCAGAGCTCCAAGGCCTCTCACCCTCCCAGCATGTTCCGGATTCGGCAGAGATTTTCCTAGAACATCGTCGTAACGATCGACGGGCAACAAGCCTTTGTTGAAAGTCTCCTGTTGTTCTTCCTGAAATGACAATGGCAACCTGTTATCACATAATAAATTAGAGTTGAATTTCAAGGAATGAAAATATCTAAATCCTCACAATAGTCTTGACGATTGCTTCTGTGTCCGGGTTAGGATAAAGAAGTTCCTCGCCATCGGCTGACTGCTTCGTGTGTCCTAGTGTCCACGAGACATGCCTATACTGAACAGACATATCAAGAAACTGCTCCTGTGACAGTATAGTAGTTGACCCCTGGGTAGACGGATCACTACTTACTGCTTTATCGTTTGCAATTTTCTGGAATGCTTCTTTGAGCCTATTCTGGAATTTCTCACCGCTGTACCCTCTGGATCCCAGGTAATGTTTATACTTGTTCTTGGACTGATTCTCCTTCCCCTTATTGCTTTTATTCTGCAATTTACCCAAAGAAACAATTACGAGTTATGAAAATCATTGAACATTTAAACAATTAGGTTCATTGAACGTTTATAGTTAAAAAAAGTGACCTTGAATTCATCCGACCGGCGGGACTCGACAAAGGCATCCCAAGCTTCTTGTGTGATCGAGAGCTTCTTAAGGTCGGGCGTCGTACCTGCGTTGACGTGCTTAGTCAGAGCTACTCTGTACTTTCCTTGCATGGTTTGTGGTGGTTGTAGTAGAGATTGAAGGGCTAGGGTGGCGGAGAGAAGAAGAGAAAAGAAGAAGAGAGGAAGAGTCGGTTCGCAGGGGGCGAAGAGGCGCCGAAAATGTCTCGGACGATTATAAAACGTCTCACAACGATTTCTTCTGGACATTTGAAGATGAAAATTTTGGTTTTGAATTTTGATTTTAACATTAAATCGTCAGGACGTTTTACAAATCGTCTAGGACGTTTTTGTACTTTTTGTCATAATTAAAAAGCTATTTTGAAGTCTGAGAATTTAATTAAATCGTCCAGACGTTTTGACAATCGTCCGGGACGTTTTAGAATGTTTTGTACCTGCGTTGACGTGCTTAGTCAGAGCTACTCTGAACTTTCGGTGCATTTCTGCCATTTTTTGTATTATCTTCTTCTTCAAATATTGATCATCACCGTCAATATTCCAGTCCATCTGCCAAAGAAACAGAAATTAATCAAGGTTTACGTGAGTTAAATTCAACTTTGTGAGATTGTGAGCTTAGGACCATGTTATTTACCTGGATTTGGTTCCATATCTTTTCCTTCACGTCGTCTTCTACCTGAGACCACTCTAGGCACGTTATAGGAACGTTCCTTCTTACCAATATCCCAAGGTGCGAGGGGTATTTAGTGGTTTGCCTATTAATAATAGGCCTCCCAAATGCATCAAATTCAACATGCTTGCCGGTCTGATTAACGACGGTAGCAAGTTGGGAAGGCCCTCTTACTCGCTTCTCACCCGAGGCGCGCTCGCTACCGCCACCACTAGCCTCACCAGCACCACTAGCCTCACCAGCACCACTAGGCATGATAGGAGCAGCTCGATGACCAGCACCACTAGCCATCTGAACGGTTAGATAGAGAATAAAAAAACAACCAATTTAGAGTGAAAATTTGATTTATTTGGATTTTTCTGCTATTTTTAGTGAATTTTCAAAACTGGAGCAGCATGTGTATTCGTGCTGTTTTTTCAAAACTGGAGCAACATGTGAATTTTCTAAACTTGGGGAAGCATATTACTTTGAACAATGTAAACCTTGATCCCAATATAACTTTGAACAATACAACTTTGAACAATATAAACTATGAAAACCAAGTCCGGTACCAGCAACAGCAACACAGTGAAATTAGTGCGAAATTAGTCCAGTTAAATTAGTTAAAAGGTACCAGTTAAAAGGTGAACTCAAGGTACCAGTTAAATTAGTCCGGTACCAGAGGTGAACTCAAGGTACCAGTTAAAGGTACCAGTTGAAAGGTGTTTGAGCATTTACCCGAAATTAGTGCGAAATTAGTCCGAGAGAGATGGAAGCACCACCGATAGCACCGGCACTGGAGGTGCCGGGGAGAGAATGAGCGGCGAGAGAGGCGGCGGAGAGGCGGCGGCGTGAGCACCGTAAGAATACGAGAGAGGCGGTGTTAGCACCGAGAGAGGCGGTGTTAGCACCGAGAGAGGCGGAGTGCACCGAGGGAGGCGGAGTGCGCCCGAGAGAGAGAGATTAGCGAGAGAGAGAGGGATCAGTGAGCTCAGATCGAGTTTTGAAAATGAATTCAGGAGACCAATTTTCGCTAAGTAGCCAGAGAGGCGCCAAATTAAATCACCGCGAAAATATATCATCATGATCGGTTTTTTGTTAAAAAACCGATCCTGCGTACTGTGATCAAGTTCGGTTAACTTAATAACCGATCCTGATGCATACATATTTAATCAGTACTTTGAAAAACTAAATCACTGATTACATAATTTCAATGGATTTATGTAATGCATCAAATATACATTCACATAATTTACATTTACATGATTAGCATCACATTTGTATAATTCAAAATTTACTAAATAACACAATAATTTACTAAACAACACAATAATAACACAAAAAAGACTAAATATTTATGACACCTTGCATGCAACCCCCATAGTCAAGTAATTATAATGCCTCCTGGAAAAAAATTAATAAACTCATTAAGTCAGGAACATTGAAGTTTTTTTTCAAGTCGGAAAAGATTAAAAAAGTCTAGATATGACATACCAATAAAACATTGAATATCAAATTTATTCAATCCATTCTCCTTCATTATGATCGTTGCGCATGTGACTTGTTTCATTATCCACGACAGTTGGTAAAGATGCCATGCCAGTGGAAAAAGGAGGTATATCATCAAAATAATCGTACGCTTCTTCGTCGTCTACATTATCAATCCCGACAATACGTCTTTTCCCGGAGAGGACAACATGTCTTAAACGATCGGCCGGATCAGTTACGTAGAACACTTGTGTGGCTTGTCTTGCAAGTATAAATTGATCATCCTTGTATCCAACCTTATTGAAATCCACCAAAATGAAACCATCGTTGTCAACTTTAACGCCCTTACGGTTGTCGACCCATTTACACTGAAATATCGGGATCTTAAATTTTCTGTAATCTAGCTCCCAAATTTCTTCGATAAACCCGTAATACGACATCGAGGCATGCGATGGTCCGGCACCTTTAGCTCCTGAAAAATCACTCGACACGGCTACCACAGTCACTCCGCTGTTTTGCACGGTACTCTTCAAATCTTGACTTCTTGTGTAAAATGTTGTTTGACCCTAAAAAGGTCAGGATTTAAAAAATAAATAAAATAATTCGAAGCTCACGGTTTTGAATTAAAATGAAAATGGAGAGATAATATTTAATTGGGCTCAATGGCTGAAGGCAATTCTTTCATGTTTGAGTTCAATTGAAATGGGGCCGAATTTAATGGATGAAAATTGGGGCTGCTACTAAATGGCCGAACCAAATTGATGGGGCTGCTATTGACCGAAATTAAATAGGCTAGCCCAATTGTTGCATGGCCCAATTTGAGAGGATAGAATATACTCTAGATATTTTATTCCCATGGACACATGTCACACTACCAATGAAGATGCCAAAATGGGAGGGAAGAATATATTCTAGAATATACTCTAGATATTTTGCTCCCATGGACACATGTCACATGGCCATTGAAGATGCCAAGATGGGAGGGAAAAATATATTCTAGAATATGCTCTAGATATTTTGCTCCTATGGACACATGTCACATGACCAATGAAGATGCTAAAATGCCAAGAATATTCTCTTCAAGCTTGAGGGATAAGCATGACACTTGGATGCATCTAAACCTTTGGATGAGAGTTAATGCAAAGGAGTGATGGGGATCATGCCAACAAGGCTCCTCTCAACCCTAGGCTCTACCCCTTGCCATAGCCTATATAAACCCCTCATTTGAAGAAGAAAAGGATATACAAGAAGAGGCACAATATATACAATAGAAACCACACATATACAATATATACACCACACAACACAAAAAAATACCACAAGGCCGAACCTCTTCTTCCTCTACAAAACTCAAAATAGAAATAGGTAGAGATTTTGCAATGTAAAAGCTCAATGGAGCTTGATGTTCATGTAAGCTAATCATGAAGAAATAAAGAGATGTTCTTGATTTGAGATTTTCTTTCTTTCCTTTTATGCAATTGGAGCTTTTATTTGTTAATCTCTTCATTTTCTCCTTCCTTTCAAATTTTGGTTTTGATTGAGTGTTTCTAATTCATATGAATGAGTTTAGAAGCATGAAATCATATAAATAAATAATCTCCTTTTATATAATAACCAAATATTATATTAAAAGGTTTAAAAATGGCAAGTGAAATAGAGGAGGCATTAATAGCTTTTATAGCTAGCTTTCAAGCCTATGATTCTAAACAAAAAAATATGCATATGTAAATATTTGTGATTTTCTTGCTCCTCTTTGTCTTCTCTACCTCCTCTTCCCTTTTCTTCTTTTCTTTTTCTTTCTTCTATATTGCAAAGAAAAAGAGACAAAAACACACAATTACACAAAATATATAAAAATGATATATATATTAAAAGTGACATTTTGTATTATAAGAAATATAAAAGAAGAAGATATTAAAAGTTGATGTTTAACTACATCCTTTTAAATATCCAATTCTTGCATAGTTCTTTTAATATAAAATCAACTAAAAGTGCAAAACAAATAAAAATGAATTTAAATAAAATAGGGATTGATGTTTAACTACATCTCCCTATTTGTGCCATTTTTGGACTTTTGAATGACCTTGATGCATAAAAGAGAAATAAGACAAGTAATGCATGAAAGATTGATGTTTCACTACATCTCTTTCTATATTACGAGTTTTATTAATCTTTAAAAGGCATAGATGCATAATTGTTGAAGAAGAGAGCAAATGAAAAGAGGGAAATAACCAATCCCAATGAAATGATGCTCAAGGACCTTCACATAATTATGCAAATGACATAGGACCTATATGCAAATTCGAAATGGTATTGGTAAGTGACATATTGTGATACCAATGCCTCTTTCGATTCTTGATCTCGACACAAGGGCTTAGATATAGTCTAATCAAACCAAATACCCCATGATATGATATCTCAAATACCCCAAATGTCTCAAAATGACCTGCTGTCACAAACCGGCCAATATGAACTGATTACGAAACTCAAACCAGAAATCCAAATACACAGTTAGATAGAGGACTCAAAAACAAACAATTTAGACTCAAACTTTACATTTATAGCATTTTTACACGATTTACTAGCTATTTTTAAAGTTGGCTTTCCAAAATAAAAAAAAAAAAACTGATAGATAAGCTTGCTGTCCCAGAATATGCCTCTTACAAAATCACAAATTAAAAATAGATTTAGGCCTTCTAAAATCCTAAAACTTTTTGAGGATATAGATTGTGCTTTCCTGAAGATTTTGGTACCAAGAATACTTAAATCGAAGTTGTGGTCTATCTTGCACAAATTTTACAAAAAATGTTTGTCAGCAAACAAAACTGATACTAGACTGAAATGACCCTCTCTGGTAAAATGACCAATCTAGACCGGTACAGGGGCTAGAATGCAAAATGGACTACACCAAGATGTAAATAACTTCAAAACACACAAGATGGACACAAAGTTCATATTATTTGGATTTTATTTCGATTTAATATGGATTTTTGAAGTTCAGCTTTTCAAAATGGAAATACAAAAACTGTAGAAAGAAAAACTGCATCTTTTACCAGTCTATCTCTGCACTCAAGCACCTGTTAAAAATGGTTACGAAAGTGCAAAGATCTTGAAATTTGGCATGCATATAGAGTAGACTTTTCTCTACACTCTCATAAAAAGAACCAAAAATTTGGCTTTGTAGATTGTCCAGAATGAATTTTTAAAGATCGGTCGTTAGAATAGCGAAACAGCAACTGAAAATAAAATACCAACCGATACCCCTGCCTTTGCATGGCCTTTAAGCATATAAAAAGAACTCAAAATCCCATGAAATTCCACAGAGTTATAGATTGAATTCCCCTCTGTAAAACCATATAAAGAATACAAAATTTGGTTTAGCCAATTGTCGGAAATGGTCTTCAAAGTTCACCAAAACAGAAAACTACTGCTCCATCTACTAGCAGACACCTCTGCACGAAAACACACATTTGGCATAGCTCTGAATAGTCTTGCAAAACTGCTATACATGCATATAGATCATGACTAAACAAACATTTTCATATGCAGGATACAAGATTTGGTGTAGCCAATTGGTAGGAATCGACCTTCGAAGTTCAGCGGTTCAGAAAAACAGAAAACTGCTGGTCACTACTTGGAATTTCCGTTTGACATAGCTAAACACCATGAAAAATCATGAAAGTTGGCCGACTTATAGTCCTGATATCACAGTACAAGACAGAAAAAATTTCATTTAAAACCATCAAGTGAACTGAAAAATACGAAGTCTCAAAAACTGACCAAACTGGTAAAAAACTGCACATGTAAAAGTAGCAGCTCCCACGTCACCCGTCCTTTTGTGTAATCTTAAGACTCAGAAATAATGTGCTAAAATTCTCACATGCCCTCCAGATCTAATGCTTCATACTTGCAGGTCAAAACCATGCCATTATATGATCA
The DNA here is from genome assembly GCA_011114355.1 of Carex littledalei. Taxonomy (NCBI): domain Eukaryota; kingdom Viridiplantae; phylum Streptophyta; class Magnoliopsida; order Poales; family Cyperaceae; genus Carex; species Carex littledalei. The sequence continues at coordinate 1,050,010 of CM022084.1, read as the reverse complement.
AATCCCATGAAAAAGGAGTCGTTGACATTCATTTAAAGCAATGTCGAAAGCTGACAAGAGTTACTCCTCTACAAATCCAATTCGCAAAAGAATTAACCGAAATCACGAAGAACATGAAGGCAACAATAGCAAGAAGCCCTCGACGCAAGCCTTGAAGGACCAATACAGATCTCAAAGTCCCGAATAACAAAGAATCGAAACCTTTTTTCAAACAGACCCTTATGACAAAAGAAGTCACAAGTGCAATCCTTCGACATCCACAAATCAGTCCTTGACGTCTTGCAAACTTCTCAAACAAAGTCCTTGGAAATCCCACTTACAGCCCAAACTTCATCTCAAATCCAAATTACAAATCTCAATCCTTTCAGCTTCACAAATAAGTCCCTGAAAAACATAAAACTTCACAAACAAGCCCTTTCCAGCCCCTTTTGGCCATAACTTCTTCATTTCAAATCCAAACCAACTCAAACCAACTCTAAATGAACCCAAATCAAAATCCTTCATATTTCTAAATCGAAATCAAGCATAATCAAACAACATACAACCTGCCAAATGACCAAAATACCCTTTCCTTCATGTTTAAATCATTTCCTCTTAAATAAAATATAAACAAAGCACAAATATATTTTCTCAAATACAAATATGTTTCTAAAATAAATAAAAAGTATAATAAATGTATTTTAATAACATTCATTGCATCTTGTGCATACATATTAATTAAATACCTAAAACAATGATAACCAAAGGAATACAAAAAATACCAAGTATATGAGTTCTCCCCTTTTAGCCCCTTTATTCAATTCAAAACAAATAGGCTTCAAATCCTGGAATGAACGAGGTATTCAGTATGGCTTGGAAGGGTCATCTGATGTAATTAACAGCGGGGGCTTGCGCCTGCTGGGAGTTAAACGTCCCCACAATCATTAAACTCTCTCGATGGACTGATTATGAATCGTAGGTCTGTCGAGGGTGAACCGGAAGGAATAGCAGAAAGAAAGAAATGAATGTTTCAAGTTCGATGTTCTTTAACCAATCGAGGGCACTGAACCCCGAGACATTTAAACACATGCACACACCTTCCATACCAACAGCTGTGCAACTTTCTGCGCCCTACAGGTTTTGGCACGCCCGGTGGGACATTCTCCTCCTCACAGGTTCGGGATCCGATACGAAGATAAAAGGAACGTACTCAAGTAGCCAATGACTTCAAAACACTCAAACAACGAGTCATTGGACCGCTTGAGGTATGTCATTTCCTTTTATATTCGATATCGACGCCTATGGATTGAATAATTGGGCTAACACTCATGTGTAAGTTTACATATAAAAATTGACTAATGAAATCTTGAGTTTGCTTGTTTGCAGGAATGGCTTACACCGCAAGCAACGCGCGCTCTTTTGCCCAAGTTACCAGCCTCCCTGCTGGCGAAGAGGTGGTCTACTTTGGGACGTTTGCAGTCCCCATCAATGAAGTCAGGGCATTCGAAGCCCCTGTTCCTGCTCCAATGAATGAGCAACTGTCCCTCGGGTCCATCACCGAGGAAGAAACCGAAGACGATGAGGAAGTATGTTACTTCCTCACCCCTAAAGGAATGGACGGCAAGACGTTCATCCCACTCTCCAAAACTAGACGCGCAAGAAGACGCGCGTCTAAGAAAATAAATCAACCAAAATCCCGTGACCCCTCTGTCGGTCACCAAGAAAGGGGATCTCCAAGCTTACCAGGACGAGCTGGTGGCTCAACCAGCCCTTTCCGTCTGCAACTCATTCTCGTACGCTTCTTCGTCGTCTACATTATCAATCCCGACAATACGTCTTTTCCCAGAGAGGACAACATGTCTTAAACGATCGGCCGGATCAGTTACGTAGAACACTTGTGTGGCTTGTCTTGCAAGTATAAATGGATCATCCTTGTATCCAACCTTATTGAAATCCACCAAAATGAAACCATCGTTGTCAACTTTAACGCCCTTACGGTTGTCGACCCATTTACACTGAAATATCGGGATCTTAAATTTTCTGTAATCTAGCTCCCAAATTTCTTCGATAAACCCGTAATACGACATCGAGGCATGCGATGGTCCGGCACCTTTAGCTCCTGAAAAATCACTCGACACGGCTACCACAGTCACTCCGCTGTTTTGCACGGTACTCTTCAAATCTTGACTTCTTGTGTAAAATGTATACCCGTTGATGTCAAATCCTTGGAAGGTTTTCACGACATGGACTGGACCGAGAGCCAACATTTTGACAACTTCTTTAATGTTTTCTCCCTCCGGAGCTTTCATGACTCTACGTGTAAACCATCCTTCGAACTTTTCATTGTGTTCTCCAATCAACCACTTATCGGATTTCCTAGGATTCTGTTGACGCAAGAAAGTCATGTGCTCGTCCAAATAAGGATGAACGTCGGTGAGGTGCTGCAAAACATGTAAATGTGCTAGGGTCATCGTTGTATGTAAGGGCACGATTAATTTCGATCCCAAGGTGCCTACCCCGTGAAGTCTTCCGTCGTGCCGAGGTTTAGGGATGCCGATGGCTTTTAAATCATCCAGATAATTAGTACATTACTCAATCACCTCTTTGGCAGCATATGCTCTTACAATGCTGCCCTCAGGACGATATCGGTTCCTCACATATCCCTTTAACAATCCCATGTATCTCTCGAACGGATACATGTACCGCAAGAAAACAGGCCCACACATCTTAATTTCTCTAACTAGACGAACAATTAAATGAACCATTATATCAAAAAAAAACGGCGGAAAATACATTTCAAGGTGACAGAGAGTGACGACAACCTCCTTCTGCAAAGCATCTAACGTATCAGGATCATTTACTTTGCAACAAATGGCGTTGAAGAAAAAACAAAGCTTTGTGATCGTCTGTCTAACGCACGGTGGCAATATGCCCCGAATTGCAACAGGAAGAAGCTGTGTCAGTAAAACATGACAGTCGTGGGACTTCATACCTATCAATTTTAATCCCTCCAGTGAAACCAGGTTCTTAAAATTTGAAGAATATCCAGATGGTACTTTTACACCATGAAGGCATTCACATAAACTTGTTTTTTCTTTTTTTGACAACGTATGCATGGCGGGTTTTAGGTATGTGCAAAGTTTACCCTTTTCTCTTTCCTTCTCTGCCGGTTGTAGATCCGGCCGTATGTTCAAGAATTGCATGTCTTTTCGGGCATTGATACCGTCCTTAGTCTTTCCCGGAATATTCAACAATCCGTCCTTAGTCCATTGAATGCTTTCTTTCTCTTTCGGTGTGCGTGGTTGGCAGGAAGAAATCTACGATGACCCATGTACACATTTTTCGAGGAATGTGGTAGCCACATATCGACTGTATCATCCATGCAAATAGGGCACGCTTTTTTCCCTTTAACACTATAACCCGACAAATTACCATAGGCTGAAAAATCATTAATTGTGCAAAATATCATGGCCCGTAAAGTGAATTTCTCCTTGGTATATGCATCAAATATCTCCACTCCGGGATGCCATAACTTGCTTAAATCCTCAATCAACGGCGCTAGATACACATCTATGTTGTTTCCGGGCTGTTTGGGTCCTGATATCAGCAAGGTCAGCATGATGTATTTTCGTTTCATGCATAACCATGGGGGAAGATTATAAATGCACAACAGAACGGACCAGCTGCTATGCTGACTGCTCATGCTACTGTGCGGATTCACTCCATCTGCACTCAGCCCGAGCTTTAGGTTTCTTGGGTCACCGCCAAATTCGGGAAATCTTCTGTCAATATTTCTCCACTGAGGAGAATCAGCGGGGTGCCGTAATTTTCCGTCCCTTTTCCGGTTATCGGCATGCCAACGCAATAATTTCGCATCTTTGGCATTTGAGAACAAACGTTTGAATCTCGGTATCACGGGGAGGTACCATAGTACTTTTGCCGGAGGTCCTTTATCCGGTTTATCACTCCCCATTTTATCGCTGGTTATATGCTTTCTACTATAACGTGATGCACCACATTTTGGACACTCGTGGAAATCTTCGTACTCATTTCGATATAATATACAATCATTTGGACACGCGTGTATTCTCTGAACTTCCAAATCCACTGGACACAACATTTTCTTCGCTTCGTAAACATTATATGGTATCTCGTTTCCGTCCGGAAGCATTTCTTTCAATGTTTGTAATAACGCAGTAAAACTTTTATCACTCCAACCGTTTGATGCTTTAAGGTTATACAATTTTAATACACCTTTCAATTTTGAAAATTTAGAACAACCGGGATACAATTCCTTATTAGAATCTTCGTACAAATTCTCAAATACAGAGTACTGCTTATCATTATCAAAATCATCTTCTAAATCACGTAACATTTGATCAACATTATCAGTTTCATCTACCACCGCATCATCGGTCCCATCGTGTGGTCCATCACCACTTCCGTCACTCCCACCAGTATGGTATTCCTGATGCTCACTACCTATATCGGTTTCCAAACTCTCGCCATACCATATCCAACGCTTATATTGTTGCTTGAATCCACGTCGGATTAAATGGTTCCTCACTTGGTTGGGATTGGAAAATTTATTCATATTGTTACAATCACGACAAGGACACGACATCAGTCCAGTCCCATTCTTCGCCGTATCTTCCGTAGCAACTTTCATAAATTCATCAACACCGACCATATATTCATTGGATATACGTGATGTTCCGTACATCCAACTGCGGTCCATCTGCAATTATAAGAAAAAACAATTAAGCACAAGGGAATATATGGTACTTTAAATGTTCACACTAGGGCTTACATGGGGCCGGTTACCATCCTATCCCACTCTTTGAATACTTTGTCTCAGTAGTGACCACTTGTTAGTCGTGTTTTAGTATTTAAGGGAATTTCGGCAGCATTTCCCCTTAGTTCCCCAAATATTCGGGGAACTAAGAGGAAATGCTGCCGAAATTCGCTTAAATACTAAAACACGACTAACAAGTGGTCACATCCTAATTGAGACAAAGTATTCAAAGAGCAGTCCCAAAACGGGGACTATTCAAAATTAATCCCTAATGGATTAATTTTGAACGGGTTTTATGACCTAAAGGCATTATTCATTGGGTTGTGGCTCGTAAGACAATACTCTAGCTAGATACCTAATGGTGGAAATACCTTTAATTAACTATATATACTATTATCAAAATACATGATCAAGTTTCATTCACAAAGCCAAACACGAGGTTCATGTTGCACTTACAATTTTTTTCGACGCCGAATCGAGTGAGATGAAGATCGTTGCACTAGATTCCTCAATAATAGCCAATCTACAAAAATAATGAGAATTGAGTTGAGCTTTTGAAGCAAAATACACCACATGAGCCCTAATATAAAAACAAATTTACCATTCTTGAGTCTCATCAATCCAAGTTAATTTGATTGATATGTGCTTGTAGAACGAGAATTATAGATCAAATATAAAACGTACACTTGAATTTCCTAATTTCTTGATTCTCAATGGGATTGTGCCTAAAATTAGTTAGCATTTTAAATTAAAAATGAAGGAATCGGGTTTATATTACCTCAATCAACCATCAACCGATATAGATCAACAAATGAGGAAGAGAAACACTTGTTTCGGGTAGAGAGAGTTCAGAGAACGAAAACACCTCAAAGAGGGCAGAGACAGATCGCGCACTGGAAAGGGAGCAAATTAAAAGACCTCGTATTGCGGAAAGGGAGAAGAAATTAACAAGGTATCTGGATCGGTTAAGTTATAATACCGATCCTGATAATCATCAGCACCGGTTAATTTGTTAGCCGATCCTGATAATCACCAGCATCGGTTTGTTATTAACCGATCTTGATGAGTATCAAGAACGTGGTGATATATTCTGCCATAAAACGTCCCAACGTTTTGTAAAACGTTGAAAACGTTTTAGTTTAACTTAGGTCAAAAATTCAAATTTCTGTGAGAATTCTTAAAACGTCTGCGACGATTAAAAAACGTCTCAGAACGTTTCCTCTGGTTAAATGCTTGATAAATAACTTGATGATTTCTTCAGTCCAAGTGCTCTAAATTGCAATTCCAATTGTCTTGAACATGCATATCATCACAAATATAACCATACGAAAGATAATCAATTTAGGATTAAACATGCAATCATATACCTAACAAAGTTCAAGTCAAATACCATAGGAAAAATAAAAGTGCAATCATACAACATAGAAATAATAAAAGTTCATGCAACACAAATAACATAGCATAGCAATCACTTAGCAAATTCTAATTGTAAAAGTTCATAGAGATTTAAATTTCGGGATCATCGTCATCATCTCCTTCGTCACCCTCTTCATCATCTTCATCATCATCATCTTCGGAAGGTATGTGAGGGGCACTAGTGGACGCACCACTAGAAGCACCATATTGCTTCACAAAGCGCCGAGCGAGTTCCGAAGTGGTGAGATCAATATCATAAATTGCTTCGGCGTTTTTGCGACCTTGAATATGGATTTTGCGTGATCTTGACTTCAAGATTTTAAGATCGTTGTTGATCGCGGTAAATTGGTTGTTATTGGTTATTTGGTATTCTTGCATGTGTTGAACAATCCAAGCCAATTGATTTTCCGCTCCTTGAGGAAGTTCATCTTGAGCCATTGGTGGTATTGGTGGTTGTTCAGGTTGAGCCGGCGATTCTTCTTCATACGGATCCCAATATTGGTTAGGTAGAGCATTTGGAGCATTTATCCAATCATTGATAGGTCTGATGTCAGGTTTTATCATTGGTAAACCCGAACCCGATACACTTTTGACCCAACCATGTTTGGGTAGAATATCAAGCAAATGATTAGGCTCATTTTGAATGAGATGACTTGGGACGGTTATGCCATGTAGGCGAATCATGCGATGAATTAAATGGCCATAGGGGAGATTGGCAACAGAGCTAGAATAGCAAGCAATCATGTGACGAAGAATGATAAAAGGGATGTTGAACCGTTTTTCATCCATGGAGATGAGGTGCCTCAAATAGTACATTGGACCTCTTTCAATGTTAGATTTGATCGTTGCTTTGGGTATGAGAATATTGTTAACGAAAAGAAATAGCAAACGATGTAAAGAGGGAAGAGATGAGGCATAGAGGGGTTTAACGCCAAAGTTACGGCGAGCAAACCAGGTTTTGTAGTGATCGGATGATTCTAAAGCAAGTTCGGGCCAATTCCGAAGAAGATAGGCTTTTTCACCTTCATTGACTAACCCAAGCCAATTGGCGACATTGTCCAAAGAGAGAATGATTTCTCGGCCACAAACATAGGACTTGACAAGAAATGGGTCTTCGGAGAAAGTGAGATTGCAATAAAAGGTTTTGGTAATCATCTCACTATAGGGTTCATCACACGTGATCAAATTTTCCCAAGGCCAATGACGGATAAACCTGATAATTTTGTCATCCTCGGGAAATGAGAAGGTAACCGAGGCCTTGTTGAAATAATAACAATTCGATAATTTTCGATCCGAAAATTGACCCGTGAAATTGGTGTGAGCAATTGGATTTCTAAATAAATAGGTGTTGGATCGATAAATATTGGTATCCTGTTCAATCTCAGTGGCACTAGATTGACCCGCATCGTTGCGAGACCTCTTCTTTCGAAGGATATTCAATTTGGAGAGTTTTGGTGCCATTGATAGAAGAGAGAAATTGAAAATTACCGATTGAATATTAAAGTACAAATCCGTGAAGAGAACGACTCAAGAAGTGCAATGATGAAGACGGATCGTCGATTGAACGGTCGGATTGCCGGATTTGAAAAGGTGGCGAGATTTAGGGTTTTGGTGGAGAGAGAGAAGGAGGGAGAAAACCTTGATTTTAAGAGGAGAAATGGAAGGAGGGTTGAGAGGAGAGGAGAAATCACTTTAAAATAAGTGAATTGGTGGTTTGTGGTGGTTGTAGTAGAGATTGAAGGGCTAGGGTGGCGGAGAGAAGAAGAGAAAAGAAGAAGAGAGGAAGAGTCGGTTCGCAGGGGGCGAAGAGGCGCCGAAAACGTCTCGGACGATTATAAAACGTCTCACAACGATTTCTTCTGGACATTTGAAGATGAAAATTTTGGTTTTGAATTTTGATTTTAACATTAAATCGTCAGGACGTTTTACAAATCGTCTAGGACGTTTTTTAAATCACTCTGAAAATTAAAAAAAAGACTTTATATTATTAAATATTAATGACACGAATCTCAAAGCACGAATCTTGAAAATAAAAAAAGACTTTATAACCGATCTTGACACGAATCTCAAAGCACAGTTAATACTAGACTCTTTGAGAGTAAATCTGGACCGTCCCTTTCCATTGTCTTGAGACAAGAGCCTCATGTGATACGGATCCCAAAAATATCGGGTAGATGGATATTAAATGCAAAACTAATCTCAAGATCGGTTAATTATGGTACACCGATCCCGATACTATCCCGATCGGTCTTTTATTTGAAACCGACGCCGGTAGTGCACACACAGGATCGGTGTATTATTAATAACCGATCCTGATACGTAAAGGTGGCACGTAAAATGAGGCGCCTTCCCCTCTTCCCCTCTTCCCCTCTTCACACTCAAACCTTTCAACTTCAATTCAAAAATCTGCCATTTTCTCTCCTTCAACACTCGCCATTTCTTGCAGTAGGTTTTCATTGATCACTTTTTCAAGGTTTTAATGTCCTTCCTTTCTTTGATCACTTTGTTTTCATTATTTTTTACGTTGTACGTGTATTTTCTCGTATTAGAAATGCCTCCTCGCCGTCGGTTCATAACCAGCAAGGGCGATGACTTTGCACAGCACTTCACCAAGCGAGAGTTGAAGGAGTTCTTCCACAGTGATGACCCGGGCTTGGCACTACTAGCTGAGTGCATTCTCGATTCAAATCCTTACCTCGATCCGGATAGTGACGGTGATGAGGACAGTGAGGGTGAAGAAGTTGAGCTCGAGGTGAATGCTCTTCCAACCTTTGCTGAGATGGTGGAGTGCTTCGAGTGCCTCTTGTTGGCCAAGGAGGATGCCGTGCTCCGTTGTGAGACATGTCGCAACACATTCCATCCGGAATGTGTTGGCGAGGAGGAGAAGAACAAGGACCTCCGACTTGTCGAATGGAGTTGCCCAACATGCATCGACGGCCCTCTTGAAGACTAAGTTTATTTTTTTTTGCAACTAATTAAGTTTATTTTGAGATCTATATGATCTAACTTCTTATATATATATGGTATATGAATTTGTTAATTTACTTCTTTTGGATATGAACTTGTCATTTTGAGATCTATATGATCTAACTAAGCAAGTTACCTTATTATTGATATTATGGTTGTTTTTATTTATGGTTGTGTGATGCTTGATTAAATTATGATTTGTTTGGCATATTTGTTTTAATTGCATATTTGTATGTCATGTGTGAATAATGGGTGTCAATCACAAATGAGTTGCTTGAATAATTGGTGTGGATAAGAAATTATATGATCCTGGAAACCATGAAGATCGGTTATTCTTAAACACCGATGGTGATAATCATCGGAATCGGTGATATTAAAACACCGATCCTGAATGGCTTATCTGCAACTTTTTGATTTTTTTAAAGCAAAAAACGATTATTTCTTCAAATTTTTATTTTTTCTGCTTACTATATGGATTTATATTGAAAATGCCAAATCTGGACAAATTGGCGCTCATTTCTTTCACCAAATTTAGGTCTGGAAGAGGGGACAAGGGGGTCTACACAAGTCGGTGGTTTTTCTCTGCTGTTGCCATCAGAGTTTACTGAACTTAATATGAAAAAAAAAATTTAATAAATTATATTTCATGTTCAAGAGTTGAATGAAGGATAAGGACCTTCAAAAAAAAGCAAGAGTCCGATGAAAAGTTCGAAAAATCATATGTTTCTTATATGGAATCGAAAAAATTTGAATCTTATCCTATGGAATCAAAAAATTCATATGTTTCTTCTATTCCTAAAATTTTGTACAGGATCGGTTATCTATTTAGCCGATTTTGAATGTTAACTGTCAGCATCGGTTAATAAAAAAAACCGTTCAGGATACTTGACAATCAAGATCGGTGTGTTTTTTACCGATCTTGTTTATTAGCTGGATCGGTGTATAGGTAAACCGATCCTGATACACATTATCTACATCGGTTAAACCTGTAACCGATGTTAATACTTAACAATCACGAGCGGTTATCGTGTTTGCCCGATCCCAAAGGTATTAGCGTCAGTATTTTATTTTAACCGATCCTGATGAGGCGATACTGTTTGCACATTTTCCACTAGTGAGTAGCAGATTAATAATGGATAATACTAATATAATAATTAGTTTTATTATATTTTATAAATTAAATATAAAAAAAACTCACTCATTTCACACATATGTAATTACATTTCTAATAAAAATAAAAATAAAAATAAAAGTGCAATCAGTTCCAACTAAATTTTTTTTATAAAGGAAGAAAATTCAAAAAACGAATACATATTTAGGTGAGTTGGAAATTAAATTGAATAATATTTAGATTTTATAATTACCCTATAGGGTAACGACTATGAAATAGTCATTACCCATACACTTACCCATTTGGTTAACGAAAAAAAATTCTTATCCATACCCATACCCAATTAGCTAACGAAAAAAACCTTACTTCTACCCGCCTTATCGAATACAATACGGATCAGATAAACGGCTAAAAAGGTACCATTGACACTCCAAAATCAAACTTTGATTTAGTAGGCAAATTATATTATGAATGTTAGATAAATTCAGATAGTAGGCAAATAATATTAAGAATCAAACTTTAATTTACACCGAATCTATTATATTTGCGAGGTCAGATAGTAGGCAAATAATAAATCCGACATTTTTATTAATATCCAAAGTTAATTACAAATTAATAAATATACTCAGAAGCGCTGGGTATTTCGAAAAATGTCCATACTGGTCAGAATCTGGTCAGTTTCTTCCCCCTTTTTTTTTTCTCTCCCACTAACCGGCCAGAATTTGGCCGGTTTCTTCCCTTTTCTTTTTTTTAAGAGACACTATGAAGAGCAAGATAAAGAAATCTAACACTAAAAATTTGAATTTTTTGTTTAAATTTTTTGTTATATTACTTCTTCTGATGTATAATTAGCATATTTATACTAAAAAATTATGTTAAATTACGCTAAAATACGGTAAATTACGGTAAATTACATATGAATATGGATGATATCTTTACTAAGAAGGCGAAAAACAACGACGAAACTTAAAACGGCCATAAAACGGCGCTCGAGTGTCCGATTTCAGCAAATGACAACTTTTCGAAAAGCTTGCGAAAATACGCATGCGTCAGTGCTAGCAATGTTGGTTTTTAAAATTTAGAATTGCCAAAAAAACTAAGGGAAGAGTCTCAAAACTTGAGTTGAAGTTTCCGATTAAGATTTTCATTTCTATTATTCAATCTAAATAGCTCAGTAAATTAGTTATATAATGAACTTGTAGAATACCAATTTTTACTATTTTCGGAATTTTTTTACTATTTTTTATGATTTATGAAATATGGCACAGAATCGGCCTAATTTAGCGTAATTTTGCATAATTTTGAGTCATTTACCGTATTTCATTATAGTTAGCAAAATTAGTATAATTTAGCGTAATTTAATGTAATTTAGCGTAATTCAACATAATTTAACGTAATTTAATGTAATATAGTGTAATTCAACATAATTTCAAGTAATTTAGCGTATTTTAGTATAAATATGCTAATTATACATCAAAAGAAGTAATCTAACAAATAATTTAAACAAAAAATTCAAATTTTCAGTGTTAGATTTAATTATCTTGCTCTTCATAGTGTCTCTTAAAAAAAAACAGGGAAAAAACCAGTCAGATTCTGGCCGGTATGGGCATTTTTCGAAATACCCCTCGGTTCTGGGTATATATATTAATTTGTAATTAACTTTGGATATTAATAAAAATGTCGGTAATAAATCTGTCATAATGTTTTGCCGTTTTCCAATATAATATTATGAATGTTAAATAAACATACGTCATGATTCATGAAGAGTAACATTTTCAAATAAAAATTTGTAGCAGGACATCTCATAATATTGCAGCTGGGGAGAAAATGTATATCATGTGATAGAGCCATGTTCCACAGGCCCTTTTACTTGTTCTACCTGGGCCATGAAAGACCCGGGATTCGGACCTTACTAAGAGGCCAACCCGAAGTCATACGAAAAACCCAAATACTGCTAAACCGGGCCCAATAAACGGCCTCAAATGACCTAGCCCAAAAATAGGCTTGAGCCACCGACATGCGGGATAACCGCAGAAACGGCTGGCATAACTGCCCACGTCCCTCATAAGCCGCCCGGGATGGCGGTTATAATTGGACTATATAAGGCAAGAATTCTCATTAGAGAGGGACCGAATTTTTGCTAAGAGAGATATCATACAGGTTAGAGTCCGAATATCTCCAAACTTTCCCAAGTTCTCAACTCGATCCACACTTCGGCCTGCCATTCCTTGGCAGGACGAATTCAGCCCAATCCACCTTCCATACGGCCTCATCTCCCCGAGATAGGACGTATCAACCACCGTGGGGCCACGCCTAGCTCAAACTCGACGAACTAGATAGCCCAGCAAAACGCAGTAATCCCACCCCCGCCAAGGGTAAACAACAATACGCAACCTCCCGTGGTAACCCCGCCAACAGGGAATTTCGGGATGTCCAGGGGAAAGACTCCCTCCAATAGTCAGCCCCCTGAAACGGTGCCCAGTAGCTCGGCAATGCGACCTCACGTCACTCAGCCGGAAGAACCTCGCGGCACAAGCCCCGGTCCGGCAGCTCGACCTTCGTTCGCCGGAGGGCACACGACCAGGCCGTCTTTTGCCGAGCACAACCCTTTGCTGGTGTTCAACAGCCACCATTCATACCATATTACTCCCCGCAAGCGCCGTTATACTACTACGGCGCGTACCCTACTCACCTTACACCCCGACGGGTCCTCAGTACCCTTACGTGACACCACCCGGACAACCTGGCCCAGGAGGCGCCCCCGGGATATATCCCATGACGGGCCCAACACTATCTTCCCAGCAAGTGCAACTGTGGCCCGTGATCCAGACGGTACCTCCCGCCGCGCCGTTAATCCGACCTCTACTAGCAAATTGCACCCGAAGTCGGCAGGCCAACATTCCTCCAAGGAATTTGGATCTCGAGTTCGTAGAGGTCCGAACCGCGAACAGCGGGGAGACGGTCACGCCTGTCCCGCAAAATCAGAATGCCCAGCCAGATCGGAGGGACCGGAATGTCTCACCACTTGTGTAACATCCCAACGAGGAAGGACAGCCAGAAGGGCAGGGCGAGAACAGGGACCAAATCCTGAGAGGGCGGTGCACACCAGGGGACCCGAGGTTCCCCTTCTCGACGAACGTAGGTCGGCCAACTTCGACGAAAGGCTGCGACCTTCTCGTCGAGAACGATCCCGTTCCCACCGAGAACGAGAGAGGAGTCCGCACCGAGGTCGGGAGAGGACTCGTCGAGACGATCGAAGGCGGACCCGGAGATCACCTACCCCAACTCGGGGCATTAATATGGCTCAGGTTGAGGAATTGATCCAGGCCAGACTGACAGCCAAGATGGCAGAGATAAAATCTCAGAAGGTGGGCACATATTCGCGACCTATGGGGATTGAAGACGGACCTCTCTCCAGAGACATCTATCGCCAATCGATGGCCGACTTCAAATACCCGGCAACCCTTCTGAGTTTCCGCGGCAGTGGTGATGCTCAAGATCCGCACAACTTTGTGTATGGATTCCTCGAACGGCTCCGCCTTCTATGAGCTACAGATGCAATCATGTGCCGAGTCTTCACCACCTGCTTAACTGGAGAAGCTTGAGATTGGTATATGACCCTACCTCGAGAATCTATCACCAAGTTCGAAGATTTCGCCAAGGTATTCTTAGAAAGATACACGATCATCAAGCCGCCCCAAGCTATATGCGGGATGTTGTTGGACATCATTCAGGGACCACGAGAAAGAACAGGTGCGTTCGTTAACCGGTTTATACAGGCATCCCGGTGAATTCAAAACCTCAACGAAGAGTTTGCCCTAGCCGCCATCAAGAAGAGACTCCGCAAAGCAGGTCCGGGCACGTTGCGCTATGAGGCCCACATGAAGAAGATGACCACGCTGAGAGAATTTGTAACTTTTGCTGAGGGCTACATCAGGGCAGAAGAAGACAACGGGAGCCCCACGAGACCTCGATCTCGATCTCCCTATCAACCGGTAAACTGGCAGCCCGCAGCAGATCGGTCCCGAAATTGAAAGGAACCCCAGAAGAATGTTCCACCCAAGCAGGAGGAACGTAAACCCGGCGATGAAGGATACCGACCACACTTCGTGCGATATGCTAAAATTGTCCAATTGCGGTTAAAATAACATAAAATATGCTACAATAGCATAATTTCGGTAAAATATGCTCAAATGGTCTAATTATCCTAATTATGCTAAATTCGGCTAAATTACGCTTTAAAAAAAGCCAAAATATGCTAAAATATGGTAAATTATGCTAATTATACTAAATTATAACAAATTACTGATCACTCAAAAGAGAGCAATGTTTCTTTTAATATTTATAAACTCATAAATGCTATCGGTTCGGACTGCAAGCGCACAATCCTATCGAGTAGTATGTTCGAGGTCGATCCACAGGGAATATTGGTTCAATGCTTTGAGCGATCGAATCACAATCTTTCGAAAGGCTAGACGAAATCTGAAAATTGAGAGATGTTGTTTTGATCAATGTAAATTAGGAAGCAATTAAAAGTAATTAAAATAAAGATAGAGATGAGAATTCCTAGAATTTCGGCACACCATTGCCACTCAATCCGCCTTGACAATATATTCCTATTGCGTCTGATTTCCTGTTGTTGTTTTATGAAAGATAACCACATAGGTCACTGCGATTTATGTTACGCAAGAATGACAGATCTTTCATCGAGATTCTACATAGGACACTGCGAGTTTCCTTACGCAAATGACTGATCTCTAAAAACCCCAAATTACTACACAGATCACTGTGATTTTCCTTACGCAAGTGATAGAATTTGGTACGCGTTTTGTTGGTCTGGTTTATGGTTTCCCCGCTAAGGTTTTCTTCACATAAACCTAATAGATCTCAACGAGGCTAATTCATACAAATAGTTTCTCTTACCATTAAAGTACTGTCACTACCCTAACGGACTCAAACTAGATCATTGAAGTTAGATGAAGAGATAGTAAATCACAAAAGCATTTTGATACAACAACAAGAAACCATAATCAACAGAAATATATATATCAAAACATCAAGAGTAACAAGGTTTACTGCCTAGCCCTAAGAAAAGGAACTTAGCCGCGGAACGGCATTGTTACAAGCACTCCTCTCTTCTCACTTTAATCAAATCTAACCATAATTACAATGATAACTATTCTTTCTGCCCAGGGGCTTTTATATAGGAGTGGAGGGACGTCTGGAGGTTGAGTAGGGGCTAAGAAACTGATCTGGAAACAGCTGTCGGTAGTTATTCCCCAAGAGACGTCTTCGGATACGGACCGTATTAGTTGATACGGTCCGTATTAGGACCTTGACGGTTAGGGTTTAATGCTTCCAGCGCTATCTTCTGGTCTGTGCTAGGCCTGGTCCGTATCAGGCAATACGGACCGTAACAGAGACTTAATCGATAAGCGTTGCTGATTCGATTGACCCGATTCTAGCTCCATTTGATGTAAAATAGTCCCAAAACCTGTTTTCTGCAATAAACATAAAGAAGGGTGACAGTAGTCTTTTTCTCTAATTAATTAAACATAAGTGTGAGAAAATATGTAAAACCTAAGTCAAATCCCTACGTAAATCATCATTATTTTGACTCTGATCAATTACCCTAAACCTAAACCCTAAACCATAAATCCTAAATTAAATAAAAAAATTTGCGTTAAAGGAGAGAAAAAACGGAGTTGAGATGAGTGAGTTGTGGGGGGAGAGAGAAAAAAAAAAAGATATTTATAGGGTGTAAACAGGTAAAAAAAAAAAAAAAAACTGGTCAGATTCTGACCGGTTTGGACATTTTTTGAAATTTTTTCTAATTCCGGGTATATTTATTAATTTGTAATTAACTTTGGATATAATAAAAATGTCGGTGCGGTCAAACGGGCAAAACTCCAGAATATACGGGCCCCACCTGAAACAATCAAAATCACCAGCAAACCGCCCATAGTTTCTCCGATCAATACTTTCCTCTTTCTCGCGATCCGCTCCATAAATACAGATCCATCTTTTCCTTCTTTTCCCAAATCAATACTTCTAGTCCAAGCCCAAAAAAGACTTAGTTCAACAATTCTCTTCTCCAATCTCTTGTAAACCAGATCTCTTGTAAAACATAGAAATGAGCGGAGCGATCACGAGCAAAGCACCAGTGGTGGTGGCTGCGAGTGTGGCTGTTGTGGAAGCTCTCAAGGATCAAGTCGGGTTGTGTCGGTGGAATTACACAATGCGGTCCCTCTACCAGCGGGCTTCTAATCGTGCCGGTTCAAGCTCTGTTTCAACCAAGGCCAATCAGACGGTTTCTTCTAATTCTCGCATTGCTGAAAGGGGATCTGCTGCGGCCGGTGATGCGTTTCTCAAAGCGAAGATGCCGGAGGAGAAGCTGAATAAGGCATATCACCTGATTTGTTGGGGGCCTAATTGATTCATTTTGGTTTATCTTTTGGAAAAAAAAATTATGTTAGCGATTGATAGGATTTCATTATTCGACCGTGCTATACTTGAAGAGTTAAGAGAAGTTTTCTATGCATCTGTTCTGTTGGATCGATCTGCGATCTGTTATAGTTTTTTATAGGGCCAATTTTTCTTGATCGTGGTTTTATATATAGGTGTGGGATGAAACAATTTTCGGTAATTAGCCTTGTAGATTGGCTACTTCCATTTTAAACAACTCTAAGAAATTAATAAAATTGGAATTTGAAAAAAGTATATAGATAAGATAATGCATCAATATTTGTAGAAGAGCTTATTTAACTAATTTGAAAATACCTGTTTTACTTTTTTTTTTTTTTCCGATTTTAGAGTAAAAACAATGAGAATCTCTGATTTTGAAATAAAATCGAACTTTTGCATAAAATCTGAATGTATGCGATTCAGAGTGTTGGCTTAACATGTGCGTTTAGATGTTGAATCTCAAGAAATATAAATTTTGATGTATGCTTCTAAATCTTAAGAAACATATATGCAGTGGTATGGCGTTGTGCCTGATAGCATTTCTTTATTGGTATTCTCTGTGCTTGCCTGAACGCTGGGTTAGATATTATGGGGTCAAACGAAATATCGGACACTGTGTCTGGGTGCATGGTGGACGTTGTTGGCTCGAAATGGGCAACTTGTCACGGCTAGATATTGGTTGAGATCTTGCCCATGGAACCTGATGCAATATGTTTTGGGTGCCTTATTGGCCGGTTGTCGGTTCCATAAAGATACAGGCTTAGCAGAGTGTGTTCTCAACAATTGTTGCAGCTAGAACCTGATAATAGCGGGGTCTATGTTCTCGTATCTAATGTATGCACTGTTTTGGGCAAACATAACAAGGCTAGGATTAGAGATACCGGATTGTAGTTTTTGAAATTGACGGAATGGTACATCAGTTTAGAGTAGGGGAGAAGTTGCATCCACATATGAAGGAAATGCTGGAAACATGGGATGTAATTGGGGCTGGACGAGTTAGTAGACTATATACCTGAAAAGAAAGCTGTGTTGCTTGACATTGAGGAAGAAGAACAGGAAAATATATTGCACTTGCTTGCCACAGTTAGAAGTTACCAGTTGCTTATGGAGTACTCGGTACAAGCTGATGGTGTAGTCATTAGAATTTTGAATAATTGTAGGGATTATACATACTGTTGTCGTGTCACCGAGCTCATACTGGAGGTGTATGATAGAGATATTGTTTTGAGAGATAGGATTAGGCTCGAGTGGCAATTGAATTTCCCAAACATGTTTCAAGTGGTCCATATGATTAAGAGCGTTTAAAAGGAATTATATAAAAATAAACTTACTGTCAGTTGAATCGAAGCCTCAGAGTTCTGTGAAAACTTTCATTGGTATATGAATTACATCACAGCATAACACAATTATGTGTTGAATTTCATCTTAATAGTCTTTTCGCCCTCTATAGGTCTTTTTTGTGTCCAAGAAACGAAAAACGCATAATTGAATGCAGCGCTGGTGATGCCCTGTTGTCTCTGTTTTTTTTTTTTTCTCCTCCTTCAACAAAGGAGATCATCAACGCTGCACTCAATGATGCATTTTCATCTCAAGAGTTCAACTCCTTGCTATTCCCTCACTTTTTCCTGGAAAGCTTTTCCTTTCCTTCATCACCTATATAACCATGTGATAAGTTTAGATTGAGTTAGGTGTGTTACTGTTTGTAGTACAAGCTAGCTTATGATAGTAATCATTTGTACTACCCATATATGGTTTCTTCTTGTTTGTTTAGTCTATTTGTATTCAAGCCTACATATCTCCTTGTTATATTTACAAAACATTAAAATTATACGCATCATCAATACAGGGTTTAATTATATGTTTCCCCTCAAAAACGATTTTAAATGGAGGAGCTAATTAAGTTCTCCTTGAGATGAGAAATGATATGTCATTTGAGAGGAGGTACTACAACATTAGGTACTGTACTGCAGGAGAAGGATGCTGTTGTACAACCAAATGAGGCCAGTACAAACACAAGGAATCTTTCCATTTACTAAGTGGAAAAAAGGAGAACGGAGTAGGTCCGATGCCCATCGGATCTACTTTTAGGTTCAATGAGCATGATGACCGTCCGATCTAATTCAAGATTTGTGCGCATGAAAATTGAAATAGATACATACGGAGTTTAAAGCATTCCGCACGAATCTTAAAGTAAATTGACGGTGATTAAACTCATCGAGCCAAAGTAGGTCCGATGCCCATCGGACCTACTCTCGAGTGGGAAAAAAGACATGAAAGCTGGCAGGCGTTTTTAAAAGGCCCATATTGTCAACAAAAAGGAAATTAATAGTGGGCCGCAGTTCAGCCCATAAACACACCTTATTTTGCGGAGTTGTTGGCTAACTGATTTTTATAATTATTATATTTCAGCAATAAAATGGGCTTCTGCCTTTTCTTTTCTTTTTTAATTGCGGAGTTGTTTTTGCGCTGCATGTTTTAAAAGCACGCAAAAATAACTTGCTTTATTACGCTATAGATTTCAGAAGCGAATTGAATACATCTATTACTTAGTTGTTGAATAGTAAAATATAAATTAGGTAGTCAATCTGTACATTGCTTTACAAGAAAATCTGTACATGCTTTCCTATATGAATGAATTAATTGTCAGTTGCATCGTCGTAAAGAAACCTATCTATCTCGGCCGGAGGTACGTCCCATATTTTGATCTTTTTCATATCATGCCCTAATTTCGCAAGCTTGTCAGCAACCTTATTTCCCTTGCGGGATATGTGAGTGGCATCAAAATGATGAAGCAAAGAAGCCAACATTCGTATCTCGTTTGCGTGCATCACATGGTCCTTCGACTTCACCCGATTTGACTTTACAAGAAGATCGACAACAAATTGCGCATCTCCCTCGATCCAGATGTTGAGCCAGCCATTTTCTAGTGCCAACTCCAGTCCTCGTTTTGCGGCAACAAGTTCTGCAACACAACTTGTGGTCTTCCCGATGCGCTCAGAATAACCGAGCAAGAACGCACCGTCATGGTCTCTATAAACGCCTCCGATGCTTGATTTTCTTGTTTTTGTAGAACCGTCAAAATTCAGCTTGACGTAACCCCGCTCCGGCTTTTTCCATTTGGGTGGCTCTGCATTGTGATGATTGTATCTTGCGGCAAGATAAATTGGTGCCCTACTTGTGCAAAACACTCTAACACTGCTTGTTAAGCAATTGCATATCATCTCGATCGGGATTGTATGCAAACTTTTTGTAAATTAATGTTTGATATCAGTTTGTTTAATGAGTGGGATTTTATTCAATCTTTGATATACTCCCCAAAGAAAAAGATGAGAGAGAGAGAGAGAGAGAGAGATGGAGGGAGAACAACAAAGGCTAAAGAGGGAGGAAAGGTTTAGAGGAAAGGAGAAGCGCCTCCTAAGATATATAATTTAAATAGTAAATGGGAGGTAACTTGACGCCAAATCCAAATAGGATTGGGGATTCCAAGCGGAAAGAAGAAATATTGAGAGACTGCCGTTAGGAAAAGGAAAACAGTTGCTTCTTTTGACAAAATATTAGATTAATCAAATACTGATCCAAAAATCGTCCTTTTGAAAACAGTTGCTTCTTCCAGGGTTTAATTTTTTTTTTTTTTTGGACAGAATCCAGAATTTTATTCTAATATGCTCCAAACTATGCTTCACGTTCTCAGCTATCTCAAGTTATCTATTTAACTATAAAAATATCCAGAAGCAAATAATAATAATTAATATGATTGTTATTATCCTTTTTCTCAAAAAAATATTATTGTTATTATATCCAAATAAATTTTATATTGATTGAAACACCTAAAAATAATTCACTCTAGTGTCGACATAAAATATAACAATAATAGAAACAATAAAGCAACAATAAGAAATTTTATAGCATAGCATGTAATAGTATTGTTTGCTAGTTATTGTAATTAGAGGAGGGATCAAGTTACAACAAAGTTACAACAACTATTTTTTTCATTTTCAAAATTCAAATCGTCGATCCAAACCGTTCAACATGATTATCTAAGTAAAATGTGCTTGCGGATCATATTTTACATTTTTTTTGAAATTTTTTACTATTTATTAAGATGGGTACAAAATTCAATGGTCTGAATATGACTATTTTTTTGTAAAATACTTAATAAATAGTAAAAAAATTCAAAAAAATGTAAATTTGATCCGCAAGCACATTTTATTTAGATAATCATATTGAACGGTTTGGATGGACGATTTGGACTTTGAAAATGAAAAAAATAGTTGTTGTAACTTTGTTATAACTCAAATTTGTTATAACTTGATCCCTCCTCTTGTAATTAAGGTTTTCAGCATATGACCAAGGAATAAATTGAAGTGGGAACTATTCTTCATTGTGGAATGAGGATATTAACAAGGTTTGGAATCAGGCCCAGTACAATATAGTAAATATATCAGGCCTGTAAAGTTGGGCTTGAACGATAAAGGGCGAGTGTGGCGGCCATCGGATGACCGGTCGGAACCCTCTGATTCACATTAAAATTTGCGCATTTAATTTGTATCAATTTCGAAGTTAGTGTGGAAAAGGATCCAGAATGTGAGACATAGTGGAATACAAAAGACACGAGGCATATCAATCGTCCTCGTTAATAACTGTGGCCAACGAAGACAGTGCGGTAGCCGTGCGATGGTGTCGAAAATAATGCATTACTCAGATCGTACGGCTATGCAGCTAATTGTGTAACACTGTATAAATACAAGCGACCCATACGGACGCGACGCTTCGCCTTTCACTCCAACAATTTAAAACGAACAAAGATTGAATCAAATCCAACTACCTGAACAAACTGATCGATCAAGATGATAGGTAAATGGAAAAAGCCGAAGCGAGGTCAAGTCAAGCTGAATTTCGACGGTTCTTCAAAATCAAGTTCAGCAAGCATCGGAGGCGTTTTTAGAGACCATGACGGTGCCTTCTTGCTTGGTTTTTCTGAGCGAATCGGGAAGGCCACAAATTGTGTTGCAGAGCTTGTTGCGGCCAAACGAGGACTGGAGTTGGCAGTGGAAAATGGCTGGCTCAAAATCTGAATAGAGGGAGATGCGAAATTTGTTGTCGATCTTCTTGTGAAGACAAATCGGGTGAAGTCGAAGGAGCATGTCAAGCACGCAAAAGAGATACGAAAGTTGGCTTCTTTGCTTCATCATTTTGATGCCACTCACATATCCCGCAATGGAAATAAGGTTGCTGACAAGCTTGCGAAATTAGGGCATGATATGAATAAGATTAAAATATGGCGCGGCGTACCTCCGGACGAGATATATAGGTTTCTTTACGACGATGCAACTGGCAATAAATTATGCTTGCCAAAAAAAAAAAAAAAGAATGGCAATAAATTATGCTTGCCAAAAAAAAAAAAAAAGAATGGCAATAAATTATGCTTGCCAAAAAAAAAAAAAAAAGAATGGCAATAAATTAATAGGAAAGCATGTATATATTTTCTTGCAAAGCTAATGTACAGATTAACTGTTTTATATTTACTGTGGTACAATTTAACTACTTAGTATTTTGCTATTCAGTAGCTAAGTAAAACAAGATATATAAAATACGAAGCAAAAACTTTTTTCACCGCTCGCCTCACCGCTTATTTTAATTATTTTTTCTTATAATGCACTACTCAAACTTTTATAGCATTTTCATATATAAAAAAAACATTTTTACCCCATATCATACACTTCATGTACCGCTCATATTAATTCATTTTTTAATGCACCGCTTAATAGTTTAAATATTTCCATATAATATTTTTTTTGACACCACTCTTGTAACTTTTTGCACCGCTAACATTTACTGAGACAATTCCAAACATTGTTAGCTTCGTGTTTTTTCACTCACCGCTTATTTTTTGTTCTCAACGAAAAATATTCGGTTGTTTAAGCGGTCACAAAAATTAGGAACATGAAGGGGACGGTGGAGCTGAGGCTGAGGGGGGCGCGTCTGAGGCGAGAGAGAAAGCAAGAGAGAGAAATGGGTCGGATCGGCGCGTAGAAGGTTTTCTGAGGCGAGAGAGGGAACCCTAACTGCAGAGGAGTGGGATTTGACAAAATAGTGCGCGAAACCTAGATAAAAAATTAAAATATCGCGTATTGGATGGTACGAGGATCGGTCATAGTGGTTAGTGGTAGCTAGAGTGATTAATGAGCGAGCATGAGCGAGTTGGGGTATGCTCATGTTCGGCTCATTAGCTTAATGAGCAAGTTGTTAATGAGTAAGTTAGAGCGAGTTGTTAATGAACGAGTTGTTAATAAGCATGTTGATAATGAGTGAGTTGCTGAGTTGTTTAAAATACAACATTTAAAAACTAATTTTAATTTATAGAATTTAACAAATTGTCATAATCCAACCTAATTAAATAGTACATAATTTAACAAAAAATTATCCATAAGCAAATTTAACAAAATCAAACAACTATTTTCTTGTCGTTCTCACGGCCCTACATGTCACATACTCAAAGCTATCTCCTTGTCACGTACCTACAAATTTGCATTATCAAAACAATAATAAAAATATAGAATTTAGAAATATACAAACTCAGAACTGTACAAATCCAGAACGATGTATTAATAATCAAATTTTTTGTGATCAAATTTTGTGTTATTTTGTGAGACTAGGTTTTGGCTCTAAAGTTTTGGTCTGTGACTTTAGATTTTGCTGTTGCGCCCAAATATTTTTAAAATTTGCAGCTACAAAATCAAATAATATTCAAGAGATTAGATGTGGCAGGATTTATGTAACTCAGTTCTTAATGAGCGAGTTGGGGTATGCTCATGTTCGGCTCATTAAGTTAATGAGCGAGTTGTTCATGAGCAAGTTATAGCGAGTTGTTAATGAGCATTTAGCGAGTGAGTTATGAGCGAGTTGCGAGTTATGAGCAATTTACTCACCCCTAGTGGTAGCCGTTCCTAATAATTAGTCACTATCAAGAACGATTATTAGTGGAGCCGTTCCTAATTTACACACAACAAGAACGGTCATTTATTAACGACCGATCCTGTTTGTTCAGGAACGGCTCTTTATTAACGATCGTTCCTGATATGTGCACATCAAGAACGGTCATTAATAAATGACTATTCCTGTTTGTATCAGGAACATATATTTATTAACAACCGTTCCTAATACCTTTTTCAAGGTCGGCTCTTTATTAACGACCGTTCATGTTTGTATCAGTATCATTCTTTAACCATAACCGATCTTGATAGGGCTATGTTGTTTGTACATTCTCCACTAGTGAAGGGCATGGTATGAAAAACTCTCTCAATATTTAATTTTTCTCGGTTTTAAAGTAAGCCAATCCGATACATCTTTATTCTCAAAACATTAAAATAATGATATTACCGTTGTTCTTGTTTATGTTGATGCATAATTATAAACGAAAATAATTATGAAAAAACTAACAATGTTAAAAGACACTTAAAAGAAAATTTTGAAATAAATGACCCTTGTAGACTTAAATATTTTTTAGGAATTGAAATAGCTCATTCTATCAAAGGATTATTTATTTCACAAAGAAAATATAGTATTGACCTTCTAAAAAAAACGAGAAAATTAGAATCCAAACCGGTCTCAACACTGATAGATAGTAATTGTAAATTAAATTCCGAACATGGAGAACCGTTAAAAGATATCAACCAATTTCAACAGCTTGTAGGTAAGTTGATCTACCTAATGGTAACTAGGCAGGATATATCATTTGCGATAAGTCAAATTAGCAAATTTATGCATTCATCAAGAAAACCACATTTGGATGCAATTGATAGAATTTTAAGATATTTAAAGAAATCACTCGAAAATGGTATATGAATGAAAAATAATAAATCTAATAACGTGTGTGGCTATTCTGATGCAGATTGGGCCAAGAGTTTTGATAGAAAATCAACAACCGGCTATTGCACATTTGTAGGCGGAAATTTAGTCACATGAAAAAGTAAGAAACAAAATATCGTGACGCGATCAAGTACAGAAGCGGAATATCGAGCCATGACATCCACCACAAGTGAGTTCAGGTGGATCAAACAATTACTCGAAGAATTAAACTTTAAAATTGATAAACCAATGAAGATGTTTTGTGATAATAATTAATGCGGCAAAACATATTGTTTCGAATGCAGTGTTTCACGAGATAACAAAACATATTAAAATAGATTGACATTTCATAGGAGAAAAAGTTAAAGTCAAGAAAATCGAAATTCCTTATGTGAAGAGTGAAAACCAATTAGTCGACATCTTTATCAATAGTCTCATTTCAAAGACATTTGAAGAAATAACGAGTAAGCTAGGATTAACCGATTTTTATAAACCTAGTTTGAGAAGGAGTCTTAAGAATATGAATAGTTAAAGAGGTAAAATTGTAAATAATAAAGCTGTAGGTGCATTTAATGTTTTAGTAGGATATTACCGTTTCAACCAACGGTAAAATAAAATTAAGGACTATAAATACTTCCTGTACATATTGTAGAATATAACAACAAAAAATCAATATAAAGAAATTATCATAAGTCTCTTACTCAAAAGCTTCCACTAAAAATAACATCTGTCGGCCTACGGGCCATGTAAGAAGCAAAAAAAAAAAAAAAAAAAAAAAAAATGACATCTGTACAGGACAACTGTCGGTTTTCTGCAGACTCCAGGTTGCATTGCGTATGATGCGCGTCACAGTATTTTCTTCAGCGGTTTATGCTACGTTAAACAAACTCATTAAACAAACTGTTATCAAACATTAATTTACAAAAAAAGTTTGCATACAATCCCGATCGAGATGATACACAATGGCTTAACAAGCAGCATCAGAGTGTATTGCACAAGTAGGGTACCTGTTTATCTTGCCTCAAGATACAACCATCACAATGCAGAGCCACCCAAATGGAAAAAGCCGGAGCGGGGTTACGTCAAGCTGAATTTTGACGGTTCTTCAAAAACAAGAAAAGCAAGCATCGGAGGCGTTTATAGAGACCATGAGGGTGCGTTCTTGCTCGGTTATTCTGAGCGCATTGGTAAGGCCACAAGTTGTGTTGCAGAACTTGTTGCCGCGAAACGAGGACTAGAGTTGGCATTAGAAAATGGCTGGCTAAACATCTGGATCGAGGGAGATGCGAAATTTGTTGTTGATCTTCTTGTGAAGCCAACTCGGGTGAAGTCGAAGAAGCATGTCAAGCACGCAAAAGAGATACGAAAGTTGGCTTCTTTGCTTCATCATTTTGATGCCACTCACATATCCCGCAATGGAAATAAGGTTGCTGACAAGCTTGCGAAATTAGGGCATGATATGAAAAAGATTAAAATATGGCGCGGCGTACCTCCCGACGAGATATATAGGTTTCTTTCCGACGATGCAACTGGCAATAAGATTAAAATAGCCACCGCTGCCTAGGGCAGATGATTAAGGCGTTAGTTCTCCCACAGGACAGGGGCTCGATTCTGCAGAGGGGCAGGATTGGAGTACGGAGTGTTGTGTGCGTGCGTGCCTACGGATTGTTTTTTAAAAAAAACTGGCAATAAATTATGCTTGCCAGTTGCCAAAAAAAAGAAGAAGAATGGCAATAAATTAATAGGAAAGCATATTGTATAGATTTTCTTGCAAAGCTAATGTACAGATTAACTGTTTTATATTTACTGTGGTACAATTTAAGTATTTTGCTATTCAGTAGCTAAGTAAAACAAGATATATAAAATTCGAAGCAAAATTTTGTTGCGTGCATTTAAAACCCGGATTTTTATATTCATAGCAATATTAAAGAAGAAATAAACTAAAACCATAATGTCGTTCTTAAAAATATATAAAATATAGGGTAGGGGAATGGTCCCAGCCATTTGGCCGGGACAATCCATAAAAAAAAAAAAAACTTTAATTATTTTCACCGCTCGCCTCACCGCTTATTTTAATTATTTTTTCTTATAATGCACTACTCAAACTTTTATAGCATTTTCATATATAAAAAAAAAAAAGCATTTTTACCCCATATCATACACTTCATGTACCGCTCATATTAATTCATTTTTTAATGCACCGCTTAATAGTTTAAATATTTCCATATAATATTTTTTTTGACACCACTCTTGTAACTTTTTGCACCGCTAACATTTACTGAGACAATTCCAAACATTGTTAGCTTCTTCTTTTTTCACTCACCGCTTATTTTTCTTTTCTCAACGAAAAATAGTCGGTTGTTTAAGCGGTCACAAAAATTAGGAACATGAAGGGGACGGTAGGGAATTCTTACGAGGCAAATCAAGTAAAGATCGAAGAAATATTTTTCTTAAAAAAAAGTATAGAAGAAAAATATTCAGAGAGCCTGCCGTTTGGAAAAAGAAAAACAGTTGCTTCTTTAGACAAAATATTAGATTAATCAAAACGGAATCAACTTTAACTAAACAAATATTAATAATAATTATGATTGTTATATTATCCTTAATTTCCTCAAAATATTATTAGTTATTATCCATATATCTTTGATATTGATTTAAACACCTAAAAATAGTTTCTCTATTGTATCCACACCAAATCCAATGATAACAATAACAATAACATTAACAGTAATAAATGTCATAGCATGTAATGGTTATTAATAATTTTTGAACTAACAATCTTGAAGCTTATTAGTTATCAGAATTATTGTTGTTTTCTGCATTGGACCAAGGAATTAATTGAACAGGGAACTATTCTTCATTGTTGAATGAGGATATTAACAATGTTTGGAATAGGCCCAGTACAATATTATATAGTAAATTTATCAGGCCTGAAAGGTTGGGCTTGAGCCCTAAAAGGCCCGTCTTTGCAGCTTGCTCAAGCGACTGTTACGTATAATACATGTCATGGCCTATTTCGGATGGTAAAATCTCCGAGTGGGGCGGTCCAATAATTGGTCGGAGCTATCTGATTCGCTTTAAGATTCGTGCACACTTGATTTATATCAATTTTGAACTTATCAGTGCGAATCTTGATGACAGTTCTGACCTGATATCGGACAGTCCCGATTCCTAGCATATCATAATTAGGTTTGAGTGAGCACATTAATTATCAGAAAGTGTTTAGTAGGAACAGTTGTATATTGGTTGGTTTGTCGGGTCTCTTAATTTGGCTTCCAATTAGATCAGTTTTCATTTTACTATGCTTCGAAATTAAGAAAATTGAATCCCATATCAAATTGTAATTGTAAAAGTAAAACTATGTACAAGAAAAGGAATTAGCAAAAATATAATCTGCACATGCATGCTTTATAATGATTTCTGTACATCTGATCAAAGATTAAAAAAAGAAAACAAGAAACAAGGATAACAACCGTACATGCATGCCTTTCAACCTGGCATTGAGTTTGCTTGTTGGTGAAATGCAATATTCAATAACCTACTTGCCATTTGCGTCTTCATGAAGGTACTTAATTATTTCAGCAGGAGGTTCATCCCATATTTTCGGCATCTTCATACCGTAACCTAAATTTGCGAGCTTGTCAGCAACCTTATTCCCTCTTCGATATATGTGAGATGCATCAAAATAATTGAGCAAAGAAAGCAACATCCTTATCTCATTGATGTGCTTAACATGCTCTTTGGATCCCATTCGAGCAGGTAATTTCCCCATAAGATCCACGACAAATTTCGCATCTCCCTCGATCCA
The DNA here is from genome assembly GCA_011114355.1 of Carex littledalei. Lineage (NCBI taxonomy): Eukaryota > Viridiplantae > Streptophyta > Magnoliopsida > Poales > Cyperaceae > Carex > Carex littledalei. The sequence goes on along the minus strand of CM022084.1, from coordinate 1,021,621 downwards.
GACGTTGAACCATCCATTTTGCAATGCTAATTCCAATCCACGTTTTGCTGCGACCAATTCCGCAATGGAACTTGTCGCCTTCTCAATTCGCTCAGAATAACCGAGCAAGAACACTCCTTCATGGTTCCTATAGACACCTCCAATGCTTGCTTTCCTTGATTTTGCTGACCCGTCGAAATTCAGCTTAATGCATCCCTTCTCTGGCCTTTTCCATTTGGGTTTCTCAGTGTTGTAATGTCGGTTTCTCGAGGCAACAAAAAACGAACCTCGACTTCTGCAAAGGACTCCAATATTAATTAAACTATTACATATCATATCAGGATAACGTGTCAACATTTTACATTTTTTTTTTAATCCATTGCTTAAGTATTAGATAGGCATGTGTACATTTAATCAATCTTCTACTAATTAAGAAGAAAAAGAGGTGATTGAGAAACAATGGTTAAAGAGATAGATGTATGAAGCTAAAAATTATAAAGAATTTGAAGAGAAAAGAGAGCTAGAATAATACTTGATGGCACAATGGAACAAAGGAACAAAGGATGAATAATTCCAAGCTGGGAGGAATGCCAAGGAATTAATAGGGCAGGGACAACCGTTGAAAACAAGGAAATCAGTTACAACAATTTAATGAGAAAATTAAAAGTCGTTAAATAACATAATAAGTGGGGCTCCCTGAACGACCACGCACAGGTAATATATATATAATCTGGCTAATTATGCTACGCGTATATAAGGGCCCCTCCGTGCTACGGCTCACTTTTTGAGTTTTCAAAATTCTAACGGTCGATCCGAACCGTTCAACATGATCTCCATATGAATATGTACTTGCAAACCAAATTTTACATTTTTTAGAATTTTTTTACTATTTATTAAGCCACTTTGAAAATCGCTGATCCAATGGTCCAGCAGATTTTACTGTTGTGTACAAATTAGTGTTTTTTCAAAGTGGCTTAATAAATAGTAAAAAAATTCTAAAAAATATAAAATTTGGTTTGCAAGTACATATTCATATGGAGATCATGTTGAACGGTTCGGATCGACCGTTAGGATTTTGAAAACTCAAAAAGTGAGCCGTAGCACGGAGGGCTCTATGCTACGCGTAGCACCGTAGCACTGTCCTATATATATATATATATATATATATATATATATATATATAGAGTATGGCTAATTTGCTGCTGGTAGTATTTCGGCGAGGTGCTTACGGGGGCATATCTTAGTATTTGATGTTCAAACAACAAATCCAAACCGTTATATGTTCAATCTATATTAAAATCTACTTGGAGACCAAATTTTACATTTTTTTGAATTTTTTTACTATTTATTAAGCCACTTTGAAAATTGTTGATCACATGGTCCAGAATTTGGTTGCACTATTTTTACTGTTCACCCGGATCAGCAATTTTCAAAGTGGCTTAATAAATAGTAAAAAAATTCCAAAAAATGTAAAATTTGGTCTCCAAGTAGATTTTAATATAGATTGAACATCTTGATACCTCGCATATTTAGTCTATTTTAGGCCTGTTTTAGTACCAGATTCGTGCCATAATTCACCAGAATAATGTGCATTTCATCGATATATCTTTAGAATTTGGTACTGCTGAGTGTTTGTTTGTTTTCTGCAGGTTTGGAGCAAAACACACGAAGAAACGGCGATTCAGATGATGAGGTACGACCCTTACCAGGCTTGGTACGGGTCTTACCAGACTTAGCCGTTTTTCAGCTCTTCACGCCTGGTACGGCCAGGCCGTACCAATTTGGTACGGGCCGTACATAAAGGCGGCCTGACAGATTCAAATTTTGGCAGAGGCTATTTAAAGCGGGGAACTCTCCAATTTCGAGATCGAATTCCATTCCAGATCCATTTGAGAGCACAGTAAGAGAGAGAAAGAGAGCTAAGGAGCTGAGAGCAAGAAGGAAGGAAGAGGAAGAGGCGAAACTCGACGGATCTAGCTTCCTCCTCTCGATCCCTTCGATCCATGGCTATCTCTATCCCTCTTATTGTATTTTTAGATCTGATTATGTGCTGTGAGTAGTTCTTTTAGTTTCTAGGGTTAGAGATTGATTCTTGATTTGTTTTGACTTTCTTTGACTTATATCTTGTATGAACTCTTTAGTTTGATTGATTGTGATTTACTTTGATATCTTTTGCTTTGCTTGCTGTGATTGTTGTATGATGTGCCTCTAGGTTTAGATCGAACCTATCAAGGTCATGTGATCATCTCAATCTCTCATCCAAATCAAATGCTTAGGGTAGAATAGTTCGAATTGAAGCCGAGAGGTTGAATTCTCCTCTAATCGACAGATTAGAGGGTGCCTTAGACCTCCAATCAACCAGCTAGGGTAGATCTGTACCAACACACGAGAGTTGAGGTGTAGAAATCCCTAAAAGGCAATCAATTGCATTCCAACCTAGATCTTGATCCAACAAACGATGGTTGAGGGTTAGGAACCTTAGGTATGGTCAATTGAACCTTTCTAAAGAGTTTAGCACAAGGTACCAGCAAGGAAATGCATTCACTCGAACTGGTAGGTTCTGTTCTGGGAAGCCAGTACGGGTCTTACCAGGGTGGTACGGCCTTGCCTTACCAAGTGAAGTACGGCCTAGCCGTACCAACTTGGTACGGGCCGTACCACTAGAGGCAGATCAGAGATGAAGTCTGAAACCCTGGAAACGCCTTTTATCCATAATCAAAACACAATTTACATTTCTTCTAGCATTTTATTACATCTTCTTGAATTGTTAGATCTGACCCTTTAGGAAATTAAACACCAAACCAAACCTTTCTCACTTCTAGTTTTTAATCGAGTTAGGTAGATTCTAACCTAGTAATTGCCCGTCCCTGTGGATCGATACCCGATTATACTACTCGATAGGGGTTGTGCACTTGCATCCCTTACTCGTGAAGTGTAAACGCGGTTTTAAAAGGTACGCCCTCAAGCGTACCGAAACTTGCGTTGCGCTTTTGCGCGCATCAAGTTTTTGGCGCCGTTGCCGGGGACGGTAACCAATTGCCTAGTTAGATTTTACCTTACTTAGTTAATCTAGATTTTATCTTGTATCTTTCTTGCTTTTTCTTATTCAAAATCACTAAAAACTGGCTTTTGAACCCCCCCCTGCAGGAAAATACAGGTTGAAGTATAATCTGAGAAGCAAGGGCCCCCTGTTCGATCAAACTCCTCCAGACTCAGCCGAGACTGCTCAGCCACCCTCTGGTACGGCCAGGCCGCACCAATCTAGTCCGACCCGTACCGATTCAGGCACGGCCAGGCCGCACCAATCTGGTCCGACCCGTACCAAGGAGCCTGAACCTGAAGAGATGGCTGGGGCAGAAGACGAAGCCCGACTCAGAATGGAGGCAGAGGCCAGGGAAAGAGAAATGCAAGAAGAAGAAGGCCGACTGATAGACGATGATGAGGATGTTTTCATGCCTCGAACGCTGCGAGAGTTCAACGTGCCGAGAGCTGGAGACGTGCGAGGTGCAATCCGGCTGCCACACATTCCAGGACAGCAACCGAACTTCAATCCGGGGGTTGTCAACATGGTGCAGCAGAACACCTTCCACGGACTCGACCACGAGGACCCGCACGCTCACCTCCAGACCTTCCTCGAGTGCATCACGACCATCAAAACCAACGGTGAGAATGCTGATTACACCAAGCTTGCTTTATTTCCTTTCACTCTTAGGGATAAGGCCAAGAAATGGTTAGGATCTTTGCCTAGGGACTCGGTTAGAACTTGGAAGGAATTGTCCAAAATGTTTCTGACCAGATTTTTCCCTCACAAGAGGACAGCCAAGGTAAGACATGACCTGACCAGCTTTAGGCAGATTTTTGATGAACCCCTGAACGAGGCTTGGGAAAGGTTTAGAGAAATTCAGTACTCTTGTCCACACCATGGTATACCCGACTGGCTTTTAATTCAAACGTTTTACGACGGCCTGAACGAGAGCACACGTGCTTACGTGGACGCTGTTGCGGGAGGCGCGCTGATGACAAAGGAGCCTTTAGAGGCTATGAACTTGATCGACAGCATGGCGCAAAACCAGCAGTGGTCCGGCCGCGACACGTCACGCCAGCGAGGAGGCCAAGGAGGTAGCCAAGGAGGTGGCAAGTACGAGCTCGATCACATCACGGCTCTCACCGCCAAGATGGACGCCATGCAGCGGGCGATGGACAAGCTCAGTGTCAAGGCAGTCGAACAGCAACCTTAAGTCTGCGTCATGTGCGGAGACGAGAGGCACGCATACGAGCAATGCCCGCTGGTGCAACAAGACGAGGAGAGTGAGCAGGTCAACTCTCTCAACAACGAGCCTTCCTTCTTCCCACGACCTCCCTTCAGCCGATCCTACTCCAAGGATCAGGTTGAACAGCAGCACTGGAGGTCGAACCAGAACAACCCTGCACCTTTCAACAACTCTTCGTTCAGACCGCCCTTCAACAACAACAGCTTCCAGAGGCCGCAGTACAACAACAACAACAACTGGAACAATCGGACGAACAACACTGGAAATTACCCCCCTCCGAACAACAACGATTGGAGAACCCAAGCTTCGAGCAGCAGCAACAGCAACAACAATGGCAACAGGAACTTCTACCAGAACGCTTCCTTTCCCAATCAAGGCAACCGAGCAGCTCCCTCTGACCCCTCAAAGTCAATTGCGCCTACCGAAGTGAACAACTTCACTCACGAGCAAGGCAAGATGAATCAGATGATGTGGGAACATATGCAGAGCATGTCCACTCAGATGGCTGCTCAACAAAATCAAATGGCTGCTCAAAACAAGTTGCTGGAGCAGCTGAGCCAGATAGTCACCTCAAGCCACTCTCGACCCGGGAAGCTTCCAGCTCAGCCCGAACCAAATCCAAGAGAAGAGGCTAAGGCGATCACTCTGAGAAGTGGGACCAAATACGACGAGCCACCAATGCCAAGTGAGGGCACAGTTGATCCGATTCTTGACGCGACACCTGACGCGACCCCGACCCCTGTGTCAATTCCACTGAAGGAGGTTAATTCAGAACGAGCTGAGGTCATCCAACCTCAAGCGAGTGCAGACTGCACCAGCTCGGCAAGACCTGCACAACCTCCATCCGAAGCGTCAGGTAGTCAAAAGAAGAAAGGTGCCGAGAAACCACCTCCATACCGGCCACCTGTTCCATTCCCCCAGAGATTAGCTGAGACGAGACTGAACGAGCAATTCGCCAACTTCGCAAACGTCATCAAGCAGCTGCAGATCACCATCCCTTTCACCGACGCTTTGACCCAAATGCCCACCTATGCCAAGTTTCTGAAGGACATCCTTTCCAACAAGAGAAGCTTAGAGGGGCACGCGACAGTCAAGCTGACGGAGCAGTGCAGCGCAATTTTGAAAAGCGAGCTACCCCCCAAATTGGACGATCCTGGAAAGTTTTCCATTCCATGCACCATTGGGAAGGCGACAATCAAGAAAGCCCTGTGTGATCTAGGAGCGAGTGTGAGTCTCATGCCACGCACCATCTATGATCGCATAGGAGTGGGGGAGCTCAAGCCCACAAGGATGACATTGCAGTTGGCGGATTCTTCAGTCCGACTTCCACTTGGTGTGGTGGAGGATCTGCCAGTTCGAGTCGGGAAGTTCTTCGTGCCCGTCGATTTCGTCGTCATGGAGATGGAAGAAGATAAGGAAGTCCCAATCATCTTGGGGCGACCTTTTCTGAGTACAGCTGGCGCGATAATTGACGTGAAGCAAGGCATCCTGACTTTGAACTTTGGAGGAGAGAAGGTGAAGTTCCAAATCGATCGCGCCATGAGATATCCGTCACGATCCGAGACATGTTTCCGGGTTGACAGGACAGAGGAGTACTTGGCTGATCTGGCCAAGGACTACTTTCTTGAACAAGTCAACAACTCGCTGCGCCAAGACGCTGAATTCCTCTCTCAATTTCCAAGCGAAGCGAGCGAATCAATCTGTGCAGCGGATGCGATTCCTGAGGATCTGGAGGACAGTACATCACACTCTGAGACGAGGAGTGGAGCGGAGCCTGCCAAGGCCGACATCTCGACGACACACGAGTCAGCTCACCCAGATGCGACTCGTGTCAATGATCAGCCTGAGCGTCCGACTCCTGAACTCAAACCTCTTCCGACCAATCTCCGATACGAGTTCCTCGATCCAGAAAAGTCATGTCCTGTGATCGTCAATGCGAGTCTGAACCCCGATCAAACCGCCAAACTTCTGGAGAAGCTGAGATTTCACAAGGGTGCGATCGGGTACTCGATCAAGGACTTGAAAGGGATCAACCCAGCCATCTGCTCACACCGGATTCTTCTCGAGGATGATCACAAGCCGTCTGTGGAGCACCAGCGGCGACTCAACCCCAACCTGAAAGAGGTGGTGAAAAAGGAAATTCTCAAACTCCTGGATGCAGGCATCATCTATCCCATCTCTGACAGCAAGTGGGTGAGTCCCGTTCACGTGGTGCCCAAGAAGGGAGGCACGACAGTGGTGAGAAATGAAAAGGACGAGCTAGTCCCTACTCGTGTGGTATCTGGGTACCGTATGTGTATTGACTACAGGAAGCTCAACGCTGCCACGCACAAGGATCACTTCCCACTGCCGTTTGTCGACCAACTCCTTGAAAGGCTTGCGACTCATTCTCATTTTTGCTACCTTGACGGGTATTCAGGATTCTTTCAGATCCCCATTCACCCGAACGACCAAGACAAGACCACCTTCACATGTCCCTACGGTACATTCGCATACCGTAGGATGCCATTTGGTCTATGCAATGCACCTGCCACCTTCCAAAGAGCCATGATGGATATCTTCTCCGATTTCATCGAGAAAGAGGTTGAGGTTTTCATGGACGACTTCTCTGTCTATGGAACCAGCTTTGACTCATGTCTAGCCAACCTCTGCAAAATCCTGGAGAAGTGTGAAGAGGTCAACCTGATCCTGAACTGGGAGAAATGTCACTTCATGGTCCAAGAGGGAGTTGTCCTTGGACATGTGGTGACCTCCAAAGGAATTGAGGTTGACAAAGCCAAGGTGGAGGTGATCGAGAAGCTGGAGATCCCAACAAATGTCAAAGCTGTGCGAAGCTTTCTGGGACACGCTGGCTTCTACCGCCGATTCATCAAGGACTTCTCGAAAATCGCAAAACCATTGACCAACCTGCTCATCAAGGACTCTGATTTCATCTTCACGCAGGAGTGTATCGATTCGTTTTGCCGATTGAAAGAAGCCCTTGTCTCAGCACCCATCCTGCAGCCTCCAGACTGGACCTTGCCATTTGAGTTGATGTGCGATGCGAGTGATTACGCTGTGGGAGCGGTTCTTGGGCAGCGGAAGGAGAACAAACCATGTGCTATCTACTACGCTAGCAAGGTGCTAGACCCTGCCCAGATGAACTACACAACAACCGAAAAGGAGCTTTTGGCTGTTGTGTTCGCTCTCGACAAGTTTAGATCCTATCTGGTTGGTTCCAAGATAGTGATCTACACTGACCACGCCGCACTCAAGTATCTGTTGAGCAAGCAGGATGCCAAACCTCGCTTGATTAGGTGGATTCTCCTCCTGCAGGAGTTTGACATCGAAATCAGGGACAAGAAAGGAGTCGAAAACACCGTGGCTGACCATCTGTCCCGGCTTCGCTGGGAAGATGAGGGCTCTGGTAGCCTGCCAATTGATGACTCGTTCCCTGATGACCAATTCCATTCGATTTCTGCCATGGAGGAGATCCACTCGGTTGGTACACCGATGCACGCGACTCATGCGGTGCAAGATCGGACGTTCCATGCAACTGACCGAGTGAACACCAAGTCAGCGCCCTGGTATGCAGACATTGCGAACTTTCTCGCCTCAGGAGTACTTCCTCCTACCATGTCATACCAGCAGAAGAAGAAGCTGCGATCGGACGCCAAGTTCTACTTCTGGGACGACCCCTACCTCTTCAAGATTGGCGTTGATGGCATCTACCGACGATGTGTGCCATACGATGAGACGCGCTCCATTCTTGAGCACTGCCACTCCTCAACCTACGGAGGACACGCTTCATCCTCCAAGACTGCTTCAAAGGTCCTGCAATCCGGCTTCTTCTGGCCTTCACTTTTCAGAGATGCTAGGACCTTCGTTGCAGCTTGTGACAGGTGTCAGCGCACCGGGAACATCTCCAAGAGGAATGAAATGCCTCTCCACTCTATTCTAGAGGTAGACATCTTTGATGTCTGGGGCATTGACTTCATGGGACCGTTTCCACCCTCTTGTGGGAACGAGTACATCCTGGTGGCTGTTGACTACGTCTCCAAGTGGGTGGAGGCAGTGGCGTGCAAGAATGCGGACTCCAATGCAGTGAAAAGACTGTTCACTGACATCATCTTCCCTCGCTTTGGAGTTCCAAGAGCCGTCATCAGTGATGGTGGCAAGCACTTCATCAACCGCCAGTTCGACAATCTCCTAAGTCGCCATGGAGTCACTCACAAGGTGACCACTTCCTACCATCCTCAAGCCAACGGTCAAGCCGAGATTTCCAACAGGGAGATCAAGTCTATCCTGGAAAAGACCGTGGCTCGAACGAGAAAGGATTGGTCGCTCAAGCTGAGTGACGCACTTTGGGCCTACCGTACAGCCTTCAAAACTCCGATTGGGATGAGCCCTTTCAAACTGGTGTACGGAAAGTCCTGCCACTTGCCCGTGGAAATTGAGCACAAGGCATACTGGGCCACACGGGCCATCAACATGGACTTGCTCTCAGCTGGAGAGAAACGCATCCTTGACTTGCATGAGTTAGAGGAGATGCGTCTCAATGCCTACGAGAACGCGAGAATCTACAAGGAAAGGACCAAACAGGTTCACGACAAGCGCATCATGCCTCGTGAGTTCCACGAGGGAGATCTGGTCCTCTTGTTCAATTCTCGACTTAGGCTCTTTCCAGGGAAGCTGAAGTCCAGGTGGTCCGGTCCATTCCGGGTGAGGGCAGTGTTCCCATTTGGCGCCGTGGAGTTGGAAAACAAGGAGGGGCAGACTTTCAAAGTCAATGGTCAGCGTCTCAAGCACTACATTGCTGATCATCCCCAAGAAATGCGAGTGAGCTTGGATCTCTCCGATCCATCTCCAACCAAAGCCTGAAGAGAGAAGGTCGAGCTCGAGACCTAAAACGAGCGCTCCTTGGGAGGCAGCCCAAGCCATTTTTACCTGTTTTGCATCTTAGGAACAGATAGACATGCATTCATTCTTCTGCATTTCATCACGAGCGGCTTGAGAAGTCACGAGAACGAGAAACGAAAATTTTTGAGGTTGGTACGGCTAGGTCATACCACATTGGTACGGCCTGAAAATTGAAGGGTTGGTACGGCCAGGCCGTACCTAGGTCAGGGACGCGAACCGACGCCATAACTGCCGCCTTTTTCTTTTTAAACCCCCGATTCCGCATCCCTTCCTTTTCCCCTTTCTTCCCAGCCGCGCCTCTCTCTTCTCCATTCTCTCTCCTTCTCCATTTTCTCTCCATCTCCACCACTTCTTCCTCTTCCTCTCCTCTTCCACCCTAGCCGAGCACAAGGAGCAGCGCACCGACCTTCTCCTCTTCAAGTCCGACCCGTACATGCCCCTTCGGTCTGACCCGCACCGTTTCTTCCTTCGTGCTCTTGGTTAGTATCTTTCCACTCCATTTTCTTTGTTTTCACCACATTTCCGTGCATCCCTCTCTTCCTTGCTCGGTTCTGCCATTTTTTCTGTCAAAACCCTAGCTTGGTACGGCCCACCCGTACCAAGTAGGTACGGCCCGCACCAACCTCTGAACTGACACCAAATTGGTACCAGTGTGTACCAATTAGCCCTTAGCAGACCATTTCTGTGTTGTGTACTCATCTTCTCTGGTTTAGGGGTTAATTGGTTGCACAAAACCCCAAATTTGTCTTTGGTACCAGTTGGTGCGGCCCTTACCAGCCAACACCAAAACCCTAAGTTAGGTACGGCCCGTACCAGCCTGTGCGGCTAGGCCGTACCTACCTAGGTCAGGCCAGGCCGTACCAACTAGGTCAGACCAGGCCGTACCTACCCAGTCAGACCCTTACCACCCAACGCCACAAACGTCTGAGAGATGCGTCGGCAATCCTCTCGCTCCTCCACACCCTCTGACGCCTCCATCCCTTCCGCCACTGGCCCGATGGCCAACGTCCCTCCTGCTGATGCCCCCACGTCATCCCATCACTCCCACCGGAGTGCGTCTCGGAGTGACTCCCGCGCATCTCGCCACTCCCGGGAGAGTGCAGCCAGGACTGGGTCCCGCCAGGGCCCTTCCCTTCAGGACGCCGTCACGCCCATCTACTATGAGGGAGAGACCACATCCAGTGGCCATCAGTCCGTCTACCGGAGCCCACAGGAGAGCCCCTCCTACCATCCATCTGGAGACCAGGACTAGGGCTCTGACGAGGCCTCTGACCAGGCCCAGGGCTCTGATCAGGCCTCCATCCACGACTCCGACCACGCTTCTGACTCCTTCGGCACTGATGCGGCCCTCTCTGACGCCACCCAGCGTGCCAATGCGTACGCCGAGGAGTACTTCTTCATGCCGACCCGTCGGCAGTTCAAGTACTTCGATATGCTGCTGAAGAAATCGATCAACAATATGAGGATTGTTGACTTCTCTGCTCTTCAGACGCTGGGACTGGAGGATGAGTTCCGCCGCATCACCACCCGGGTCGGGATCACTCCAGCCTTCTGGGAGATCGCCCAGAGGGGATACAAGAGGCTCACCATGGAGTTTCTTTCCTCTCTGGAGCTCAAGTACTCGCGGAACGATACCCCGTTCATCAGGTTCCGCATGCTGAGTGAGACCCACCGCGTCTGGCTGTCTGACTTGAGGGAGTGGTTTGGCTTTGAGCCGAACCCGACTACTGATTCCCTCTCTTTCTCTGGGGACTTGGAGCGCGACAGCTTCTGGCAGCTGATCTCTGGCGCCCCAGCCGGGTCAGCTGTCAACAAGGAGTACAAGCAGCTCAATGTCCCACATCCAGTCATCCGGGTCCTGCTGCGTATCCTCGGTTGCACCATCTTTGCGCGTGGCGAGACGTTCGCCCGCGCCAATGTTGAGGATTTGCAGCTGGTGGATCATATGCTGCGTCCCGACAGCACTCTCGAGCGGCCCGATCTGATGCTCGCCATGATCCACCACTGGCTCGGCATCCAGAGGCAGCCCAAGCCGGGTGGCGTTGTCTACATCTCGGCCTATGTCACTCTGATCGCCGAGCACTTACACCTCCAGATCATCGGCGACGAGGAGTGCCGGAGCTCCCGATCTCTCTCTCTCACTCAGTTCACCACCTACAAGTTCATCGAGTCAGCAGCAGGACGCGATGGGCGAGGTGCTTGGGCTTGGCGCATGCCTGACATGCGGACCAGATATATCATGCCATTCCCGGTCACTCTCTCCTTCACTGACCGGAGCACTTGGTTTTTCCGACGTCCGCCCCGCGTGCAGCCTGCCCCTGAGGTCCCACCTCCACCTCCTCCACCACCACCGCAGGGCGATGAGGACATGCTCGATGCCACCACCTCTCCCGTCCAGGCTCCGTTTGTGCCGCTGCATCCTCTCTCTCCTCATGTGCCACCTTTCCCCGGCCAGGCTCCCCCCTTCTCCGAGCAGGTACATCCTTCACCCTTTGGTGCAGGTACCTTATTCTATGGAGCTGGCCCTACCACGTACCAGACCGGCCCATCCACCTCCGCCCACGCTGCCGGCCCATCCACCTCTGCCTACGCAGCCGGACCCTCGACCTCCTACAGTAGACCCGAGTATCCCCCTCCAGTCGATGAGCCCACCATCCAGGATGTCTACCATCTGATGTACGGCATGCGTCAGGAGCAGGGTGATGCACTCTATGAGCAGGGTGCTGCCATTCGTGCGCAGGGCGCCGCACTCCGTGATCTCACGCGGCGAGTGACTGGGATAGAGCAGCGGTTTAGCGACTGGCTCTGGTATGACCCCCCTGCGGACTGATCAGGTTCGCTCTCTTTTCCCCGAGCTTCTTTTGTCTCATAGTCTTGAAGCATTGAGGACAATGCTCAGGCTAAGCTTGGGGGGATGGCATTTGCATTTAGGTCATGTTTACTTTACCGTTATTTTTCTTGCATTTTTTTCGTATTTTCGTGCATTGTTAGGTGAAGATTTGCGTGAATTGCTAGAATTGCGAATAACTTTGAAACAATTTAGTTGTGATTAGGATAGACCTGAGTGAATTGGAACTAACCCATGATTGGTTAATGAACTACTTAGGTTGAGATGTTTTTAATAATGGAAAAGATGAAACAAACTTAGAATTGAATCGAACGAGATTATTCGAAAAAATTGAATTGTGCCTTTAGGAATTGGGATTTTCAAATTAAGAAAGTTTGGAATATCCATTGGTATGAACGAATACCAATAGATGTGTGTATTCATGGTATGAGCAAACCAAAAAGAAAAAAAAAACAAAAAAAAAAAAAAAAACAAAAACAGAGAGAAATGAAAAAGATGGAGAACATAAGAGTACTGGCAATAAGCCTCGAATGGGCGCCTTTGAGCTCGTCTCCCAATTAGAAATAAAGAAAGAAAATTTTGCTTATACCAACACACTTCGTTCGCAACTTTCTTACCCTTAAGCTTGATTCAAGCTTGGGGGAGGAAAAATGAAAAGAAAAATCACCTTGAATAAAAGCACTGATTCGGAAAAAGAATGAAATTGTTTCGATCAAACCTAGGTAATTAGTCTTTCCATTGTTAGAAGCATCTCAAAATAAGAAGTTCAATTGACCAATTGGTGGAGTGAATCAAGGTTTATAAAGGGATATTTGAATTACAACCGAATCGATTCTAGAAATTCTTGACTATAGCAAATTCACGTGGGTTTTCACATTTAGACTTGTATCTGCATTTAGATTTAGTTGTCCAGCACTTTTACCCGAGTTTGAAACTTTTTGCTTGAGGACAAGCAAAGGTTCAGCTTTGGGGGAATTTGATACCTCGTATATTTAGTCTATTTTAGGCCTGTTTTAGTACCAGATTCGTGCCATAATTCACCAGAATCATGTGCATTTCATCGATATATCTTTAGAATTTGGTACTGCTGAGTGTTTGTTTGTTTTCTGCAGGTTTGGAGCAAAACACACGAAGAAACGGCGATTCAGATGATGAGGTACGACCCTTACCAGGCTTGGTACGGGTCTTACCAGACTTAGCCGTTTTTCAGCTCTTCACGCCTGGTACGGCCAGGCCGTACCAATTTGGTACGGGCCGTACATAAAGGCGGCCTGACAGATTCAAATTTTGGCAGAGGCTATTTAAAGCGGGGAACTCTCCAATTTCGCGATCCAATTCCATTCCAGATCCATTTGAGAGCACAGTAAGAGAGAGAAAGAGAGCTAAGGAGCTGAGAGCAAGAAGGAAGGAAGAGGAAGAGGCGAAACTCGACGGATCTAGCTTCCTCCTCTCGATCCCTTCGATCCATGGCTATCTCTATCCCTCTTATTGTATTTTTAGATCTGATTATGTGCTGTGAGTAGTTCTTTTAGTTTCTAGGGTTAGAGATTGATTCTTGATTTGTTTTGACTTTCTTTGACTTATATCTTGTATGAACTCTTTAGTTTGATTGATTGTGATTTACTTTGATATCTTTTGCTTTGCTTGCTGTGATTGTTGTATGATGTGCCTCTAGGTTTAGATCGAACCTATCAAGGTCATGTGATCATCTCAATCTCTCATCCAAATCAAATGCTTAGGGTAGAATAGTTCGAATTGAAGCCGAGAGGTTGAATTCTCCTCTAATCGACAGATTAGAGGGTGCCTTAGACCTCCAATCAACCAGCTAGGGTAGATCTGTACCAACACACGAGAGTTGAGGTGTAGAAATCCCTAAAAGGCAATCAATTGCATTCCAACCTAGATCTTGATCCAACAAACGATGGTTGAGGGTTAGGAACCTTAGGTATGGTCAATTGAACCTTTCTAAAGAGTTTAGCACAAGGTACCAGCAAGGAAATGCATTCACTCGAACTGGTAGGTTCTGTTCTGGGAAGCCAGTACGGGTCTTACCAGGGTGGTACGGCCTTGCCTTACCAAGTGAAGTACGGCCTAGCCGTACCAACTTGGTACGGGCCGTACCACTAGAGGCAGATCAGAGATGAAGTCTGAAACCCTGGAAACGCCTTTTATCCATAATCAAAACACAATTTACATTTCTTCTAGCATTTTATTACATCTTCTTGAATTGTTAGATCTGACCCTTTAGGAAATTAAACACCAAACCAAACCTTTCTCACTTCTAGTTTTTAATCGAGTTAGGTAGATTCTAACCTAGTAATTGCCCGTCCCTGTGGATCGATACCCGATTATACTACTCGATAGGGGTTGTGCACTTGCATCCCTTACTCGTGAAGTGTAAACGCGGTTTTAAAAGGTACGCCCTCAAGCGTACCGAAACTTGCGTTGCGCTTTTGCGCGCATCACATCTAACGGTTTGGATTTGTTGTTTGAACATCAAATACTAAGATATGCCCCCGTAAGCACATCGCCGAAATGCTGCCAGCAGCAAATTAGCCATACTCTATATATATATATATATAGAATTTGGCTAATATATATGCTACGCATAGCATAGAGCCCCTCCGTGCTACGGCTCAATTTTTGAATTTTCAAAATCCTAACGGTCGATCCGAACCGTTCAACATGATCTCCATATGAATATGTACTTGCAAACCAAATTTTATATTTTTTAGAATTTTTTTACTATTTATTAAGCCACTTTGAAAATTGCTGATCCAATGGTCCAGAATATTTTACTGTTGTGTACAAATTACTGTTTTTTCAAAGTGGCTTAATAAATAGTAAAAAAATTCTAAAAAATATAAAATTTGGTTTGCAAGTACATATTCATATGGAGATCATGTTGAATGGTTTGGATCGACCGTTAGGATTTTGAAAACTAAAAAATTGAGCCGTAGCACGGAGGCCTCTATGCTATGCATAGCACCGTAGCACTGTCCTATATATATATATATATAGAGATGGGCTATGGTGCATTGCAATGCATAGGCCCCTCCGTGCATTGGACTAAAATCGTTGGATTCAAAGTCCAAATGACCGATCCAAACCGTTCATCTTGTTCTCCATATTAATATGTGCTTGGAGACCAAATTTTACATTTTTTGGAATTTTTTTGCTATTTATTAAGCTACTTTGAAAATTGCTGATCCGGGTGAACAGTAAAAACAGTGCAACTAAATTCTGGACCACCGGATCAGACTTTTTCAAAGTGGCTTAATAAATAGTAAAAAAATTCCAAAAAATGTAAAATTTGGTCTCCAAGCACATTTCAATATTTAGAACAAGATGAACGGTTTGGATCGGTCATTTGGACTTTGAATCCAACGATTTTAGTCCAATGCACGGAGGGGTCAATACATTGCAATGTATAATAGCACAATTTTATATATATATATATATATATATATATATAGAGCCGTTGAACGGATATTGGGGTAATAGTACGTAATGCATCACAAATCATATTGATTCTTTGACTTTCTAATTGAGGATCACCAATTATTTAAAATTTGTTGAAAGTTATTGACCATCAAATGAGTTGAAATTTACAAACAGTTCATATTTAACGATATGAATATTAAATGGCTCTCAAATTGCATGAAAGTTGAAACTCAACATAATCTATAAATCTAACATTATATTTTTCTTCTTTTAAATTTTGTTAACTTGAATTAATAGAAATTGTCATGTCGCCGAGATAATCCATTGTGAATTTATCCCAACCCTATTTAAATATTTTCAATTATTATTCTAAAAATATGAGCATCAAGAAATTACAAATAATACTGCAAATATTTTAGAATTATAATCAGATAAAATGCTCTCTTCTAATAATATTAGGAACAAAAACAAAAATTGTTGTTTTTGTTACGTCCCCAAAGTAATATTTATTTTTTCCTCTTAAAAACGGATGAACTATTTTTTCCAATAAGCTGTTACCCAGGTACCAGATGATGCGTAATTGATGCGTATTTTATTTCAGGGGGGCTCTTTGTATCTATGGGGATCCCATCTGTTAGTTACATGAGCAATGATGATATATTCTCTGTTAAACGTGACACAGGAGAGGTGGACTCATCCATAATAATAGCATTAAATTGATATTTTATATAAGAAATTCTGCTTTTTTCTTTTTTCTATATAACAAAAGCAATATTTTCAAAAGATAAGCATCTTGCCCAGGTAAATTGAAGAATCAGAGACAACCGTTCAAAATTCAAACTAAAGATATTTGTATTCCCCTTCAAAACAGACATCTTTTTATCTTAAAAAGGAAATGTACACTCTTCTTTTTACCTATGAGTGAAGATGATATATCTGAAAAAAATATTTATAATCGAATAAATGGACTGTTATATAACTCAATATCAGATTAATAAATACTACCACATCTATACCTAGAATTTGCCATTTTGTAAAGCAAGAGTTTAAAATGTAACAATAACAGAGGGTCAAATTCTGAGAGTCTGAGATGAAGGGCAATATTCTTTGCAACTTCTCAGCACATTCTAAGAAAGTCATTTTGAGAGAAATAATACAAAGAAATATAATCAATTCAGTCTCTTCATTAAACAAAGGAATTTCCAATTCAAATTCAGGAAAAATCAGTCATCTCCAAGCATAGAACTCCAGCCCATTCTCCTCTACACTTAATTGGAATTGCTCAGCAATAAAACAAATGAACTGAAAACCAAATAAAAAAAACAGTCGCAGAGGAAAAAAAAAAGATTGTATTATCAGTATAACATGAAAATCTGAGCAGTATATATCATGAACTTAGGATCTTTTGATCTGAAGAAGTTGACAGGCAGCGCTATAGCCTATAGGTCGTGGTGAGTCATCACCAAGAACTGTTACTGTAAAACTGAAATCTCACAGTATTTTTTTTTTTCAATCAAATCTAAAGACAAATATCTGATACAAAGAAAAACTAATTATGTAAAACATAAGAGTATTAAATAAATAGATCAATGGTTTTACTTATCTCCTTGCATCCGAACTCATTCAAATATTCGTGTTTGTAGATTCTTGAAATTAGCAGACCCAGACATGAAGAACTAATTATGTAATTTACAACATTATACATAGTTAATTACAAATGAGGAGCAAAAAAATTAGCAGGTCCCATAGTAAAACTAAAAGAACAAATTTATGTATCATGTACCTTCTATGAGAATAAAAAAAAAATTTATTTATTCATGAATATTCCAACGAACCCAATATAATACTCCTAAAATTAAGGGAAGGTAGAAGCAACACTAACAGCTGGACAACTTTGTGCCAGCGAATGCTCCTTCGTGGAATCCAAGCTTCCTGAATAATCCACCAATGATTTAAGTGACATCGGTACAGGAGGCACACTCACTTCCAACAGACCTTCCAAAATCTGCACAACTTGACCCATAGTCGGCCGGTTTTGTTCTTCATCTTGAATGCACCAACAAGCAACTTTACACATTCTCTCAACCTCTCCTAAATTAGCATCTCCATTCAAACGGTGATCCAATAATGCGAGTGAATTTCCTTCGTTTAATTCTATAGCAACCAGAAGAGGGAAATAGACACTTTCTCCATCCAATTGTTGAGAATTTCTCCTGCCAGAAATTATTTCCAGAAGAACCTTTCCATAACTGTAAACATCTGTTTTTGAACTTATTGCTGTGCCAGAGATCCACTCTGGCGCGATATAACCAATGGTTCCTCTCGTAGTTGTCAGAACTCTACTGAAATCCCTACCAACAAGTTTTGCCAAGCCAAAATCAGCTATTTTTGGGACAAACAATTCATCCAATAAGATATTTTCTGGCTTAACATCACAATGTATGATGCATTCTAAACAACTCTCGTGGAGATACGCCAATCCACGTGCTACTCCGAGAGCAATTTGGTACCTTGTTTTGCAATTCAGAATGGAATTCCTTCTGAATAGTTGCTGATCTAGTGATCCGTTTCGCATGTAATCATATACTAGTAGTCTCTTATCCCTCTCAGAGCAATACCCCCTTAAACGAACTAGGTTTACATGTTGAATAATGCCTATTGTACTCACTTCAACTCGGAATTGTTTCTCCCCTACTTGAACTGTACTTTCCAACCTTTTCACGGCTACTGTACTCAAATTCGGCAATGTTCCCTTAAAAACCGAACCAAAACTACCTTTGCCAAGCGATTCAGAAAATTTGTTTGTAATTCTTCGCAAGTCACCATACTGAAAAGCAACCAAACCATTTTCTAAAGCATTCATGGAAAATGCGAATTTTCTTCATTGGTATCTCCGAACCAGTAAGTAAATAAACATAACAAAAGCTACAGATCCTATGGCAGATCCAATGAATGCCCAACTGGTTACTTTCTTCTTGTTCATTTTTTGATTAAATTCAGATGCAGAAAGTCGGATGAATAGAGTTTCGCCATTAGATACATCAGATTCTTGACGCAAATTAAGCAAATCTCCATACCAAACCGAGCAACTGTTACTATAGGCATATGCATTGCAAGAGCAATTTTCGAGGCATGCTCTTTCACAATCTTCTGCATTATTAGTGTACAATGATTGCGGATTATTGGGTAGGCCGACACTTGGCATTTCATAAAATTTATCTGTTTGAACATTTGGCAAGTAACTGTTGTTAGTAATACATTGGAGGGGAGAATTTCTCTGGCAACCTCCACTTGGATCACCAAGCTCCCAATCTCTGTGGTTCACCTCCTTAAAACCTTTGACACAACTACAATATGATGAACTTTGTTCATTGCAAATACCGAAAGGACCACAAAGTGCATACACATCACACAGTGCTTGTGGTTGTGTCCATATGACATACCACTTTTGCGATTCCTCCAACCATGTCATTGGCTTAATTTGGCCAGATTTATCTAGTATAAACCTCGACATTACAGAATCTTTCTGCGTCCAGTATGTGAAATAGGTCTCATTCTCATTTGAGATGTACTTGTAAAGACGCCTTCCGGAATCAAAATTAGCATTCATTTCTGGTATATTATTAAAATACTTTCCATTCCATTCTCCGCTTTTCCAAAATGGTTTTGACCTGTTCCAGAAAATAAATAATTGGTTTGACCCATTTGGGTCGAATTCAACTGAGAAGATCCCTTCTGCCGGGTCAAAAGAATTCTTCCATGAAATCAACCTCTGGCTTCCTGTTGCTTTCATTTTACCAAATTTGGCACCTGGCAATAAAGTATCTGTGGGATGCTCTATGCTCTGCCATAAGAATCTAGTGGTCGAACCAGAACTTTCTCTTAAGACAAGGTTCCCAGTACCTAGTAACTCACCAATTGTTGAATTTGAGTTTACAGACGTAAGATTTGTAGACCAAATCTGTGTTTTGTTTTGATCTAAGAGAATTAGATTTCCATTTTCTGAAACTGTTAACTCAGAGGTACTTGGGTCCGAGATAGGTGCATTCCTGTTTGCAATCCAAACAGGAGTAAGCTCGGGTAGCTTCTTGTACCAGATACCAAGATAATAATTTGGAGAGGTGGATTTGTTACCTAGTAGAAAGAAACCCAGCTCGAAATTTCCATCTAGAGAGATAATGGTCTTGTTTCCAGTAAGAGGGTTGCTGTAGGAGATCTGATCGGTTGCGAGAGAGATCAAAGATTCATTGAGACAGAGAAGGAAAACAAATAGGAGAATTGTTGCGCCTGTTAAAGTCTACACACGTAGGCCACGTCAGGAGTATCAAGATGCTACAGCTTAGAAGTGCCACAGCATATCTCCTCTATAATTAGAAATATATAATAACAAGGGATCTGCATATCCTTGACAATCTTTATTATTATGCTACTTTATTTAATTTCCTTAGATAGAGATTATCATATCTTCAATATTCTGTTTGTTACCTATTTATATGTAAGAAATTACAGGAGAAAGGAATATAGAAAATTACCAATTTCTCTCTTCTTCTTCTCTGTCTCTTTTCCTCTTCTTCTTTTCTGTCTCTACTGCAGCTATCATCCTTACATTTGGTGCTCTCGTTCTGGCCTCAACCTCCACGATGCCGCAAACTCGTTCCCAAACCCCCCCTGAGGAGCCTCCTCATCCCCAGCTCTCCTCTCTCCAGCAACAAATTACAGACCTTCATTCTAAGTTGGCGGATGTGTTAACACCTGCCTCCCTGTCTACCTTCCTGACCCAACTACGTGAGCAACTGCGTGCAGACACACAACAACAAATTCAGGCCTCTCTGGCAGCTCGGCCCCAAGCCAGTGTGCTAGGTCCCCACCAACCGCCACCACCGCCACCACCGCCAACCCACAACACTGACCACAAGCTTCGCCTCCACTTTCCCCGCTTTGCATCAGGCGATCCCACGGATTGGATTTTCGCCGTGCACCAATATTTCACATATTACGCAACACCAACATCAGATTGGCTCCTCATTGCATCCATGCACCTCGATGCCCCTGCTGCCCGCTGGTATCAAGGTTTAGTGGAGGACACACGGATCTCTTCATGGCAGGAGTTCACAGCCGCATTACATCGCCGTTTTGGTCCATCTGAATATGAGGATCCAATTGGGCAACTCTCACGTCTTACACAGACCGGCTCCGTGCTCGATTATCAATCCTCCTTTGAAGAACTCGCAAGCCGTGTTCGTTCCTTCTCTCAAGAACAATTACAGAGTATTTTCATCGCGGGGTTACAGCCTCGCATCCGTCGGGCCGTTCAATGCCAACGGCCTAGTGATCTCCACGACGCTTTTGCATTAGCCCGTCTACATGAAGCACAACTTGCTGATCCTTATACTCCATCAAACCGGCCTTGGAACCCACGAGCTCCCACACCACACCCGGCCCGGCAGCCCCAGGCGCTGCCTGCCCCTGCTACAGTACCGCCGGCGCCTCCGCGCCTCCCGGTCAAGCGGTTAACAGCTGAAGAAATGCAACTGCGCCGCCACCAAGGTTTATGTTTCAACTGTGAAGAAAAGTTTACACCGGGTCATCGCTGCAAAGGCCGCCCGACATTGCTTTACTTGGAAGGTATTGAAGAAGACCCGGGTGACTTCGACAACCACAACCCTAAGCCCACTGAACACGAGCCCACAGAGCCTGAAATTAGCCTCAATGCCCTTCTCGGCCACTACGGTGCTAAATCAATGCGCATGCTAGGCCACATCCAATCCCAAACCATTCAAGTGCTAGTTGACAGTGGAAGCACCAACAACTTCATTTCCAGTCGGGCCGCTCAATTCCTTAAACTCACATCTGCTCCTACACAACTATTCCAGGTCCGTGTGGGAAATGGTGAGGCGCTTCAATGCACATCTTGTTGTAAGGCCGTTCCCCTCTACATTCAATCCCACTTATTTACTACAGATCTTTTTATTCTGGATTTGAAAGGCTCAGATGTGGTTTTAGGGGTCCAATGGTTGGAAACGCTCGGGCCAATTTTGACATATTGGTCTCGACTTACTATGGAATTCACTTATAATGGCAATAATATTCATCTACAAGGCAATGCTTCCCTTCATGCACAGGCCATCTCACCCTCTGCCTTGCATAAACTCATCACTACTGAGGGTATTGGATCGTCTTACATGTGTCTTACCACCGAACCTATTGAACAGAACTCACAGATCCCTAACTTCACTACTTTACCATCACAAGTGCAAACTACCCTCACAGCCTTCTCTGACCTCTTTGCTGATCCCCAAGGCTTACCGCCATCTCGACCCATAGACCACCGCATTCCATTGAAGGCAGGCACCGATGCGGTCAATGTTAAACCATATTGCTATCCCCATTTTCAAAAGAGCGAAATTGAACGCTTGGTGGCCGACCTCTTACAATCTGGCGCAATTCGCCCAAGTTGCTCTGCTTTTAGTTCCCCGGTCTTGCTCGTCAAAAAGAAAGATGGCACGTGGCGCTTCTGTGTTGATTATCGAGCCTTGAATGCGGTTACTATCCGTGATCGCTTTCCTATTCCGACGGTCAATGAATTATTGGATGAATTACATGGTGCCACTATTTTTTCTAAATTGGATTTGCGTTCCGGATACCATCAGATCCGGGTACTTGAGGCCGACATCCACAAAACGGCTTTTCGTACTCATCACGGTCACTTTGAATTCCGGGTTATGCCATTCGGGCTCTCCAATGCACCCTCGACATTTCAGGCTTTAATGAATGAGGTTTTTCGCCCTCTGTTACGAAAATTTGTGGTTATTTTTTTTGACGATATTCTTGTTTATAGTTGTAGCCTGGAGGCCCATACCGATCATCTTACACAGGTGTTTCATATCTTGCGCTCCAACCAGCTCGTCGTCAAACCTTCGAAGTGCACGTTTGCTGTTTCCCAAGTTGCATTTTTGGGCCATATCATTTCGGCCTCAAGGGTGGCTGCTGACCCTGACAAATTAAAGGCAATTTCTGATTGGCCACCACCAACAAATCAGCGGCAGCTTCGCGGGTTTCTCGGCTTGGCCGGGTATTACCGACGTTTTGTTCATCGCTTTGCTACCATTGCTGGACCGCTCACAGATTTGCTATCCAAGGACAATTTCCTTTGGTCTGATACAGCCCAGGAGGCTTTCCTTGCTCTCAAAACTGCACTCATGACAGCCCCTGTGTTAGCTTTACCGGACTTCTCGGTTCCTTTTCTCTTAGAAACTGATGCCAGTGGAGTCGGTATTGGTGCTGTACTCATACAAGACAAGCATCCTATCGCTTTTTATAGCAAGAAACTCTCTCCATTAATGCAGGGCAAGTCAACCTATATACGAGAAATGTACGCCATCCAATCGGCGGTTCTGAAGTGGCGACAATATTTATTGGGTCGACCTTTTGTGATCCGCACTGACCACCGGAGTTTGCATCATCTACTCACTCAAACAATTCAAACGCCCGAGCAACAACAATTCTTATCAAAATTGGTGGGATATGATTTCTCCATCGAATATAAATCAGGTTCCTCCAACAAGGCTGCGGATGCGCTTTCACGAGTGTATGAAACGGACGACAATTCTCCAACAGAGGCGCTTATGGCACTGTCTAGACCATTGTGTTTGGACCTTGGCTGTCTTCAATCCGAACTCTTACAGGATGATCACACCAAACAAATTATTAATGGCTTGGGTAATTTGCCCAGCAATTGGCCAAACTGGACCTACACGGATGGTTTACTCCGGCACAAAGGTCGGTTGTATTTACCGGCTACCTCTTCCATAATTCCTACCCTGCTGGCCGATTACCACTCGTCCCCTTTGGGCGGTCACTCGGGATTTCTCCGGACTTTCAAGCGCCTTGCAACGCATTTTATGTGGAAAGGAATGCGTAAAGCCGTGGAGCAGTTTGTCAGCACGTGCGATGTATGCCAAAAATGCAAGCCTACCAATCACTATCCCTATGGTTTCCTCCAGCCGCTGCCCATTCCTACTAAAATATGGACCGATCTCTCTATGGACTTCATCACGCACTTGCCTCCATCCGCGGGCTATACTGCCATCTTGGTGGTTGTCGATCGCCTATCAAAGGGAGTTCATTTGGCACCACTGCCTTTGCATTATACAGCTACTCGGATTGCGCAAATATTTTGGGACACGGTGGGCAAGTTACATGGCATGCCAAAGAGTATCGTTTCAGACCGTGACCCTATTTTTCAGAGCGCATTTTGGAAAGAGCTTTTCAAGCTACAGGGCACTAAATTACACTTCTCTTCCGCATATCATCCTGAGACAGATGGTCAAACAGAGCGTGTCAATCGTTGCATCGAACAATTCTTACGTGCTTTTGTCCATGAACAGCCTTCTAAATGGTCTAAGCTTTTGAGTTGGGCCGAATTTCATCACAATACCACCTTCTCTGCAGCAGCAGGTATGACCCCGTTTGAAGCAACATATGGGCGCAAACCCCCGTCTCTTCTTGCTTACTGCGCGGGTACAAGTGCTCTTGAGGCTGTGGATCAGGATCTCACGATGCGGGATGCAATTGTGCGGCAACTTAGGGCCAATCTCTCCAAGTCACAGGATGCCATGAAGTACTTTGCTGACAAAAAACGCAAGGAGCATGAATTTCAGGAAGGCGATTTGGTTCTGTTGAAGCTTCAGCCTTTCCGCCAACTATCCTTGCGCCACCACTCTTCACAAAAACTCAGTTTACGCTTCTATGGACCGTACAAAGTTCTTGAGCGCCTTGGACCGGTTGCTTATCGCCTAGAATTGCCTCCCACAAGCCGCATTCATCCAGTCTTTCACTGCTCGCTGCTCAAACCGTACAAAGGATCGACCGCACCAGCAATTCACTCCTTACCGGCCTCCAGTTCTGCTAACAAACCTGTGCATGTTCCAATTGCCATATTACAGCACAGGACCATTCTTCGTGGCAACCAACAGGTCCCTCAGGTGTTGGTACAATGGTCCGATCTGGCACTCGAAGATGCAAGTTGGGAGGATACGGATGCACTGGACTCTTCTCGCCTTGCGGACAAGTCGCTTTTTCAAGGGGGAGGGGATGTTGCGCCTGTTAAAGTCTACACACGTAGGCCACGTCAGGAGTATCAAGATGCTACAGCTTAGAAGTGCCACAGCATATCTCCTCTATAATTAGAAATATATAATAACAAGGGATCTGCATATCCTTGACAATCTTTATTATTATGCTACTTTATTTAATTTCCTTAGATAGAGATTATCATATCTTCAATATTCTGTTTGTTACCTATTTATATGTAAGAAATTACAGGAGAAAGGAATATAGAAAATTACCAATTTCTCTCTTCTTCTTCTCTGTCTCTTTTCCTCTTCTTCTTTTCTGTCTCTACTGCAGCTATCATCCTTACAAGAATCCATGTAGGTTTAGGATTAACCATATTTACTAAAGTAAAAAAAAATTGAGTTTCATTGGTTTTGATTCAAAGAGTGGCATAAATGTCTGTTCTGAAAATTTTTGTGAATAATTTAGGCTTGCTTGTCTTTGTCATTGACTTAACATAGGGGTCTTTCCTGGCGCGCTGTAAACTCTTTGCTGAGAAATTTTGGTTGCTTTGAGCCTTTGACTTTCCCTCCCTCCCTAAGATACCTGGTGATTATAATGTGATTATTTTGGTAGTTTATTTCAACAAATTATTAATTTTCAGATGGACCATTTTAAATACTGAAAGATGAACATATTTTTCATTGAATGTATACTATAATTATGTAGTTTTACTTTTAGACCTTATCTAAGATTGTGATTACATTTTTTAGGTGTAGTTTATAAGTGTGGATGTCGACAGATTTGGACACAAGCTTAATTCAGATTTGACATTCTTCACAAGCTTAGTTGCTGAGGGTTTTATATATTATATTAAATAATCTCCAAGTTCGGTCAAAAACAGATCACAAAGCCAAAAGTCCATCAGTTTGTTAGCAAGTTCAGTAAGGATTATTCTGGTAAAAATGCATTAATTTAAAAGTACATAGACCACGGAATGAATTCAAGAGCAGAGTAGATGAGAGTGGCTTCAAAATATTTTGAGGTTCATATTGAGCAAATTTCAGAAATCCTTATAAATCAACGGATGTTGGCATCATTCAATAATTTATTACTTCATTGACAATTAGTTAAACGAATATACATAGTAGGTACCTGCTGTTTCTTCACAAACTGCTGTTTAAAAGGCAATGCTCTCCGTGTGGGATGTCGCAGGTTCGAAACTCGGATGGAAAAATCATTTTTGGATATTAAATAGTTAGATAACTTGACCTCCAACCTTTACTAAAAAAAAAAAAAAAAAACACTGTTTAGATGAGCAACTACACTTTAACTCATCTATTTCCAGCTGTACTGAAACTCATCGACAAATTAGATCAGTAAATTAAAGAACCTTGTCAAAGCCGTTATCTAACCATTGGAGTAGCAAGGAGCACACCAGGACACAGGACAGTTTCATTTACTGGCCATCAATGGTAAAAACTTTTAAGTCTGGCCCATGTTTCTGTTCACACCAACCAACCTTCACATGTGTTTCAGCCTAATTAATGTCTTTGCCTTTTATTGGTGAAAATGCTGGGATTAGTAAGTGGGTATGCATGCCCCATAGTTGGTTTTGGTTGATTTCCATAATGCTGGGCACATGCAGCGACGAGCAATGATAGAGAGAATTGTTCACCTTATTCTCCTGGGTTATTTCACCCCAGCTGATCAATTGTTCGAGCCAATTTTGAACGTACAATTTTACTCAGACAATTTGTCGAACACCTTGCCTGCGCTAGCACAGCGATTTAACTTCCCCCGTCATTAAATAATCCGACATTTTTATTAATATCCAAAGTTACAAATTAATAAATATATCCAGCTTAGCTGCGTATTTTCAAAAATGTCGAAACCGGCCATTTAATGGCTGGTCCACTTGTTTTCTCAACCGGCAATTAAATGGCCGGTTCTTAATTATTTATTTATTTTTTATTTTTTATTTTTGTTGTTTCAGACCCTATAAATATCCATCTTTATCTCTCCTCTCTCACAACTCACTCAACTCACAGAAGAGAAAAAGAGAAGGCGATTTGAGGCGATTTCCCAAGTGCTAAAAGGATGAACAATAGCAACCGAGGTAGGTCGTCCTATCGTGGCCTAGCGAGAAGAGGGTCAATTAGTGATCGAGGTAAAAATAAGAAAAAAAGAACAACTGTCAAGTATGCCGTGATAAAAAGAACTGTCAAGTATGTATGATGGAAGAATTTCTTAGACGGCCTATTCGGTATGAAATTTCAGACGATTACTTTGTGGAAAACTACTACGGCTCTGGTTTGAAAAAAAAAAGGTTTATCCAGCACCTCCAACATCAGACGATGAGTTTGTTATGTGTACTTATACTGGTAAGGCTACCATTTCGTCTATTGTGACTGATCTAGATGTTAGTGTAATAATCTAGAAGTCAATCAAAGAATAATTTTATTCTATATGTATTTTGTTAATGTAATGGATTATTAATAAAATTATCATTTTATTCTTTGAGTTTTATCGAATTATGAATCATTTCGAGTCATGACTTGAAATTGTAAAATTTCATAATAGATGATAAATACTCTTAATAGTCACTGACCGATGTAATTAGCAAAGAACACTAATTGGTCAATTAAAGGTTAGTATGTGGATTAAATGATGGTTAAGTTTTACAGATCATAGACAAGGAGTTGTCATTTTAATCACATAGATACGTGTTAGAGAACATGGTATTTGAGGTTTTCATTTAGTGTTCGTGTCATTAATGTTTTCATTTAGTGTTAAGTTCTAAAGTATGAGGTGGTTCGTCGTTTCCTACATAAGAAATGTATATTCGTGAGTGTTGTTTAACGCTATCCGTAAAAAGTAGTTATAACGATGACACTTCCTACATGACTTTTGCAGAGGAGAGATATTCACCAAGACTACTATTGTCCCTCGTATTTAATACTAGTAATAGTATTACTAGGCCTCTTGATAAAGTAGGATTATCAGCGCGCGGTATGATTAAAGAGTTAATCATATTTGATAATCTACTTAAGATCGAGAAAAGATTAAGTTTGCAAGGATGACACGTACCTACCTTGAAACTGATCTGATACTATGAGACATAAGAATTAACACGAGTAAATTGTTTACTGGAT
This sequence comes from Carex littledalei, assembly GCA_011114355.1. NCBI lineage: Eukaryota > Viridiplantae > Streptophyta > Magnoliopsida > Poales > Cyperaceae > Carex > Carex littledalei. The sequence continues at coordinate 993,971 of CM022084.1, read as the reverse complement.
CGTGATATTGTATTGTATTGTACAAGATCATCTGTGTCAATTGGGTAGTCATAATGCATTCTGCCAGGTGCCGCTTATGATTTATAGAATTAAAATGAGTTTTAATTCTATTGCCAACATAACACAGATCCTATCGGGTCACACCAATAGAAAAGTAATCAGAGAATTAATTTATTTAATTAATTATAAATGTTATAATTAATAAATAAATGTCATAGAGATGACAAGCTTAAACACATTAAATTTATAAGCGTTACGACATGTTCTATAAATTTATCACAACAACAGTCGCAAGAAAATATAATTATTCAGAATAATTATATTCAAGAGCATTTTGGTAATCATGCCAATGGCAAAATTCAATTTGAGTTTGTCAACGGCAATTTGGTAAATACCACATTGCTTAGAGGGCATTTTAGTCTTTTCACGCCAATGGCAAAATTCAATTTGAGTTTGTCAAAGGCAATTTGGTAAATACCACATTGCTTAGAGGGCATTTTGGTCATTTACCAAGCACATCAAAAACCCTATAAATAGAGAGGTAGGGGTAGAGAAATTCATACGTTCAAAAGTCTGAGTTCGATTCGAATCGGTTCGGTTATCGTTCTCTTTCTCATTTTCTCTTCCAAATAGTGTTTGCGAAAGAAAAGAAAAGAATACGTAATCTGATTACGTATATCTTGCGAGTTGTGAATAGTGTTCCCACAAAATTTCATAAATCTATTTTTGCAAAAGTTGCGAAAAACAGTTTTTACGATTTTCGTGAATAGTGTTTTTGCGTAAAAAGTTGGTACAGTATTTCTGGCAAAAGAAATACCGACTCTCTGATTGTTCCTGGTGGACATCTGATAGAGGCATTAGATTTCTGGTGCTAAGCTACTAAGCCATACAACATTCCAATTCGAATTTGGAAAAAGGTATAAATGTTATTTAATTTATTTAAATGTTAAATAAATTTAGTTTTAGAAATCAATCACGGAGAGTAGATCCTCAAAGGATTAAAAAGTTATGTCAAGGAAAATACTAGAAAATGAATTTTCGGTGGTCTTTCCGACGTATCTCTTTTAATCCTCGGCTTAAGTTAGACCTAAAATTTTTGTTTCACGGTCTTTCCGCAGTTTAAGCCTAATCAAAGGGTACAGAAAAACCCTACAGTAGATCCGGCAATATCGGACGAGGAGTTTATTATATGTACTTTCAAGACTCGTTCTAAGAAGTAGTATTATTAGGGTTTAAAATCTTAATGCATTTGAGCTGGATTCTAAGAAGTAATATTATTTTAGTTGGATGAATTAGGGTTGTAAAATTGGAGTTGTAAAATTTTTGAGTTTCTTTAGTGTCTATTTTGTAGACTTTATTTCATCAATTTAGAGTTTATTTTGACTTGATGTTTCTCTATATTTGAATATGGTAAAAAACAGTAAAGTTATAAAAACTTACATTCAACTAACTCATACTTAGTTTCTCTATATTTGAATATGGAGATCTTGTATGGAGTTGTGGTTGGGGTCGTGGTTGGGGTGCTGGTGGAGTGAAATGACTGTATGTTTATGGGTCAGGTACAAATAAAGGAACCATGGGAGTGTATGGTTCTGGTTATGTTGTATAAGTTGGCGCAACTGAATTTTGGCTAGAACTTCCAACTCCTACCTATATCGAAACTCTCTTGGCGTAGATTTCTATTACAAAATTTCCAGTGGCCTTTAAATGACCGTACATGCCTCTCCATACAGCATCAGTTAGTACTTTCACAATGGTATAGGTCGGGGGTGTTCCATGGTTCACTCGGGTTGTCAATTCTAAGTTCCAATTTTCTGGGTTATAACCAGTGTATTCGTAAATCATGGATTTCAAGTCCAAAGTGAGATATCCTCGGATACCATAAATGAATTAGCTGGCTCTTTGGAGTAATAAGCTTCATATGTATTAGTAAGAAACTACTCACCACAGTGTAATGAAATCATGGCCATAACAAACAAACTACATTTTGATAAATGGTAAACAATTGTCAGGTTACTAATTTAAATGTATAGCTTACTAAAAAATAATTAAAATAAAGTAAATAAATTATAAAAAAATAAATGAATTTAAATTAAATAAAAAAAATTACCTGAAAATCGCCTGGGAAATCGCCTAAAAAATCGCCTTCTCTTTCTCTTCTGTGAGTTGAGTGAGTTGTGAGAGGGAGGAGAGACAAAGATGGGTATTTATAGGGTCTGAAACAGTAAAAATAAAAAAAAATAAAAATTGAGAACCAGCCATTTAATGGCCGGTTGAGAAAACAAGTGGACCGGCCATTAAATAGCCGGTTTGAGTATTTTTAAAAATACCCAGCTAAGCTGGGTATATTTATTAATTTGTAATTAACTTTGGATATTAATAAAAATGTCGGTTAAATAATCATACTACATGGAAATAAATCTGCTGAATAAATAACAAGAACCTGTTATTCCGATCTTAACCGTTAATCTTCAGTGAGATTCGCGCATGAAAAATTTACTTCTTTGAGATTCTAGCGTGGAAAAGTTTGAGCGATTGAGATCGGAATAATAGGTTCCTGTTATTCCCAACGAATAATAGTAGATTTATTTCCTACAATGTTTGGTGCCAAATAAGGCAGCTCCGACAATTTTGGCATATGACCGTTTGATCACTCAAAAGAGAGCGATGTTTCTTTTAATATTTATAAACTCGAAAATGCTATCGGTTCGGACTGCAAGCGCACAATCCTATCGAGTAGTATATTCGAGGTCGATCCACAGGGAATATTGGTTCAGTGCTTTGAGCGATCGAATCACAATCTTTCGAAAGGCTAGACGAAATCTGAAAATTGAGAGATGTTGTTGTGATCAATGTAAATTAGGAAGCAATTAAAAGTAATTAAAATAAAGATAGAGATGAGAATTTCTAGGGTTTTGGCACACCATTGCCACTCAATCCGCTTTGACAATATATTCCTGTTGCGTCTGATTTCCTGTTGTTGTTTTATGAAAGATAACCACATAGGTCACTGCGATTTATGTTACGCAAGAATGACAGATCTTTCATCGAGATTCTACATAGGACACTGTGAGTTTCCTTACGCAAATGACTGATCTCTAAAAACCCCAAATTACTACACAGATCACTGCGATTTTTCTTACGCAAGTGATGGAATTTGGTACGCGTTTTGTTGGTCTGGTTTATGGTTTCTCCGCTAAGGTTTTCTTCACATAAACCTAATAAATCTCAACGAGGCTAATTCATACAAATAGTTTCTCTTACCATTAAAATACTGTCACTACCCTAATGGACTCAAACTAGATCATTGAAATTAGATGAAGAAATAGTAAATCACAAAAGCATTTTGATTCAACAACAAGAAACCATAATCAACAGAAATATATATATCAAAACATCAAGAGTAACAAGGTTTACTGCCTAGCCCTAAGAAAATGAACTTAGTCGCGAAACGACATCGTTACAAGCACTCCTCTCTTCTCTCTTTAATCAAATCTAACCCCAATTACAAAGATAACTATTCCTTCTGCCCAGGGGCTTTATATAGGAGTGGAGGGACGTCTGGAGGTTGAGTAGAGGCTAAGAAACTGATCTGGAAACAGCTGTCGACAGTTATTCCCCAAGAGACGCCTTCGGTTACGGACCGTATCAGTTGATACGGTCCGTATTAGGACCTTGACGGTTAGGATTTAATGCTTCTAGCGCTATCTTCTGGTCTGTGCTAGGCCTGGTCCGTATCAGGCAATACGGACCGTAACAGAGACTTCGTCGATAAGCGTCGCTGATCCGATTGACCCGATTATAGCTCCATTTGATGTAAAATAGTCCCAAAACCTGTTTTCTGCAATAAAACATAAAGAAGGGTGACAATAGCCTTTTTCTCTAATTAATTAAACATAAGTGTGAGAAAATATGCAAAACCTAAGCCAAAACCCTACGTAAATCATCGTTATTTTGACTCTGATCACCGTTCGATCAGAATAAGATCGTGATAAAAATAGACTCGGATTAAACATCTCAGATTTTTTTTTCTGATTTTTTCCTAAAATCTTTAGAGAAAAGTTAAAGTTTTAGTACCCAACCTTCTGTACTCACTTTTTACCCACGCCGTTTTTGATAACGTGTTTCAAACAAATTTAACATTTGCGGTCCCCACTCCAATAAAAGACGAATCTCTTTCTTTCGATATTTCTTTTCTCTCCATTTTTCCCTCAAAACAATTTGACGATATCTTTCATTCATTCATCCAAAAGAAGAAAAAATTAATTATTTCGTTTGGACCTTATCTTCGCGTTGGTCAGGTGCTTCAGGTAAGGATTGACTTCAACCCATACATACGATTAGGCATAACGATGACTGGATTGATATACGAAATTGTCTGATCCTCGTTCAACCTTCTTTTCAAAATCGGTGAGTCGTTATGTTAATTAGTGGATGAAAATGGAATTTGTAAATCTCCGATCGGATATACTTTTCTCTACTAGCGCTTGATTGGGATGATGCTTTGCTCTACTAGCGTTCGATCTGAGAATCGTACTACCAGCATCCAATCTCCAATCCTGATCACAGAATCTTCATGTAATCACTTGATTGATTCTTTCTCTTCGTCTATAGTTTCTGATTTTTCTTGTTTCTCTGATTATTTCATATTTACCTTAATGTTGACTGTCGAGGCAGATCTACTTTTTGTGTTATGGTACAAGATTCTTACATTAGATTTTAAAAAGGGGTCCGCCTAACTCTCCCCCGTGAACAATCCCCCGTTTCATCCCCCGCCAGTTGCATTAATTAAAGTAGTTAGTTAGTTAGAATTTATAACTGTCAGTGTATTTTAGGAATTTGCAGAAGTATTCATATGTAGCACAACTAGTATTCATCCATCTATATGAAGGTATTCACATTTGCAATAGAAACATATTTGGATATATTACAACAAGAAAGTAGGGGACAAACAACACGTGTGGGGAACCGTACAACTGTCAGAGCATTAATTAAGTGGGGACCGCATAACCGTCAGCGCATTAATTAAGTGGGGGGACTTCTAACTACCTTCAGCTCATTTTAGAAATTTGCAAAAAAAGTATTCATCTGTAACACAACTAGCATTCATCCATCTATATAAATGTATTCATCTTTGCAATAGAAGCATATTTGGACACATCAATCACTCATCTTTTACACGTTTTTAGAGGTGGGTTTTTTTTTCTCCGTTCAATCTAACCAATATTTCTGACGATCTGTGAGGAATTTTGCAAATCTAAAACCACGAATGTCTTCTACACAATTTTCTCTTTCAAATGAGATCCATGATGACATACTTTCGAGTTGTCCGTTGCACAAGTATTCACACCTCGTCATGCAAGTATTCAACCCGCATTAAGCAAATATTCATCATCATCGTGTAAGTGTAAATAGTTAATGTACCAAGAGTATTACTCGTTTTTAGAGATGGGTTTTTTTTCTCCGTTCAATCTAACCAATATTTCTGACGATCTGTGAGAAATTTTGCAAATCTAAAACCACGAATGTCTTCTACACAATTTTCTCTTTCAAATGAGATCCATGATGACATACTTTCGAGTTGTCCGTTGCACAAGTATTCACACCTCGTCATGCAAGTATTCATCCCGCATTAAGCAAATATTCATCATCATCGTGTAAGTGTAAATAGTTAATGTACCAAGAGTATTACAAACATATGTGCATACCAAACAAATAAAAAGTATTCATCCATAAGATATCAAGTATTCATACATATAAGTTAAAGTATTTATGCCTAAGATATTAAGTATTCATCCATAAACGTTGAAGTATTCATCTCTAAAACATTAAGTATTCATCAGTATGTACTTAGTATGCACTGTTCTAATTCACCATTAATGAAGCTTTGTTCTTTGCAAATAACTCGGATCTGACCCGGCGGTCGACAGTGATGGATCTACTCCGGCGGAGGCGGAGGTGGGAGGTGGGAGACGGAGGTGAGAGACGGAGGTGGAGGTGGGAGAGGGAGGCCGAGAGGGAGAGGTGGGAGAGGCGGGCGGAGGCGCAGAGGGAGAGGTGGGAGAGGCAGGCGGAGGTGGAGAGGGAGAGGTGGGAGAGGTGGGAGAGGGAGGGAGAAAGAGGAAAGAAATAAATGGAGAAAGTTGGGTAATTAATTTGTAGGGCCATTAGGTAGTTAGAATTTTGAATTATAGTTAGAAAAATTAGTTAGTTAGTTGGGGGATGAAATGGGGGATGGATAGATGGAGAAAAATATAATTACCCTTTAAAAAGATTGACACATTTAGATCTGAATCTGAGTAGACATATTAAAATCTGTGATTATTAATTATTTTTACTTAGGTGTACAGGATCTCTTTAATAGATTTACAAGATCTATAAAATAGTTTATAGGATCTATCTAATAAATTTACGGGATCTATAAAATATTTTACATGATCTATCTAATATGTTTACATGATCTATGCAATAGTTTTTAGTTCTTTATTTTACAGAGTGAGCCTATGGTGCTATGCATAGCACGGATGGCTAGTGTACTATGGCTCAATATGGTACTTTTTAAAATCCTAACGGTCGATCCAACCGTTCAATGTGATAACCATATGAATATGTACTTGCAAACTAAATTTTATATTTTTTCGAATTTTTTTACTATTTTTTTAGATAGGTAGAATTTTGATGGTCCAGAATTTTCAGAAAACACTGATTTTTCTACCTATCTAAAAAAATAGTAAAAAAATTTGAAAAAATATAAAATTTAGTTTGCAAGTACATATTCATATGGTTATCACATTGAACGGTTGGATCGACCGTTAAGATTTTAAAAAGTACCATATTGAGCCGTAGTACACTAGCCATCTGTGCTATGCATAGCACCATAGGCTCACTCTATTTTACATATCTAGATTTATTCATGCAAGTTGTTTAGTTAGTATTCCAGCTAATGCAATTGTTTTACAGGATTCTTAAAATTATTTTATAGGATTCTTGTACTAGCTTTACAGTATTTTTGGAATTGTTTTACAATATTCTTGAACTAGTTTTACAGGATTCTTGCTTGTTTTACAATATTAATACATGTTGTTGAGTTAGTATTCTAGCTAATGCAATTGTTTTACAGGATTCTTGCACTAGTTTAACATGATTTTTAAACTAGTTTTACATAATTCTTACAATTATTTTTACATGATTCTTGAACCAGTTTTACATGATTCTTGAACTACTTTTATAGGATTCTTGCAATTATTTAAAAATATTTTTGCAAATATTTACATGATTTTTAAACTAGTTTTACAGGATTTTTGAACTAGTTTTACATAATTTTTGCAATTGTTTAACAAGATTTTTGCAAATATTTTACAGAATTCTTAAATTAGTTTTATAGGATTCTTGCAATTGTTTTACAGGATTCTTGTAATCTTTTTTACACGATTCTTGAACTAGTTTTACAAGATTCTTGCAAATTATTTTACAAGATTCTTGAACTACTTTTATAGAATTCTTACAATTGTTTAACAAGATTTTTGTAAATATTTTACAGGATTCTTAAACTAGTTTTATAGGATTTTTGCAATTGTTTTACAGGATTCTTGCAATTATTTTACAGGATTTTTGAACTAGTTTTATAGGATTTTTGCTATTGTTTAACAGAATTTTTGCATATATTTTACAGGATTCTTAAACTAGTTTTACATGATTCTTGCAATTTATAACCTTGTTTATTCTTTCAGCCAGGTAACTCCAATTTATAACCTTGTTTTTTTTGTTTTTTTTGCATGATGATATTTCAAAGGAACGAGTTGTTTTACTGATGAGGCTTCTTACTCATCCAAATAACGTTCACAAGAGGGTTATGAAGTAACAAACTTTGTATGTTGAATAGTATGCTTGTGTGGAATAGATGTATTTGTGTGTTGAATGTTATTGTTTGTGTTTACTACTGTTGAACAATGTGGCTATGAATAGTGATATTTTATGTTTGTGAACAATTATTTTTGTTGAACAATGTGTTTTATATTATTGATGTTTTATAGTTTGCATCTGTTAGTTTTACACTTTACATCTGCGAATTTTACAGTATCGAAGTTTTATAGTTTGTACATGTTAGTTTTATAGTTTCAGGTGTCAATTTTACAGTATTGAAGTCTTATAATTTGCATCTGTTAGTTTTATAGTTTACATCTGCGAGTTTTACAATATTGAAGTCTTATTTTACATTATATAAATATTAATAATTGATGAAAAAAAATTTAAAAAAAATTAATTTTTAATTTCGAAAAAAAAAATTTAATTTTGATGCAAAAAAGTTAATCTTGCATAATTTTAGGTGTTATTTGGAAATAACTGCAAGTTTGAGAAGTGGTTCGGTTTTCAAATCTTGTAGAATATGTCATCTGAAAGTACAGCAAGTGGTCCCGCAGGAAGTATAGGTAGTTTGGCAAGTTGTGGAAGTTGCAAACGGTTAGTAACAAACTTGAGACCACCTGCAATAGTCACTGGTTGTTAGAATTTTGAATTATTACAATATAATTTGTCATTCAAGATACAGTATTGACTATTGAGTATAGAATTATTCAATACTGTATCTTGAATGACAAATCATATATAATACGTAATTCAAAATTCTAACAATCATATATTGAGTATAGAATTTTACAGTATTCGCATAAGTTAAATGACGATTAAAAATTGGATACAACTCACTTGCTACAATTGTACCGGCTTCCAAATCTTTATTACACCGGCCGAAACCATGCATTTCTATGTGCAGCGACTTGTGTTCCAACATAAAACGGGTAGAAAAAGACTTGGCAACGGTCGAGTAAAAGGTAAGCTTGCACAGAAGAATTTACGTGATTGCCAGATTCAACACGTTACTCGACCCGACCCTGGCTGCTTCGTCAGGCCGAATCGAGAAACTACTCGTGGCATTAACTTTAAACGCGATACGATTTACTAAGTTCCCGTCAGTCTGTAGTCCAGTGTGTTGCGTTGTTACTAACCCTCCAGCTCGGCAGCTCCATTATATACAACACCATACCTTGCCGCAGGAAATAAAAAAAACGGAGGTCTTCCTTTGTGCGGGACCCGCACACTTGCCTCTCCAGTCATGCAAAAGAAAAAAGAATATAGTATCAATAGATATTCTCATATTATTTTCTTACACTAAATTTAATTTAATTAAATCTTAAGATTAGAGTAAGAGTAAATAAAGCATTTTATTATTTTATTTTTAAATTTACCAGCAAATTTGTTCTATTTTTCCATTAATTTTGTTTTCAATAAAAATATGTGTATTCTAAAATGTGTCATTTAATTGACAGTGTAATTTTTTTTTGTTCGTTTTTGTTATGTACAATTGGTTACATCAGTTTCTTTTTACGCTTGTATTATATTCGATTAACATATTATTTGAGTAAAAATGTATTGCTTGAGCACAATTTAAAACAAACCATTTTTATGTGCAGCACAAACATATTGGAAAAGAAGGGAAAGATAAATAATAACGGAAGAAATGGAGAAATTAATAAATTTTACTTCCTTCTCTACTCCCTAATTTGGAGACAAAAACAAATTAGATGGACATCATAAAAATAAAATTTGGAAAGTTAGATCTTTATCTTTCTATCTAAAAAAAGAAGAAAAACAATTTATCTTTCCATTCTTCTCTTTATTAAATTGTGTAGTACGTAAAATTTTAGTTTTTCTTTCTTTTTTTCTCCTATTTGGTCTTTCTGAAGCAAGGCTTAAGAAAATCTAATATAAACTGTTAGATTCAAAATTCACAACCCATAGTAAGCACAAACATGCACAATCCGCAACTTATGATTTCCTCCAAAGTGTTGGTTGGAAAATAGTTCAAGTCACGGTTGTGCCTTTTTACTTGATTTACATGGGATGTGAATTTTAAATATGACGACTCAAATCAGAAAAGTTCTTTTCTCTCAAAAAAAAAATCAGAAAAGTTCACTATATTGGATAAATTTATGAATTTTTTAACTTTAGAAAGGTAAATCTGCTATTATGAATTTTAGGAAGAAAAATACATAATTTCAAAGTTTTTCAAAGGGATACATGAAATTCCCTCAATTTTTAAACCCAACAAAACTTATTTGCCTACTCTAATCCGATAAACACATTAATTATACTATTCTGGTCTCTCTCTCTCTATATTTTTTTTGGAAAAATGATAATAGTCTCCATAGTAGATTTCTCAAACATCTTCCGAAGTCTAACTATATGGGACCACATTCTAACTAGCTAACTTATCAGGACCACATTTTAGAAATATTAACAACGGATTTACAACTAGTGCGCGTAAGTATTAATACCTATGAGCGCAAATATTAATATACAACATATCAAATATTTATACCTAACATATCAAATATTTAAAAAAAACTGGACATATCAACTATTTTCTTTTATCTCTACCATAGTGACAAATGAATTATTTGGGTTCGGTTCGACGAGGTCAAAAATTTGTGATTAGGAAATAATTTGGGTATAATTCGGGAATGATTCGGAATTATCCTGACCAGAGATCTTAGTCCTACAAGGAAGCAAAAAAAAAAATGTTCTGGAACAAATTCGCGAATAATTCGTAAAATTCGCGAATTATTCGGAAATAATTTGGTCAAAGTTTGGTCAACCGAATAATTCGGCGTTCGGTTTGTCATCACAAAAAAAACGAATTATTTGCGAATCTTGTGACTAAGATCTCTACACCCACCAATCTTTTACATGTTTTTAGAGATGAGTTTTTTTCTCCAATCAATCTCGTCCATATTTCTAACGACATGTGAGGAATTTTGTGAATCTAAAACCACGAATGTCTTCTACATGATTTTATTTTTCAAATGAGATCCATAATGAAGTACTTTTGGATTCTTCATCGTACAAGTATTTATACATTGTCATGCAAATGTAAATAGTATAAAATATTTGACATTAAAATACAGAATCTGTTAGGTACGTACACTTGACACATGAACTATTTCCACTTGCATTACGATGTATAAACACTTGCAATATTTGATATTAATATTTTCAGATGTCACCTAGTGCCGTATGAAAAAAAATAATTTGATATAATTTGTTAGGTACAAATATTTGACACATGAACTATTTACACTTGCCTGACACAGTATAAATACTTGCAATATTGATACTAATACTTTCATACGTCATCCAGTGTTATATGAATTTTTTTTTGATAGAATATGTTAGATACAAACACTTGACACATTGACTATTTACACTTGTATGACGAGACATAAATACTTGCAATACTTGATATTAATACTTTCAGACATCATCCAGTGTCATATGGAAAAAAAATTATAATTTAATAGAATCTGTTTGGTACAAACATTTGACACATTAACTATTTATATTTGCATGACAAGGTATAAATACTTGCGGGATGAAGAACCCAAAAGTACTTCATCATAAATCTCATTTGAAAGTGAAAATCGTGAAGAAAACATTAATGATTTTAGATTTGCAAAATTCCTCACATATCGTCAGAAATATGAACGAGATTGAACAAAGAAAAAAAATTCACCTCTAAAAACATATAATAGATGAGTGGTGATAAGAGAGCTAAAATATTTCCAATTTTTGTTAGAAATACTTGCTATGTTAGGTATATTTACTTAATATGTTGTATATTAACACTTGTGCTCATAAGTATCAATACTTGTGCGCACCAGTTGTAAATTCGATGGTGATTTTTTTAAAAGATAATCCTGATATGATAATTAGAGTATGATCTCAGATAATTAGATTTCAAAGAATGTTTGGAGTTACCTAAGGAGACAATTATTCGCTTCCTAATCCAATTTATAAAGTTCCTCAACCCAATTTATAAAAGTGGAGTACTCAAATACCTTTAATTTTTGTATTTCCATCATCACTCTATTTTTAAAACTACAATAACTTCAAATTTAAAATTTAAATATCAAAATAAAACTGTAAGATATAATATATAGAATTTTCTCTATGCATACATAAAGAATCACGTTATATTGATTTTTTTTTATTAATTTCACGAGCTTGTAAAAATTTACTGATTTTTAATTATGATTTTCAATTATGAACGTGGATTTTTCAATTTATATAAAATTAAATGTAAAAAATAATAATTTGTATGCACAAGCAGAGAAAATAATATAAATACAACGGTTTTGTTCTGACATATATGTCAATTTTTTTATTAAAAAATTAAAAAGAAGAGGGACGATAAAGACAAAGAAATGCAGGCCATTCGAACCTTCTCATTATAAAAAACCTCGGACCCAATTTGTAAAGAAGCATGAGCATCCTCCAGTTGAGATACACGCGTCCATTTTATCTTCTCAATTTAGGTAAATTACGTGTTATACCTTCTAGGATTGTATCAAAACTGTTGCTAATGAGGCAAAATTGGGGACTGATTTCTGATAATTTTACAGAGAAATAAAAATTATGAGAAAAATGTTTCATAGAAAGTTAGAGCAACCAATTAAGAATACATTATAATACTTGAGTAGAACTAGGGTGTTCTTAAGTTCATCAAGCCTCTTTGTGAACTCAACTCTAAATCTATCGGATTGGCTTTAAACAACAAATCCAAACCGTTGAAACCCATCTACCTTACGAGTTATGTGTTTGCATGTGAAAATTTTAAATTTTCGAACTAATTTTGTATAGAGTCAAGTGGTAAAAAAATGTCCAAAAAATGAATGCATTAAAATTTATTTATAAACCTTTTTAATTTTTACTGCTTGACTTTATACTAAATTAATTCGAAAGTTTAAATTTTTTGCATGTAGACACATCACTCGTAAAGTAGATGGGTTTCAATGGATTGGATTTATCGTTTAAAGCCAATGCGATAGGTTATATAGTTGAGTTCACAAAGAGGCTTGGTGAACTTAAGAACACCCTAGTTCTACTCATAATATTTTGTTAAGTTAATTGAGATAAGAGGTGAGAGAGATAAAGGAATTTCATGTAACAAGGTAAACAGTCATTCATGATTCTGATGAGTCAGATCAAGAGATTAGCTGCTTCTTTTTTTGGTTTTGCATGAAACAAGAAAACCAACACTATATCTCTGTGGTCCCATTCAAAAGGAAACAATATTCAGTGCATTCACATGGCCTGAAAAAGCGAAAATAATTATTACAACGGGGAACTACACATGGGGATGGAGAGAAAATAGCATGCATACATACCCTATATACTGGAGTTAAAATTTTTTTTTTGCCTACCCTGGTAGAAAGCCTGGCTCCGCCCCCGTTTCAAAACCTAACTCTCTCTTCAGTCTGGTGTCTTCAGTCTAGTGAATTAATTTTATTCTTCTCTATTCATCATATCTAGTGTTACTTGCCATCATATCTTGATTCGATGAGGAAGTAATTGTTCAGCCGGACAAGGCATTCAGTCAAGAGGGGTGTCAGCCAACAGGTATCACCATTTTAAGACTTGAAATTAACTGATTCACTTGGCTTAAATGCTTAACTAAGAAATTATGTTGAGTTTTCCCTTTGTTAGCGACATGTCAAAATCAGTGCTCCTCTTTATGACAAACAATTTGACCAGATCCAGAAACCCCAAATTATAATACAAATTAGTCTCTTGTTTTCTATTTCAAATATAATTGGTTGGATAAACTAATTCCTGAAAAAGGCTTAGTATCATGATTTAACGTTCCCTGAAAGAAAAAAATAATTATTCTAAACTTTTCTATGCACATACAAATTGGTTTCCACTAGTTATAAACTTATAATGTTGATTGGTACCATTCAGGTGGTTACATTTCTTGTGCTAAAAAATGAAATTGGTTTATCCATTCTCACTTAAAATTAAAAGTTTCACAGTTGATGTCGATGTAAATTCTTAATTGAAACTTGATAGGGGAAAAATTAGCCGATACCCTTTTCCAATGGTCGGAATGTTTGTATTGTTGGGCACTGGTGTTGTAACCTTTCTTGCTGCATGCCATTTGACACGCTGAAAGCTGAATAATGAAGCCATGGATATTAATTATTTCTTTATATTTACTGGTAAAGGATCTAAATGTCATTGCATACATTACTTATCTTCAATCTATTGTTTTTAATTGGAATAGATGCATTAACTGTCGGATAATTCTTGTAGAGAGTGTGAAAATCGTTTTTGTGGATCTTGTGGGAGGCAAAGTTGTGCATCACTTCTCCACCCATGGAACCACTGTTGCTTTTGGGGTCTAGCATGAAAATGACCCTACATGTGTCAACAATTATGACACAACCAATTCACTGTTCCAGAACAATTGGTTTCTCAACTCAATTATTTCTATGTTACCTGGGACTAGTTTTGATGTGCTCTTTTAAAGGAATACTATTGATGAGTTAACATAGATAGAAATTTGTTTTTCAAATGGTTCATTTTTTCTTTTTCTTTTTCATTTTTTGAACTGGAAAACTTTTGGTTTGACAGAGTTACAAGTTTGTAACGTCAGAATTATATTTCTAAATCTACTGTTTGGTTACCTCATATTTACCTAATATGCAGAAATTGATTAATTTCATGAAGATACCTTAAGTGGTATCACTATCATAATGGAAGTCACAAGATAAGAACAGACGTATGTGCTTAAATTTTTTTTTTACTAACAGTAGCTTCAAATACCAAAAGCTATCTTCTTTTTAAAAAGCTTACGATCAATTACAATGAGAAAAATTGCTTTTGTCCGTGGAATTCCAAATTTTGTTGGAAAAAATAGTGAAAAGCAAAGAACATTGCTATAGGCAACAGAGAAAGTAGGAATGTTTAATTAATGGGATTGTGACAGAGCCCAACCGATTCACATTAATTACAATAAAATACAAAGAGAAGCATTCAATAAAGACACACATCTCATTTATTATGGCTATCAATTCACTTTCCTCCTACAAAGTTGCCTGTACTCCAAAATAATACAACTTTTATCATTTTTCTTTCATTAGCCATGGCTTCTCCAAAACCTGACAGCTTTCTTCTCTTTCTCTACTTCCTCTGTCTTAACATACCTTCTACCACTTTTGCGTCAGATCACATCTCCTTCAACAGCTCTCTCTCAGGAAACAAGACTATAAGCTCACAAGGTGGAAAGTTTGAGCTCGGTTTCTTCCAGTTAGGTAACAAATCAATATCTCCAAATTACTACCTTGGTATCTGGTACAAGAAGGTGTCCCAGTTCACTCCTGTTTGGATTGCAAACAGAAATATACCAATCTCTGACCCAAACACTAGTGAGCTAAGAATTTTACCCACTGGAAATATGGCTCTCTTGGATCATAACAAGAATCATATTTGGTCTACAAATGTGACCTCTCTGAGTTCAAACTTCACAATTTGTACATTGTTAGATACTGGGAACCTTGTGTTAAAATATAGTTCGAATCAAACTGCCACATACTTATGGCAAAGCTGGATCACCCGACCAATACATGGTTGCCCGGTGGTAAACTTTGGAGAAGCAAAACATTGGGCCAACAAAGCATGTTTTCATGGAAAAATTCTGATGACCCGGCAGAAGGGATCTTCTCACTTGGGATAGACCCAAATAGCTTACCGTATTGCAATTGTGTAAAAGGTTTTAAAAAAGTAAGTTCCATAGATTGGGAGCTTGGGGATCAAAGTGAAGGTTGCCAGAGGAATTCTCCTGGGGAATGTGGCATTACAAATGGTTCATCACCAAAGGAAGAAAGTGATAAATTCTTTGAAATATCAGGAATAAGCCTACCAGATAAGCCACATATGTTAAACAATGCTAGTGTAAAAGATTGTGAAAGAGCATGTCTCCAAAATTGTTCTTGCAATGCATATGCATATAATAGTAATAATTGCTCGATTTGGTACGGCAGTTTGCTTAATCTATATCAAGAAACAGATAGTTCCACTAGAGACACTCTATTTCTTCGTCTGTCAACATCTGAGTTCAAGAAGCCAAGCCATATGAAAAAGGAGATTATTTGCGTTATCTTTGGATCTCTCATAGGCTTTCTAGCTTTCATGGTTGTTATTCTTTTATTGGCCAGAAGCTACGAAAGGAGAAGGTTTGTTCTAGCCACAAGTGGATCAGAAAGTGGCTTGGTTGCATTTAGATATGGTGATCTGCGAAGAATGACAAATAATTTTTCCGAAAGGCTTGGTGGGGGCAGTTTTGGTTCAGTGTTTAAGGGAACATTACCAAATTCCTTTGCTGTTGCAGTGAAAAGGCTGGATGGGGTTCTCCAATTAGGGGAAAAACAATTCCGAAATGAAGTGGACACAATTGGCATTGTTCAACACATAGAAGGAAAAATCGGTATCGGGATCGGGATCGGCACCGACCGATCCCGATCCGGATCGGAAAATTGGACTTTATTGCCAGAAGCTTGTTTTACACTAAAAAAATAGAAAAAAATTGATAAAAAAATTTAGAAAAATTATTACAATCAAATTGAAATATATAGAAATGAGTTTTCTCAAATTATGCTTGAATGGTTTTCTCAAATTGAAATATGATATATAGAAATGAGTTGTGATTTTAAACAAGAAAGATTGTGTGGTGTGGTGGAGTTGAGTTTGGTTGCCATGCTAAAGGGCGCGGGTTCGAGTCTCAGAGAGCGCAAATTTTTTTTTTTGAGTTTGGTTAATTCGCGTTTCGTCCGTTTCGGTGGAATCGGTCTATTTCGGTCCGAAACGGACGAAATTTGTCTGGAATAAGACCGGAATGGCTGAAATTTGACCGGAATGAGGCGAAACGGCCGAAATTTGATGAAATCTTCACTAACCGCGTAAATCGGCCTGAAATCGGATCGGTACCGTCCGATCCCGATCCGGAACGGCCGATTCCGCTCCGGAACGGCCGATTTTGCCTTCTATGGTTCAACATGTAAATCTAGTTCATTTGAGGGGTTTTCTCTGTGGGGGGGGGCAAAAAGCTACTAGTTTATGATTACATGGAGAATGGATCACTAAATATGCAACTATTCCGAGGAAGTTATACTTGTTTGAATTGGAATAGAAGATTTCAAATTGCGCTCGGAGCAGCACGGGGATTGTCATACTTGCATGATAGTTGTAGAGATTGCATAATACATTGTGATGTTAAGCCTGAGAATATCTTGCTGGATGAACTCTTTGTTCCAAAGGTAGCCGATTTTGGCCTGGCAATATTTGTCGGCAGAGAATTTAGTAGGGTTTTGACCACTCTAAGAGGAACAATTGGATATCTTGCTCCTGTGTGGATATCTAGGGTGCCAATTACTTCAAAAACAGATGTTTACAGCTATGGTATGGTTCTTTTGGAACTCATATCAGGAAGAAGAAACTCAGAGCAACTAGAAGGAGAAAATGTTGATTACTTCCCTCTTCTGGCGGCAATAGAATTAAACGAAGGAAACATGCTCGCAATACTTGATCCCAGTTTGAATGGTGATGCTAATTTAGAAGAGGGAGAGTGTGTAGAGTTGCTTGTTGGTGCATTCAAGATGAAGAGAACAACCGGCCAACTATGCGTCAAGTGGTACAAAGTTTGGAGGGTGTTTTGGAAGTGAGCCTACTGCCTATAGCAAGATGGCTTAAAGCTTTGATAGAGGACCCAGAGCAAATGGTTTTCTTTAGAGAGCATTCTCAAGGAGTTTGTAGTTTCGATTCTTAAAATCTCCTTCTGTTTAATTATAGCAATTTGTGATCTTTTTATGGTATATCAGTATGCACATTTTATTTTTATTGATGTGCTTGTGTGCTTGTAATATATCTTTGCTTTTGGTTTGGCTTTTGCAGCTGATATTACTTGGGATCAATATTGTTGTTGTTGTTGTTAATTGTCACTCGTCAACGAAGGAAATATATATTTACATATCTGATTGTAATTAGAGTGGTTTTCATTTTTTTTGTCTTTTATTTTTATTTTGGTACGGTTAGTGATGGATATATTTGACTATGGTTTTGACCGTACCTTCGAGGTATGTGACTATGTGCACACAAAAGCTAAATTTTTGGAAAATATTTTTGGCTTGGGAGAGTATGTTATACATTTTTACATAAATTGTAAAGTATTTGCCATTATATTAGTCAGATTACAACTAGGAAATTAGCTGATTCGTGGAATTCCTATTTCAATCAGAAAATCAGAGATTATCAAATTTGTTGAAATAAATAATTATTTTATACTCGTAATATTTTCAAACTCCGAGTTTCGTATGAGACTCGAGCGAATTATACCGAAGTCATCTGGCAGGACAAATCCACAAACTAGAACCTGATTTCAACTCTCCATTCGAATTTCAAAAAAATATTATCTTAAATATAATTAAGATATATTATTCTGAAATAATAGGAATAAGGGTTAATTTAAATAATGCTGTACTGCTTTGAAGTTTAAATAAGGGTAAGGGCACTGAGTTATCGTTGTCATAATAAATGATATCCACTTTCTTAAATGCTCGTCCTGGAAGCGTGGTACCAAACCAATTATTTGATCTTTTTTTGTCTTTGTCATAATTCATACACTTGGTAGAAGGGTAATCTGGTACCAAGGGTCCGACTGTTGATTTGGAAGCTGCTACCAGGGCGGTACCGAATTGAGAAAGGGGATCCTATATGTGCTATGTGTGGACTTGATGTGTCACATTTAGCTTTTACTTGTCCTTTTACCAGAAGTTGCTGGTTTGCTGGTACGGTACTGATGTGCTCTGACCAATTGCCACAGGATCTACATGCAACTCTACAACTATTAGGAGACCTGTTAGGGGAGGAGCAGTGAACCTTGGTGGCAAACACGCTGTGGTCGATTTGGAGGTGCAGGAATGGGTGGGGATACACCAACGTTTGAGAAATTTCAGAAATTCATGGCACAGATAAGCATGGAATCTATGATTGCTGGTACTCTTAAGGCGTCAGGTACTGGGACAAAATTCCTTGGTATGGGAAGAACTAGAAGGTGAGCAAAAAGAATACAAGTGCTATGTCGATGGATCATGGAAAAATCCGTGGCAGGGAGGGACAGGGTACATAATCTTTAAAGATGAACGGCTGCTGAAATTTAGATCAATGTCGGTACGGGTATGCTGTGCAATTCAAGCAGAGGTTACAGCACTCAAAGAAGCAGTCTTGGAGGTTACTGGCATGAAGATTTGACACTGTACCTTTTACACAGACTGCAATAGTCAAATGGTCACTGCTATTCAACCTCCTGTAGACGCGGATTGGAGGGCTTATAAAATAATGTTTTGAGAATTTGAGGTATGAAATCTATTCAAAATTAACAGAAACCTGAACTGCCAACATATAAACAGGGGCCAAAACGAATTGGCCGACCAACTGGCAAAGAAGGGCAGAGAAGAGGTCTGGGATGCGCAAGGCTACAAATTTCCTATGTTTAGAATATAGATACTATAGAAGGATATGTAATAGGAATCAGTATCAGTGATGAGTAAAGGAATGTAATCAGAATTTTCATTCCTTTTATTCTGATATGAAATGAAATCAGCCTACGCATACGGGCTTTTAAAAAAAAAATAATAATAATAATAATTTAAAAAAATTAATAATAATAATAATAATAATAATAATTATTATTAATTATTATTATTATTCATACACTTTTAACTAGGTGACGTAGGACATGAAAGTCCTTTTCTTATTAGTATGGAAGGAGTTATAATGCGGAATTCAAAGAAAATATACTCCAAGTAAAAATACTAAACAAGAATAAAATAATTAGTACAAAAATCTCAAATAAACAGGATCATGACTTTGAGTTGCTTGTATTTTTGTTGCATTGACAATTGTTCCTCAAGCTTGTGTCGTTCATCTTTAATACTTTTGAGTAATTGATTAAGTATATTTTGTGAAATTTATTACATAAAATTTACTAAAAAATATTAATTAATAAAATATGACTATTATACCCTCTCATTTCTCTCCTTTCTTTCTCAGTCCCATCTCCTCGAGTACGCAAGGGACATGAGGTGGTTATTTCATTTTCTCTCAATTGTATGGAATGGGACGGGAAGTCTCTGAAACGGAAAGAATGTTTGCATCTTTTTGCTGATCTTTCAATTTGACCTACTCTTTTTCTTTCAATCTTGGTACTGACGGAAATTGGATGACTCATACAACCTGACTACGTGAACCGGTAACTGTCCTTGGTACCGGTACTGGTTATTTCTTTTTCTTTCAATTGAGATCCTGACCCAACTCATGTCCACAGAGTTGTTGGTAACAATATAATTTATACTGATATACCACTATGCTTATTACTGCATAACAATAAGAGCTAAGAACAAATCAGACATTTTTTTAGTTTTTGTGAGGCACAAGCCGTACACTGTCATCAACTTCTTACAATCTTAATGTTTAGTTGAAGTCTTGTTAAGATACCATGACATCCAGTTCTATTACACAGTTAGTTTTAACACCCTTAATTAATGTCTAATTGAGCTCACTGAAATGTTGTATTAAAGGCAAAGGAACTTGAGTGTCAAAAATATGGTTCCACTAAATGTGGCACTTATGGTGCGAGAGGAATAGACGAACATTCACAGCAGAGACCAAAACTGTTGCGCAGTTAGCAAAGGAAAGCTGCTGGCACGATTCAACACTGGAGCTCAAACCTGTAACTGGTTTTACAGTGGAGACTGAACCTTCGATTTAGTTGCCTGATAGTTGTTTATTAAGGTGTTTGTTTCATGTATTGAGGTACTTGTTTTTTTGCACAACTTAGTTATATCTATGAGATTATAACAAAAATAAAGATGAAAGAGGAAAAAAGGTTCTGAATATTTTAGAAGGAAAATTCAGAGAGGAACCTCAGAACTAACGAAAAGGTACTGACAGGGGTAATATGCAATAATTACAAAATAACCCTTATACTTTTTTGTTATTACAAAGCCACCAAATTTTAGTATTTTTGACAAAATTTCGACAGCATGCCTACTTGATTTTGTAATTTGTATTGATTGATCAATCTGAGCAACTTCAGAAATACAAAAGGAAATTTACATTCAACTGTGAGGCAATTTCATATAACTTTTCCACTACCCATATATAAGTTGTTTCAAAGAAGAACAAAAAAAAGAAAATAACTTGAAACTGTTTACCATTTTATTCCAAAAACATATAGCCGTATGCTATTTTTTAATTCCAAACATACAAATTGCAAGTACTACCATCTATAATCACAACAAAAAGGGAATCACATTACAACAACAAGACAATTATACATCATATTTCATTTTCGTATGGTTTTCATTAAGAAATGTAATTGCATCTGCCCATTGTTTAGTGATTTCATCTAGTAATTTGTCATGCTCACTAGAACAATACGTATTTGCTGCATCCCACATTTGATTCTTGAAGAAGTCACCACAAAATTGTTTCTTGTTGACAAAAAGTATGGATAAAACCAGATCACTCCTTGATAGATAATGCTTCATCACCTCTTGAATTAGTTCATTCAAGTTGTATGAGCAGCTATCTACGTAAATGCATTTCTGAGAGCCAAAACAATATCTTCTCCTACAAGAGTTCTTGATTGCTCAAAAGAAACCTCCATATTTCAGTTTTAATTTGTACTTGGATAAACCTTGCGTAAGAGTAACAAAAGGCAATAAGATAAATTAGTGGCTTACACTTTTAATGGCTTTCAAAAATTGAACAAGCATAATTTCAGTAGTTGTTAAACAAACAATTTTGAAAGTTTAAGCCTATTTCATGGGTCATAAGCTTCAAATATCATAACGGCAGGAACACAAAAAGTTCAAAAAAGACAAGTGCTGAATCAGAGTGTATTAGTTGATGGAGTAATTGAAAACTCAGAGTTTCTGACAAGTACACAATTTGAAGAGCACAAGAGTAAGGGAGGCATTTGACATTTTGCACGAGATATCTCATCTTCCCTCTTTGTTTATTTTTTCAGTTTGGTTCTTAAATTGTCATTAATGACTGTGCTCGTCGGACAAGCTCATCAGAGGGGCTGGTGGGCATTTTGCTCGTCGGAGAAGCATTACCCTCCAATTGGAAGAGAAAAGGAGTGAGTCTCAAGTTGGAGCCTAACTGGAAAGCTCCAATTGTTCATTAATAGTTTTGTTAGAAATCTTGAATTAAAAGAAACTGATGGGCATTTCCAACAGCTTTGTAGAAGAAAGAGAGGACTGATTTGCGCTTCAGAGGAGAGGCGAGAGAGACAGAAAACAAAAGAGAAGACATTTTGCTATTTTATTCTAACGTTCTTCCTAAAAAAATAATTTTATTTGTACAGAGGTGCTAAAATTAAAATCAAGTTCATTTTATAATAGCTGTAATTAATTTCAATCTAATTTAAAGGACGCAAATAATCTAACTTCACCGTACCAAAAAAAAAAAAAAAAAAAGAAGAAAAAACATTGAAGCCACTCTACTGAATGTAATATATGTAAATATTCCTTCACGACAACAACATTGATTACAACGTAATATCAGCTGAAAAAGCCAAACAAAGATTTAATACAAGCACCTCAATAAAAATAAAAATGTGCATTCTGATATTATAAGAACAACAAAATTGCTATAACTAAACAGGAGGAGATTAATTCAGAATTGAAAACAACAAATTGGATACCTTTAGCCTCCCAGGGAATGCTCTCTGAAGAAATCCAATTGCTCTGGGTCCTCTATCAAAGCTTTAAGCGATCTTGGTATAGGCGGTAGGCTCACTTCCGAAACACCCTCCAAAATTTGCACCACTAGACGCATAGTTGGCCGGTTGTTCTCTTCATCTTGAATGCACCAACAAGCAACTCTACACACTCTCTCAACCTCTTCTAAATTAGCATCACCATTCAAACTGGGATCAAGTATTGCGAGCATGTTTCCTTCGTTTAATTCTATTGCCGCCAGCAGAGGGAAATAATCAACATTTTTTCCTTCTAGTTGCTCTGAGTTTCTTCTTCCTGATATGAGTTCAAAAAGAACCAAACCATAGCTGTAAACATCTGTTTTTGAAGTAATTGGCACCCCAGATATCCACTCAGGAGCGAGATATCCAATTGTTCCTCTTAGAGTGGTCAAAACCCTACTGAAATCTCTCCCGACAAGTTTTGCCATGCCAAAATCGGCTACCTTTGGAACAAAGAGTTCATCCAGCAAGATATTCTCAGGCTTAACATCACAATGTATTATGCAATCTCTACAACTATCATGCAAGTATGACAATCCCCGTGCTGCTCCGAGCGCAATTTGGAATCTTCTATTCCAATTCAAACAAGTAGAACTTCCTCGGAATAGTTGCCTATTTAGTGATCCATTCTCCATGTTATCATAAACTAGTAGCCTTTTGTCCCCCTCACAACAAAAACCCCTCAAATGAACTAGATTTACATGTTGAACAATGCCAATTGTGTCCACTTCATTTCGGAATTGTTTTTCCCCTAATTGGAGAACCCCATCCAGCCTTTTCACTGCAACAGCTAAGGAATTTGGTAATGTTCCCTTAAACACTGAACCAAAACTTCCCCCACCAAGCCTTTCGGAAAAATTATTTGTCATTCTTCGCAGATCACCATATCTAAATGCAACCAAGCCACTTTCTGATCCACTTGTGGCTAGAACAAACCTTCTCCTTTGGTAGCTTCTGGCCAATAAAAGAATAACAACAGTGAAAGCTAGAAAGCCTATGAGAGATCCAAAGATAACGCAAATAATCTCCTTTTTCATATGGCTTGGCTTCTTGAACTCAGATGCTGACAGACGAAGAAATAGAGTGTCTCTAGTGGAACTATCTGTTTCATGATATAGATTAAGCAAACTGCCGTACCAAATCGAGCAATTATTACTATTATATGCATATGCATTGCAAGAACAATTTTGGAGACATGCTCTTTCACAATCTTTTACGCTAGCATTGTTTAACATATGTGGCTTATCTGGTAGGCTTATTCCTGATATTTCAAAGAATTTATCACTTTCTTCCTTTGGTGATGAACCATTTGTAATGCCACATTCCAAGGGAGAGATCCTTTGGCAACCTTCACTTGAATCCCCAAGATCCCAATCTATGGAATTTACTTCTTTAAAACCTTTTACACAATTGCAATATGGTAAGCTATTTGTATCACAATTCCCAAAAGGACCACACAGAGCATAGACATCACACTGTGCTTCTGGTTGAGTCCATAAAAGGATCCATTGTTTGCACTCCTCCAGCCATGTCAGTTGCTTTATTTGTCCCGATAAAGACATTACAAACCTCGAAGTTATACTGTCATCCTGCAATGAGTATGTGAAATAGCTCTCATTTTCATTTGAGACATACTCAAAGTTGTATAGATAATGTGAACTCATTTCTGGTAAATTACTAAATATTTTCCCAGTCCACTCACCACTTCCCCAGTAATATTTCGATTTGTTCCAGGATAGGAAATATTGACTAGAGCCATTTGGGTCTATCTCGAATGAGAAGATCCCTTCTGTCGGGTCATCAAAATTCTTCCATGAAACCAAGCTCTGTTGGCCCAATACTTTGCTTCTCCCAAGTTTACCACCGGGCAACCATGTATTGGTCGGGTGATCCATGCTTTGCCACAAGTATGTGGCAGTTTGATTGGAACTATATTTTAGCACAAGGTTCCCAGTATCTAACAATGTACAAATTGTGAAGTTTGAACTCAGAGAGGTCACATTTGTAGACCAGATATGATTCTTGTTATGATCCAAGAGAACCATATTTCCGGTGGGTAAAATTCTTAGCTCACTAGTGTTTGGGTCAGAGATTGGTGCATTTCTGTTTGCAATCCAAACAGGAGTGAACTGGGACACCTTCTTGTACCAGATACCAAGGTAGTAATTTTGAGATAGTGATTTGTTACCTAACTGGAAGAAACCGAGCTCAAATTTTCCACCTTGAGAGCTTATAGTCTTGTTTCCTGAGAGAGAGCTGTTGAACGAGATGTGATCTGACGCAAAAGTGGTAGAAGGAATGTTAAGACAGAGGAAGTAGAGAAAGAGAAGAAAGCTGTTAGGTTTTGGAGAAGCCATGGCTAATGAAAGAAAAATGATAAACAATAGTTGTATTGTTTCGTAGTACAGGCAACTTTGTAGGAGGAAAGTGAATTGATAGAGAGCTTATAGTCTTGTTTTAGTCTTGTTTCTAGTCTTGTTTTAGTCTTGTTTTAGTCTTGTTTTAGTCTTGTTTCTAGTCTTGTTTTAGTCTTGTTTTAGTCTTGTTTCTTGAGAGAGAGATGTTGAAGGAGATATAATCCGACTCAAAAGAGGTAGAAGGTATGTTAAGACAGGAACAAGAGAAAGGAGAGAAAACTGTTATATTTTAGAGAAGCCTTGCCTAACGAAAGAAAAATGATAAAAATTGTTCTGTTTTGGAGTACACGGAACAGTGGTGGGGGAAAGTGAATGGAGAGCCATAAAACTGAAATACATGCATTTGTTGAAGGCTTGTTTTTCTACTTTATTGTGATTATTAGGAACTGGTTGATCTCTATCATAAAGCTATCAATTAGACGTTCCTTAATTATATGTTGCGTATAGCTTTTTTCTTTGTTTTTTGACTTTTCTCATACCAAAAGTTGGAATTCCACAGATATGTTTACTTTAAAAAGTTGGAATTCCACAGATATATTTACTTTAAAAAGTTGGAATTCCACAGATATGTTTACTTTAAAAAATTGGAATTCCACAGATATGTTTACTTTAAAAAGTTGGAATTCCACAGATATGTTTACTTCTCTCAACGTATTGATTAGTTTGTTTACTTTAAAAAGTTGTTAGAAACTTAGGTTGTCACTATTGGGTCAAATCTGTTATATTCCGTAATTCTAAATATAATTGATTAGACTAATAAATTAAAATTTACAACTAACTAAATTTTTTAATTAAATTAATAACCAAGAAGAAAATAAATATAAATTAATTAAACGAATAAATTAACTTATACAAATTTATTTTTAAACCAAGTAGGAAATCTAATAAATTTTAGAGTAATTTAACAAATAAGAGGTTTTAATTTAGGAACTACGAATATGGATAGCAGAATCAATTTGATAATTAAAGAGTTGACGAATTAATTATGAATGGAAATTTAGAGCATGTTTACTATTTCTGAACTATAAGTTAGAATTTGCATAAACCCCGATAAATGAAAATTTACTGTGTTCTTAGGAGTAGAGTAATTTAATTATATATTATTATAATTATATTAGTTTAGGATATTAGTTGTTCTCTTCTCGTAGAGGACAACATATTATATAGTCGAGCATATGAATTGGTGAGAGCCGAGAAGAATATCGAGTGACTGCGTTCCGACTTGTTGGTATGCATGGAACGAGTCAGTCCGTTAGCCACTGAGCCGAAATATCATTTGATTTCTCGGAAGGTCTTTTAGGGTTATTATTATATGTATTAAAGTTGATATTATATTCTTTTCGATCATTTTACCATTATGTGCAGGTCGGACTCAAGCCCAGAGGCACGGAAACGATTCAGGAGTTGTTCCCCCCTACATTAGGAGCTACAGGTCTAGTACGGCTTCCTCGGTTGCGGTGGCAGATTTTATTTTTATTGCACGGGCCGGATCGAGCCCTTCCCATTTGTCTGGCCGGACGGTGGAGTTCTGTTGTCTGGTCATGAGGAAACGAATTAACATATTCTTACGACATGCTTGTATGATTTCTCCTATTTTACATGTTTGGTTGAAGAATCATTTTAGAGTAAGGAAAAATTACACGAGTTGAGATATATCTATCTGCTAGCGGGCTATATATATACTTGAGGGTCAATGCTCGATGTCACTAGGCAACGTGTATCATTGGCCCCTGCCCGCAGTACTTAGACTAATATCTCAAGGGATCTTTGGGTCCGATTGACACGACACAGGGTGTTTGTTTATCCGTATTATTATTATTATTATTATTGTTATTATATTCCTACACCTAGTATTCCGATACTGGATCCGATTTGATAATTTATATAATATTCTCCTTGAGTTTATTTTTGAGAACCTTTGCATGTTGACATAATAGGATAATCGCACCATCTCATTATTATACGTATTTTCTTTTATAGATAGTACGATAGGTTTATTTATAAAGCATGTGCATTTAAAAGTACCGTTTACAAAACTTTACGTAAATTGCAATTAAAGTGCTTTGACTTAGAGGACCCCTGAAGGGGTAATACTATGTCACATACTGGGCGATCGTTCGCTCACCCACCTTTTGATGTGGAATTTTAGGTACAAAGACTAGTGACCCGCAGCAGGAGTTGCCAGGAGTTGTCCCTGATGGCCACGCCGATTGATTTTATATTTTAGGGCTTTTGTTAGGTTTACGAGTTCTGATGTTTTTGATTCGTAAATTGGACTCGATAGATCATGTATTCCCCTTTTCTAGCTTATGTTTATTTAATCCCGATGTGGATTGTATGGATGATATATGTATGTGTATATTTATTTAAGATTTATGACTGTTGCTTGTTTATTTTATTTCCGTTTCCGCTGTGACTATTTATTTATATTTGTTTAGCCTTGCGTGTCTTTGTGATTATTAGACACGAGGCGAGGACTGATTATATATATACCTTAATCCGGAATTTCCGATTTGGGGTGTAACAACATATATAAACATTGAGCTCGACTCTCTACATTTAAATCCACCAATGCTTAAATAGGACAAATATAAGGTCTATGATTTAGAATAATCAGCTATTGCAAGTTGCAACAAAAATCTCAAGTTCGGAGTTTACAACAATATATTGTCGTTGTGGGACAGATTAATGTAGCCTTTTGTTATTTTTAAACGAGTATACATCTCAGCAGCCTTATGAGGTACTTGTGCTCTTTTGAAAGAAGGAACCATGTGGGTTTAAAAGGGGCAAGCTAGTAGCATTTGCAACGGATGTCACGTGTTAAATTATTGAATTTCGAGATGTGAAAATGATTGGGGATGCATTTCTGAGGCATTTGGATCATCATTTTTTAATGGTTTGGATTAATGCAAGCTAGGTGCTCGTGCTTCAAATGTTAGAAAAGTAAAAGCAGATCAAATAGGCGTTGAAACGTGCTTGAGTTAGGAGGTCAATTTGGGTCCGATGCCCATCGGACTCAAAGTGAGTTCGATGGGTTCGATGACCATCCGATCTATTTTAAGATTCGCCCTGACAACTTTTGCGTCTGCTTTAAAATTCGTCCACACAAATTTTAAAGCAGATCGGACGGTCCCAAACCCATCGGACCCAAATTTGAGTCCGATGGGCATCAGACCCAACCTGATCTCGCCAAAGATGGCTCAGGGTAGCCCGCAGGGGCCACTGCCAGTGGCAAGTGCGTTTACAGTGTGCCAGTCGTATCATATTGCATGTTTTATATGTTTTCTTGACTCCTATTTTATATGAGGTTCTGGAGGGAGAAACAAGAGAAGGAAATTAGAGAGAGTGATTTCCTTATTTGATTTGAGGCAAGGAGTTTGGTACGACATATGAGACATAATTCAATTGTTGACTTGGAGCTTCCCACTTTTCTGGTTAGAAATTCCGACTTTTATATATGATTTATAAATCGATCTATTATTCCTCTAAAAGACAAATCACCAATTGATGAAACAGGCAGAAAGCCGAAATTCCTTTTAATTGTTTGAGCAAGTTCAGTATAAGTTCTCGCTCTCACTACTAGAATATGAGTTTTTTGCAAGAGGAGAAAAATGACTTGTTGCATGGGCTTACTTTTGCAGCAAGTCCAAAAAAGGTTTTAGCATGCGCTTACGCATGCAAATGTACCCATGCTATAGCCTTCGACACTAATACTAAGTATTTGCAAGGACGCCCATGCTAATACTTTTTTCTGACTTGTTGCATGGTCCTACGTTTGCAACAACGGCGCATGCAAATACTTCCAGAGATGGCCTTGTTTGTAGTATTTGCAAGGGGAGACAGCGTGGGACCCATATGATAATTTGCAAGGGGAGGGAACGTGGGTCCCACCTGACTATTTGCAAGGCTAGGGAACGTGGGTCCTACCTGACTATTAGCAAGGCTAGGCACGTGTTGAGAGTTCAATTGTCGAGGCTACAATTATTAAAAAAATTGGTACATTTTGGACACATTTTTTTTGCAGAGAAGTCTAACACTAACCCACAAGATGTTGAAACAAGTAACCCTCCGCGGGGACACCTATCGATATTTGATACGGCCGGCCGTTTCTTCACACGGCCAAATCGAAGGACTCTAGATGACAAGGAACTTAAAACTGCACACACATACGTCATTCTCAACTGTCCAGAGATCAAAAATAAATTTCTAGGGTACAATCTTCTAAATTTTTATTTTGATGATTTCAAAATCACCTATTCTAACCACTTTCAAAATCTAATATTATGACATGTTGGGATGTATAGAGAGTTTGATGCATGCATGCTAAGCTCTGGACATGCCAGATCCGCACAATATTTGGACAAAGTTCGTGAAGATGAGTTCGCAGATTGGCTACGAAAGAAGGTACTATATGATCATGATTGCGACCCCTATCCCGAAGGGCATGACTAATGCCACAAAAATAAGTGGACTGCTACGAAGGGTACGAGGTGAACGGCTATCGATTTCACACAGAGGCATATGGGGGAAACAAATCAACAAATAGTAGCAGTGTTTGCATTAAAGGGGAGTGGGATGGAATTGACACACCACAAGACTACTATGGACTTCTCCAAGAGGTAATTGAACTAGATTATGATGGACTCAACAAGGTCGTTCTCTTTAGGTGTAATTGGTTTGACATAACAAACGGTGTAAGGGTGGACATCCAACATGGAATTGTTGAGGTTAAACATGCTTCTCGCCTTAAAAATTATGAACCATTTGTATTGGCACCTCAAGCAATCCAAGTGTTCTACCTTCCGTATCCATCGAAAAAAATTGAAAGACGCCAATGGTAGGTGGCAATAAAAACTAGCGCGAAGGGGAGGTTTCGTGTCAAGGACGAAGTCGATGCAAACCTAGAACTTTTTCAATATGAAATGCCGGATCATTCAACCGAGATTTCAAATGGTGAAGAATTTGATTGGGATATTATGGCCCCACAAGAAGATGAGTATGAGCTAGTAGATGACAACCCAATTGAGGAAGATGACGAAGAGTTGGACATGGAGCAAGGTGAGGATGAATTTGGTTTCAATGCCTATGATGATTCCGATCAAGAGTTTTAATTGGTGAATCAATAGTTATATGTGTGTTGTGTCACAATGTTTGTACAATTATTTTTTGGGTTTCTCAATTATTTTGGAAGGTTTGTTCTAAATACCAAAATTTAAGTGACCAAAGTATTTAATTCTTATATATATAGAGATAGACTATGGTGAGTTGTGAAGTAAAACAACATTTTACTCCACGCCATATTTTTATTTTGAAAATCCAAACAACCGATCCGAACCACTTAACATGTTCTCTATATTGAAATGTGCTTGGAGACTAAATTTTATATTTTTTGGAATTTTTTTACTATTTATTAAGCCACTTTGAAAATCGCTGATCCACTTTGAACAGTAAAAAACAGTAAAAATTTCTGGACCACCGGATCAGCGATTTTCAAACTGGCGTAATAAATAGTAAAAAAATTTCAAAAAATGTAAAATTTGGTCTCCAAGCACATTTCAATATGGAGATCATGTTGAGCAGTTCGGATCGGTTGTTTAGATTTTCAAAATGAAAATATGAGCGTGAAGTAAAAATGACCTCTTACTTCACAACTCACCATAGCCCAGCTCTATATATATATATATATATAGAGTGAGGCTACGGTACTATGCATAGCACGGTTTGGTCCATGCTATGGCTCAATATTTAAATATTCAAAATCCTAACGGTCGATCCGAACCGTTCAACATGATTATAAAATAATTATGTACTTGCAAACCAAATTTTACATTTTTTTGAATTTTTTTACTATTTTTTTAGGTAGGTAGAAAATCACTTAATATGAAAATTCTGGACCATCCAAAATCAGTGATTTTCTATCTATCTAAAAAAATTGTAAAAAAATTCAAAAAAATGTAAATTTTGGTTTACAAGTACATATTCATTTTATAATCATGTTGAATGGTTCGGATCGATCGTTAGAATTTTGAAAACTCAAATATTGAGCCGTAGCACGGCTCAATCCGTGCTATGCATAGCACCGTAGCCTCACTCATATATATACATACATATACATATACATATACATATATATATATATATATATATATATATAAAGCTGGGCTATGGTGAGTTGTGAAGTAAGAGGTCATTTTTACTTCACGCTCATATTTTTATTTTGAAAATCCAAACAACCGATCCGAACCGCTCAACATGTTCTCTATATTGAAATGTGCTTGGAGACTAAATTTTACATTTTTTGGAATTTTTTTACTATTTATTAAGCCACTTTGAAAATCGCTGATCCGATGGTCCATAAATTTTTACTGTTTTTTACTGTTCACAGTGGATCAGCGATTTCAAAGTGGCTTAATAAATAGTAAAAGAATTCCAAAAAATGTAAAATTTAGTCTCCAAGCACTTTCAATATAGAGAACATGTTGAGCTGTTCGGATCTGTTGTTTTGATTTTCAAAATGAAAATATGGCGTGAAGTAAAACGACGTTGTACTTCACAACTCACCATAGTCTATCTCTACATATATATATATATATATATATATATATAGGATTTTGCTAATATGCTACGTGTAGCATAGAGCCCCTCCGTGCTACGGCTCACTTTTTGAGTTTTCAAAATCCTAACAGTCGATCCGAACCGTTCAACATGATCTCCATATGAATATGTACTTGCAAACCAAATTTTACATTTTTTAGAATTTTTTTACTATTTATTAAGCCACTTTGAAAATTGCTGATCCAATGGTCCAGAAGATTTTACTGTTGTGTACAAATTACTGTTTTTTCAAAGTGGCTTAATAAATAGTAAAAAAATTATAAAAAATGTAAAATTTGGTTTGCAAGTACATATTCATATGGAGATCATGTTGAACGGTTCGGATCGACCGTTAGGATTTTGAAAACTCAAAAAGTGAGCCGTAGCACGGAGGCCTCTATGCTATGCATAGCACCGTGGCACTGTCATATATATATATATATATATAGAGATTGGCTAATGTAATAACGTTAGAACTTCGGCCGAAGTTCTAACGGGTCGTTTTTGCAATTTCAAAATCCAAACAACCCATCCGAACCGTTCAACATGTTCTCTATATTGAAATGTGCTTGGAGACCAAATTTTACATTTTTTGGAATTTTTTTGCTATTTATTAAGCCACTTTGAATGTTTCTGATCCAACGGTGAACAGTAAAAAACAGCCAAATTTTCTGGACCACCGGATCAGAATTTTCAAAGTGGCTTAATAAATAGCAAAAAAATTCCAAAAAATGTAAAATTTGGTCTCCAAGCACATTTCAATATAGAGAACATGTTGAACGGTTCGGATGGGTTGTTTGGATTTTGAAATTGCAAAAACGACCCGTTAGAACTTCGGGCCGAAGTTCTAACGTTATTACATTAGCCAATCTCTATATATATATATATATATATATATGAGTGAGGCTACGGTGCTATGCATAACAGAGATTGGGTCCGTGCTACGGCTCAAAATTTGACTTTTTAAAATCCTAACAGTTGATCCGAACCGTTCAACATGATTATAAAATGAATATGTACTTGCAAACCAAATTTTACATTTTTTCGAATTTTTTTACTATTTTTTCGAAAATCACTTGATCTGAACATTGTGGACCATCCAAATACAGCCTAACTAAAAAAATAGTAAAAAAATTCGAAAAAATATAAAATTTGGTTTGCAAGTACATATTCATTTTATAATCATGTTGAACGGTTCGGATCGACCGTTAAGATTTTGAAAAGTCAAATTTTGAGCTGTAGCACGGACCCAATCCGTGCTATGCATAGCACTGTTGCCTCACTATATATATATAGGATAGTGCTACGGTGCTATGCATATCATAGAGGCCTCCGTGATATGGCTCATTTTTTGAGTTTTCAAAATCCTAACGGTTGATCCGAACCGTTCAACATGATCTCCATATGAATATGTACTTGCAAACCAAATTTTACATTTTTTAGAATTTTTTTACTATTTATTAAGCCACTTTGAAAAAACAGTAATTTGTACACAACAGTAAAATCTTCTGGACTATTGGATCAGTAATTTTCAAAGTGGCTTAATAAATAGTAAAAAAATTCTAAAAAATGTAAAATTTGGTTTGCAAGTACATATTCATATGGAGATCATGTTGAACGGTTCGGATCGACCGTTAGGATTTTGAAAACTCAAAAATTGAGCCGTAGCACGGAGGGGCTCTATGCTACACGTAGCATATTAGCCAGATTATATATATATATATATATATATATATATATATAGAGTAAGGCTACGGTGCTTTGCAAAGTAAACAACCCTCTTTACTTCGGACCACTTTTTCAATTTGCAAAACTCAAACAACCAATCCGAACCATTCAACATGTTCTAAATATTGAAATGTGCTTGGAGACCAAATTTTACATTTTTTGGAATTTTTTTACCATTTATTAAGCCACTTTGAAAATCGCTGATCCAACGGTGAACAGTAAAAAATAGTTAAATTTCTGGACCACCAGATCAGACTTTTTCAAAGTGGCTTAATAAATAGTAAAAAAATTCCAAAAAATGTAAAATTTGGTCTCCAAGCACATTTCAATATTTAGAACATGTTAAACGGTTCGGATCGGTTGTTTGAGTTTTGCAAATTGAAAAAGTGGCCCGAAGTAAAGATGGTTGTTTACTTTGCAAAGCATCGTAGCCTTACTATATATATATATATATAGAGTATGGCTAATGTGATTCTGGAAGCATTTCGGCCTCGTGCTTCCGGGGGCATATCTTAGTGTTTGATGCTCAAACAACAAATTCAAACCGTTAGATGTTCAATCTATATTAAAATCTGCTTGGATACCAAATTTTACATTTTTTTGAATTTTTTTACTATTTATTAAGCCACTTTGAAAATTCCAGATCCGGGTGAACAGTAAAAACAGTATGGACCATATGATCTGGAATTTTCAAAGTGGCTTAATAAATAGTAAAAAAATTCCAAAAAATGTAAAATTTGGTCTCCAAGCAGATTTTAATATAGAGATCACATCTAACAGTTTGTATTTGTTGTTTGAACATCAAACACTAAGATATGCCCCCAGAAGCATATCGCTGAAGTTCTAGAGGAAGCACGTTAGCCATACTATATATATATATATATGTTGAGTTATTTATATATATTAAGTTAATTAGTTAATGTTGTAAGGACTTATTTGTAATAGTGCATTAATATAAAAGAGGGACCTCTCCAAGAGAGAAGGCTAACCCTAAATTTACTCCCAAATTGTCTACATGGTATCAGAGCCGCCTGGGCTCTAGCAATCAGTGATCAGCGTCTTCTCCAGCGATTAACGACTTTCCACTTTTCTCTCTGGCGATTAGCAATCTGGTGTGCACACTAGCGATATGTACTCTCTGATAGCTATTTTTCAAGTAGCGCTTTCCACTTCTACTAGCGCTAGCGATTTCCACTTCCACTTCCACTAGCGATTTCCACTTCTGGCTGAGAGGTGAATACAGACGAAAAAAAAAAAGGTATTTTTTCCGATTCTGTTTTGTTGTACTGTATTGACAGTGGGATAGATGGACTTAGAGTTGGAAGTGACATAGATGGAGAAAGTCGTTGATTGTGTGTAGGCGTATGACCCGTAGTTGAGTTGTGTTTGATCGTGTTTCTAGGTTGGGATTGAGATAAGGGCAGTCAACTGTGAAGATGGGAACACCTGTGACTAGTCAGGAACTGAAGGAGATTCTAGAGGGGGTAGCCAGGGTATTTCAGACTAAACTAGAGGAGAATTCTAGTCGGACAGTCGTGGCCGCACCGGAGTCGGCGCAGGTAATGCAGAGGATAGAGTTGCTGCCTAATGACATCAAGCTTGAGGGGACAAAAAATTATCTGAGTTGGTCTAGGAAGGCATTGTTGAACCTTCGGATCAAAGGACTTGAAAAGTATGTGAAGGGGGAGTGCACTGAGCCGAGGAATAAGGTGAGTGTTGAGTGGAACACATGGAGTAACACTAATTCTCTGGTGGTTTCTTGGTTGTTGACTTCTGTGTCTCCAACTATAGCTGGGATGGTGGAGTATATCTCAAGTGCAACTGATGTGTGGAAGACATTGGAGGGAATGTACTCAGGAGCTGGGAGTGTGATGATGATGATGGAAGTGGAGGAGAAGATTGATGCTACCACACAGGGGGAGAAGACAGTTCACCAGTATGCAGCAGAGCTACATCACTTATGGGCAGATTTGGACCACTATGATCCACTATCACTTCAGGACCCGACATATGTTCTTCTTAGAAGGCAGTATCTTGAGCACAGGCGTGTGGCTCGTTTTCTCAAGGGCCTGAACCCAAAGTTTGAGGGAAGGAGAGCAGCAATGTGTCATCTGTCATCTCTCTCCTCATTAGATGAGGCTATTGCATCGATGGAACAAGAGGAGATCAGACAGAAAGTGATGATATGCGAGACCTCACCTACTGTCTACTCGGCATTGGTGGTTCTCGATGCTCACATTAGAGATGATAGAGATTGCTACAATTGTGGAAGGAAGGGATATCTTAGCTACAATTGTCCTCAACCCCGCAGCACTGGTGGTAGCCGAGGGGGCAGAGGACAAAGAGGTGGTCGTGCAGGTCGAGGAGGCAGGGGACGTGGAAGCCGAGGAGTTGCTCACCTAGCTGTGGCAGAGGAGTCCCAGACTGCTGCTGAGATGACTGGAGCTGAAATAACAGAGCTGGAGGAACTACGTCAGTTCAAGCTTCAGGCTGAGAGTTCTAAGGGCAAGGGACAAGTCACTCAGGATCTGGATAACACTACCTGCTTTGGTAACTTTGTTGGTTATGCTCATGCGAACAAAGGTACACAGGTTCAGGCACTTGCATCCACTAAAACTCATGTTGATTGGATCATAGACTCATGTGCAACTAAGCATGTTACAGGGGCATCTGGTGAGTTTGCATTATATCATCCGAGTAAGCATATGCATCATGAGACAGTTCAGACTGCTGATGGGACATCCCAACCCATCAGGGGTACTGGCTCAGTCCATTGCACTTCATATATTACCTTATCATCTGTATTGCATGTTCCTTCGTTTCCAGTCAACTTACTCTCTGTTAGCTCTCTTATTGATCAATTGAATTGCACTGTGTTGTTTGATCGGGATATGTGTGTCTTCCAGGAGAAGGAAACGGGGAAGAGGATTGGGACTGGCATCAGGCGTGATGGCCTTTGGTATTTGGACAGGAAGGCTTCAATGATTGATGCTGCTGTTAGTGGAGGGCCAGAGGCAGAAGCAATGCTTCAACATTGCCGATTAGGGCATTTATCTTTTGATAGTTTGAATAGGTTAGAACCTGAGTTAATGAAGAAAGTGGATAAAAAAGAGTTATTTTGTAATGCTTGTGAACTTGGAAAACATACTCGTTCTACTTATAAAATGATTGGTCTTCGAAGTTTTGAGCCATTTGCACTTGTTCATTCTGATGTTTGGGGACCATGTCCTACTACCTCTATTAGTGGTTTTAGATGGTGTAGGGCGCAGAAAGTTGCACAGCGGTGGAAAGTGTGTGCATGTGTTAAATGCCTCACAGTTCAATGCTCTCGATTTTTTTAAGCCATTGGGAGAGAACATCGAACTTGAAACATTCATTTTTCTTTCTACAATTCCTTCGGTTCACCCTCGACAGACCTACTGTTCATAATCAGTCTATCGAGATTGTTAACTGATTGTGGGGACGTTTAACTCCCAGCGGGCGCAAGCCCCCGCTGTTAATTACATTAGATGACCCTTCCAAGCCATACTGAACACCTCGTCCATTCCGGAATTTGGAGCCTATTTGTTGTGAATTGAATAATGGGGCTAAAAGGGGAAAACTCATGTACTTGGTCTTTTTGTGTTCATTTGATTATCATTGTTTTAGGTATTTAATTAATATGTATGCACAAGATGCAATTAATATTATTAAAATACATTTATTATACCTTTTTATTTATTTTAGAAACATATTTGTGTTTGAGAAAATATATTTGTATTTTATTTATATTTTATTCAAGAGGAAATGATTTAAATATGAGAAAAGGGCATTTTGGTCATTTGTCAGGCTGTATGATGCTTGATTATGTTTAATTTTACTTTAAGATCATGAGGAATTTGATTTGGGTTCATTTGGAAGTGGTTTGAGTTGATTTGGATTTGAAATGAAGAAGTTATGGCCAAAAAGGACTGAAAATGGCTTATTTGTGAAGTTTTAAGTTTTCCAGGGGACCTTTTGTGAAGTTGGGGGGATTGGAATTTGTAATTTGGGCTTTTTACAGGATCTGGAGTGGAAATTGGGTTTCCAGGGGCTTATCTGAGAAGATTTTTATATGATCAGGGGCTTATTTACAAATATCCAGGGACTGCTTCATGAATAAACTTTGTCAGAAGGGTCTTTTCATAAATATCCCTTTTCAGATGTTTCTGGGCTGTAGGATTGAGGTTTGAGCTTTAGGATTGGTGTTAGGGCCTTTAAAATGTGTGCAAGGGATTTTTAAATTTGAATTTGGCTTTATGATTTGTGCAGATCAATGAATTTGGATTATGGGCTTTGGGATTCGGCAGCTGAGCTTTTGAGATATGTGCTAAAGCTTTGACATCCGTTTAAGGGATTTTCATTCAAACCCGACAGGTGGGTCCTAGGCAGCAGTAGATCGCCGGGTTATTGGATTTTGGCACAGAGCCTTCGGATCTTCTTCTTTTATCAAGATTCGGCTTTATGTTTTGAATTCTTGTTTTGGCGCCGATATCAAATGGCTAGGGTTGCTTCAAGAGTCGTGCAAGTGAAACATTAATCGGGTATGAAACCCGACTTAGGGTTTAACCCAGTTGCTGCTCCGGCGAGTTTTACAGCAAGGCTGAAGGGTAGCACCATTGGAGTCGCC
This sequence comes from Carex littledalei, assembly GCA_011114355.1. Lineage (NCBI taxonomy): Eukaryota > Viridiplantae > Streptophyta > Magnoliopsida > Poales > Cyperaceae > Carex > Carex littledalei. The sequence goes on along the minus strand of CM022084.1, from coordinate 955,927 downwards.
TTGAGAATGTGAGTTCATTAGATGTATTGTCGGCAGTTGTCGATTATCCGAGGTAGTGGTACGACTGAACTCGGTTTCCCAGTACCAGTTGAGGTTTTGAATCCGATTTTCATACTGTCATTGTTGTTGTTCTTCAATTGCTCTTTCATTTAGTGTTGTTGGAGTAGGTAGAAGCTCTTATGTAAGCTTAATTTCTCATTTCTGGAGGTTTGGAAGCCATTCAGGTTTTGAGGTCTCGGTTTGGTGTTGGCACATAGGTTTGAAACTGAGATTTTGTAGTTTGAAGGTCTCTGAAGGAACATCAGGATTGAAAAGGTGTTAATTTCAGATATGATCTTTAGGCTTGGGTTTCGGGTTTGAAGTTTTGGTTTTGGGTTTGAATTGGGTATGAACATGCTATTGGGTTTCGGGTTTGGAAATAACATGGAATTCACATCACTTTTGATCTTATTTCTCATGAATTTTGTTAGTAACATATATGATTTTCATGCTATTCTTGTAGTGTAATATATCAACAATGAATGTGTGAAGTTTGAAGATTTTATGCTTTTTATTTCTATTTTTAAGAAGGGAAATAGACAGACGGGCATGCAAGTAAATATGCAGCAGCAGCAGTTTTTTTTATTTTCTGAAACCCAACTTTGAAAATTGCTAGAAAATAGTATAAAAATCATAAAAATGCAAAGTTTGAGTCTAAAATGATTGTCTTTCTGTTCCCTATCTTTCTGTTTAAATGGATTTTTGAATTGATTTTCAGATCAGCCTGCACTGGCTGATCTGTACCAGCAGGTCATTGGGAGTGATTTGAACAATGGTATTGTACCAGTATGGGGTTCATTGCTCACAACAGGTACTGTTCACTGGTACCACATGGTATTTAGTTTAATTAAACTATATATAAGTCTTTCTATCAAGGTTTGGTCATCAAAAATCAAAGAAGATGTTGATATCACATTTGTCACTTACCAACATCATTTCAAATATGCACATAGACCCTATGTCATTTACATAATTACATGAAAGGTCCTTGAGCATTATTTCATTGGGATTGGTTATTTCCCTCTTTTCATTTGCTCTCTCTTTCAGTAATTATGCATCTAGGTCATTCAAAGATTAATAAAGTTCATAATACATAAAAGAGATGTAGTAAAACATCAATCTTTCATACATTACTCACCCTATTTCTCTTTTATGCATTTAAGTCCTTCAAAAAGTCCAAAAATAGCATAAGTAGGGAGATGTAGTTAAACATCAATCCCTAATATACTATTTAATTTTGTTTTAAATTCTTTTTCATTTGTTTTGCACTTTTTAGTTGATTTTATATTAAAAGAACTATATAAGAATTGGATATTTAAAAGGATGTAGTTAAACATCAACTTTCAATATCTTCTTCTTTTATATTTCTTATAATATAGAATGTCACTTTTATTTTATATTTTTCCCTTTTGTGTGTTTTATGCATTTTATATATATTTTGTCCTTCTTCTTTGCAACAGAAAATAAAGAAATAAAAATAAAAAGAAAAATAACAAAAGAAGAAGATGAAGGCAGAGAAGGAGAAAGAGGAGTAAAAATCCAAACATTTACATATTCATATTTTTGTTTAGAATCATAGGCTTGAAATTAGCTATAAAAGCTACCAAATGCCTCCTCTATTTTATTTTTCATTTTTAAACATTTTAATATAATATTTGATTATTATATAAAAGGAGTTTGCTTTATTTGTATGATTTCATGCCTTTAAACTCATTCATATGGGCTAAAAGCACTCAATCCTCATCAAACCCGAAAACAAAGAGGGGAGAAGGGATGAAAAATCAAAGAGAAAAGAAGAAAGAAACTCCAATTGCATAAAAGAGAGATGAACAAAAATCATTGAACAAGAACATTTGTTTATTCATTCATGACTAATCTACATGAACATCAAACTTCTTAGAGCTTCTACATTGCATCAAATTTGCAAATCTCTACCTATTCTCTTGATTTCGGCTAAAAAAAGAATTTTTTTCTTTTTTCTCTCTTTTCCTCTCTTTTTTCCTTCTATTTCTTGTAGTGTATAGTGTGTGTCTTTGCTGCTAGAAAATTCTCCTTTTCTCTCTGTGTGTATCTCACTATCTGGTGGTAGTATCCTTCTTTCCTGATTTCATGAGTTTATATAGCCATGAGGCTTAGGGTTTAGGGTATTGCTGCCATCAATCAACACCCTCCATTTTTCATTCTTTTGATTCAATGCTCTAGATTTATTTTTAAAGCATCAAATCATTTTCAGAGGCATAGGCCAATAGTTGCAAGCCATGTTGGCAATCCGAGATGCCAAGCATCCATGTCCCTTTGATTTCTTCATTTTGCTTGATTTAATGGCTTAGATTTAGCCAAAATTGGGTCATGCATATCATGCACAGCTAAAGCCCTGATTCTTCTATTTTGGAGTCTTGCCTGTAGCTAATACAGCTGTGCATAGAGTTAAGAATGGCGCAGGGGTGTCAGTAGACCGAATTATGATGCTCCAATGCTGATTTTAATCTCCAACTCGGCCTAGAGCCGTTTAGAACCTTTGGCCAATGAAACCATGACACATAGCATGCACAACCATGATTTTAGTATGCCCTGCGGAGTATTGTACCCATTTCCCCTTCAATTTTCCATTTTTGATCATATATGCCTCTTCTTTTGGTGTCTGCCGAGTATCAATTCCCATTTCAGGTTTTCCTCTTAAATGCATACCAAATCAGAGGCATTAATGACCTCATGTGATCCCTGGAACAATGCTCAGAGACTCTAAAGTGTTCAATTTGGGCTTGGTTTTATTTTTAATTTCATTCATGCCGAATGGCAAATGGGCTTTCTCGGTTTACACTGAACCGCCACTCCTTTCTTTCAATTGAGTTGGCCGAGAGCATCGCCAAAGGGAGAGGAGTGAACTTTTCATATTAATTTCATCCTTTGCACAGCAGTTGCTCGAGTTTCAAACTCGGTTGCCTTCTTCTTTCTTTCCGATTCTCCCTACCTGCTAAGTGAGAAGCTTGATATACATCGCTACTGTAATCACCTTCTAGAGTAGAATCGAGAGGCAAGGGTAATTGAGGCAATTTATTCTTTCTTCTTGCGAGTTCCATTTCTGTTTCACCTCCTTAGCCGCTGGAGGAGAAGAGAACCCGGGAGAGAGAGGAAGAAGTAGTCAGAGGTGCGGGACCCATATGTCAGCCTCTCTATCTTTACCGTTTACTCCTCTAAATTCTTTTGTATTCTTCGGCTGAGCTTGGTGTCCATGAGCCGTGTAGGGGGTGCGGTATGGTGCATGAAGCGCCGGGTGCACGGCACTTAAAGGGGTCGAAGCGCTCAGGTTTTAAATCCAGCGACCTTTGATCTCGGGTGCGTGATCTCGGCTCACAATGAACCATGCAACTGTTAACCCGGTCTACATAGTCATTTCTTTGTGCACTAGGTTCACCCAAGTTGAGGATTCAGCGAAAAATGGGTTTGTGCCATTGACAGGTGGGCCCAGTGCCATTGAGATTTGTTTGATGACACCAATTTGTACCCAGTGACTGTTCAAGCATGAATTTTTGCTAAGTACATCTGGAATTTGCACACAGCACGCTATCCAGTAATTGTTTCATTTGTAGGAAATTGATTCCTTAATGATTTTGACCATTTTACATAACAAAATTCATGATTTTGCATGTAGAATACCACCAAGAATTTTAATATGATGTACCCAATTTTCTTTGAAGGGTTTGAATGCATCTTTGGCATTTTAATTCCCCCAGAAATTGCCACTTGTCATGTTGAGTTTAAATAGCAACTTTTTAGGGTCAAACAGATGGTTTATTACTTTCATTGATTGTTATTCACGTATGACCTGGATATACATGATGAAACAGAAATCTGAGGTTTACAAATGTTTCAAGATTTCTCGGCTTATGTAAAGACCCAGTTTGGAGTGCAGGTGAAGATTCTTCGAACAGATAATGGGACTGAGTATGTCAACAAGGAGTTTGCGGCTTTCATCTCTAGTCAGGGAATTCTTCATCAAACCACCTGTCCAGACACTCCTGCTCAGAATGGGGTGGCTGAACTCAAGAAAAGGCATCTACTGGAAGTGGCACTCTCATTGATGTTGACAATGAATGTGCCTAAATTTTTATGGAGTGAGGCTGTTATGACAACAGCTTATTTGATCAACAGGATGCCATCAAGAGTATTAGGGATGAAGACACCATGTGAGATGCTCTTGGGCTCGAATGTTTTTGTAGTTCCACCAAGAGTGTTTGGATGCACATGTTATGTGAGAGATCACAGATTGATGGTGAGTAAACTGGATCCGTGATCACTCAAAAGAGAGCAATGTTTCTTTTAATATTTATAAACTCAGAAATGCTATCGGTTCGGATTGCAAGCGCACAATCCTATCGAGTAGTATAATCGAGGTCGATCCACAGGGAATATTGGTTCAGTGCTTTGAGCGATCGAATCGCAATCTTTCGAAAGGCTAGACGAAATCTGAAAATTGAGAGATGTTGTTGTGATCAATGTAAATTAGGAAGCAATTAAAAGTAATTAAAATAAAGATAGAGATGAGAATTCCTAGGGTTTCGGCACACCATTGCTACTCAATCCGCCTTGACAATATATTCCTGTTGCGTCTGATTTCCTGTTGTTGTTTTATGAAAGATAACCACATATGTCACTGTGATTTATGTTACGCAAGAATGACAGATCTTTCATCGAGATTCTACATAGGACACTGCGAGTTTCCTTACGCAAATGACTGATCTCTAAAAACTCCAAATTACTACATAGATCACTGCGATTTTCCTTATGCAAGTGATAGAATTTGGTAAGCGTTTTGTTGGTCTGGTTTATGGTTTCCCCGCTAAGGTTTTCTTCACATAAACCTAATAGATCTCAACGAGGCTAATTCATACAAATAGTTTCTCTTACCATTAAAGTACTGTCACTACCCTAACGGACTCAAACTAGATCATTGAAGTTAGATGAAGAGATAGTAAATCACAAAAACATTTTGATACAACAACAAGAAATCATAATCAACAGAAATATATATATCAAAACATCAAGAGTAACAAGGTTTACTGCCTAGCCCTAAGAAAAAGAACTTAGCCGCGAAACGGCATTGTTACAAGCACTCCTCTCTTCTCTCTTTAATCAAATCTAACCCTAATTACAAAGATAACTATTCCTTCTGCCCAGGGGCCTTATAAAGGAGTGGAGGGACGTCTGGAGGTTGAGTAGGGGCTAAGAATCTGATCTGGAAACAGCTGTCGGTAGTTATTCCCCAAGAGACGCCTTCGGATACGGTCCATATTAGGACCTTGACGGTTAGGGTTAATGCTTCCAGCGCTATCTTCTGGTCTGTGCTAGGCCTGGTCCGTATTAGGCAATACGGACCGTAACAGAGACTTCGTCGATAAGCGTCGCTGATCCGATTGACCCAATTCTAACTCCATTTGGTGTAAAATAGTCCCAAAACCTGTTTTCTGCAATAAAACATAAAGAAGGGTGACAGTAGCCTTTTTCTCTAATAAATTAAACATAAGTGTGAGAAAATATGTAAAACCTAAGCCAAAACCCTACGTAAATCATCGTTATTTTGACTCTGATTAATCCGCAAGCAGTTAAATGTATCTTTGTTGGCTACTCATCAAGTCAGAAAGGATACAAGTGTTGGTGTCCCACTGAAAGAAGGTTGTTTGTCAGTATGGATGTGACTTTTCGGGAGTTTGAACCTTTTTATGGGGAAAAAACGGAGTTGAGCTCCTTGTTTGGAGATGGCTCTACTGATACTTGTAGAGAGGGGGAGAATGAGGATGAGAGTGGCATTGTGGTTGGGATGATTCCATGTCCTCTTGAGTCACCAAATAGTGATGGTGCATCGCCGAATAGTGGTGGTGACTCAGGAGTTGGCAGTCAAGGTCAAGGGGAGCTGAGAGTATACACGAGGAGACAGAGACAGCAGCATGAACCGCCTCTTGTGTCTGTGCCAGTACCCATAAATGTTGATGTCCCAAGTTCCTCCTCTCCAGTGCCTTCTTCACCTTCTCCACATGAGTCGAGAGGCAACGATTCCTTCCATGATACTTCTAATACTCTTGTCTTGCCCAGCAGAACCTCTAGAGTCAATGCTGGAAGACCTCCAGCTAAGTTTGGTAGTTGGGAGACTGACATTGCGAATTACATTTCATATGCATCCATTCCACCTGCATATAAGTCATTCATTGCATCATTGCATTCAGTGCCTGTACCTAACAACTGGCAGGTAGCTAAGCAAGATCCTAGGTGGTTGAGTGACATGCAAGAGGAACTTCAGGCCTTGAAAAAGAATGACACATGGGAGCTAGCACCTTTACCAGCTGGGAAGCGTGCTGTTGGATGTAAGTGGGTGTATACGGTTAAGCAAACTCCAGAGGGCAAGATCGACAGATACAAGGCCAGATTGGTTGCTAAAGGCTATAGCCAAACGTATGGCATCAACTATGATGAAACATTTGCTCCAGTGGCAAAGATGAGCACCGTTAGAGTGTTGGTGTCATGTGCTGCCAACTTCAATTGGCCACTACATCAGCTAGATGTCAAGAATGCATTTTTACATGGAGATCTCCAAGAGGAGGTGTATATGGAGATTCCACCAGGCTTCGCTACTTCTCAAGCAGTTGGGAAGGTATGCAAGTTGAAGAAGTCTTTGTATGGGTTAAAACAGTCTCCGAGGGCATGGTTTGATAGATTCAGGTTGGCAGTCTGTGGTATGGGGTACAAGCAGTGCAATGGGGATCATACTATGTTTTACACACACTCCAAAACTCGTATCACTATCCTGGTGGTCTATGTTGATGATATTGTAATCACTGGAGATAATGCTGAGGAAATCCTACGGTTGAAGAAGAAACTTGGAGAAGAATTTGAGTTAAAGATCTGGGGCAGTCGAAGTACTTCCTCGGGATTGAAATTGCAAGGTCGCGAAAGGGGATAGTGCTTTCTCAGCGGAAGTATGCTCTAGATCTTCTCTCAGAGACAGGGATGTTGGGTTGTAGAGTTGCATCTACTCCCATCGAGAAAAATCATAAGATGTGTGCCGAGGGTGGTGATCCGGTGAGTAAAGAGCAATATCAAAGATTGGTTGGACGGCTTATATATCAATGCCATACGAGACCTGATATTACTTATGCAGTGAGTGTGGTGAGTAGATATATGCATGATCCCAGAGAGCAGCATATGGAGGCAGTTCGTAGAATTCTCAGGTATATTAAAGGAAGCCCAGGAAAGGGGTTATGGTTCAGGAGATCTGGACATCTGAGAATTGAAGGCTATTGTGATGCTGATTGGGCAGGTTGTATGGATGATCGTAGGTCCACTACATGCTATTGTGTATTTGTTGGAGGCAATCTCATATCTTGGCGTAGCAAGAAGCAAGATGTGGTGGCTAGGTCTACAGCTGAGGCCGAGTACATTGCTATGGCAGTTAGTCTGTTCGAGTTGATGTGGGTGAGAAACATGTTATCTGAGCTGCGCTTGTTTAGAGGAGACACCATACAACTTTGGTGTGACAACAAATCGGCAATTAATATTGCAAACAATCCAGTTCAGCATGATCGCACCAAGCATGTGGAGATTGATTGGTTCTTTATCAAGGAGCAACTGAATAGAGGAGTTCTGGCTTTGAGCTATGTGAAATCAGAAGAGCAGTTAGCTGATTGTTTAACAAAAGGATCAGGTTCTAGAGAGTATGATATCTTTTGTAACAAGATGGGGATGATTGATATCTATCGCCCATCTTGAGGGGGAGTGTTGAGTTATTTATATATATTAAGTTAATTAGTTAATGTTGTAAGGACTTATTTGTAAGAGTGCATTAATATAAAAGAGGGACCTCTCCAAGAGAGAAGGCTAACCCTAAATTTACTCCCAAATTGTCTACACTATATATATATATATATATATGTATATATATATATATATATGTATATATATAGAATCTGGCTAATATGCTACGCATATATAAGGGCCCCTCCGTGCTACGGCTCACTTTTTGAGTTTTCAAAATCCTAACGGTCGATCCGAACTGTTCAACATGATCTCCATATGAATATGTACTTGCAATCCAAATTTTACATTTTTTAGAATTTTTTTACTATTTATTAAGCCACTTTGAAAATCGCTGATCCAATGGTCCAGCAGATTTTACTGTTGTGTACAAATTAGTGTTTTTTCAAAGTGGCTTAATAAATAGTAAAAAAATTATAAAAAATGTAAAATTTGGTTTGCAAGTACATATTCATATGGAGATCATGTTGAACGGTTCGGATCGACTGTTAGGATTTTGAAAACTCAAAAAGTGAGCCGTAGCACGGAGGCCTCTATGTTATGCATTGCACCGTAGCACTGTCCTATATATATATATAGAGGCCTCCGTGCTACGGCTCACTTTTTGAGTTTTCAAAATCCTAACGGTCGATCCGAACCGTTCAACATGATCTCCATATGAATATGTACTTGCAAACCAAATTTTACATTTTTTATAATTTTTTTACTATTTATTAAGCCACTTTGAAAAAACACTAATTTGTACACAACAGTAAAATCTGCTGGACCATTGGATCAGCAATTTTCAAAGTGGCTTAATAAATAGTAAAAAAATTCTAAAAAATGTAAAATTTGGTTTGCAAGTACATATTCATATGGAGATCACGTTGAACGGTTCGGATGGACCGTTAGGATTTTGAAAACTCAAAAAGTGAGCCGTAGCACGGAGGGGCTCTATGCTACGCGTAGTATATTAGCCGGATTCTATATATATATATATATATCTGTGTGTGTTTCCTGCGCTTACCAGCCTTAACTGATCCGTGAATTCAACCAAGTACACAAAAGTTAACTGATATGTTAACTTTTAGCATTCATTTCTCACAAATTATAAACGGTTAATTGATAACTATAAATGACCAGCTTATTTCCCTCTTGTAACAGTGGAGAAGTAGCAAAATACATTGTCAATTTATATCAAAAATGGGCTAAAACGTCTTTATTGTTATTTACATACATGTTATTTCTTTCATTTAGGGCAAAAAAAATATTAAATTTTGTTCAACAGAAAATATCCAATTCCAAGCAGTGGATGGATGCATAGATCCTTTTTTTTGGTATTTTAGATTTCACCACATACTTTTTTTTTTATATGAAAGACAATCCTTTTGTGCGGGATGAAAATCTCTTTCATGTGATATGATTATTTGAACTGATTCCCTAGCCATGCTTGAGTGAGGGTTGATGTTGTGAATTATGAATCTAAAAGAAAAATCTATTTGGATTAATTTACTTGGCCATCTCTTAACAGATTTTGTAGTAATCATAGTTATAGAAAATGAGTTGTAATTTTGTACCCATAAGTAAATGGGTTTGAATCTGATTAACTATTTGAATCCAATTAGTGCCCTACCCTGACATAAATCCTGGATCCGCCCCTTTATGCAGTTAGAATGGTTTGTTAAAGGAAAGAAGAGGCAAATGGAACAGCCATTGGAGTCGGTTGGTCATACAATTGTAAAAACACATGAAAAGTAAACATTGATAAAGAGATGCGGTTGCAACGCTTCGTGCACCGTGAGGTTGCATGAGGATGGGAAATGGAGGGTATGTAGAGACGACAATGCATATGAACGTTTTCAGAGAACAATAAAAAAGGGGGAATTTCATGTATCCCTCATAATATTTAATATTACATATTTCTACCTTATAAGTTCATAATATTATATTTACACTTTCAAATTATAGAAACTCACATATTTACCCAAAAACAATAAAATAATAAAATTTAACACTTAAAATTTACTAAAATATTAATTAATAAAATATGACTATTATACCCTCTCATTTCTCTCCTTTCTTTCTCAGTCCCATCTCCTCGAGTACGCAAGGGACATGAGGTGGTTATTTCATTTTCTCTCAATTGTATGACATGGGAGTGGAAGTCTCTGAAACGGAAAGGATGTTTGCATCTTTTTGCTGATCTTTCAATTTGACCTACTCTTTTTCTTTCAATCTTGGTACTGACGGAAATTGGATGACTCATACAACCTGACTACGTGAACCGGTAACTGTCCTTGGTACCGGTACTGGTTATTTCTTTTTCTTTCAATTGAGATCCTGAACCAACTCATGTCCACAGAGTTGTTGGTAACAATATAATTTATACTGATATACCACTATGCTTATTACTGCATAACAATAAGAGCTAAGAACAAATCAGACATTTTTTTAGTTTTTGTGAGGCACAAGCCGTACACTGTCATCAACTTCTTACAATCTTAATGTTTAGTTGAAGTCTTGTTAAGATACCATGACATCCAGTTCTATTACACAGTTAGTTTTAACACCCTTAATTAATGTCTAATTGAGCTCACTGAAATGTTGTATTATAGGCAAAGGAACTTGAGTGTCAAAAATATGGTTCCAATGTATGTGGCACTTATGGTGCGAGAGGAATAGACGAACATTCACAGCAGAGACCAAAACTGTTGCGCAGTTAGCAAGGAAAGCTGCTGGCACGATTCAACACTGGAGCTCAAATCTGTAACTGGTTTCACAGTGGAGACTGAACCTTCGATTTAGTTGCCTGATAGTTGTTTATTAAGGTGTTTGTTTCATGTATTGAGGTACTTGATTTTTTGCACAACTTAGTTATATCTATGAGATTATAACAAAAATAAAGATGAAAGAGGAAAAAAGGTTCTGAATATTTTAGAAGGAAAATTCAGAGAGGAACCTCAGAACTAACGAAAAGGTACTGACAGGGGTAATATGCAATAATTACAAAATAACCCTTATACTTTTTTGTTATTACAAAGCCACCAAATATTTAGCATAGAAGGCAAAATCGGCCGTTCCGGAGCGGGATCGGACGGTGCCGATCCGATTCCAGGCCGATTTACGCGGGTAGTGCAGATTTCGGCCAATTTCGGCTGTTTCGGCCATATTTCGGCCCATTCCAGTCAAATTTCGTTCCGTTCCGGACCGTTCCAGTCAAATTTCGGCCGAAACGCATATTAATAAAGAAACATAAATTTTTTTGGATCAAGTGGGATTCGATCCCGTGACCTTTAACTATGGGTCTTGGATAGTTACCACTACAACATTCAAATTTTATTGTTAAATATCACAACTAATTTATATATATTAATTCTAATTCACAAATTTGTAGCAAATTTGATTGAAAGAGTATGTTTTTAGTTGTTAATGCTTGTATTAGTGGATTATTTGATTGTAATAATTTTTCTAAATTCTTTTTATCAATTTTTTCAATTTTTTTAGTATAAAACTAGCTTCTGGCAAAAAAGTCCGATTTTCCGATCCGATTCGGCCGATTCTGACCGATTTTTCCGATCCTGATCGGGATCGGACAGGGCCGATCCCGATTCCGATTCCGATTTTCCTTCTATGATATTTAGCATTTTTGACAAAATTTCGACAGCATGCCTACTTGATTTTGTAATTTGTATTGATTGATCAATCTGAGCAACTTCAGAAATACAAAAGGAAATTTGAATTCAACTGTGAGGCAATTTCATATAACTTTTCCACTACCCATATATAAGTTGTTTCAAAGAAGAACAAAAAAAAGAAAATAACTTAAAACTGTTTACCGTTATATTCCAAAAACATATAGCCGTATGCTATTTTTTAATTCCAAACATACAAATTGCAAGTACTACCAACTATAATCACAACAAAAAGGGAATCACATTACAACAAGTCAACAACAAGACAATTATACATCATATTTCATTTTCGTATGGTTTTCATTAAGAAATGTAATTGCATCTGCCCATTGTTTAGCGATTTCATCTAGTAATTTGTCATGCTCACTAGAACAATACGTATTTGCTGCATCCCACATTTGATTCTTGAAGAAGTCACCACAAAATTGTTTCTTGTTGACAAAAAGTATGGATAAAACCAGATCACTCCTTGATAGATAATGCTTCATCACCTCTTCAATTAGTTCATTCAAGTTGTATGAGCAGCTATCTACGTAAATGCATTTCTGAGAGCCAAAACAATATCTTCTCCTACAAGAGTTCTTGATTGCTCAAAAGAAACCTCCATATTTCAGTTTTAATTTGTACTTGGATAAACCTTGCGCAAGAGTAACAAAAGGCAATAAGATAAATTAGTGGCTTACACTTTTAATGGCTTTCAAAATTTAAAACAAGCATAATTTCAGTAGTTGTTAAACAAACAATTTTGAAAGTTTAAGCCTATTTCAAGGGTCATAAGCTTCAAATTTCATAACGGCAGGAACACAAAAAGTTCAAAAAAGACAAGTGCTGAATCAGAGTGTATTAGTTGATAGAGTAATTGAAAATTCAGAGTTTCTGACAAGTACAAAATTTGAAGAGCACAAGATCAGTAAGGGAGGCATTTGACATTTTGCACGAGATATCTCATCTTCCCTCTTTGTTTATTTTTTCAGTTTGGTTCTTAAATTGTCATTAATGACTGTGCTCGTCGGACAAGCTCGTCAGAGGGGCTGGTGGGCATTTTGCTCGTCGGAGAAGCATTACCCTCCAATTGGAAGAGAAAAGGAGTGAGTCTCAAGTTGGAGCCTAACTGGAAAGCTCCAATTGTTCATTAATAGTTTTGTTAGAAATCTTGAAATTAAAAGAAACTGATGGGCATTTCCAACAGCTTTGTAGAAGAAAGAGAGGACTGATTTGCGCTTCAGAGGAGAGGCGAGAGAGACAGAAAACGAAAGGGAAGACATTTTGCTATTTTATTCTAACGTTCTTCCTAAAAAAATAATTTTATTTGTATAGAGGTGCTGAAATTAAAATCAAGTTCATTTTATAATAGCTGTAATTAATTTCAATCTAATTTAAAGGACGCAAATGCTCTAACTTCACCGTACCAAAAAGAAAATAAAAGAAGAAAAAACATTGAAGCCACTCTAATGAATGTCATATATGTAAATATTCCTTCACGACAACAACATTGATTACTACATAATATCAGATGAAAAAGCCAAACAAATATTTAATACAAGCACCTCAATAAAAATAAAAATGTGCATACTGATATTATAAGAACAACAAAATTGCTATAACTAAACAGGAGGAGATTAATTTAGAATTGAAAACAACAAATTGGATACCTTTAGCCTCCCAGGGAATGCTCTCCAAAGAAAACCAATTTCTCTGGGCTCTCCATCAAACATTTAAGCCATCTTGGTATAGGCGGTAGGCTCACTTCCGAAACACCCTCCAAAATTTGCACCACTTGACGCATAGTTGGTCGGTTGTTCTCTTCATCTTGAATGCACCAACAAGCAACTCTACACACTCTCTCAACCTCTTCTAAATTAGCATCACCATTCAAACCGGGATCAAGTATTGTGAGCATATTTCCTTCGTTTAATTCTATTGCTGCCAACAGAGGGAAGTAATAAATATTTTTTCCTTCTAGATGCTCTGAATTTCTTCTTCCTGATATCAGTTCAAAAAGAACCATGCCATAGCTGTAAACATCTGTTTTTACACTAATTGGCACTCCGGATATCCATTCTGGAGCGAGATATCCAATAGTTCCTCTTAGAGTGGTCAAAACCCTACTGAATTCTCTCCCGACAAGTTTCGCCATGCCAAAATCAGCTACCTTTGGAACAAAGAGTTCATCCAGCAAAATATTCGCAGGCTTAACATCACAATGTATTATGCAATCTCTACAACTCTCATGGAGATATGCCAATCCCCGTGCTACTCCGACCGCAATTTGGAATCTTTTATTCCAATTCAAAAGAGTAGAATTTTTTCGGAATAGTTGCATATTTAGTGACCCATTCTCCATGTAATCATAAACTAGTAGCCTTTTGTCTCCCTCACAACAAAACCCCCTCAGCCGAACTAGATTTACATGTTGAACAATGCCAAGTGTGTCCACTTCATTTCGGAATTGTTTTTCCCCTAATTGGAGAACCCCATCCAGCCTTTTCACTGCAATAGCAAAGGAATTTGGTAATGTTCCCTTAAACACTGAACCAAAACTGCCCCCACCAAGCATTTCGGAAAAATTATTTGTCATTCTTCGCAGATCACCATATCTAAATGCAACCAAGCCACTTTCTGATCCACTTGTGGCTAGAACAAACCTTCTCCTTTGGTAGCTCCTGGCCAATAAAAGAATAACAACCGTGAAAGCTAGAAAGCCTATGAGAGATCCAAAGATAACGCAAATAATCTCCTTTTTCATATGGCTTGGCTTCTTGAACTCAGATGCTGACAGACGAAGAAATAGAGTGTCTCTAGTGGAGCTATCTGTTTCTTGATATAGATTAAGCAAACTGCCGTACCAAATCGAGCAATTATTACTATTATATGCATATGCATATGCATTGCAAGAACAATTTTGGAGACATGCTCTTTCACAATCTTTTACACTAGCATTGTTTAACATATGTGGCTTATCTGGTAGGCTTATTCCTGATATTTCAAAGAATTTATCACTTTCTTCCTTTGGTGATGAACCATTTGTAATGCCACATTCCATGGGAGAGATCCTTTGGCAACCTTCACTTGAATCCCCAAGATCCCAATCTATGGAATTTACTTCTTTAAAACCTTTTACACAATTGCAATATGATAAGAAATTTGCATCACAAGTCCCGAAAGGACCGCACAGAGCATAAACCTCACACTGTGCTTGTGGTCGAGTCCAATAAATGGTCCATTGTTGTGATTCCTCCAGCCATACCAGATGCGTTATTTGCCCCGATGATTCTATCACAATCCTCGAAGTTAAACTGCCATCTTTCAATGAGTATGTGACATAGCTCTCATTTTCATTTGAGACATACTCAAAAGTTGTAGAGATAATTAACATCATTTCTGGTATATTACTAAATCCTTTCTTAGTCCACTCACCACTTGTCCAGTAATATTTTGATTTGTTCCAGGATAGGAAATATTGACTAGAGCCATTTGGGTCTATCTCCAATGAGAAGATCCCTTCTGCCGGGTCATCAGAATTCTTCCATGAAACCAAGCTCTGTTGGCCCAATACTTTGCTTCTCCCAATTTTAGCACCAGGTAACAAAGTATTGGTCGGGTGATCCATGCTTTGCCACAAGTATGTGGCAGTTTGATTGGAACTATATTTTAACACAAGGTTCCCAGTATCTAACAATGTACAAATTGTGAAGTTTGAGCTTAGGGAGGTCACATTTGTAGACCAAATATGGGTCTTGTTATTATCCAAAAGAGCCATATTTCCAGTGGGTAAAATTGTCAGCTCAGTAGTGTCCGGGTCTGAGATTGGTGCATTTCTGTTTGCAATCCAAACAGGAGTGAACTGGGACACCTTTTTGTACCAGATACCAAGGTAGTAATTTTGAGATAGTGATTTGTTACCTAACTGGAAGAAACCGAGCTCAAACTTTCCACCTTGAGAGCTTATAGTCTTGTTTCCTGAGAGAGAGCTGTTGAACGAGATGTGATCTGATGCAAAAGTAGTAGAAGGAATGTTAAGACAGAGGAAGTAGAGAAAGAGAAGAAAGCTGTCAGGTTTTGGAGAAGCCATGGCTAATGAAAGTGAATTGATAGAGAGCAACTTTGTAGGAGGAAAGTGAATTGATAGAGAGCTTATAGTCTTGTTTCTTGCTTATAGTCTTGTTTCTTGAGAGAGAGCTGTTGAAGGAGATCGATGTAATCCGACTCAAAAGAGGTAGAAGGTATGTTAAGACAGAGGAACAAGAGAAAGGAGAGAAAACTGTTATATTTTAGAGAAGCCATGCCTAACGAAAGAAAAATGATAAAAATTGTCCTGTTTTGGAGTACACGGAACAATGGTGGGGGAATGTGAATTGAGAGCCATAAAACTGAAATACATGCATTTGTTGAAGGCTTGTTTTTCTACTTATATGTTGCGTATAGCTTTTTTCTTTGTTTTTTGACTTTTCTCATACCAAAAGTTGGAATTCCACAGACAAAAACAAATCTATAGATAGAATCTAATCTTGGAAGGATTTTGTTACTGTAGACCTACAGTACTATCTACAGTGGGAATGACATATTGGTCCCACTATTCAGTCCAATAACTATCCCTCTTATTTCTCTCTTTTGAACAACCTTTCCATTTCTCTTTTCCCCAATCCAGAATATTCTACACCCTTCCTTCCAGCAGCTCAATACCTCTTCATCATTTCTATTTTCTCTCGAAATTTTTATTAATAGAAAAAAGATTAAATTAATGTCGACATAGAATAAAGAATTCGTCAGATTTTGAAATCTAACAAAGACGTTACGAACCATAATGACCCACTTAACAACCTAACTTCGCTAATCGCAGCAGCTTAAGGGCTGGCCGTTCAGAACAATGACATCCAGAGAGAAAAAAAAAAAAAAAAAATCGGGCCGCCGAAAAAAAAAAAAATGCACCTGGCCGTTCGGAACCATAACGGTCAGGCGCTGGAAAAAAAAAAATAATGTGACTGCCACATGTGGGGCCCGCAAGGGGAAAGCTTGAAAAGCCCAAGCGGTAAGAAGTAGGATTCGGAATTTGTCCGATGCCCTTTGGACCAGAGCTCATCCAAAGAACTTTTTACACCGTCGGATTGAGTGATTAGGTAAAAATGGAAAATTATTCTTTCACCTCCGTCAAAATCAAATATGGTAACTTTTTGTTTCTTATTTGAATACTACGCTGAACATCAAATAAATGGTGGTTTCCATTACTTCTCAAAGTCTCATTTCTTATTAAACGCTATTCATTAACATTTTTGTTTCAAAAAAAAAAAAAATATAAAATTAGAGATAAACAATTGACTTGTTCAATATTATATTTTTATTCTAATTCTAACCTATGTCAATATTATCTCTAACTAAAGTGACACTCAATTATATATGAATTGATGCAATTTCATTTTCTTTATTTATTTTATCTGAATAGATTGAAAAATGATTGATCAGTTAATATTATCTCTTTTGATTGAATAAAGATTAGAATTAGAAAATGTTGAGGTTGTTTGAATGAAAATATAGTTTTCAAGCAAACTAATTCAAAAAATTTTGAGCAAATATTGCTGTTATTCAGATATATTTTTTCTTTATCATAATTTGGGTTTTTAAGTTTTTTGTGCTCATCTTAGTTTATGCATTAAAAAGAGCTAATGATAAAAGATTAGTAAATTTAAAAGAGTTAATGGAGGCACCATTTGTTTTGTTCTGTTAAAAAATGGAGAAGGACAAAATATTCATATATTTCTTCCCAAAACAATTAAAGATCCATTTTCCAATTATAAATATCATCCTAATTCCTAATCCAACGAAGCAGGAAACCTTTGGACATAATCTGGTCCAAAGGCCATAGGATAGATTCCGGACAAATTCCGAAACCTACTTCTTACCGCCCAAAGCTTTCCCCTTGCGGGCCCCACATGTGGCAGTCACATTTTTTTCTTCCAGCGCCTAGCCGTTATTCATAACGGCAAGGCGCAGTTTTTTTTTTTCTGCGGCTGGCCGTTATTCTTCGGAACGGCTCGATTTTTTTTTTTCTCTCTGGACGTCATTGTTTTGAACGGCCAGCCCTTAAGCTGCTGCGATTAGCGAAGTTAGATTGTTAAGTGGGCCGTTACAGTTCGTAACGTCCCCAGGATGTTAAGAACCGTAACGTCTTTGTTAGATTTCAAAATCTGACGGATTCTTTATTCTATGTCGACATGAATTTAATCTTTTTTCTATTAATAAAAATTTCGGTATTTTCTCTCTTTTCGACAACCAAATCGTTGAAATCTCTATTTTCTCTCTTTCTTCCAGCGATTTCCTACAACCTCTTCATCAGCTCACTATTCCACTCGCTCTCGCTGTCTTGCTCTTCAAGGACGCTCTTTCTCTCACTGCGATTTCTTACAAGTTTGAAGCAGGTTCTCCATTTTACTCTTTTTTACTTTTCCTGTCTTCTTTTCTTACGATTTTGCTCTCTCTGTCTTCGATTACTGTCCATGCGTTGTTCATCTCTAAATTGGCATTGTTTGTGAAATTGGAAACCCTAATTGTTAAAACCCAATTATCTGTCAATTATTAAACCACAGTTATCTGTCAATGGCTCAATGCAATGCCTACAGTACAACAGCCATATATTTTACTTTTGTATTTAATCTTTCTTGAGCGAGGCAGAGGGGTTTCTAAATTGGGGCATTTTGGTATCAATCATATTTAAATGGAGAAGTTTGCTTCATATGTATGAATTGGTGCTAGCACAGGCATCAATTGTATTTCAGTGATCTTGCAGTTGTATTCAGAGGCATGCCTTTTTTTTTTCAGAGGTATGCCTTTTTTTTCAGTGATCTCGCAGATTTTTCAGAGGTATGCCTTTTTTTTTTTTTTTGGGTTGCTTACTTTTGTTAGTATTATATAGGTGGTACTGAAGCAAAATTCTTATGCAGGTACATGAGTTGTTCCCTCCATCTAGGGGCTTAGAGCTTACCTGGTCATCAGTGGTAAAAATTGGCCAATCTCTTTACCGTGAGGCTCCTGGAACTGACCCATTTAGACCTGTTCAAAAGACACCTGTCAAAAATTTCTTCCTTGCTGGTTCTTACACTAAGCAGGTATTACCATCATATCACTTGCCAATTTAATTTGAAAATTGTTTAGCATATGCCCCTTTGAACTGAGAATCCTGCAAATGGAACGATTCCGAGTAGTGTTTAACTCCATGAGACTATTGGTAATGTGGTTATTTATAAAAAAAAAAATGTCCCAACACATGGCAACATTGTATTGCTTCTGAATGGTATGTTATAATTGTTAATAGTTTGTCGAGCTCGCCATCTAGGAAGTTCACATATATACTATTTAATAATTAATAAAGCAATAGTTTGCTTACAGGCAATTAGAGAAACTTTTATCGGTTTGTACTAGCCTTTTAGGTATTTTTTTTTGTTTTATTAATTTGACATTTAGGCATCACATCTAAATAAAAAAAAAGTTTGCTGCTTTAATGAATAAACAACTTTGGCAACTTTTGCAAAAGGAATAAGCCTAGGGATTTCACATTTATTTTCATTTTTTTCTATTATCATTTTCTTCTCTGGATTTGATCTGATGCTGATATTTTTACATTTAAAAAATGCTTCTTACAGAAAAACTGATCAGACTTGAAAATTTAATACTTTTTGTTAAAAAAAAAAAGTTACTTGACAGTTTTTTCTATTTTCTGCTGCATTTCTCATGTTGCATTGACATTTCTTAATTGGCATTCTATAACTTTTAGCACAATAATGCATTATAGCATTGTATTTAATTCTTACTTTCTCATAAAAAAGTGTTTCAATTCTTACCTCTTTTTCTAAACTGGAAAAACAATAGGCTCAATACCGATTCTGACAGAAATTAACAATACACCATTGTATGATAACAAATCATTTTGTAATTAGGAAGAAAGGATCCTAGAATTTGAGAAAGGTGAGGTAACAGGGCTGAATAATGGATAAACCAATTTTGAATTCAGAATTAGTGTTTAGGGTTTTAGAATTCAGAAATCTGAATTACGGTTTAGGGTTTAAGAATTCAGAATTTAGGGTTTAGAGCATAGAAGGAAAAATCGGTACCGGGATCGGCCGAATCGGATCAGAAAATCAGACTTTTTTGCCAGAAGCTTGTTTTACACTAAAAAAATAGGAAAAATTGATAAAAAAAATATAGAAAAATTATTACAATCAAATAATCCACTAATACAATATAATACAAGCATTACAACTAAAAACACACTCTTTAGGCTAGTTAAACCAAAAAAAAAGACAACAGTCAATCTGTGATTGAATGGAGGTACAAATTAAAATTAACATATATAGAAATGAGTGTGTTTTTTAACAACAAAGATAGTATGGTGTGGTGGTAGTTGAGTTTGGTTGCAATGCTTGAGGGCATGAGTTCGATTCACAGATAGCTCAAACTTTTTTTTGGAGTTTGTTTAATTCGCGTTTCGGCCGTTTCGGTGGAATCGGTCTATTTCAGTCCGAAACGGATAAAATTTGTCTGGAATGAGACTGGAACGGCCGAAATTTGACTGGAATGCGGCCGGAATGGCCAAAATTTGACGAAATCTACACTAACTGCGTAACTCGGTCTGAAATCAGATCGGTACCGTCCCTATTGACATTTAAAACCGAATTATTTTAAAACAATAGATTTAAACAAAAGTTACCCTCCCTATTGACATTTAAATCTAAGTTAAATCTAAATTAATTCTCTATTGTTATAATTTAAATCTAAATCTAAAGTAAATCTAAATTAAATGTAAATCTAAATTAACTCTAAATTAAATTAATTTATTTAGCGTTAATTAAATTGAAATTATCTAAATTCTAAGTTTCTAACCTATTGGCTATTTGCCAAATGCCAATTGCCATTTGCCAACAGAGGCAAACCAGTGAAAATTTGCAAACCAAGGAGAAAAAAATGTGGCAAACCAACAGAGGCAACAGAGGCCAATCTAAATTCCTGACCATAATTTCAAAAGAAATAATATTTTGACCTTTATTTTTTTTATAATTGTTGTGACGAGAGAAGAATATTAATAGATTGAAAGAGAAACTACAGATAAAATAAAATAAAAATGTATAGCGTCATGGAAAAAATATTCTATGATATGTTTTTTTTTTTTTTTATCTTATGTAACATATCATTTTTTTGATAGCATGCATCATGCAGTATTTGGATATTTATAAGAAAATATGACTGAAAAAATTCAAAAATAAGAGAGAAAGAGACCATGATGTAGGTTGAGATTCCTTTGTTCAAAATAGTCCGATATTTTTATAAATAAGAAAATAAAAAAAATCGTTCCATGAAAATTTGGAATCTAAGAAGAACGTAATGGTTTATAACGTTCATAGAACGTTATAAACCATAACGTCCCGTCAAATTATAATTCTAAAAGAAAAACCTTTAATACATTGTATAAATATGCTATTTGTTGGGTGTAATCAAATAAAATGTAGAATCTCCAATTTTACCAAAATAAAAAAAATATAAAATGATCTAATAGATTGAGTTTTAGTAAGAACTTAGTTCTTTTTAAACATTAATTTACTAAGATAATAGAGAAACTCAACACCATTTTATAATATAGCTTATAAAATTTAATATGTTTTTATCACATGCATATAATATTCTCATAATTATATTAATTTTTAAATTAATTACTTATCATTACATCTGTCCATTTAGCCACTAACCTCTTTTATATCTTTTGATTGGTTTTACTTAAATTCTCCTAAATTCTCCTATTTTCTATTTTTGAATAGAAAAAGAAGAAAAAATAAGTAAGAATTCTTAACTTGTTATTACATTTCTAAATATTTTTTTGAAATGAAATTATGTAGTTAATTTAATATGTATTATTTTAATTAATAAAAAATAGAATAAAAAGTAATAGACATTCTTTCTAACTATCTAAGTTTGATTGGAAATCTTTATAACTTACTTATTTCATTTTTTTTTCAATTATTATTTCATCTAGCTTAAGCTAAATTAATGAATCACATTTTTTCCAAAATTCGATCTTGTAATTTTTAAATTTGTTTTATATTCAGTTAACACTAAAGCAACACTAGAGCAGTTAAAAATCCCGTTAAGAAAACAATAACATAACATATTGTAATCGTACATACAAAACCATCAAGATCATAATAATTATAATAATATTTATTGTAACTGTTATTTTCACCAGAAACCACACACATAATTGCTACCGTTATCAAATGTCATATAATAGTAATTGGAATTTGGTGTCTGTCTGTACTACATGATAAATTTGCAAACCAAGTAACCAACAGAGGCAACAGCCAACGGAGGCAAAAAAAAAAAAAATCCGAATTAAATCAAAAAATTTCAAATTTGACCGGGTTGACCCAGGTTGGCTCGGGTCCCGCCGGGTTTTCGGCGGGTTTGGGGGGGTTAGGTCGGGTTCACCCGGATTCGGCCGGTTTGGGGTCGGGTTTAGGCGGGTTTAGGGTCAGGTTCAGGCGGGGCGAGTCGGGTTTAGGCCGGTCCCGGTAGGCGGGTTGAAACGGTGGGGGTATGGTCGGGTTTCGCCCAGAAAATTGCATCCGACCCGTTTCAAATCCGACCCAATCCTTTAGGACGGTTCGGGTCGGGTTCAGGGTTGGATCCGGATCCCGGGTTTGGTCGGTCCGGGTCGACCCAGTCGGGTAAAATCAATACACTAGTACTGATGCACAGCATGCCACTGGTATAATCTAATCTTGGATGGATGGGTTACTGTATCGATACAGTACTGCTACATTAACCCACTATCCCTCCTCCGCAAGATCTACATCTAATGGTTAGATCTTTCTTCGTTTTCATCGGATGGTCAGATTTCCTCGCTACTCTCTTTGTGCCTAATCTGTTACCTTTCCAACATCGTCTCTCGAGAAAGTTCTTCAGATCTTCTCTCCTTGAACGGTCCGCCCAACCTCCTCCCCTTCAAATGCTCCTCTCCTCCGCCCTCCCTCTCAGATTCGAATCTCTCTTCTCCTCTCCCAAATCAGATCAGCCCCATCTCTCCTCCCAAATCGAGTCAAGACTGTCTCGCAAAAGAGAAACCGTAACCCTCCTTTCTCTTTCTCCCTGCGCTACTCTCTTTGGCTGGTTCTCTTAACAAAAACGCCGCTGTAGGTCTCAAGGTCTCTTTGTCTCTCTCCGGTAAGCTCTCAAGGTCTGTTTTTTCTCTCTTCCTGATAAATAGATTTGCTTCTTTCTTAACTTCCTGATAAAGAATATGGGCAAGTTTTTCATGATAGTTTTACGGTTCTTCCTCATACTTATAAAGAAGGATGATAGGTTTGGTACTAAGCAAAACAAGCAAATAGCTGACTGTACAGAACTTTAGTACATGAATTCAAAATCATTTATGTTTTTGTTGCTACTTGAGAAATTGCATATACATGTTAATATCTGTTGAAATAGGTGTTTTGAGACGTGTAATGACCTTAATTTTGTAGGTTCTTTTGAATATGTACTTTCATTGATAGACTGGTAAAAATGATACATACCTATATATGAATTATAGTCTAGAATTTCAATTTTCTACTGTTGCACTAAAATGTAGTTGGTATAGTAACTTTTACTAGAAACTAAGCTTTTGATTTTGCTATTACTCCTTGGTTCGAGACATGTCTCTTTAATTATGTTCCAATTCACGCTTCTTACCCAACTTTGTCATCTATTAAGTGAAAATGGACTCATGTTACTTTTAGTTTTACAGCTCAATTTTTACTAAGGAAGACTATCCATTCCATGACAAGTTTTGTTAGCTCTCACTTCCTGGTTTGTTTTCTATGTTCTTTTAATTGTTTATTATCGTGAATTGTAACTTTCCACTTAGGTCAGAATCTCAACCAGAGCATATTCTCAGTAAAACCCATATCAAATCTATTAAAAAATCTGACTCCTTCCGTCTTTATATTCTTCTGTTGTATATGACAACATATAATAAGCAAATAAATATCCTTTTTTCTCCCTTTTTTTGTTGGATATGAGATTTTTGTGGAAAAATTAAGTCAATTATCTACATGACTTGCTAAATATAAGAAAAAAATTTACATGGTTCATTATTAATCTATTCGTTACAAAGAACCTTAACTTCTAAGATTTTTTATCTATACCTTACAAAAAAATTACATGGTTCATTATTAATCTATACCTTACAAAAAATTACATGGTTCATTCATACAATATATCTGTGTGATTTTGATAGGCTTACAAATCTGACGCTTGAGCTGTAAATTCATAACCTAGCGCAGCACTCCGAAAACAAGCAAGAAAACAATAGTGGATCCTTTTTGTCTCTCTTTTATTAGGTAATAATTGTTATATTAATTATAAAAAAAGACATATTGTATTTTGTTAGCTTATCAGAACAGTTTATTTGCTGATATTAGGTTAAATTGGGCTCAAGAAGATTACAAACTCATCCCAATGAGATAGTGGGATGCAGGAACAACAAGCTACCACAAAGCTGTCACCCCTCTTCCAAACACAACACTAGAAGGAATGATGACTAAGAAAACTAATCTTTCTAACTTTTGTACAAATTCATGTACAGTTTTTATCTTAATACAAGTAAACTATAACATTTGTACTATGTTGTCCCTATATACTTATTCAAAACCCCTAACATGCTTCTCCACCAGCCTCGACAACCCATTACCGAAGCAACGCGAGGCCCATTGCTAGTTTTCTCAACGTATTGATTAGTTTGTTTACGTTTAAAAGTTGTTAGAAACTTAGGTTGTCACTATTGGGTCAAATATGTTATATTCCGTAATTCTAAATATAATTGATTAGACTAATAAATTAAAATTTACAACTAATTAAATTTTTTAATTAAATTAATAACCAAGAAGAAAATAAATATAAATTAATTAAACGAATAAATTAACTTATCAAATTTATTTTTAAACCAATTAGGAAATCTAATAAATTTTAGAGTAATTTAACAAATAAGAGGTTTTAATTTAGGAACTACGAATATGGATAGCAAAATCAATTTGATAATTAAACAGTTGACGAATTAATTATGAATTAAAATTCGAGAACATTCGACAAATTAGTGTAGAAATTTTAAATGCAAAACTTCGTTAAATTAGATTAATTGTAGGCCTTTCCCATATTGATTGTTACCCGATTGATTATGGAATTATCTCAACCGTTGAAACTTATTGCACGAATCTCGAGGCACCCCTTTTAATTCCTTCCCCGCTCTTTCCTTCTCCTTCTCTCTCTGTTTCCTGGACCCCTCAGGTTCAAAGAACCCCGCCCCCTTTTCTCTTCGCGATTTGGAGAACCCCTTAGGGTTTTCCCCCGTATTCTCCCGCGCGGTGCTGGTTCACCTGCTCCCGTCCCATCTCGCGTGCGCGCGACGACTATGGTTGTACGGTTGTCAGAGGGCTTTGACCCTTGCGACTCTCCCTACACCCAGTATTTCGATACTGGATCCGATTTGATAATTTATATAATATTCTCCTTGAGTTTATTTTTAAGAACCTTTGCATGTTGACATAATAGGATAATCGCATCATCTCATTATTATACGTATTTTCTTTTATAGATAGTATGATAGGTTTATTTATTAAAGCATGTGCCTTTAAAAGTACCGTTTACAAAATTTTACGTAAATTGCAATTAAAGTGCTTTGACTTAGAGGACCCCTGAAGGGGTCATACTGGGTCACATACTGGGTGATTGTTCGCTCATCCACCTTTTGATGTGGGATTTTAGGTACAGAGACTAGTGACCCGCAGCAGGAGTTGTTAGGAGCTGTCCCTGATGGCCATGCCGATTGATTTTATATTTTAGGGCTTTTGTTAGGTTTACGAGTTCTGATGTTTTTGATTCGTAAATTGGACTCGATAGATCATGTATTCCCCTTTCCTAGCTTATGTTTATTTAATCCCGATGTGGATTGTATGGATGATATATGTATGTGTATATTTATTTGAGATTTATGACTATTGCTTGTTTATTTTATTTCCGTTTCCGCTGTGACTATTTATTTATATTTGTTTAGTTTTGCGTGTCTTTGTGATTATTAGACACGAGGCGAGAACTGATTATACCTTAATCCAGAATTCCCGATTTGAGGTGTGACAAAATATATAAACATTGAGCTCGACTCTCTACATTTAAATCCACCAATGCTTAAATAGGACAAATATAAGGTCTATGATTTAGAATAATCAGCTATTGCAGGTTGCAACAAAAATCTCAAGTTCGGAGTTTACAACAATATATTGTCGTTGTGGGACAGATTAATGTAGCCTTTAGTTATTTTTAAACGAGAAACAAGAGAAGGAAATTAGAGAGAGTGATTTCCTTATTTGATTTGAGGCAAGGAGTTTGGTACGTCATATGAGACATAATTCAATTGTTGATGATGTATTAAAAAAAATATATATATTTATTGATGATGTATTAAAAAAAACAAAGTATAGTGCATAAATTAAATCTTAGAATTATTGAAATAGATATAAATGATGATAAGAATAATATAAAATATTTCGGAGATACCAAATTATTTTACTTGTATAATCATAAAATCGATTGATATACTAATTAAAAATTCGTTTGGGAAATGTTCTTAGTCAAACAAAGAAACAAGTAATATTCTGTGTGGTGTAATATTATGTGCAGCACAGGTCACGAAATTTGCCAAAAAATAATAATAATAATAACAACTCAACTCTTGGACATTTTTTTTTATATAATTGTCATCGCCTAAATGTTATACTATCAACTCAGACTCGGGCTTGAACTTGGGCTCCTAACAAAGAGACTAAGCCACCCTGGAACCTTTTCTCTGCTTGATTGATTCTCAAGATCATGGTTTGGAAACAAAGAAACAAGTAATATTATGTGCCCCCTCGGTCCATTTCCAACTCAGGAGGTTTGTGTCCAGATCCATTATCAGTGAACAATCAAAGGAAGTAGGACCCCTGCAACCCCAAATCTGAATGGTGAGTGGTCCCATGCAGTTGGAGGAGGGTTTGTGCCCACAGTCCATTTGGCTCGTGGTGAAGCTTCTAGGGCCATTTGACCAGTAATGCTGCATTCTGGTCGGCGATATCTATTATTCCCAAACCCCCTTTTTGTTTTAGTGCACAAGTTTTTTCTTGTGATCAGTAATGCTACATTTGACCAATAATGTTGCATTCTGTGATCAATTGAATGAATCTTTTTTGTTCACATGGAAAGTCACATATTCAAAACTCAAAAAAAAAAAAAAATCCTATACAGATTAGTTGAATGGATATTTAACCATCAATCTTTACTTGAAAAGAACAATATGAATTTTTTTTGGAAATAAATCTATTGTTATTTTTTTGGAATAACAAGAACCTGTTATTCCGATCCCAACCGTTCAAATTTTTTCAAGCGCGAATCTCAACGAATTAAGTTTTTCATGCACAAATCTCAACGGAGATCAATGGTTGGGATCGGAATAACAGGTTCCTGTTATTCCAAAAGAATAACAGCAGATTTATTTCCATTTTTTTGCTATGTAAGTGTTGGGCATAACATTAGGTGATTGTTTCCAACTATTGTATATGAAGTCGATAATCAACTGTACAAGCTAAACGTCAGCTTCCATGGGCACGACCACGAAGCAATGAACAAATTGCTCTTTGCATTGTATAAGCCAATATTTTAAATACAGTTTTACTCATGCATGCAGAAAATCACTGCATACCGCTTATACGGATTTAAAAAAAAATTATAAAATAAAATAGAGTATAATAACTCATACTATAATATTATAGTAGTATGCGGATTTATGTAACTGTAACTTACAAATATAATTTAAATTTGATAAGTATTAATGTCACGCATTTTTGTTAATTAAACAAAATGAAAATTTGTAATATATACCATTGTCAGCCCATATTTCATATATGTTATTGTCAGCCTTCTCTTTTATTAATGGCCCAACATTCTTTAAAAAATTCTTGGGCCCAATATTCTTTGGTGATAAAATAATGAATATTTTATAGCGTCGTAGCTTAGGATAAATCTGCACAGGCGAAAGAAAGAAAACGCGTAGCTTGCTTCAAAAAAAAAAAAAAAAACCTTTTTAAGTGTAGCAATTGTCTTTTTATGGAATATCAGTATGCACATTATATTTTTATTGATGTGTCTTTTTTTTAAAATAAGATGACATCTTACGATTTTTATTGATCAAAAAATATATACATCAAAATTAACACCTATTTACATCACAGTAAAGATAAAATTAATATAAGATCTTATTTCTAATTGCACTTCTCTGCCAAATCTGTCTGATCATATCAGATCCATCTGATTTGGATTGACAACTTACCACCTAATCTGATCTTCATTTTCAGATCTAGATCGACGACCTGCCTGCACTTCTTACGCATTGAGTCCTCTTGCAAGCAACACTCGATCTAACTTCAAGGCCACCAATCCTCTTGTCGCGCACATAAAACCCCCTATCTAGTCGTGCATCTAGAATTGATGTTCACACTTTAGAGCCAGACTCTCCTCCATTTTCCGTCACACTTCATTGATGCGCTTATAATCAGTGTTCTAAATAGCTAGCTGTAACTACACTATAGCTACACTATAGCTTTTTCGGACCATAAAAGTTATGTCATAGGATAAAAGTTCGCTAATTCAGCTACGACCGCTATAACTGTAATAGCTTACCGCTATTACCGTTATGCACTATTGCCGACCGCTATGCTACATGGGCTTTTTTATTTATTTTTTGCAATTTGCATGGGTTCTGTGCTTATGTTCTTAATTATTTGTGATGGTGCATAGTCCGCTATGCTAGTTATGCTAAACCAAATCCTGTGCTTATGTTTCTATTTATGATTTAGTTTCTCCTTTTATATCGGAAAATATTCAAATATTAATTCTTCCTTTTGCTTGCTCTTCATCTTGTATTCACTTGTAAAATTATTGCTCTTCATTTCAATTGAAAGCTAATTTCGATTATTGTAATCTGTAAAATAATCAAATAGGTACTGACTTCGTTTCACTTGTAAAATTAATTGCAATTCGTCTATTATAATATGTAATACGAGGTATGAACTATTAAAGAATATTACCTTATAGATCTTTTTTTTTTCTTCTTATTTGCATGATCGAAAAAAGTTTAGATTTAGATTAGTTATCATTTGGTTGTTACTCCAATTCTATGTTGATAATTAGTAGAAATATATGATATAATTTTCTAAAAGAAAAAATTGCTATGTACGATACCTTTCATTATAGCTACGCAATTCACGATAACTTTCTTTTTTAGCCTCTCCGTGACAACGTGATAATTGCTATTTAGAACCTTACTTATAATATATCTTTGATTATATCTTTGCATTTGGTTTGGCTTTTGCAGCTGATAATTAGGGATCATTATTGTTGTTGTTAATTGTCACTCGTCAACGAAGGAAATAGATATTTACATATCTGGGTTTTTTTTTTTTTTGAGAAAATATAAGGATCAAGGTCCTTATTTGCTTTATTGATATCAAGATTTCAAAATGAAACCTGTTACACAGGATTGCAAAAGGTAATTCAACAAAGTTGAATCTATTGTGCAATTAAGAAAAAGAGAAAAAAAAAAAAGGAAAAAGATAGTAAAACCAAAAAGCCTTTTAAAAAAAAATAAGTAAAATAGAAAACTCTTCTCGGGGGCACTTCAGTGTGAATATCTCCTTTGTTCTTGCACTTCTTCAATTAAATTACTCATGCTTTTGATACCTTCTCTAAAGATCCTTGTACACCTCTCTCTATATGATAAACATAGTAATTAGTAACACCTCTCTAGATTTTATATCTCCACCTTTGCCTACTATCCATTTATGCGCCCCTTCTTCCTTCAACATTCTTTTCCGGTCTCTGTCTGGTAATTAAAAAATACCAGTTAATTCGCTGTACATATTTAGTGCAAAGGAACACTCAGTGAATACAAGTTTCACTGATTCGCATTGTCTCCAAAACATGACACACACTAGGCAAGTTTTATCCTCTCTTTTCTAAGTTCTCAGTTGTTAAGATTCTTTTGTAGTATATAAGACATTCAAAAACTTTCAATCTTGGTTGTACTTTTAATTTAATTCCATATTCTATGTACTGCTCTGACATTCTTAGTATATTTCTAAGACCTTGGTATGCTGTTTTGAGTTTTGACAGTAAAAAATCCTGATGATGTTAAATTCCACAAAGCATCATCTTTGACTGTACTTATTTTCATATCTGGTTGTAATTAGAGTGGTTTCCATTTTCTTTTCTTTTTATTTTCTTTTTGGTACGGTCAGTAATGCATATATTTGACTGTTTTGACCGTACCTTCAAGGTATGTTGTGCACACAAAAGCTAAATTATGGAAAATATTTTTCCCTTGGGAGAGTATGTTATACATATATATATATATATATGTATAACATAGGAGTTGGCTACGGTGCTATGCATAGCATAGAGGGCCTCCGTGCTACGGCTCAATATTTGAGTTTTCAAAATTCTAACGGTCGATCCGAACCGTTCAACATGATCTCCATATGAATATGTACTTGCAAACCAAATTTTACATTTTTTAGAATTTTTTACTTATTTATTAAGCCACTTAGAAAAAACAGTAATTTGTACACAACAGTAAAATCTTCTGGACCATTGGATCAGCAATTTTCAAAGTGGCTTAATAAATAGTAAAAAAATTCTAAAAAATGTAAAATTTGGTTTGCAAGTACATATTCATATGGAGATCATGTTGAACGGTTCGGATCGACCGTTAGGATTTTGAAAACTCAAAAATTGAGCCTAGCACGGAGGCCTCTATGCTATGCATAGCACCGTAGACACTTCCTATATATATATATATGAGGAGGTTTCCAATACCTCGTGTCTTTCATACCTTAAATTGTATATTTCTGTTTTTAAAGTCCAAACTGTCGATCCCAACTCTCAACATGATATCCATACTAAAATATGCTTTGGGATGAAATTTTATAATTTTTGCAAATTTTTTACTATTTTTTAAGATAGGTACAAAATCACTATATCTGGACCGTTCAAAAACAGTGATATTTTGCCTATCTAAAAAAATAGTACAAAATTTCCAAAAATTATAAAATTTCATCCCAAGCATATTTTAGTATGGATATCATATTGAGCGATTCGGATCGACGGATTGGACTTTGAAAATGAAGATATAAAATATGGGGTATAATGAGTTATGAAAGACATGAGGTATTGAAACCCTCCTCTATCTATATTTATATATATATATATATATATAGGACAGTGCTACGGTGCTACGCGTAGCATAGAGGCCTCCGTGCTACGATTTAATTTTTGAGTTTTCAAAATCCTAACGGTCGATCCGAACCGTTCAACATGGTCTCCATATGAATATGTACTTGCAAACCAAATTTTACATTTTTTAGAATTTGTTTACTATTTATTAAGCCACTTTGAAAAAACACTAATTTGTACACAACAGTAAACATTTCTGGACCATTGGATCAGCGATTTTCAAAGTGGATTAATAAATAGTAAAAAAATTCTAAAAAATGTAAAATTTGGTTTGCAAGTACATATTCATATGGAGATCATGTTGAACGGTTCGGATCGACCGTTAGGATTTTGAAAACTCAAAAATTGAGCCGTAGCACGGAGGGGCTCTATGCTACGCGTAGCATATTAGCAAAATCCTATATATATATATATACACACACACACAAGTTGTAAAGGGTTACCATTACAATCAGAAAATTAGCTGATTCGTGGAATTCCTATTTCAATCAGAAAATCAGAGATTATCAAATTTGTTGAATAAATAATTATTATATACTCCTAATATTTTCAAACTACGAGTTTCGTATGAGAATCGAGCGAATCATATCGAAGTCATGTGTCATGTGGCCGAAAATTTTTTTTTTTACCACTCCATAAAATAAAAATTAAATAAATATCATCCAACCCCCTCTTTTTTCATTCCTACCACCCACGCGCCCTTGATTCGCGCACAAATTAGTCTGGTGCGCGTACTGGGGAGGCGCACCAAATTAGTCTGGTGCGCGGACTGGGGAGGTGCACCCCTTCATTACAACAAAAGGGGCTTTAGCGACCGGCATCAGCGACCGGTTGGGTCACCGGTCACTGAAGACCCAAAAAAAATAAAAATAAACAAATTAATGTTTTGGCGACAAACCCTTCAGCGACCGGCGCCTTACCCTTCTGTGACCGATTTGGCCCCGTCGCAATAGGCTACCCCTAAAAAATCCCGCCAAAGCCTTTCTTTTCTCTCTGATTCCCGCGTTTAGGCGAAAAAAAAACACACCCCTGTCAGCCGACCCCGCTGCCGCCCGACTCCCGGCCGGGGACCCCGACCTCTCCCTTCCTCATTCGACATGAGCGCAGAGGAAGCGTCCGAAGGAGGCGAGATTAGATGAATTTGCGTTTCTAAACACAAGATTTGTATGTATCTCTATTTTATCTTCCTTTTGCTTAGACGAGATTAGAAGAAAGCAAAACCTGCCCCAAAGTAGGGTCCTTTTTGTCATCTATTCCAAAAAGTAATCTTATTTATTAAATTTATTTGTTAACTAGTTCGCTCTCCGCTAAGCAACTCTGCCTTTTCAAATCTATTCCAAAAGCCAACTCATTATCTATAATTAGATTCTTGCATGCCTTCCACTAATTGAATTCTTACATTTGGCTCCTCGTACTATATTGTATTTCCAATTTTAAGGATAGAGGTCTGTTGAACAAAATACGAACCCAACCCATATATTGCTTATGATTAGAAAAATTCTTGTAAAAGATAACTTCAAAAATAGTTTGAGCCATTTTTTTAACTTAATTTTCTATTTGATATTTTAAAATAATATAACATATTGTAATTTCAAATTTCAAATTTAATCTTTAACAGTTGTTTATTTTTATAAAATAAAATAGATAAAGATTCTCGAGAAATAAATGTGAATATGAGAGAGCCTGGAGTTACTAATTATGGGGTACCCGTACCCCATTTCAAAAAAGATAATTATAATGGGGTACCCATACGCCACTGTCCGAAGGAGGCGATATGACTACCATTTATCAAAAGCAGTATGCAATAATATACTTTAAATTTGATTATTCTTTATTTTATGTAATACTAATTGGAAAGATATGACTACCAAACATAGTACTAAGTGTGCAACAATAAGTGAAAGAGTTGAAAATACTAATTTGATTATACTTCAAACTTGTTTTGCTGACTTAAGTTGAAAATAATATATTATTTGGTACATTTAATTTCTTTCACATCTTGTAAACCATGAAATTGCTATCTCTTGAGGTTCTACATCACTGTACCAGACATAACTGGCATGTACCTGTATGAAGTAGGTGCTACATCACTGTACCAGACATTATTTAGCTGAAGCTCATTTCTCATCCAAAATATAATTTAGAGGGTTTTCTGTGTATGTTTGTAGGAATAACAAACAAGAACAATTTATACATATGCACAAGTATCTTCTTTGAAATTCTTATTATACTTTGCTTTTATATACTGATAATCTTGGAAATGCATATCTGACCAGTTTTTTTGTAAGTGGTGCATGGGACCATACCAAGCTCCAGCACTCACTGAAAGCGTACCAAAATGCTTTAAGAAATCTCAGATTTACATAAGAGATGCACCAGTCAATTTCAGGGTCAACATAACTTATTAAATATAAAATTGATTTACTTTTTTCTATACTCAGGAGAAGGACGAGTTGATGAAATCAAATCCAGACCTTAGCTTCAATTGTGCTACTGTAAGTTTTGAAAAAAAACTGATGCTACATAATTTTTTTTATTTCAAAATTAGCATGCATATTCTATTGTTACATCAAGTACACTAAAATAATTCATCATACTAGAAACTAGCACTGCCATTGTGCCATTGATAGTTTTATGTGATGAAAATATTGCAATTTGTGTTAAATATTGGTCACTTTGCCCTATCTTTTGCCATTGATTGCTATAATTTAGTGCTTGAAATATCATAACGGCAGGAACACAAAAAGTTCAAAAAAGACAAGTGCTGAATCAGAGTGTATTAGTTGATAGAGTAATTGAAAATTCAGAGTTTCTGACAAGTACAAAATTTGAAGAGCACAAGAGTAAGGGAGGCATCTGACATTTTGCACGAGATATCTCATCTCCCCTCTTTGTTTATTTTTTCAGTTTGGTTCTTAAATTGTCATTAATGACTGTGCTCGTCGGACAAGCTCGTCAGAGGGGCTGGTGGGCATTTTGCTCGTCGGAGAAGCATTACCCTCCAATTGGAAGAGAAAAGGAGTGAGTCTCAAGTTGGAGCCTAACTGGAAAGCTCCAATTGTTCATTAATAGTTTTGTTAGAAATCTTGAATTAAAATTTAAAAGAAGCTGATGGGCATTTCCAACAGCTTTGTAGAAGAAAGAGAGGACTGATTTGCGCTTCAGAGGAGAGGCGAGAGAGACAGAAAACGAAAGAGAAGACATTTTGCTATTTTATTCTAACGTTCTTCCTAAAAAAATAATTTTATTTGTACAGAGGTGCTGAAATTAAAATCAAGTTCATTTTATAATAACTGAAATTAATTTCAATCT
This sequence comes from Carex littledalei, assembly GCA_011114355.1. Taxonomy (NCBI): domain Eukaryota; kingdom Viridiplantae; phylum Streptophyta; class Magnoliopsida; order Poales; family Cyperaceae; genus Carex; species Carex littledalei. Next base: position 921,764 of record CM022084.1, on the reverse strand, counting down.
AATTTAAAGGACGCAAATGCTCTAACTTCACCATACCAAAAAGAAAATAAAAGAAGAAAAACATTGAAGCCACTCTAATGAATGTCATATATGTAAATATTCCTTCACTACAACAACATTGATTACTACATAATATCAGTTGAAAAAGCCAAACAAAGATTTAATACAAGCACCTCAATAAAAATAAAAATGTGCATTCTGATATTATAAGAACAAACAAAATTGCTATAACTAAACAGGAGGAGATTGATTTAGAATTGAAAACAACAAATTGGATACCTTTAGCCTCCCAGGGAATGCTCTCCGAAGAAAACCAATTGCTCCGGGTCCTCTATCAAAGCTTTAAGCGATCTTGGTATAGGCGGTAGGCTCACTTCCGAAACACCCTCCAAACTTTGTACCACTTGACGCATAGTTGGCCGGTTGTTCTCTTCATCTTGAATGCACCAACAAGCAACTCTACACACTCTCCCTCTTCTAAATTAGCATCACCATTCAAACTGGGATCAAGTATTGCGAGCATGTTTCCTTCGTTTAATTCTATTGCCGCCAGAAGAGGGAAGTAATCAACATTTTCTCCTTCTAGTTGCTCTGAGTTTCTTCTTCCTGATATGAGTTCCAAAAGAACCATACCATAGCTGTAAACATCTGTTTTTGAAGTAATTGGCACCCCAGATATCCACTCAGGAGCGAGATATCCAATTGTTCCTCTTAGAGTGGTCAAAACCCTACTAAATTCTCTCCCGACAAATTTTGCCATGCCAAAATCGGCTACCTTTGGAACAAAGAGTTCATCCAGCAAGATATTCTCAGGCTTAACATCACAATGTATTATGCAATCTCTACAACTATCATGCAAGTATGACAATCCCCGTGCTGCTCCGAGCGCAATTTGGAATCTTCTATTCCAATTCAAACAAGTAGAACTTCCTCGGAATAGTTGCATATTTAGTGATCCATTCTCCATGTTATCATAAACTAGTAGCCTTTTGTCCCCCTCACAGCAAAAACCCCTCAAATGAACTAGATTTACATGTTGAACAATGCCAATTGTGTCCACTTCATTTCGGAATTGTTTTTCCCCTAATTGGAGAACCCCATCCAGCCTTTTCACTGCAACAGCAAAGGAATTTGGTAATGTTCCCTTAAACACTGAACCAAAACTGCCCCCACCAAGCCTTTCGGAAAAATTATTTGTCATTCTTCGCAGATCACCATATCTAAATGCAACCAAGCCACTTTCTGATCCACTTGTGGCTAGAACAAACCTTCTCCTTTGGTAGCTTCTGGCCAATAAAAGAATAACAACAGTGAAAGCTAGAAAGCCTATGAGAGATCCAAAGATAACGCAAATAATCTCCTTTTTCATATGGCTTGGCTTCTTGAACTCAGATGCTGACAGACGAAGAAATAGAGTGTCTCTAGTGGAACTACTTGTTTCTTGATATAGATTAAGCAAACTGCCGTACCAAATCGAGCAATTATTACTATTATATGCATATGCATTGCAAGAACAATTTTGGAGACATGCTCTTTCACAATCTTTTACACTAGCATTGTTTAACATATGTGGCTTATCCGGTAGGCTTATTCCTGATATTGCAAAGAATTTATCACTTTCTTCCTTTGGTGATGAACCATTTGTAATGCCACATTCCACGGGAGAGATCCTTTGGCAACCTTCACTTGAATCCCCAAGATCCCAATCTATGGAATTTACTTCTTTAAAACCTTTTACACAATTGCAATACGGTAAGCTATTTGTATCACAATTCCCAAAAGGACCACACAGAGCATTGACATCACACAGTGCTTGTGGTTGAGTCCATAAAAGGATCCATTGTTGTGATTCCTCCAGCCATGTCAGTTGCTTTATTTGTCCCGATAAATCCATTACAAACCTCGAAGTCATACTGTCATCTTGCAATGAGTATGTGAAATAGCTCTCATTTTCATTTGAGACATACTCAAAGTTGTATAGATAATGTGAACTCATTTCTGGTATATTACTAAATATTTTCCCAGTCCACTCACCACTTCTCCAGTAATATTGCGATCTATTCCAGGATAGGAAATATTGACTAGAGCCATTTGGGTCTATCCCAAGTGAGAAGATCCCTTTTGCCGGGTCATCAGAATTTTTCCATGAAAACATGCTTTGTTGGCCCAATGTTTTGCTTCTCCAAAGTTTACCACTGGGCAACCATGTATTGGTCGGGTGATCCAGCTTTGCCATAAGTATGTGGCAGTTTGATTCGAACTATATTTTAACACAAGGTTCCCAGTATCTAACAATGTACAAATTGTGAAGTTTGAGCTTAGAGATGGCACGTTTGTAGACCAAATATGAGTCTTGTTATGATCCAAAAGCGCCAAATTTCCAGTAGCTAAAATTCTTAGCTCACTAGTGTTTGGGTCTGAGATGGGTGTATTTCTGTTTGCAATCCAAACAGTAGTGAACTGGGGCACCTTCTTGTACCAGATACCAAGATAGTAATTTGGAGACATTGATTTGTTACCTAATTGGAAGAAACCGAGCTCAAACTTTCCACCTTGAGAGCTTATAGTCTTGTTTCCTGAGAGAGAGCTGTCGAAGGAGATATGATCTGACGCAAAAGAGGTAGAAGGTATGTTGAGACAGAGGAAGAAGAGAAAGAAGGAGAGAAAGCTGTCAGATTTTAGAGAAGCCATGGTAATGAAAGAAAAATGATAAAAAAATTGTCCTGCTTTGGAGTACACGGAACAGTGGTGGGGGAAAGTGAATTGAGAGCCATAATACTGAAATACATGCATTCATTGAAGGCTTGTTTTTCTACTTAAATTTATTGTGATTGTTAATTAGGAACTGGTTGGTCTCTATCATAAAGCTATCAATTAGAGTATTAGACGTTCCTTATATGTTGCGTATAACATTTTTCTTTGTTTTTTGACTTTTCTCATAGCAAAAGTTGGAATTCCACAGACAAAAAACAAATTTTCTCAACGCATTGATTAGTTTGTTTACTTTTAAAAGTTGTTAGAAACTTAGGTTGTCACTATTGGGTCAAATATATAAACATTGAGCTCGACTCTCTACATTTAAATCCACCAATGCTTAAATAGGACAAATATAAGGTCTATGATTTAGAATAATCAGCTATTGCAAGTTGCAACAAAAATCTCAAGTTCGGAGTGTACAACAATATATTGTCGTTGTGGGACAGATTAATGTAGCCTTTCGTTATTTTTAAACGAGTATACATCTCAGCCTTATGATGTGCTTGTGCTCTTTTGAAAGAAGGAACCATGTGGGTTTAAAAGGGTAGCCCGCAGGGGATGCATTTCTGAGGCATTTGGATTTCGAGATGTGAAAAAGATTGGGGATGCATTTCTGAGGCATTTGGATCATCATTTTTGAATGGTTTGGATTAATGCAAGCTAGGTGCTTCAAATGTTAAAAAAGTAAAAGCAGATCAAATAGGCATTGAAACGTGCTTGAGGTAGAGATGGCTGAGGGTAGCCCGCAGGGGCCGCTGGCAGTGGCAAGTGCGTTTACACTTTACAGTGTGCCAGTCATATCATATTGCATGTTTTATATGTTTTCTTGACTCCTATTTTATATGAGGTTCTGGAGGGAGAAACAAGAGAAGGAAATTAGAGAGAGTGATTTCCTTATTTGATTTGAGGCAAGGAGTTTGGTACGTCATATGAGACATAATTCAATTGTTGACTTGGAGCTTCCGACTTTTCTGGTTAGAAATTCCGACTTTTTTATATGATATATAAATCGATCTAGCTATTATTCCTCTAAAAGACAAATCACCAATTGATGAAACAGGCAGAAAGCCGAAATTCCTTTTAAATGTTTGAGCAAGTTCAGTATAAGTTCTCGCTCTGGTCCAAAATGGATTAATCTTGAGAATCAATCAAGCAGAGAAAAGGTTCCAGGGTGGCTTAATCTCTTTGTTAGGAGCCCAAGCTCAAGCCCGATTCTGAGTTGACAGTATAACATTTAGGCGACGACAATTATATAAAAAAAAATGTCCAAGAGTTGAGTTATTATTATTATTATTTTTTTTTTTTGGCAAAGAGCCCGTAGAGAGTTGAGTTATTTTGTATTCACTTATTTCAGTTATTTCTATTGAAAGTGATCTACAATATACATTCTAATAATTTTTAACGCTAATTTATGAAAATTTTAATTTTGTTAGTATATGGATTAATTAGATGATCAATTTCTTTTTTAAGGTCAGTTGGCAAGAAGCCAGCTGACAATATATTAATAAGAAAAAGTTATTTACAGGCTCCTCATTAGAGTTTTACAACCCTAATCTCACATCAGCTATTAAATAATACACTAATCCCAGCTGACAATATATTAATAAGAAAAAGTTATTTACAGGCTCCTCATTGGAGTTTTACAACCCTAATCTCACATCAGCTATTAAATCATACACTAATCCAAACAGTAAATGAGCGAGCGTGATCACAAGTGCCCATTCTCTTGATCACCCTCCTCCTAGCAGTTGGTCTCCCAGCGTATAGTTTCTTGTACTTTCTTGTACTGCTAGCTTCATCTATTAACTTATGCACTTGTTGACATTCTTGTGAGAATATCCTCTGGTTTCTCTCTTTCCATAACGTCTAGACCCCAACTGCCCATGCTCCATCCCATCGCTTCCTCTGAAGTCCCGATAGGTAGGTTCTTTGTGTCCACCATATGTCCTCAATTGTTGCATCACCGGTTGGGGTTCTGATGTTTATTGAAGTGCAGAACCCTCTCCAAAAAAGTCGGGCAAATCCACACCTCTTGTTATCAGGACTTCCCTTGTAAGTAATTTATCATATACCAGTAATCAGTAAAATACTTTTACTTTGACCCGTATCTTGAGCTTCCACAGTACTCGCTGCTAAGGGCACCTAACTCCCTTTTGATGCAATATCTTGTATGCCAAGGCTGTTGTGAAAACCGCCCCCTCGGTCCATTTCCAACTCAGGAGGTTTGTGTCCTGATCCATTATCAGTGAACAATCAAAGAAAGTGCTGAACTCTGTCAATGATTTAAGGAAGTAGGACCCCTGCAGCCCCAAATCTGAGTGGTGAGTGATCCCGTGCAGTTGGAGGAGGGTTTGTGCCCACAGTCCATTTGGCTCGTGGTGGAGCTTCTAGAGCCATTTGACCAGTAATGCTGTGACCCTATTGTTCCGATGGAGAGAAGAACCTAGAATTAGCTTTTCGGAAAATTTCCAAACGAACAATTTCAACGAGATCTTTCAATTTCTTAGATATTTATTATTCCCAAACCTCCTTTTTGTTTTAGTGCGCAAGTTCTTTCTTGTGATCAGTAATGCTGCATTTGACCAATAATGTTGCATTATGTGATCAATTGAATGAATCTTTTTTGTTCACATGGAAAGTCACATATTCAAAACTCAAAAACAAAAAAAAAAATCCTATACAGATTAGTTGATGGATATTTAACCATCAATCTTTACTTGAAAAGAACAGTATGAATTTTTTTTGGAAATAAATTTGTTGTTATTTCTTTGAAATAACAAGAACCTGTCATTCCAAACCCAACCGTTCAAATTTTTCCAAGCGCGAATCTCAACAAATTAAGTTTTTCATGTACGAATCTCAACGAAGATCAATGGTTGGGATCGGAATAACAAGTTTCTGTTATTCCAAAAGAATAACAGCAGATTTATTTCCATTTTTTTTGCTATGTAAGTGTTGGACATAACATTAGGTGATTGTTTCCAACTATTGTATATGAAGTCGATAATCAACTGTACATGCTAAACGTCAGCTTCCATGGGCACGACCACGAAGCAATGAACAAATTGCTCTTTGGGCATTGTATAAGCCAATATTTTAAATACATGTTTACTTATGCATGCAGAAAATCACTGCATACCGCTTATACGGATTTAAAAAAAATTATAAAATAAAATATAGTACAATAACTCATAATATAGTATTATAGTAGTATGCGGATTTATGTAACTGTAACTTACAAATATAATTTAAATTTGATAAGTATTAATGTCACAGCATTTTTGTTAATTAAACAAAGTGAAAGTTTATAATATATACCATTGTCACCCCATATTTCATATATGTTATTGTCAGCCTTTTCTTTTATTAATGGCCCAACATTCTTTAAAAAATTCTTGGGCCCAATATTCTTTGGTAATAAAATAATGAATATTTTATAGCGTCGTAGCTTGGGACAAATCTGCACAGGCGAAAAAAAGAAAACCCGTAGCTTGCTTCAAAAAAAAAAGGACCTTTTTAAGTGTAGCAATTTGTCTTTTTATGGAATATCAGTATGCACATTATATTTTTATTGATGTGTCTTTTTTTTTAAATAAGATGACATCTTACGATTTTTATTGATAAAAAAAATATATACATCAAAATTAACACCTATGATGTTTACATCATAGTAAGATAAAATTAATATAAGATCCTATTTCTAATTGCACTTCTCTGCCAAATCTGTCTCATCATATCAGATCCATCTGATCTGGATTGACAACTTACCGCCTGATCTGATCGACGACCTGCCTGCACTTCTTACGCATTGAGTCCTCTCGCAAGCAACACTCGATCTAACTTCAAGGCCACCAATTCTCTTGTCGCGCGCATAAAACCCCTATCTAGTCGTGCATCTAGGATTGATGTTCACACTTTAGAGCCAGACTCTCCTCCACTCTCCGTCACACTTCATTGATGTGCTTATAATTAGTGTTCTAAATAGCTAGTTGTAACTACGCTATAGCTACACTATAGCTTTTTCGGACCATAAAAGCTATGTCATGGGATAAAAATTCGCTAATTCAGCTACGACCGCTATAGCTGTAATAGTTTACCGCTATAGTTGTAATAGCTTACTGCTATTACCGTTACGCACTATTGCTGACTCCTATGCTACATGGGCTTTTTTTATTTATTTTTTGCAATTTGCATGGGCTTCTGTGCTTATGTTCTTATTTGTGATGCTACATGGTCCGCTATGCTAGTTATACTAAACCAAACTCTGCGCTTATGTTCCTATTTGTGATTTAGTTTCTCCTTTTATATCGGAAAATATTCAAATATTTATTCTTCCTTTTGCTTGCTCTTCGTCTTGTATTCACTTGTAAAATTATTGTTCTTTGTTAGTTTCAATTGAAAGCTAATTTCGATTATTGTAATCTGTAAAATAATCAAATAGGTACTGACTTCGCTTCACTTGTAAAATTAATTGCAATTCGTCTATTATAATCTGTAATACGAGGTATGAAATATTAAAGAATATTACCTTGTAGATTTTTTTTTTCTTCTTATTTACATGATCGAAAAAACGTTTAGATTTAGATTAGTTATCATTTGGTTGTTACTCCAATTCTATGTTGATAATTAGTAGAAATATATAATATAATTTTTTAAAAGAAAAAATTGCTATGTACAATAGCTCTCGTTATAGCTACGCAATTCGCGATAACTTTTTTTTTAGCCTCTCCGCGACAATGCGATAATTGCTATTTAGAACCTTGCTTATAATATATCTTTGATTATATCTTTGCTTTTGGTTTGGCTTTTGCAACTGATAATTAGGGATCATTATTGTTGTTAATTGTCACTCGTCAACGAAGGAAATAGATATTTACATATCTGGTTTTTTTTTGAGAAAAAATAAGGATCAAGGTCCTTATTTGCTTTATTGATATCAAGGTTTTAAAATGAAACCTGTTACACAGGATTGCAAAAGGTAATTTAACAAAGTTGAATCTATTGTGCAATTAAGAAAAAGAGAAAAAAAAAAAAAGATAGTAAAATCAAAAAGCCTTTTTTGAAAAAAGATCAGTAAAATAGAAAACTCTTCTTGGGGGCACTTCATTGTGAATATCTCCTTTGTTCTTGCACTTCTTCAATTAAATTACTCATGCTTTTGATATCTTCTCTAAAGATCCTTGTACACCTCTCTCTATATGATAAACATAGTAATTAGTAACACCTCTCTAGATTTTACATCTCCACCTTTGCCTACTATCCATTTATGCGCCCCTTCCTCCTTCAACATTCTTTTCCAGTCTCTGTCTGGTAATTCAAAAATGCCAGTTAATTCGTTGTACATATTTAGTGCAAAGGAACACTCAGTGAATAGATGTTTCACTGATTCGCTCTGTTTCCAACACATGACACACATACTAGGCAAGTTTTATCCTCTCTTTTCTAAGTTCTAAGTTGTTAAGATTCTTTTGTAGTATATAAGCCATTCAAAAACCTTCAATCTTGGTTGTACTTGTAATTTCCATATTCTATGTACTGTTTCTGAAATTCTTCATTTCTAAGACCTTGGTATGCTGTTTTGACAGTAAAAAATCATGATGATGTTAAATTCCACAAAGCATCATCTTTGACTGTACTTATTTACATATCTGATATCTGGTTGTAATTAGAGTGGTTTCCATTTTCTTTTCTTTTATTTTCTTTTTGGTACGGTCAGTAATGTATATATTTGACTGTTTTGACCGTACCTTCGAGGTATGTTGTGCACACAAAAGCTAAATTATGGAAAATATTTTTCCCTTGGGAGAGTATGTTATATATATATATATATATAGTGGCTAATATCAAAATGTTTGTAGCAAGGTTCTCGTGCAATCAAATCGTTTTCGGATTTTTAAAGTCCAAACAGTCGATCCAAACCATTAGATGTTCAATCTATATTAAAATCTGCTTGGAGACCAAATTTTACATTTTTTTTAGAATTTTTTTACTATTTATTAAGCCACTTCCAAAATTGCTGATCCGGGTGAACAGTAAAAACAGTGCAACCAAATTCTGGACCATGTGATCAGCAATTTTCAAAGTGGCTTAATAAATAGTAAAAGAATTTCAAAAAATGTAAAATCTGGTCTCCAAGCAGATTTTAATATAGAGATCACATCTAATGGTTTAGATCGACCGTTTGAACTTTGAAAATCCAAAAACGACTTAGTTGCACGAGGATCTTGGTGCAAACGTTTTGATATTGGCCTCTCTATATATATATATATATCTACACACAAGTTGTAAAGGGTTACCATTATATTAGTCAGATTACAACCAGAAAATTAGCTGATTCGTGGAATTCCTATTTCAATCAGAAAATCAGAGATAATCAAATTTGTTGAATAAATAATTATTATATACTCCTAATATTTTCAAACTACGAGTTTCGTATGAGAATCGAGCGAATCATATCGAAGTCATGTGTCATGTGGCCGAAATTTTTTTTTTTACCGCTCCATAAAATAAAAATTAAATCAATATCATTCAAACCCTTTTTTTCCATTCCTATCACCCACGCGCCATCGATTCACATACCAAATTAGTCTGGTGCGCGGACTGGGGAGGCGCACCCCTTGGTGCACGGACTGAGGAAGCGCACCAAGGTTATTTTTTTGTTTCTGTTTTGGAATTTAATATTCTTTTGTTTTGGTTATGTTTTTTTTAATGCTCAATATTATTTTGATAAAATTACAATGTACGTCATCTATTATATGTATTTTCGTATGTCAAGCTAATTTTATTGGAATGATACGATAGATAATAAGAGGAGAAGATTAGTTAGATTACGTACATTTTTATTGGAATGATACGTATTTTCGTATGTCAAGCAAATTTTTTTGAAATATTTGTTAGATTAGTTCTTTTGATGTATTAGCATAATTATACTAAAATACGTAATATTAAACTACGCTAAAATATGTTAAAATACGGTAAATTACTCTAAATTTTGGATAAAAGAGACGATATCTTCACTGAGAAGGCCAAAAACGACGACGAAACTTCAAACGGCCATAAAATGGCACTCGAGTGTCCGATTTTAGCAAATGATCACTTTTCGGAAAACTTGTGAAAATACGCATGCGTCATAATGATTTATTGTTTATTGAAATTCGGAATTGTCAAAAAATAAAGGGAAAAACCTTAAAACTTGAGTTGAAGTTTTCGATTAAGATTTTCATTTCAATTTTTTGATCTAAGTAGCTCAGTAAATTGGTTATATAATGAACTTGTAGAATACCAATTTTTACTATTTTTGTAATTTTGTTACTATTTTTTATGATTTATGAAATATGGCACAAAATCGGCCTAATTTTGCGTAATTTTGCGTATTTCAGTATAATTATGCTAATTATACATCAAAAGAAGTAATCTAACAAATATTTACCCTATTTTAGCTAAAATACGGTAAAAAAATCACGGCCAAAAAATCAGCTAACGTGGATATATTTTTTATTTTGTATTTAACTTTGGATATTAATAAAAATTACGGCCAAAACAGAAACAAAAAAAAAACCTTGGTATGCCTCCCCAGTCTGCACACCAAGTAGTGCGCCTCCCCAGTCCGCGCACCAACCCGCGTGAGTGGTAGGAATGGAAAAAAGATGGTTTCGGTAGTATTGAATTAATTTGAATTTTCTTGGGTGGTAACTAAATAAATTTCGGGTCATGTGGCCGGCTCAAATCCACAAACTAAAAGCTGGTTTTAACTCCTATTCGAATTTCAGAAAATATTATCTTAAATATAATTTAATTTATTATTCTGAAATACTAAGAATAATTAATGTTACACTGCTTTGAAGTTTAAATAAGGGTAAGGGCACTGAGTTATCGTTGTCATAAATAAATGATACCCACTTTTTTTTTATTGCTCGTCCTGGAAGCATGGTACCAATTATTTGATCTGTCTTTGTCATAATTCATACACTTTTAACTAGGTGACGTAGGACATGAAAGTTCTTTTTTTTTAGTATAGAAGGAGTTATAAGAGTAGAACTAGGGTGCTCTCGAGTTCACCAAGCTCTTGGTGAACTCAAGTCCAAAACTCATCGGATCGGCTTCAAACGACGAATCCAATTGTTGAAATCCGTCTACCTTACGAGTGATGCGTTTACATGCAAAAATTTTAAATTTTGAAATTAATTTTGCATAGAGTCAAGTGGTCAAAATTAGAAGGTTAATAAATTAATTTTAATGCATTCATTTTTTGACGTTTTTTGACCACTTGACTCTATGCAAAATTAATTTCAAAATTTAAAATTTTTGCATGTAGACGCATCACTCGTAAGGTAGACGGGTTTCAACGGTCGGATTCGCCATTTGAAGCCGATCCGATGAGTTTTGGACTTGAGTTCACCAAAGGCTTGGTGAACTCGAGAGCACCCTAGTTCTACTCGGAGTTATAATGCGGAATTAAAAAAAAAATAAACTCCAAGTAAAAAAAAATAAAAAAAATAAACAAGAATAACATAATTAAAATCCTGGCAGCTTCTGCCAAAAAAATTCAAAAAAATAAAATAAAAATAACACAATTAGTACAAAAACCTCAAGTAAACAGAGTTATGACTTTGAGTTGCTTGTATTTTTTTTTGCATTGACAGCTGTTCCTCCAGCTTGTGTCGTTCATCTTTAATACTTTTGAGTAATTGATTAAGTCTATTTTGTGAAAGGGAAAATTTATAGTGTGCCCATTCAAACTTTCAAAATAATCAATATTGAATATCCCCATACAAACATCATAATATCCTATATCCCCACAATAACTTCACATTCTTTCTTCTATCTCCTTTTATTTAACTATTTTAAAACTTAAATAGACAACTATACCCTTTGATTTTAAACCCTTCTCTGTATTTGTGCCTTGAGATTCGTGCAAAACGTATTCTAACGGTTGAAATTTTCCAAAAAAAAACGCAAAAGTTGAGATATCTCAGAGAGTATGCGTATTCCGAATAGGCACCGTACACGTCAGTCACACAATAGTTGAGATATCTTGGATGCTCTCCAACTGTGTAGACACATGTCACACATGTGGTCTGTACTTCTCATATTCAATAGTCCGATACGATTCATCCACACCATGTAAAGTGGGGCATGTCGGGCAGACCTCCGGTCAAATTGAGCACAAACGTTCGATCTATAGGATACATACATTCATGATCAATTTTTTGACCTTTTGAGAGGATTGTAGTTGGAAACCGAGTGTACACGCTGATTTCCGTTTTATTTTATTTTTGGGTTTATCCTAAATCCTAATTCATTCCATTTCTAGTACATTCTATAGCATTTTCCAGTTCAGCTCCCAATCAAGCATCACCTCCTCCTCTTCAACCCTGTTCTCGATCGTCTTTCTTCGATCTCGTACTACAAACACTAATTCCTCCAATGGATCCTAACCCCTCTGCCACCTCTACCGCAAACCGTCGGATCGGAATCGCGGTTGATCTGAGCGACGAGAGCGCGTACGCACTTCGCTGGGCCGTGCATAACTACCTCCGCCCCGGCGACTCCGTGATCCTCTTGCATGTGCGCCCCACCTCCGTCCTGTACGGCGCCGATTGGGGCTCCACCTCCATCGCTGACCAAGAGGGATCGTCGGAGGAAGTCCAGCAAAAACGGGAGGAGGATTTTGACGCCTTCACCTCCACGAAGGCGCAGGAGCTGGCGCAACCCCTGGTTGATGCGAATATCCCGTTCAAAATTCACGTAGTCAAGGATCACGACATGAAGGAGAGATTGTGCCTCGAGATTGAGCGCCTGGGGCCCAACGCCGTGATCATGGGGAGTAGGGGCTTTGGTGCTTCTAGAAAGAATGCAAAGGGTAGATTGGGAAGTGTGAGTGATTATTGTGTGCATCACTGTGTGTGTCCTGTTGTGGTCGTGCGTTACCCTGATGATGCTGTTACCGGTATGGCAGCTCCAGCCACGGTTTTTCAGTCTGATTCAACCCCTCCTGCTGGTGCCATGTCTGATATTAAGAAAGGTCTGGTCTTTTTGCCTTTTATTTTATCTAATCCTAAATAATGATGGAGATATGATCAACATGATCGAATGCAAGTCAAATTGAGTTTGTAATTTAGACGGTGACGTTTGTGTTACCATTAGTCATCATATAAGCTGGAAACTAATTTTTATGGCTTGATTACTCACGAGAATAGGTTTTTTCTAACAAAAACATTGGTTGATTGTGTAACATAAGGGTGAACTGTTTGGTTTCAAAATCTAACCTCTACAACTTGTAACTGGTTTTTGACATTGAAATGTGTGATAATGTATATTCAGCATGGTAAGGGGTATATGACAGCAACTTTGAGAAATGGCCATTTTGACAAAAGATGACCAATTCATCAAATCTGAAAATACATGTATCAATTTTGATGCGATCTGAAAATGTTTAATAGCCATCCAAAAATATATTAAAATTGTATTGCTCAATTTTCAAATTGTTTTGTTGATGATTAGCTGGCTTTCAATTATCTGCAATTTAAATTTTAAATTTTGATAAGCATTGTTGTGATTGTTAAAAAGGTTTTTTTTTTTTTATATATATTCAATCACTTAGAACTGAAACAATTTTGTTAGTTTTTTTAGGAATATAATTGAATTTCTTGACTCTATAATGAAAGAGACTGAAAATTTTATGAAGCATTTCAGCATCAGTCTAAATAGATGTTTGTTTCCTAATTGGAACTTACAAAGTATATTACATTTTGCTATCTATAGAAATTCAAACATAATTGGAGTTGCAGTTTTTTACAGTACCTTTTAAGGAAACAAAAAAGTTTGGATTGTTTCCAGTAATGTGTTGTATCCTTGTTATGTTTTGAAATAGTAATTAATCCTAGTGTAATTCCCCGTACACAATATTACTTCTTCTACCATAGTTCTGAATTCTTATAAGACTATTGTGCCACTCTTCCCTCTCTTCTGCCTGATTAAATATGGAAGGCTCAGATCAGATAAGAAGCCACCCCTATTATAAATTGAATGGCATTGATTAAATCAGATCAGGGAAGAAACTAGTTTGTATGATTAGTTTTTAAAATCGAATGTTTATGAATTGTTTTAGCTTCTAACTGATCACTGCATTTTTATTTTTGGTATCATGGCAGATGATTGATCGGAAGCACGTTGGTTCTGCTCATCTCATTTCTTGGTACTCACACTTTTGTTGTAACCTTAACTTACTGGTATTTACATTTTAATACTATCATTGATTGCTTGCTCCCCGATTTGTTCGGTCTCTATTATATACTGCAACTATCTAGCCATCTAGGCTGTCGGCACAAGATCAAACATTCCAAGTTTGAATTTTGAACACCCATCCATCGATTTATTTTTGTTGGTATAATATTGGCATCGAATACCCAGGGATGATAGATGTTTGCTGCTAGGATAATACTGGCATTGGATGCCCAGGGATATAGATGTTTGCTGCTATAATAGATGTTTTTCTTTTTCTTTCTTTTTGGTGTGTGTTTCTTAAAGGGGGGAGGGGGGATTCATGATGATTTCCTTGTTCTTCTAAAGATTCAGACTTGGTGTCTTTTGTGTTGTAGGTTATGATGTTTTGATTTCTTTCTTTTTGGGAAATGGTTTGATATATTCTAGTTGATCAAAACAAGAACCTAACCTTCCCTTGTTTTTCTGTTTTCCAACATTAGGTGAAAACAAGCTTGAGCAGCTAAGAGAAGTAGAAATCCTGGTTTCGACATGTAATTGAGCGTATTGTGAAGTGACTGAGTGCTAAATTACCGTATGTTTGATCTTTAAGTTAATGTCTTATTGTTGCATCTGTCTTGATTTTGTAGCTTCACTAAACCACCTTGTTGGTTTCTTGTTTTGATGTGCTTTACTACTTTTATCATGCATCGAATAAAATACGTTTCTGTAACACATTCTTGTTTCTTATTGTATTTTATGATGGTTCTCTGAACATAAATTTAGACGAATATAAATTTACACGGTATAAAGCACAGAGGTCAAAGAAACAGGTTCATTTGTGCGCAGCTAAATTCGAATGGTTCGTTTGTCAAAGCAATCCTGTACATCTAGAGGTCAAAGAAAACAAAAACAAGAATTTCTAAAATTAGAATGCCTGTTGTATGTTTTAATGAAAAATAGTAGGTTTTTCGTCTACTACCAAAACGCATTTCAATTTTGAATAACATTCGTTCAATATGAGTAATCTTCATTTTCAACATCTTTCAAATGATTTTTGAATTTAATAATTTTTTTGAATGATAAATGATTTGTTTAAATATTTTTTTATTTGTTAAATTTATGATTTTTTGTGTCTGTTTTTGAAAATAGTAGAGTTCACAGTCTTCCTTAATCGTCTCTCTTTGTGGAATAACTCAGTTTCTTTTCTTTCTGAGGCTCTTACATAGTCACATTTGTTGAATTTTTCCTTCTCCCTCTTCCCGCATATTTCTTTCCACAAAATACACAAATCCATCATTCGCTTCCTACTCATTTATAAATTTAGAGGCGATTAAGGAATTAGACGTGCATCAAAAATAATTTGTTCCAACATAATTAATTAGGTTAGTCCCAGGTAACTCGACCAGAATTAGACGTGCATCCACCCAAATTAAATCAAATCAAATCAAATCAAAAGCCTCTTGTACACATGTACACATCTTTGCATGTCTCATAGGCATAGCTCAGTTATCCTCTTGAATTTCTATGTTTCTCTCAGCACGGAGACCTACAGGACAAATTTTCAATGTTAATCAAAGCGATTTTCATTTGTGCCTAAAATTAACCCTAAAAAAAGGGATACATCACTTAATTCAACACGACAATCTTGACAGCTTTGACAATATTTTTTTAAAGATAATATAAAATTGAAAGTAAATTCTTAGGTACATTATTTGGTATATAAATATTGTAATAACCAATTTTATACAATTTAAGTATTGTTTGATGATGTGAATGACCGTTAATTTCAGACAGTTCAAATTTTAAGTCGCTTAATGTATGGTAAAACAAACATTAAATCTCATCATTTTTATAGACATGATAATTAGATAATATATATCATGCCTAATTTCAAAATAAATTTTTCCTTTTAAAGATTTTCATTATTGTCAAAATAAAAAATTCTCAAGTGATCTACACTTAAAAAAAAAGAATATAATATTTGCCTTTATATCAGAATGAGATTATATCCAATCTTCCATCAGCCAGTCATGGTTAGGTTAACCATATGCTAATCATGGTTTATTAAGCAAAACTTACTTTCAGACCCAAATTATATGATTTTGCTTTCTTGGTCTAGACTATAAGATTTAAAAATGAACGTGTTAGATCGATTGGCTAACGTTATGTAAAAATATTTTTTTTTTACTGAGTCAGCAAGTTGATCCAATGCGTTTGTTTTAGATTAAACTAGTCATCCTATTTGACATTAACAACAAAAGGAAAGCTTCCTATTTGACAATAACCATAAGGAATATTATTTTTTTTCTTCAATTTCTCATCCTCCAAACATTTTCAACTGATTTGTTCATTTTTTCAGAAAAATAAACAACTAATTAGTCTGGGTTTTATAATAGTGAAGTGTTCATTACGTATAATAGTCAAAATTGTAATTTAAAATAGTTTGGATAATGAGTGTGGTAGTTTAACACATGAAGTGTGTATGTTGTAATAATTAAATTTGCATCATGCAATGATGGATTTTGTATTTTAGGAGATTTTAGAAAATGATTTTGAAAATTTAAATCACAACTGTCAACATTGTCATTTAACTGGAATAGCCAAATAGAAAAATATATATATATATATATATTTTACATTGACCAAAAAGTAAAGCCTAAGACTTATACATGCGTTTTTTTGGAAAGCAATTGTTTAATTCTTTTTCTTCACCCAACAAGTTTAATCTGATCTTGACTTTTAATAAAGAATTTAATCCGCAATGATAAGTATTTAAATCAGTTAAAAGCGAATAAATATCCATGGGAAATATCGAATAGATTTTTATTTTTGAAAGAAACATGGTTTTTTATATTATAGCTTTTTCTGTAATATATGTGAAACGTTCTGAACTTATTTCTGTTTATTTTGTTGGATAATTTTTTTTAACTCAAGAAAAAAGATGAAAAAAGGGATCTATCAAAAAGCTTTAATTTAATTTTAATGATTTAAAAGCTAGATAGTACTTTTGATTTAAAGTAAAAATCATGCATGCGTCGTGTACGATTTTCATGTAGAAATTCAACAATATGTATTGGATCGTTTTAAAATAGTAATAACGCCACACAAAAAAATTAATGAACAATTAGGATGATAATATAACGCGATATAAGAAATTCAAATAATGATAAAATAGCATTACGTTAATTACAGTTCTCTCAAAATTATCATACTTCCCAATTGAGCCCCATTAAACTTTTCATTTTTTATTTGAGTAAAAAAATTACAACAGAAAAGATAAAAAAGAAAAATCATAAAGAAAAAAAGAGAAGGTGAACTCACTCAGGAGGCGAAGGCGAAATAGACCGCCGGGCAGAAGAACACGACGTGGACTGTTCACCGGCAATCGCAGTCGGCAAAAATGTCGGTTTTTGTCGACTTCCAGCAGCAGACACGGATGCGTGTGATAATGCAGTTGATCTCTTCCTTTGTCTTCTCAACCTAAGATGCCTTCCGGCTTCATCATCCTGAAAAAGAAAGTTGCATTACCAGTATCAGTTTAGTCACATTTCCCAATAGAACTAATTTGGTGTTCATTTGGTTTCTTGAGATTCCTTTACTTTTAATTGTATTCTTGTTTTAGTAAGTATTGATCTTTTCTAATCCACACACATATATAGCAACTATTCCTGTGAATAAAATCTGTAATTGACCGACCTTTCCTGGGGATGACGATTGCTCCGGTGGGTCATCATTTCGTACCCGCTTCTGTGTCGACCCATCATTACTCGATGAACTTGCTACCGGTGGATCAATTGTGGCGGCAACCGGCATCCCCCATGGAACCACCTGGTTATCACCCTCTTCTTCGTCTTTGTTTCCAATTTCAATCTCCTCATCCTCCTCTTCATCTTCCAATGATTGACTCTCTCCTTCGAGAAGACCACCATGATTATCACCACCAAAGCAACAATGCGAGCAGAGAGAAATGGTGGGGGTGAGTCGGGACCCGGAAGCTTTCCACGTAGTAGGATTCCGGCACGAGCGACAGAGCAAGGCACGTGTGTGCCGTGCCACCAAGAAGTTAGCGCCATGCACACATGCATCACAGTCCCAGCACAGCATCGCATCGTCAGACTTGCAATACATCCGTGCCTCGCCTTCACATAACACACATTTGCGGCTACCTTCTCGCACTTTACCGTCGACCATTGATGGTTCTATTAATTACTATCTCTTGCTCTCTATCTCTATCTCTAATTCTCTATCTTAATTTGTTTGGTTAGATTGAGTAGCTAGGTATAAGGGTATAACTGATTATATATATAACACGTACGTACCAGTGGTTAATGTATTGACTATTGAAGAAAGAAGAAATTGAGAGATGGGGATGGGAGGAAATTAAGAAACCGTTGACGTAGTCTAAACCTAGCTCCTATTGTGAAACCAGGGAATTAATCAAGGCATGGTGTTGAACATGCAGCTGATCGAATAAATGGTTTTGTTTCTCTTTCGCTTTCTTTTCCTTCTCTCTTTTCCTAATTTCCTTTTCATTTTCTAGCTAGGTTTCCACTGCAAGTTGCATGAAATTAATTAATAAAATGTTAGCTATTTGTTCTCGCCTTCAAATCTTTGTAGCCTGAATTACTTGCTACTTGGCTTGAGGGTCCCACTGCCGCCTTTTCTTTTCATTCCAAGTTTCCAACTTCCACTTCCACTGGGTTAGCAAAATAATAATAAATAAATAACAATACAGAAATTAATTAATGATGACAAGATAAGAGGGCTGATAAACACCACCGAATATAACGAATGCTATTTCTAATATAAGCAGAGAACGGAATCCTATTTATTTCTCGTGAATTTATCGAATTGGTAAATATTAATGTTGGATTTATTGCCAACTTCGTTGGATTTAATGCCAACATTGAGCATATATGTAATCTAATTATGAATTGTTTACTGTCATATATGGTTGTCAATTAAAGTGATCAAATAAGGTAATAGACAATCAATATATTCATTAGGATGTGGTCCATAAATGTGTAGAACAATTTAGGCAAATATCAAATCATTGATGGACTGATTCTGAGATTTGCAATTCAGAAAACTGTCATTTAAGAGGATTGTGTGGGCCACACGGATATCAATGCGGCCGCACGGATTTTGATGCAACAACACGGTTTTTGATGCAGTCGCACAAATACCTTTTTCAAGTTGGCAGATAACCAGATAGGTTATTATATATAAGGATTGGTCCCCAAGGCACAAGATAACATAGAAAAGCACAGAAATTGAAAAGACATTTTTCTCTTTAGAAAAATACAGTTATGTGTGCCTTCTCTTCTTCTTCCACCATCAAAGAAAAGAGAAGAGAAATCCATTAGGAAATTTGGAGATGATTTCTCAAGGGCCATATCTTGCTGTCTTGGAAGACTTATTCCTACGACCATACGACAAAACAACAAGAATGGCTTCTTGCCATTAGAGTCTAGTCTCGTGCTCACAGAGACGGTTGGCGATCTCTCAAAGGATCGAGTTATTCATGGAATCAGGTATTATGTTTCGCACTTAAGATTTATGTTTTATGAGTCGGCTTTGGCATAGGACGGTCCTTAGGTTAAGGTGGGGAACTGTTTCTCCTTTCCCGGGGTGTAAGTGTTTGACCCCTAGATGAGATGTAATTGTTTGATCTCTAGATAAGGCGTAATTGTTTGGTCTTTATGATTCCCCAACAAGTGGTATCAGAGCCTTCCTATGCCGAAGGATTAAGTCTTTTAGAATCTAGAGAGAATTAGGAATTATTGATGATTTTTTCGTTGATTTTTGTTGAATTTTTCTAGATTGTTTTAGATCTGAAAATTTTGATTTGGAGAGCACAAAACTTGTAAAAGTTTACAGCCATAATTGTCTATTTTTCAGTTATTAAGTTTGTTATAATTTACTAGAAGATTTCCAATTGAAATCGCAAAATTATAATCAAAATTCGGTCCTGGCAGAGTTTGTGCGACCCTCTTTGCGGATGCATAGAGGCCACACAAAATTCCGCACAAATTTTAATAGGCAGTTATGGAATTTTGGGTTTTGGTGAAATTTATTTATTTTTGATAAATTTCCTAAACCAAAATATATAAATTTGGAATTAAACTTCTAAATTTGAAAGGTTATATAGATTTGGAATTAAATTTCTAAATTTGAAAAGTTATTTCAGGTACTTCCAAAATTAAGAAATTTCTCTAGATCATGGATCAATTTCAGCATAATAAATGTAATTTTACAGTTACTCAGACAAAGATACGGCCGCACGAATTTTGATGCGATCGCACGGTTTTTGATGCACATGCACAAAATACCTTTTTTAATTTGGCAGACCGCACAAAAATTCGTGGGGGCTGCACAACTCTCTGAAAAGTTAGAGAATAGTTTCTGAGATTAAAAATGCAGTTATTATGATGCAATTATATATATATTTATTTAATTGCACTTTTGTTTTATGGCTAAGGTATAAATTATAATTCTTATAAAGACATTAAAGTTATATGTATCTTGAATTAAATTAATTGAGTCCTAATTGTACCCAAAGGTACCTCTTTTGACAATATTGATTTAAATTCATTTTACAAAAGGATATTAGGTGTGCATTTAATGGATGCAATCATTTATCGGCCCAAAAGAATATAATGGTTGTTGAAATTATTTGTACAAGTGAGTGATAATAAAGTATAGTGATGACCAAAAATTTTACACATATGTCAACATTGTCGGCCCAAAGGAAGGCATGTTGTTCGGTATGTTCTAGGTCATCAGTACCTTATTATTGCGCCAAAGTATCATAAGAAATTGATCCGTTACCCAAAGGTAGACGCTTAATGGAAATCGATACTTTGGTTTTAAGATGGTTTTAAGGCTCATAAAATGTGATGATTTATTAAGATAAGTTACGATACTATGAATGTAACAATGTCTAGGAAAGTTCTGTCTAGGCAAGTCGGAATTCGAAGTGAATCCTTAGGGATCCCTGACTTACCTGGGAACTTACCTGGTTGTGAAATTCGTGTGCATAGTAACAAAAGAGAAAATCATCTCATATATTTTGAGCAAGTTGGGCCTTTATTTTAATGTAATTTATAAATTCAGAATTTTTTATTCGTGTTATTCTTTGTGATTTTTTGTTCGTAATTTTTCAGTTAGCATTGTTAAAGGCCTAAACAATATTTTTTATATTGAATGGAACCAACTTCAAATTTTGACATGAGAACATAGTAATAGTCTCGGTGTCAAGGATCTAGACCTTGCATTAAGGAGGTATGTCGCACACTTACGGATAAGAGTACTTCTGATGATCAGAAGGAAAATGAAAAGTGGGACAAATCAAATTGCATGTGTCTTATGATGATGAAGAGGTCCATTAAAAGGCATTAAGGGACGCGATTTCAGATTTATTTGTTATCATTAAGGAATTTTATAATCCCACAGAACATTCAGTATTTGAGACGAAAAATGCAAATTTTTTGATGATGTTGAGTTTGCAGGGGGAGATACAATAATGGATTTTGAATTCGAATAGGAGTATGCAAATATTCCCACAGGTGTTGAGAGTTTTATGGACATAGATCTCATTTAACTCAAAATACAAGTATCTTTAACGGAACCATTATTGAAGACGAAACTCAACATAATCAAACAACACAAAGTCAGATTCTAGAATCTCTGAAAGATGTTGTTGTAGGCCAGATTGTTTCATACAATGCTGGAATTTCTCGAGAAAATTCAGAAGTGCCAATAAGAAAATATAATCAATAACTGACAATGACATTGGGAAAATTACCCTATTACCTAAAGAAACGAGACCCATTAGTTTGAAATAGATATTTAAAACTAAAAGGGATTCGAAAAGTAATGAGGAGTAATATAAAGCTCGTCTTGTCACTTAAAGTTTTAGAGATTTTTTCTTTGGTTTTATTTAATGAATGCAAGCATTAACCGGCCCAAAGGAAGGTTGATGATTGTTAAAATTATGTGTACATAGAGTATAGTGATGATTATTATGTTTTACATATAATCAATATTGTCAGCCCAAAGGAAGGCATATTGATTGATATATTATTTGAATCATCAATACTCTATTTTCGAAAGTCTCTTTAAAGATTATATTGGCATTAGTTACGCACTTTAATTTGGAGCTTTAGTTGATGGATATTAAGAGAGAGAGCGTTTCTAAATTATGACATTAATGAAACAATCTATATGGTGCAACTAGAAAACTATGTGTCGGGAGACACAAAGTCTATGGTGTGCAAACTTAAGAAATTCATCTATGAACTAAAGAAAGTGTCTCAACAATGGTATTGCAAAATTCATAGTGAAATTATCTCGTTTGGTTTTGAGATAAATTTATTGAATGAATTTATATATCTTAAGTTCTGTGAGAGTAAGTTTGTATTTCTATGTGGACATCATATTGTTTGCCAATATTGATATAAATATGTTGCAAGAAACTAAGAATTTTCTAATAAAGAATTTAGAGATGAAAGATCTTAGTGATGCATCATTTAGAATACGGAACAATGCTAAACTAAAGTAAGTAAAGTAAAGGAAATAGTACAGAATGGTGAATTGAAAATAAAACATGTAGGAACAGACTCTATGTTAGCAGATCCTCTTACTAAGAGATTGACACCGGCTAAGGTTGAAGAGCATGTTGCTCATATGGGTGTAATCTCTATTGAGGATATTCAGTTTTAGTGGGAGTCTGTTGTTTGTAATTTAATGTTCTATTTTTCAATGTTATTTTGGATATATAACTTGTGACATGTAACAAGTATTATATATATTATGAAGTTTTGACATTCTGTTTCTCGTTTATGTTTGACCTCTAATTCAGTTAATTTATGAAATTCAGTTTCAAGATTTAAGTAGGAGACCAAGTTAGAAATAGGCATGTGAAGATCACAATTGCATGTAATTTCAATGCTACACATCCACATCATGATTCATGTCATTCAGCTGTATTAATGATGTGATTATTGAGGGTTTAGTTGCGAATAAATGCGACGAATGCCGCTTTAGTCCTTTGTTGATATAGTTGATGGACCGAATTGGTTTGGAAATATATAAGGAAGACAGTAAAGAAATGTGCGCACATAAGGAACACAATTCATAATTAAAAAGTCATAACATATTGCTCAAGTGGGAGATTGTTGGATTTATTGCCAACTTCGTTGGATTTAATGCCAACATTGAGCATATATGTAATCTAATTATGGATTGTTTACTGTCATATATGGTTGTCAATTAAAGTGATCAAATAAGATAATAGACAATCAATATATTCATTAGGATGTGGTCCATAAATGTGTAGAACAATTTAGGCAAATATCAAATCATTGATGGACTGATTCTGAGATTTGTAATTTAGAAAACTGTCATTTAAGAGGATTGTGTGGGCCACACGGATATCAATGCGGCCGCACGGATTTGATGCGACAGCACGGTTTTTGATGCAGTCACACAAAATACCTTTTTCAAGTTGGCAGATAACCAGATAGGTTATTATATATAAGGATTGGTCCCCAAGGCACAAGATAACATAGAAAAGCACAGAAATTGAAAAGACATTTTTCTCTTTAGAAAAATACAGTTATGTGTGCCTTCTCTTCTTCTTCCACCATCAAAGAAAAGAGAAGAGAAATTCATTAGGAAATTTGGAGATGATTTCTCAAGAGCCATATCTTGCTGTCTTGGAAGATTTATTTCTAAGACCATACGACAAAACAACAAGAAGGACTTCTTGCCATTAGAGTCTAGTCTCGTGCTCACAGAGACGGTTGGCGATCTCTCAAAGGATCGAGTTAATGTTTGACCCCTAGATGAGATGAGATGAGACTTATGACTCCTAGACAATGGTATCATAAGTCTAGTCTTGTAAGTGTTTGACCCCTAGATGAGATGTAATTGTTTGATCTCTAGATAAGGCGTAATTGTTTGGTCTTTATAATTCCCCAACAATTAATTCAAGAGGTTTGCTAATTAAAATTCAGCAAGTGTTTGCTTCATGCTCGTCATGACACTCATGTAAATATTCATGTGTCATTAATAATTTGAGCGTATAAATTTTGATGCCCTGAAAATGATGAATCCTTTTATAAGATTAATTTTGTACAAGTTTCTTTCATAAAAAATTATATTGGTTAGCCCTTTTTGGTTTTCAAAATTCGTGCGCACGGTTTAAATATTGAGAGATCCTAAGAGAAACAATAGAAAAAGAAAAGGAGCGATGGGAATAGTTGCCCCATAAAAAAAGAAGTTAAAAGATTTGTATGCCACAAGAGAAAATTTTGGAGATGGAGAACTAGGGTGTTTTTAAGTTCATTATGTCTTTTTGTGAGCTTAACTAAATAACTTATCGGATTGGCTTCAAGCGACGCCTTCAAACTGTTGAAACCGATCTACTTCACGAGTGATGAGTTTATATGTTAAATTTATAAATTTACAAATTAATTTAATATAAAATCAAGCGGTTAAAAAATAATGAAAAATGAACACATTAAATTAACTTATAACTATTTTTTTTTTTTACCGATTGATTTTATACTAAATTAGTTTGAAAATTTATAAATTTGACATATAAACTCATCACTCATGAAGTGTATCGATTTTAACAGTTTGAATGCGTCACTTAAAGTCAATTCGATAAATTTTTAAAATAAGCTTACAAAAAAGACTTGACAAGAACACCTAGTTCTACTCTCAATTGTGTACCTTCACACGCAGTTTCGCATAGCAAATCAACCAGTTATGAACTCGGAAAAATATTATTCTTACATATTGTAGGCAGTACGCTCGATGTGCTCATGTGCCATAAAGCATTCTTTGAGTATAATGCACCGATATGAACAGCTGGTACATCGGAATTTATTCCCGGAATCCAATTAACGGAACATTGCAAATTACTAGACAAACAACTTGACATGAGAACAGGCTCCCAAGTGGGCAAGTGGTCCTCAATCAATCCTCATATTATCTTTTTTTTTTTGTATAAAGCAAACATAAACTAAACTGTTGTATCTGATTTATTGCGTAGTCTGTCGGCAGCAGAGGTACCACATGTTCCAGCCCCCAAGCAACCAATCGCCGCTCCTATCCGGTTTCTAGCAACACTGCAGAGGAATAAATATTTTT
The DNA here is from genome assembly GCA_011114355.1 of Carex littledalei. Lineage (NCBI taxonomy): Eukaryota > Viridiplantae > Streptophyta > Magnoliopsida > Poales > Cyperaceae > Carex > Carex littledalei. Next base: position 896,642 of record CM022084.1, on the reverse strand, counting down.
AAATTTTGAGTTTTGAGTATGTTTTAATTGGAGCTAGAATAGTTAGAATAATAAAATTTGAAATTAGTAGATAACAATAAAGAAAAATTAGTAATTTTCAGATTAGTGTGAAAATAGTGTTATTCGGATTAGTAAAAATATTGTTTGGATTGTATATTTAGAATAGTGAATAGCTGTAATTGAGAAAAATAATGTTAACAATGTGCTAATTAAGAGGAAAGATAGGCAAGCGGGGTCTCAAACAAATTGTTATAATGTGGGTATGGTAGAAGTGGCGTTAACTTTATCATTTCAGAACTATGTTATCGGAAATACGAGAAAGAAATATTTTTTTCTCTCTTCGCACTTTCAAATAGTAGTTATTCCAACATTTACAAGGAATAGAGAACAATAGCTATTATAGCTATTCCAAATAGCAAAAAAATGTTATTTTGATGCACATTGCTATTCTAAATAGTCCATATTCTCGAATAACCTTTATTCTTGACACATCCAAACATATTCAAAGATTAGTGTTCTTAACAAGTGACATGTTGTGTACATACATATCGTGATGTGATAAATATGTTATGATTGGACACGTGACGTGACAAAAATATTTTCAAATGACGTATAGTCATACCGTGTTGGTCCGTCACGGTGTGTTAAATTAGACAAATTTTAAATTGTTTGATAAAATTGCCAAATATTATGAAAAGTATTGCAAAAATATTGTCAAAGGAAAGAAAATTATAGAAATAGTCTATTGTCATGTTAAAAGAATATTTTAATTTTTTTTTTTTCAGATTTTGAATTATTTATTGCAAAAATTTAAAATTTTAAAAAATAAAAAAATTATAAAAAAAAATAATTCAAATATTTTTTTAACCCTCTTAACTCATATCCTCTGCCTCCTTCCGTCTGTGGTGACGCATTCCTTGCATAGTTGCATTCCCTATTATCTAAAAGTAGCTGGGGAAATCCAGGTGGAAATTAATTGTCGTACGGGTTAATTAAGGTCAAGATGAGTATGCGCTTGCGCGTGTGAAGTTGTGGTTGTGGGGGGTTCAATGGACCTGGGCACGGACAGATGTGCCTTGCATCTTGCATGGACCATGTATCCAGTTTGAGCTCGGGCCCCACCTGTCCATTTTAGGTCCTTTTGACTGCACAATGATGCATGCATTTGAGAATCTTCTGTTGTATGGAAGGGAAAAAGGGGTTTTCTTGTCTCTGCATTTGATCCAGTTTTTATACCATTCCAGAATCAAAACCAGTCGTATTAGGAAAGATGGTTTTTGATGTTGTGGGCGAACCTATTTCATCCAGGAATATATTTATATGAAGTCATATTTTTTTTTAATAGAAAACTAGTAGTATAATTTTTTTTTTTTTTTAATAAAAGTGGTATAATACAATGAAACAGATATGTTTTTACAAAATGTGTCTAAGGCAAGTACAGATCAGCAAATAACAAAAATCTCTTTAGATGTGAAGCAAATAGCTAATTCAACTTAAGTATAAGAGCATAATAGCTAAAGTCTGCTAGACATATATCATACAAAACAGTAAGTATAAGAGTATTATATTAAGAGGAACTAAGGAGCTGCAGAGGAATTAGCAGTGGAGCTGGTATATATGAGCAGTGGGGTCAGAAGAAGCAAAGTAGGCAGCATCAATTGTATCGTATTCTGCTCTATCTCGGAGGAAATAAAAAAAGTCTGATCCCTCTTAATCAAGAATTGGATCTTCCTCTAAATCACAGCTGCTGTTGTCCTGCTCCGATGTATCTGTCTCCGATAGGATTATAATTAATATTGTCTACCTGAGAAAAAATTGTGACATCCATGAGCAAAATTAAAATTAATTTAAAGTAAAAGTATAATATTTTTATTTTTATTTGAGTTTTGAACTAACGATCTTCTACACGAAGACGAAGAGTGTTGTATTTTGTCATTATTAAATATTAGTTTTCATCTAAAAGTCATACTTGAATCATGTGATATGAAATTTGTGAATGATCCGTGAATCTAAACTATCGGTACAAATTTTGATTGGAATTGAATGATTAGGATGAAGTTTTGTCCAAAGACTCCATGTGAGGTTTCTTTTCTTGTTTAATGGTTTTTATGTGTCCTCACATGTGAGGTTCATTAATTAAAAAACAAAGTATGAGAAACGATGTATTAGTTAAGAATTAAAGTAAGACTGCTGATATAATTATGCAACCAATTTAGTTGAATTTAGAGTATCTACATCCACAACTCAAATGAGTTTCTAAATAACTGTTAACCACTTGTTAGAAATTAAGGTCTCTAAAGTTTCTAACTCTCACATTTCTGAAATTAATTTTAGAGTTTCTATTAAGCCACGTCAGCGATAAATTAAAAATGATAAATAATTTGAGCCAATCATCTCATTTATACTAATCAGATGAGGGCTTGACCCTTATTTTTACCTCAAAAAAAATTTGAGCCAATCAATTGGCCAACATGGAGTTTATAAACAGTTTCTTAATAAGAAACTTTACTGCATAATTTCTAAATAAGAAACTCTCCCACATTTCTGAAACTGGATTAGAAACTACCACATCAGATTAGAAACTCTAATAATCCCAGGGATGCAGATGCTCGCCGTGGAACTTGCAATATTTTAGGGTCAATATTTCGCTTCTAGATTGTTGAGTTTATAATATTTTACAGCAAACTTATAGGTATATATGGAGCAGGTAGGAGATATATTTTGAACACTGTGTATTACTCATTAAATTATGGTTTATTCCAATAGAATAGATCAAAATCAAGTGATCTATATTTAATCTGAATATAGATCTAATTATTTTTTTGCAAGAGGTCCAAATTTGTTGGGCTGGAAATAAAAAATTGAGAAACATAATTGACTTAATAAGCAAGTGGCACAATATGTCAACAACTGTCGGAGATGAGATCTCATTCATGGCATTTCTTTTTCAGATAAAATGAATTCAAAATTTTCAATATTTGTATAATATAATTCTCCAATTAATATTTAACGTGCGACTTTTTAAAGGAAAATATTGTCTTAACAATTAAATTAAATGCTGATTATCCTCAACCTAGACACTTATTGGATCTTATTTTTTACATTCGGATCAGGTTTTGAGCTTGGTCTTATTGGATTTTATTCGGATCAGGTTTTATTACACCAATAAATTGAGTTGGTGTTGCTGTTCTTCATTTGAAAATTTATATTCACATTGTGATATTATTTATTTGAGGAGGGCTGAAATGTCTCATTGTTTTCGTGCTCCAATCATATTTCACGTCCATATTTCTAGTTTTAAAGTCCAAATAGGCTATTCAAACCGTCCAACAAATCTTCATGTTAAAATGTGTTTGGAGATCAATTTAATTTTTTTCACTATTCTTTTAGATAGGTACAATATCATTGTTTTCAGAAAATTTTGGACCATCCAAAAACAGAGGTTTTGTACCTATCTAAAATTTTTCAAAAAATATAAAATTTGGTCTCCAAGTACATTTTAATATGGATATCACGTTGAACGGTTTGAATCATCTATTTGAATTTTGAAATTATGAGATAATAACGTGGGGTATGATTGGAACGCAAGAGCAATGGATCATTTGAACCCTCCTCTATTTATTTATGTCAGATTGTTTATGTTAAACATTGGAATAAATATTTCAGTTTTAAATTTGTACTAACAAAATTCTAATTTAGAAAGTTTTACCGGGTGCTAATTTTTTTCTATAGGATTAAATAGGGTCATGCATGTTTAAATCATAACAGATTTGAATATGTCCAGCTGGAGAGATTAGCATGTAACTGGGTCAGGTTCGTATTACTATTTTTTATTTTGAAAAAAATCTTAATTAATAATTGAATTTGCGTGGTCCATATGGGTGATTCTAACATGATCTGATTTTGCCAGCTCCAATAAAGTACTAAAGCACAAGCTTCATGCACCACATTCTTTTGGATCCAACCAAGATGAGATATTAATATATAAACTGTATTATTCAAAATTAAACCTCTTGCACCACATTGTTAATTTGTGAACTGAAAGAAACGAATGCAACTGGGGGAGGTTGATCGTACAAGTTGTTTGATTTTAATAATATAGGCACGCACAACTTCTTATAGTACTTCCGAAAGCTAAAAATAATATATACATCTAGCAAATATATATTCCGAAAATGATTTTAGGGACGGAATCAGTTGAAGTTAGGCAAATTCATTATTAGGATTTTATAAATGAGGCCTGAGGTCCGAAAATAGGCAAATTCATTATTCAAGAGTAGGCTAATTAATTAAATTAGTTCAGATATAAATTCAGTTTAAAAGAAGAGATCACATGACTGTTTTTGCAAGAAGAGTACTATTTTAAGAGTCAATTGAGCTAAAAGTAGGCCTAAAAAAGGTGTTAATATCATTGTATTAATTGATCTATGCATGCAAAACTCAGAAATTCCGTCTCCGTTAATTTGACATGAGATCTATATTTCTGATATTTTAAAATTATTTGACGAATAATCAAATAATTTTAAAGGGTCTAACCAGCCAGCGTCTGGCCCAAAAAAGTCAATCATATTAGGCCGAATCGGCCTTTTTCCGTCTGGCCCAAAAAGGTCATTCATATTATATATGTTGCTAAAATTAAACACATGCATGGTGAGCATGGGCCTTTTGCATCGAATTGTTCTGAATGCTTTTTATAATGTCGAGCTTTCAGTGTAAGAAACCACGATTCTCCTCGAATGAGGCAATGACCCAAGAGTCCAATCTTTTTTTTTTTTTTATTATTTCTTTCATTCTTCACAAACTTTGACCTGTCGTCAAGTCCCGCATAAAGGTCTTTAATTATTTTATTCATCTCCGTGCGTACAAACACTGTACACCTGGTCAACTAAGAACCTGATTGATTCACGGAAAAATAGAAGAAAAAGATTAAAGGATTTTTTTTCATTAAATCACTTAACTATTTATTATTCACAAAAGACTCAATTCAAATTTTAAATCGGTAACCTTTCATTTGAAAAATATGAAAGGTATTGTTTTTGTCACTGGAGTAATAGATCAAAGATTAGTTCTTAAATTTCAAAAAAATATTTATAAAGGATTAAAGGATTTTTTAGTAAACCACTCAACTATATATTTATTATGCACAGAAGACTCAATTCAAATTTTAAATTGGTAACCTTTCATATGAAAAATATGAAAGGTATTGTTTTTGTCACTAGAGTAATAGATCAAAGATTAGTTTATAAATTTAAAAAAAAATCTTTAGTACCTTTGATGTCAAATTTTTGGGTTTATTTAATCTGTCAGTTCATTATCTCTATAGACTTTGCCCCGGAAAGAATTAAATAGGAAGAATAAAAAGGTAAAACTTAAAAAAAGTTTTACTACACAATTCAATAAAGAGGGAAATGATATTTTTTTTCTCTTTAATTTCTGAAATGCCTATTTTTATTCCCTCTAAATTGAGGCATCAAAAAGGTGAAAGAAAATTTGTTATTTTTCAATCATTTTATCATCATTCCATCTCCTTCCTTCCCTCTCAAATATTTGTATGAGCACATCCTTGAAATATGTTTGGATCGTCATAAAATATTTAAAAAAAAAAAAATACTATTATGATTATTGTGTTCAGCTAATGTAGCAACAGCATTCTTCAAGTTAGTACAAAAAGATAACTAATAATGTCTTATTCCGAAATCTACAAATTTTATTTGGAATGTTTAATTGGTAGTGTTGAAAGAAATAATTAAAACAATGTTATATATTTTTTTTTCAAAACATGTTTAGTATTTAGTTAAGTGGCATTTTTATCATCTGATTTTGTCTTATATTTTTTTAAAATATTAAGCGTAATATAAATAATTAATACTTATCCAAATTATTTCTGATTTCTGAATTTGCAATGAAATTAACTGCTAGTGCAATATTAAGTAATTTATATGATAAAGTTACCGCAATATGCAAAACAATCATAATGAAATTAACTAATAGTGCACTTTCATATCAACGTGTGAAATTAATTATTCCTTGGGAATAACAGTAACCTGTTATTCCGATTCCAACCATTCAAATATTTTCATGCACAAATCTCAACAAAGTAATTTTTTCATGTACAAATTTCAACAAAGATCAACGGTTGGGATCCGAATAACATGTTCCTGTTATTCCTTTGAAATAACAGCAGATTTATTTCCCTAAAATTCAGCTGGCACCAGAGGATACATCATAAGCACACACAAAAGGACGAATATTTTAATTCCCTTTAGAAATAAACAATGTCGTGTAGAACAAGTCTCTTTGAATTCACACATCACAATCAACGGCTTACCATTGTAAGGCCACCAACAATAATAGAGGAAATATAACATTCCAGTCTCCCTTAATTAATTATATGACAGTAGCAATCAATGGTTTACAGGGTTAGCAACTTATGACCAAGGTTCTGGTCTAAGGCAAACTTTGAAACAAGTGCATAACGAACCTTACGGTGTCCAATCAGATCTTGCAAGACTTGGACTTTTTTTCCAAATTTGCAGTCACTGTTGTTGATTAGTAGTTCCTCCAAGTAACATTATTGTTGAATTTCCTTGTCTTTTCATGTTTGTTTATTAGCCTGTCTTATTGTCTATATTCTATGTGTAGGACCATCGTGTAGGATAATCATGAAGAAAAAAAAATATATCTACATATACATATATATGATATATCTATGCATTCCAACATGTGTACATATATATCTACATCTACATAAATAATTTTAACAGATGAAAAACATACTACGATGATTGGCCCCCAACCGGTGTACATATGTATCTGAAATTCCGAATCATCAAATTATGATGTGTATAAATACATTTTTTTTTTCTTTTTGGTATTGTAAGTAATATTCTAATTGCATTAAATTAGGCAGTTTTAATGGTGTATTTGGAATTTTCATAAAGGCATAAACATATACTACAAATCCTCACAAACAATCAAATCCAAAGGTGTGTGGGACCCAATTGACCAATGAAGAAGGGTCCAAGCTAATTGATTGTTTGAAAAAATAATTAACCATACAAAAGGGGACAATGGCCATCTGTTACCCCTCTCCATCTCTCTCTGATCCCCATAATGCACATTGTTTAATCTTCTTAAAATTGAAAACATGAAGACACAACTTCACAAGCAACTCATAATTGCTCTTTTTCTATTTGCATCCTCACCACTTGCCTGGTCTATGGATACCCTACTTCCCGGCCAAAACATTACTACAGGACGGTCTCTCATCTCGTCCAACAACACATTCGAGCTAGGCTTCTTCCGTCCCGGCTCCTCCCCTGACCTTTTTATCGGTATATGGTTCAGTGCTTCACCAGAGACTGTTGTGTGGGTTGCTAACCGAGATAGTCCCTTGAACAACAGTATGGGAATACTAACTATACATAGCAACGGGTCTCTAGTGCTATATGATTCATTGGAAAGAGTGGTATGGTCATCTAGTACTAACTTGACAAGTATTACAAATGATATAAGGCCACTATTGCAACTGAATGATTCAGGCAATCTTGTACTAAAAGATCAAACAAGTAATACTATTGTATGGCAAAGCTTTGATCATCCAACAAACTCATTGATTGCTGGGATGAAACTTGGCAAGAACCTGACAACTGGATTTGAAACAGTGCTTTCTTCATGGAAAAGCAGCAGCGATCCATCAGAAGGGAAGTACATGTACAAGATGGATACTGAAGGTGCTCCAGAGATTATAGTATGGGACCGTGATCAAATTAGGTTCAGAACTGGAATGTGGAACGGGTTATATTTTAGTGAGACACTTCAGATGTTAACTTATAGTGATATGTTTACTTTCTTGTTTGTGCAAGATAAAGATGAGGTGTCATATGGATTTGAGGCTAAATCAACCTCGATTTTGTCCCGAATATTCCTGAATGATGCTGGTATAATGCAGCGGTTGGTTTGGGACCCAGATCAACAGAATTGGAACGAGTTCTGGTCCGGACCAAAAGATGAGTGTGATTACTATGGGAAATGTGGTGCTTTCGGTATATGTCAGCCTAATACTATGACCATCTGTAGTTGCCTCAGAGGATTTGAGGCAGCAACACAAACCGAGTGGAACATGAGAGATTATTCAGGAGGGTGCAAACGCCGAACCCCAGTAGGATGTACTGGTAACAGTGATGGGTTTTATGCGCTAAAAGGGGTGAAGTTACCATATTCCCATAATGCAACTGTAGATACTAATATAAGTGTTGAGGAGTGCAGGACGAGGTGCTTGATGAATTGTTCATGCTTGGCTTATTCCCCTTCAGATATAAGGGGAAAAGGAAGTGGGTGTGTTATGTGGAACACTGCACTGGTTGACATCAAGGATGTCAATGGTGGGCTAGACATCCTACATGTGAAGGTTTCAAAGTCTGAATTGGGTACAAATATCTTTCTCTATTTTAATTTTTAATAATGAAGTCACTAATTATTGGAGAAAAGTATCAGAGGAATTGTCCAGATGTAAAAGCAACAAATCTTAACAGGTAAAATGTCCGGATGCCAATATAAAGTTGTGAAGCAGGCATAATTGCTAAGATTTCTTTTCATGAATTGATTCTCTTCTATTGAAGGAAAAATAAATTGGGTTTTGATAAATGCCTCTAAAATGCAGGAACAAGTAACAAAAGGAAGCTGGCAATAATAATCGGAACAATAACAAGCATTGTAATATCAGTGCTTATAATATGCTTATTTGGATATCTACTCAAGAGGAAGAAGATGAGATCTGCAAAACAAGGTAAACAGATTGTGCAAATCAAATTTACTGTGGCTTTGTGATCTCTAACCTTCATAATTTATATAGAAATCATATGTTTCTACAGATAAAACCGAAAAGTCCCTGGCACAAAATGACTCGTTCAAAGGTACAGACCTCCCTCTTTTTGACATGGAGACGATTTTGCAAGCCACTGACAATTTTTCAATAACAAATGAAGTAGGACAAGGTGGTTTTGGCATTGTCTACAAGGTATTCTTTTTATTTGAATCCTGCTCGTGTTCTACTTTAAAAAGAATTCTCACAATCTACCTTTACAAAAAAAAAGATCTCTCAAATTACAAGATTTTGGATGATGAGGCAGGATGACTATCTGAAATCAAAGATAAATGCAAAGTTTATTTATGTTTAAGCATACTGGAAAGTTCCCTAGTTATTAATAAAAAAGGTAACCTATTATATCAGGGCAAGCTCCCTTGTGGCCAAGAAATTGCAGTGAAACGGCTCTCCATGAATTCATCGCAAGGATTGAACGAATTTATGAATGAAGTTATGCTGATTGCCAAGCTACAGCATAGGAATCTTGTTAAACTCCATGGATGCTGCATTGAAAACAACGAGCAAATATTAATTTACGAGTTCATGACCAACAGAAGTTTAGATTTCTTCATATTCAGTATGCAGCTGACTTCACAACATTATTGATTAATTGTTTCTGCTATTTGATTATTTATCAATTTATAATACAATATGCAACTATTCATTTCAACTGTAACCTACAAATCTTACCCAGTCAAAGTTGATTATAATTCATGGGAACTTGCAACAGACTCAGAGAAGCGTGCCTCTTTGAGTTGGAGAACGAGACTGGAAATTGTAATAGGAATCGCAAGAGGGCTTCTCTACCTTCATCACGATTCTAGATTCAACATAATTCATAGGGACCTCAAAGCAGCAAACATTTTGTTAGATGAAGAGATGAATCCTAAGATTTCAGATTTTGGCACTGCAAGATTGTTTGAAAGAGAGCAAGCAGTAATCCGCACAGAAACAGTGATTGGCACTCGGTATGTACATTCAATTTTATACTTGCATATGGAATATGTTCAACTGATTTGCTTATTAATTTCCTCTATGTGTATTTCTTATATATGAAGTGGATACATGTCTCCTGAGTATATCACAGAGGGTAAATTTTCTGTCAAATCTGATGTGTATAGCTTCGGAGTTATACTCCTTGAGATTATAAGTGGCAAGAGGAACCAGGGGAATCAAAATCTTATTGCATATGTAAGTATTAATCTCGTAATTTTTTTAACAATTTACATTGGAAAACTGATGTGATCAAAGATAATTGCTGAAACATACCTCACTCATAATTCATGCTCTAGGCATGGAAATTTTGGGAGGAAGAAAACATTTTGAAGCTACTTGATGAAGCAGTAGAAAGCTCAGTTCTTACAACAGAGCTATCAAGATGCATCCACGTGGGTCTTTTATGTGTGCAAGAATGCCCCAATGATAGGCCATCAATGTCATCAGTTTTCATGATGCTATCAAGTGACAACGTCGAGCTACCGGCCCCCAAAAAACCCTTAATTTGCAGAAGCATTGGAGTGTTCGCTACTGATAGCAACTTCTATGAGTATGATTCGATTAGTGTAGATCAATTGACTATAACGAAAGTTCAAGGTCGCTAGAGAATCTAGGAGAAAGTAGCAAAGCTCTCATGAAAATGCTCCTACATTTGTATAGTAAAGATAGTGTTATTTGGGGTTTGTTAGGAATTTACATGGATGTTAGTTGTCAAGATTGATATTGCTATCCTCTAAATTACAATGCTTTTTTCGGGCCCTAGTCAATACAGTATAGTTAAGCCAAGATGATGGGCTGTGGAGTTTAATTAAATTTGAGTATACCAATAATGTAGTAAAGTTTTTGCCACATTTCAAACAGCCTAGCCAGCAACTAAATATAAGAGCAAGAAAATTTCTAGCTGAATATATAAATCCTGCAATTGGGCACAGAAAAGAAAGAACATTGCTGTTCGGGTCCAATCATCAGCTCAAGGGACAAACCATGCATCATGCTCCAGCTCCCTATAACGCTAGCCAATTAGACCTCATCCTCCATCATATCTTCAACAATTAGACTGTCAAGCACTCAAACTCACAGTTCTATTGACCTGATCAAATGAAAATAAGAAAAATATCAACAGTATACCAATAATGTCAAGGAGTTCAACATTTGACATAAAAAAATATCATGAAACAGTAACTGCATTTGGTACATCATTGGACTTAACTAAAATATACAATGTTAATTTTTGGAGAATCAAGGTGACAACATAATAGAATAATAAAAATAACAGCAATAGAATAATACCTCATATGATGAGGCTATACCTGTGACACAATTCCCAATTCTTAGAGAAGCAGGTCCATTTCTTTGCACCGTCCAAGTGAATCCAGACGGTCTTCACGCCGATTAGAAATGGAAGTACATACGCTCCCTGATAAAATCTACGGAAATCATAGCTCCACGACGATGATTCTCGCTTCTACATTTTGGCATTTTAATTTCCACTCTATTGCTATTTGCTGGTATGTATGTTTACAGGTGGGTCGCCATTGCATCCACTGCTGAATCATCCCAAAACCCTACCACTGTTATAAACCCTCTCTGGATAGATGGGTAAATATACTGACACAACTGATTTGGCATGATGCAGAGCACCAGTCCTATAGTTTTTCGTTTAACTTTATTATTCGTGCGTTATATGAAGTCAAATCAGCTCTGTTAAATATTTTCAGAGAAGGCGGCGGTGTGTCGAATTTTGAGGAACTCGAAATTTTGAGTTTAGATCCAGACCGTCCGATCAGAATCCGAATCCGGTTCTAGGGGGAATGCACAAGCCCCATTATTATTCGTGCCAGAGCAGATCGGACGGTTCCGATCTAAATTTAAAATTTGATATACCTTAGGTCAGTGTATTAAAATTCGATTTTATTCAGCGAATATTCGGCCGTATATTCTTATTTGGTGTCCGACTGAATAGAAAATAGCTATTCGGACCGAATATTGAATCCATGCTTTAAAAAAATTAAAAAACTTCGAAACCCATTAAAAGAGTTTTGGATCCGAATTCATAACCCATTAAATGAGTTACAGACCCGCCAGGTAGGTGTTCTCTTCAAGCGTCCCACTCAGAAGTCTTTTATAACTTCACTACATGCTGCCTTATTGTATTTAAGTACTGTGTGATTAAATATTTAATAAAAAAAATCCGCATATATAAATCCGAATAAGACTCCGCATACCGTATATGCGGTGGTCTTCCAAATACCGAATGAGAACCGAATATTAATACAGTCTTGGGTATAAGAATTCTACGGACCCCCTTAAATGGGGCCGCACTGGTGTTCTGTTGCTTGGGTAGATTCAGAAATACTCAGATTTCGTGATTTTTTGATTTATTTTTTTTGAGGAAATGTTATTTTTAAATGGGGCCAGTATGCGGTGGTCTTCCGAATACCGAATAAGAACCGAATATTAATACAGTCTTAGGTATAAGAATTCTGCGGACCCCCTTAAATGGGGCAGCACTGGTGTTCTGTTGCCTGGGTAGATCCAGAAATCCTCAAATTTCATAGTTTTTTGGTTTATTTTTTTTTTTTCAGGAAATGCTATTTTTAAAAATTTCGGTTTAAGGGCAGCACCAAGTTAACAGAAGCCCAATAATGTAATCACAAACCTGATAGCCCGAACTCCCATTCAAAATGCAATTGCGAAGAAAAAGACCTCTGTTTTGCACAATGAGAGAACTCTGTTTTGCAGAATGACAAATGACAAAAGTCTCCTTGTTCTTTCAAATAAGCTACCTGATGCCATCCAGATAAATGAGAAATTTCAACAGGGATACATGGCCTGAATAAATAGAGAGACTATGACTTGGTTTGATAGTTAACAGGCTGTGAATTGACGATCATATACTCTCTCAAGTGGTCGTCAGATAATCATACGTCTAGACAATATGTCACTGTGTCAGGTATGACATTCAACACAGTAATAGAGACGCCGCGTGTATGACATGCATTCAACACAACAATAGAGACGCCGCCTGTCTGGAACCCAACTGGTACGTATCTTTATTACTTTTCTTTCTGGCATCTACATCGATGCTCATTGGTAATTTCATTTCAATCTCATCATTTGCCTATTTTATTTGTAATTTTAGAATATATATTAATAATTTTATAAATAAAAATATTTATTTTATTATAATAATTTTCAAAATATTATGTCGACAAAAATATTAATTATTCGCTCATTCATTTGAGAAATTAGTTTCTAAAACGTAGGAGAACTTTTTTTTTTTTTTCAATTTCTGAATGCTAAAAACAATCAAAATTAATTACATGAGTACAAATCTTTTAAAATTAACTTTAAATTAATTTCGGTATTTCTATTCTAATTTTATGATGCCAAGGAAATATTTGAGTGACATTGCTATTGATACAAAAAAATATGTATAATTGAATATGTTTTCATCTATATTATTTGTATATAAAAAATTATATAATATTCTTTAAGTTTATATTGCTTTTATTATTTATATTCTTGTTAGTATTAATTATATTTTTAATTATTGTTATTTTTATTATAATTGTTCTCATTATTTGTTTGACTGATATATATTAAAAGTTTCTAAGGAAAAAAAAATTCAGAAACTACAAAGAAAAGAAATTGATTTAAATTTACTATATTGAATTATTATTGTGATTTTAAAATTCTTTGAAAACGACTTTTTTGCTTTCAAATAAAAGGAAAATACACGACTACTGAAATTAAGAAATTCCAATTCAATTTTTGAGGCTTCAGACGATTTTTTTTTGGGTCCAAAACGGCAATTATAATTTACTTAATGTAAAAACTTTCAACATTAAAATTAACAATTCTCATATTTACTACACATTTAGAATTTTGAATTATAAAATTTTGAATCATATTAAGAATTTACAATTTTTAAATTTTGAATTAGAAAAAGTGCTCAGGTCCGGTCTTTTAATCTCCAACAGAAACCACCAAGAGGCTTCATATTATCAAAATCCAAAATTTTAAATATCAGCATGAAGGACTCAGTTTCTAAAATTTAAAATATTTTATTGATAAATTAAGTTCACAATATTTTCCATATTTGTAATTGTATGAAAGGCTCACTGGTTGAATTCTCGTATGGCATCCCTAACATTTGGTCCCACCTTTCATTAAATGGGGGGAGAATATTCGCCTATATCGTTGTTCATATCATAATCATGTCCCAATCATATATTATTCAATCTAAATTAATGCATAATTTAATATTCAACAGAATAAATCTCATTGACCATTCTTTTAAAATTAGTCCATGGTATATACCCGAAAACCTGTTACGGTATCTCTCCAGACTGTTTTTTTTGGTTGAACTTTTCAAGAAATAAATAAATAAGCAAGTGTTTATTCTGGCATAAAAATATATATGCACAATACAATAATTAAATGTATATTATGCAATATTCAACTACGAATTTTGTTAAAGCTTAAACTTAGAATTACTTAACTCTCATTAAGAATACGTTGAATGTAAAATTTGAAACGAATTGCTGTAATACAAATTTAATTTGAAATAGAACATAGTATGATGAAAGCATGTTTATCTGAGTCAAGTGAACTAAATTTGTCTTAAAGTGTATTCTTCAAACTTATGTAGTTATGTATTTGATCTTGATCAAATGAACTGAAATAGACATTTAAAAGAATGTTTTAATGAATGATCAAATATAAAATACGCTAAGAGATTCATTAAAAAACCTTATGGAGTAGATGGCATAATAATATTTATAATAGCTGACATTAATATGTCAGGCTAAGAGATTCCTAAATAGGTCAGGCTAAGAGATATTAACGGAGTAGTTTTTGTTTCGTACAGCGCAGAAGTCGTATGTAATGCTGTTTTGGCTTTGTTGTCCGTGCGCTGCATGAAGCAAAACCTGATCTGTCAATGTATTTACCAGAAAACACGCTAAGAGATTCCTAAATAGGTCAGACTAAATTCAGTCTCCATCCCTCTCAATGAACAATGCGTTCTCTGTGCTTCAACTCATTTTGTCTGTTTATATACTGGTAAATCTCCTAGGCTTGTGTTTTTGTTGCGTTTTCCATGTTTTGCTTTCCGGACTGTTATTAGTGTACCGATTAATCTCTTTATTAGCAAGATATGTCAGCTGTCTCTGTTGCTAATCTCTTTAGTTTTTTTTTTCAGGGTATCTAGTTCATATTTCTAGAATATTGGAACTGTGTTTTTTTGTTTTTATATCTTCTAGATGATTTTTTTCCAATATCTTTATTTTTAAATGCCCCTCCAAGTAATAGCGACAGTCAATCCTTTGACTATTTTAGCTGGGGTCAGTATGTACCACAGTATATATAGCACAACTTTTGAGCGCTCTTTCTTAAATCTTTCTTATCAATTAAGTACTCTAAGTGAGCCTCCTTTAAAGAAGATTAGTATCCATCCTCCAACCATAAAAAAAATGTGGAATAAAACCTCCTTCAAACAATTTGTTACTGTTCTGCTTCTCTTCTCGCTGTTATTAGTCTCCTACTCACTTGACACCACAGATAAAACTAAAAAATTAGTCAATGACCAAACCCTGGTGTCATCACAAGACCAATTTGTTCTAGGTTTCTTTAACCGAGGCACACCGGCGAAGTGGTACGTTGGTATATGGTACAATGTCACACCGGATATTGTCGTATGGATTGCTAACCGTGACTATCCCTTGAATGATAGTTCAAGTACGCTTGCCGTTTCTGACAGAGCAATCGTCTTGATTGATTCATCACAAAATACAAAACCATTATTTCCTTTTAGCTCATCTGTAGATAAGGCATTTGATCCAATAATGCAACTACTTGATTCAGGCAACCTTGTCATCAAAGGTCCAAACAGAGATGAGATCCTATGGCAAAGCTTTGATTACCCGTCAAATACCATGCTCCCCGGCATAAAAATCGGTAAAAACTTGACCTCTGGATTTGAATGGTATATTTCTTCATGGAAAAGCAGTAATGACCCATCAACAGGCAATTACCATTACAAAATGGATACTCTCGGTCTACCAGAAATTGTGTTATGGAATGATGACAGAATCGAGTTCAAAAGTGGTGCATGGGATGGTTTGAGATTCAGTGGATTACCTGAAATGGCAACTTACAGTACAAAGATGGTTACTTTCAATTTTATTTCAACAACTGATGAGATCAGCTACTCATTTGAGGCTGATTTGGGAGCACCATTGTTACGAGTAGTACTGAACGAAACTGGTGTGCTGCAACGCATGATATGGTACCAGACCAGTAAAACTTGGATTGAGTTCTGGTCTTGGCCCACTGACTTGTGTGACGACTACAGGACATGTGGGCCTTTTGGTATATGCAACGTCAATGAACACCCAATATGTGATTGCTTACCAGGATTTAAAGCGAAATCACCCAGCGAGTGGTCTATGCGAAATACTTCTGGAGGTTGCGAACGGAAAACACCATTGAGTTATCGAGCAAACAGTAATGGATTTCAATTGGTTAAAAGTGTGAAGTTACCAGACACAGAGAGTGCAACGGTTGATGCGAGTATAAGCATTAAGGAGTGTAAGCACAGGTGTTTGGCGAATCGTTCTTGTTTGGCTTATTCGCTGTTTAATATTAGCGGAGCCGGTAGTGGGTGCATCACTTGGGATAAGGATTTGGTCGATATACGGTATGTTGAGAATGGACAGGATCTATATATCAAGCTTGATAAATCAGATTTAGGTAATAATTTCTAACTGAATTTGATTTTCTCATAATTGCAGAAGAAACCTTTTCCTTTTTGTAGATTGTTGCTTGTCATGCTTAGGATAAAGACCACCAATTATAGAGATATATTTCTGGAATGTGAGCATTAATATTGCCCCAATAAATTAAGGTTAGTCTTGTATTACAAGGAGACGATGAAAATGATATTAAGAGCATTATGTAGATCAACTTGAGAGAATTTAATTCAGCTGAAGATAATTCCCTCTTTAAATGAGCTGCCCTCTGTTGAAGAGTCCGAATCTCCTGTTTTTCCTCATCCAACCGTTAAAATTTTTTCATGTGTGAATCTCAACAAAAATCAAGGTTGGATGAGGAAAAGCAGGTTCAGCAGATTTCATTCCTCTTTTGAAGCATGGTGTTCTTTTTTTATCACTAGAAGTGTTAAGTAAAGTCCCTACAAAACAAGCTAGTACTTTTGTTATTTTTTCTTGTAAATTTTAACAAAAAATACTTTTGATAGTTCACAACAAAAATGCGTTCGGAATAAGTTTGATGAACTTCGCTTCTTAATATATATATATTTATATGTTTCCTCTATTTTTTTTCACTATTTATCCTGATATTTGTATTAAGAAGAGCTAGAGATAATGAGAACTTGATTAGTTACCCAAACTTGTTTAAAAGATAAATTTTATTTAGATGAATATTAAATACCAAACTTAATTAGTTAACTCTGGCAAGTATAATACCAAAAAATGAGTTTCAAATATTAAATAATTAATTATCACATTAATGAATCAATACCTATATATTTCAATTTATTTAGATTACACTACTGAAATTTGTGCGCTAATGGATGCGCAGCTGCAACAGGAAAGAAAAAGATCCAGCTGATAATAGGCATGATTGGAACATCTACTGCTCTGATATCAGTTATAGTCCTCCTCATTTATCTACGTCAGAGGAAGAAGAATATTGGAGTTGCTCATTTAGGTACCTTTACAAGTCAACTCAATTCTTATATGATTTAATTATACCTTAGATTGGTGTTCTTATTAAAAGAAATTGCAACATAACTATGGTATTTAAATTTGGATTTACTGTTTGGTAGGTTTAACCAAGACGAATTACAAAGATAGTGGCTCCCTGCGGAATACAGAGCTCCCGATATATGATCTGGAAACAGTGATGGTAGCCACAGCCAACTTCTCCGAAGCAAATAAACTAGGCCAAGGTGGTTTTGGTATTGTTTACAAGGTAATTGATATTTGAGGTTACTGTGTTCAGTCTGTTTAGTTTCGAATAGTTTGGTATCATTCTTTTTTTTTATTTTTCTGTTTATTCTGTTTATGAAATCTATTATCTAATAATTGAATTCTACAGTCACTATAATATTCAACTAATTCATTCAAAATCCACATCTCCAATCAAAGCCCCCTTTTGCGAGCAACCCCACTTTCTGGTATACCATTTGTATTTTTCAGCAAAATCCAATTTTCTCAGTTTGGCAAAGCCCTCTACCTCCAGTTACCTTCTATTTCAAAGTAGTCCATTTAGCATGCTCCCTCTCTCCAGTGAGCCTCAGTTCTCCAGCAAACCAGACACTCGTTCTACGGTGCCCTCTCTTGCAAACTGCAAGCCGACCACTTCACTGATTTACTCTAACAGACTCTCATTTTGGCATAAGTGTTATATCATGGCAACTTCCTGAACAAAATTCTAAAATTTTTTATATTGTTCTGCAATTAATGGATAAAATCATCATTATCTCAAGGCCCAGCCGCTTTGATCTTACTATTATTGCAATACAAAAACAGGGTGAACTGCCGAGTGGAGAAGAGATTGCAGTGAAGAGGCTCTCAAAGGGTTCATCACAAGGTCTAAATGAATTCATGAATGAGGTCATGCTCATTGCAAAGCTCCAACACCGAAACCTTGTCAGACTGCTTGGTTGTTGCATCCACGGCACCGAGAGAATGCTTATCTATGAGTTCATGTCCAACAAGAGCTTAGATTTCTTCATTTTTGGTATGCAATGTTGACAATTTTCTCTCCTCCCAGCCCTCGAAACAGACTTAATATCTCATTAAAGAATGTCGGTTCTTAGGTGCAAGCTATATACATTTAGAATTTGGCTTATTGAAAAATTAATTCATATTCATCAGATGCATGAATGTGAGATTTGTGTGCCTTGTCAACTTCACAAAGTGTCTATCATAAATTTTGAAACAAAAACGAGATTCCAAATGATGATTTCATTCTTAAATTACAATTAGTTGTAAAATTTCTATAATAATGAGATAAATGCTCAATCAATTAAACCTGCTTGGAAACAGATAAAGTGAGCCGAGAATTGCTAAGTTGGAGTGCAAGGCAGGAGATAGTCACCGGAATATCAAGAGGGATTCTCTATCTTCACCAGGACTCCAGATTGAATATAATTCATAGAGATTTAAAAGCTGCAAATATTCTTTTGGATGGAGAAATGACACCTAAAATTTCAGATTTCGGCATCGCTCGTTTGTTCAAACAAGAGCAACATGAGATGGATACTGAAAGAATTGTAGGCACACGGTAGAGACCTCTACATTTTTTTTTTTCCTTTTTTTGCTGCATGATGCATATTTCTTGGTCTTCCGATAAGACAGTTAGCTCTTTTCTTTAATTATTTCATTTTCACAAATGTTGTTTTTTTCTCATAGTGAGTACATGTCTCCTGAGTATGCTATGGAAGGAAAAATTTCTGTGAAATCAGATGTCTACAGCTTTGGGGTTTTACTGCTTGAGATAACATCTGGAAAAAGGAACCAAGGAAATCACAGCCTTCTTGCATATGTGAGTATATTTGTGCAATAATTTTACAGCTGGTTACAAAATATAATTCATCATCATATATAAAACACTCTATCCCCCTGAAAGAGGGGCGCAGACATTGAGCTTTGAGGCTTGCCACAAAAATCAGTGTTCTGTTTTAGAAGTTACGGCAAATTTTTAAACAAAAAAATATAAATAGATTGAGTTTAAATACTTCACCAAAATACATTCATTTTTATTGTGATTAGATTATAAGCATGCATTGCTATAGACAAATTAATATGCCATTCTCATATGGACTTGTAACAAACTTCCCAATCACATATCAGCATTGCCATTAATCTTCACAGTCCCTCTTTTAGTATAGTGTGTCTTGTTTTTCTCATTTATTTTTTTTGCCTTCATTTTACTTCTGTTTTCCTTTCTTCTCCTATGTATGTTTTTAATTACAGTACATTGAACAGGAGAGATGAATAGTCAGCCTATGGTAAGCTACAGAGCAGATTTATTATTGAATAGGAACTTTACTTTTTGCAATACACATTGCATTAGTACTGTACACATACTGATTTAATTCTCTTGCCAGTTTCCACGTTAATACTGTACACTTGAGTGTCATACATTACAATCACTCGTTATTACATTAACTCCTTTTCTTAATAAAAGGATATAGAATAAAGCAGTCTATCATGTCCATTATTGCAAACCATGCACTGAATGATATATCATCTTACATATTTCTAGGCATGGCAGCTGTGGCAAGAAGGAAGAATCACAAACTTAGTAGATGAAGCAATAGAGAGCTCCACTTGCGTTGCATCCGAGATAGCGAGGTTTGTTCATGTGGGTCTTTTGTGTGTGCAAGAGTGTGCTGATGATAGACCAACCATGTCAACTGTTGTTTCAATGCTATCAAATGAAGGGTGCAGTCTACCTGAGCCGAAAAAACCTGTGCTATCCACTAAAATTACACCTGAAGGTCTGTACAGCGCAAATGAGTTGACTGTTACTGGACTTGAAGGTCGATGAAATTATCTTGAATGTTTGTCATATTAATTGCTATGCATCATTTTAGGAGTGTACAAAATATTTGTTGTATCTGTAAATCCAATGTATCTTATTTTGAGAAGGTATTTGAAGAAAATGAAATTATTTGTTGAAAATAAATGTTCTTAATATATTGATTATACCCCGATATGTAGTTGGTGATAACTACGCGATAAAATAATTAAACACAGTTCACATGCAAAATTTAATTATACATTATACTGAATAGTGCCCCTAGCTTAATGTTGATTTCTATAAATTCTGAGGAGATTAAAATCTTTCTTATTATTGAATTTCATGTTACAAGTCCTTTTATGCTACAAGCAAAATATTACCGTTATCTCTATTCTACTTTTGGTACCTATACAGTAGAGTACCGTTTATTTCTTTTCCCTAAATAGAATTTCCTATTTGATCTAATCCTAGCCCCTTGATCAATGATGAACGACTGAGATCAATCCTACTCTATTTCTTCTATAATTTTAACACTCCCCCTCAAGCTAGGAATGTATATATCATACAATCCTAGCTTGCTTGTAATGTTGTCGAATTGTTTCGGATCCAACCCTTTGGTAAAGACATCCGCTAATTGTTCATTGCTTTGTACATACGGTGTCTCTATTTCTTTGGCTTGGACCTTTTCTCGCACAAAATGGCAATCTACTTCTATGTGCTTGGTCCGTTCATGAAACACCGGATTTAATGCGATGTGTCGTGCGGAGTTGTTGTCGCAATACATTTTCATAGGTTGATTGAATTCGATGCCCATATCCTTGAGAAGTTGTTTGAGCCATATTAATTCACTTGCGGTTGAAGCCATGGCTCGATACTCCGCCTCCGCGCTAGATCTTGCCACGACGTTTTGTTTCTTGCTTTTCCATGTGACTAAATTTCCGCCTACAAATGTGCAAAAGCCGGTAGTGGATTTCCTATCGAAACTCCCGGCCCAATCTGCATCGGAATAGCCACATATGACATTAGAATTATTGTTTTTCATTAATATTCCTTTACCGGGTGTTTTCTTTAGATACCTTAAAATTTTATTTATGGCCTCTAAGTGTGATGTTCTAGGTGAATGCATGAATTTACTAACTTGGCTTACCGAAAATGAAATATCCGGTCGGGTTACGGTAAGATAAATTAATTTTCCTACAATTCTTTGAAATTGGTTTATATCATCTAGCAATTCACCATCTTCACTATTTAATTTACATTTGCTATCAAAGGGTGTAGAGGCCGGTTTGCAACCTAATTTTCCGGTTTCTTCTAAGAGGTCTAAAATATACTTCCTTTGTGAAATAAAAAGTCCCAACTTAGAGTAAGCTACTTCTATTCCTAAGAAGTATTTTAGATATCCAAGATCCTTGATATCAAATTTCTCCTTCAATTGGCTTTTGATTTTTTTGATTTCATTTATGTTGTTTCCGGTGATTATAATGTCATCGACATATACCAAAATTATGGTAGTGTGTTTACCATTAATTTTTGTGAAGAGAGAATGGTCCGAACTACTAATTTTAAAATCACATAAAATTAAATAAGAGCTAAGCTTGCCATACCATGCTCGAGGAGATTGCTTCAATCCATAGATCGATTTATTTAACCTACACACTAAGTTAGAATTGTTTTGCAATTTATGTCCGGGGGGTAGGTTCATGTATACTTCTTCTTCAAGTGTTCCTTGAAGAAAAGCGTTCTTGACATCCATTTGGTATAAATTCCAATTATTGTTTACCGCAATGGAAAATAAAATTCTAACGGTATTCATTTTGGCCACCGGTGCAAAGGTTTCATTGTAATCAATTCCGTATGTTTGGGTATAACCTTTTGCAACTAACCTTGCCTTATACCGTTCTATGGTACCATTACTATTGTACTTAATTTTATAAACCCATTTACAACCCACCGGTTTTTTTAACTTTGGTAATTGTACAATTACCCAAGTTTCATTTTTTTCTAGAGCTTTTAGCTCTTCTTTCATGGCTTGACACCATACCGGACTTGCAATAGCCTCTTGGTAATTATTCGGTTCCAATTCTTTTTGGATGGTAGTCAAAAATGCAAGATGTAGAGGCGAAATATTTTCATATGATAAAAACTCTTCAATAGGATATTGTACCGTATAGGTTACATAATCCCTAAGTCTAGTAGATGGTCGAGTAATTCGTGAGGACCGCCTAACTTCTAAATTTTCTTCTATCTCTTGATTATTATTATCAAGAGTATTTATGTTGGTCTCTTCTTCAAGATTATCATCAAAAGTATAATTAATATTTTGTTCACTTCCTTGTTCCTCAAAATGAGATATTATAGGTTTTACTTGCTCTTGTGTATATGGTGTCTTAAATAATTTTTTGAAATATGGTTCTTCTTCACAAAATATGATATCTCTAGACATAAATAATTTTTTGCTAATAGGATCATAACACTTGTAACCTTTTTTGTAAGTAGAGTACCCCAAAAAAATAGCCTTTGTTGACATATAATCAAGTTTGTCTTTTCTTTTGATTTTTACAAAACATGTACAACCAAATACTCTTAAATGATCAAGATTAATTTTTTGTTGATAGAGAATTTCTAGTGGACTTTTATTTTTTAAAATGACGCTTGGTAACCTATTAATTAGATGTGTGGCACAAAGAATGGCATCCGACCAATATTTTTTTGGAACATTATTTTGAAATAATAATGCTCGTGTCATTTCTAATAAATGTCTATTTTTTCTTTCCGATACTCCATTTTGTTGAGGAGTATTTATGCAAGTTGTTTGATGTATGACTCCTTTTTCTTTAAAAAGATTTGTAAAGTTTTGATTTATAAATTCCGTTCCATTATCCGATCTAAAAATTTTAAGTTTACAATTAAATTGGTTTTCTATGAGACATAGAAATTCTTTAAAACAATTAAAAACTTCATCTTTTGATTTTAATAAATATAGCCAAGTGGATCTAGAAAAGTCATCAATAAATATAACAAAATATCTAAATCCATTATAAGAATCAATTGGGGCCGGACCCCATACATCGGAGTGGACTAAATCAAACACCGCTTCACTTTTACTACAAGATTGAGAAAAGGGAAGCTTTGTTTGTTTTGCCAACTTACAAATGTCACAATTAATACATTTTGAATTTGGAAAATCTAATACACTATTTAGAATCTTGTCGGATGGATGCCCTAGTCTTCTATGCCAAACATCATAATTAATGGATTTTGCGGAAGCACAAAAATCTAACTTTTGCAAATTGAAAAGATAATGCCCATTTTCAAGAATTCCTTCCCCAATCTTCGTCCCGGTTTCCCGGTCCTGAAATTCAACATTTTTATAAGAAAAGATTGCATTGCAATTGAATTCTTGTGTTAATTTTCCTATAGAAATTAAATTTATAGGGAATGCCTTTAAATATAATACGTTGTTTATTTTATTGTTACACACGTTAATTTCTCCTATGCCATCTATTTGTACTTTCGTACCATTCGCTACTAAAACATATTGGTTGTTTTTAGTCAAGTCTAATTTGGTAAAAAATTTCTTGTTACCGAACATATGGTTTGTAGCTCCACTATCCAAAATTATTTGGTCATATAAATTAAAATTTCTTGAGTGAGAAACAATACCACATGAGCTAGGAGCACCTTGATCTTTAAACCACACAGAAAATTGCTGAAATAGGTGCTGCATGGAATCCTGCGACCCGTCTGACCCGTTTCGCATGAAGTTTGAGTTAGAGAGATTCGGTTCTGGTTGGGCTTGAGCCATGAACCCCGAATTAGACTCGGGTTGAGTCCGCATATAACCCGAATTGGGTTCGGATTGAGTCAGAGGACCCCCAGCCGCATAACCCTTCTTCTCTTTTTCTCTTTCGCCCCCTCTGCCGATCCCGTCGCCGCCTCTGGTTCTCTCTTGAGCTTTCCATTTTTCGGGTTTTAGATTGGGATGAAGGAACCAGCACCTCTCATGGGTGTGACCTTCCTTCTTGCAATGAGAGCACACCCCTCCTTTCTTTTGATTTTGCCGAAATTGAGAGTTAGGGTTTGGCCGGAATTGAGTAGCAAAAGCTTGGGTTTCGTGTCCCTCGCCGGAGGAGGCTTGTGGACCGCCCATAGTGAGTCTCCTTGTTTCTTCCCTTTGAATCATTGCAACAGCGGCAGAAGTTTTGGGAAGTTCGGATCCGAGTATGATTTGTGATCGGATCGCTTCATAACTGGAATCGAGACCCGCAAGGTAATGAAATAACTCATCTTGATCGAGTCTTTTTCCTCTCGACTCACCCATAATCTGCTAAATGGCAAGAATTATGTATCATGGGCAAGGGCAGTGACCTTATCTCTTAGCAGCCGAGA
Source organism: Carex littledalei (assembly GCA_011114355.1). Taxonomy (NCBI): domain Eukaryota; kingdom Viridiplantae; phylum Streptophyta; class Magnoliopsida; order Poales; family Cyperaceae; genus Carex; species Carex littledalei. Next base: position 871,834 of record CM022084.1, on the reverse strand, counting down.
AAAACTCGAATTCATCATAGGAGAATGCAATAAACCAAAGATAGCAAATCCAGACAACAAAACAGAAACCGAAAAACAATCGCTACGAAAATGGCAAACCACAGATCACAGGGTCATGACTTGGCTCTTTGATTCCATGGAATCAGAAATTTCTGATTTGTTCCATCACAGTTCCACCTCACGAGAATTGTGGGAAGACATACAAGCTTTTTTCAGTCAACAACAAAACCACTCGCATGTTTTCAGACTCATGCAAGAAATCGAACAAGAAAAGCAGGGGTCTAAAACCAACACAGAATACTACGGTGCCATGAAGAAAAAATTCGATGAACTTCGAATTTACAGACCCTTCACAACAGACCCTATAGAGCTCCGAAAAAGACTCGATCAAGATGAGTTATTTCATTACCTTGCGGGTCTCGATTCCAGTTATGAAGCGATCCGATCACAAATCATACTCGGATCCGAACTTCCCAAAACTTCTGCCGCTGTTGCAATGATTCAAAGGGAAGAAACAAGGAGACTCACTATGGGCGGTCCACAAGCCTCCTCCGGCGAGGGACACGAAACCCAAGCTTTTGCTACTCAATTCCGGCCAAACCCTAACTCTCAATTTCGGCAAAATCAAAAGAAAGGAGGAGTATGTAGCATCTGATGATTGCTGCCCTTCTTGACTCATTCTTGTTTGTTTATGGTTTCTGACTTTCTGTTATGGGTTTATGGTATGTTGGTTATGCTCTCAGTTTACTGGCATTTGGCTATCAGTATACTGGTAAATGGTACTGTTGCGATTTTTGGAGTTTATGAGATTATCAGACGAAGCTCTGATACCATGTTGATTTCTATAAATTCTGAGGAGATTAAAATCTTTCTTATTATTGAATTTCATGTTACAAGTCCTTTTATGCTACAAGCAAAATATTACCGTTATCTCTATTCTACTTTTGGTACCTATACAGTAGAGTACCGTTTATTTCTTTTCCCTAAATAGAATTTCCTATTTGATCTAATCCTAGCCCCTTGATCAATGATGAACGACTGAGATCAATCCTACTCTATTTCTTCTATAATTTTAACACTTAATTACAACTCGAAATAGATCCACCACAAGGTCTGCAGATAACACATAGCAGGTCTAAAAGCTCAATTTATTAAGGAAAACCTGAATCAAAAAAACCGAGAAGGAAAACAATATAGAGATACAGGACTTTCGGGCAGAAAGATCAGGCAGGAATGAATGTCATGAATGTCATGCTCTGGATGCGTAATGGTTGAGACATTGGGCAGAAGGATCAGGCAGGTCTTTTCTGCGTTCTTTTGGCGGCAATTGGAGCTAGTTAGAGTGTTGCTTTTCAATTCAATAAATTTTTCATTTCTTTCATTTGTGGTTTTTATCACCTTAAAAAAAAAAAAAAGGCCCTGTTGCACAGGACATGTAAATAATCAATTCGTCTAGGTGGAGTCCATATCCTCTGAGTTAACAGAATATTTAAGTTTAAATCCGGACAATGCTATCAGAATGAGGGGCTCCGGCCCGAGGTGGAATCCACGGGTCCCTTTAATATTCGTGTCAAAGAGAAACTAATACTGACAACATGGTTTGACAAATTAAGACAATCTCACAGTAAACATGGTGCTAAAAAAAATAAAGGTCTTTGGAGATGGGTTTTCCAAAAAAAGAAGGAAGAAAATTTCACTCAGGAAATAAACAACAGGAAACATAAAATGTTTGTGAAGAATATATATGCGGAAAACAAATTTAGAAGCGAGAACAAACATCAGACCTAGTGTAACAATTACTCTTATAATATTAGTGATTTATTGAATTCTCGTAGTAAAGGTAGAACAAATATTTAATAAAAAAGGACGACAATATATAGAATACACAAGCATAGGCAATTCTTGACCTAAATGAGTAAAACTAGGGTGTCTTAACCTCACCAAGACTTTTGGTGAGCTTAGCATCAAAACCTATCGGATTGACTTCAAATGACGAATCTGTTAAAACCAATCTACTTCATGGATGATGTTTTTACATATCAAATTTATAAATTTTCGTGTACAAAATCAATCAGTCAAAAAATGATGAAAAATTAACATATTAAAATTAACTTATAAACTCTTTATCACTAAACTTTATACTGAATTAATTCAAAAATTTATAATTTTGACATGTAAACACATCACTCGTAAAGTAAATCGATTTCAACGATTTAAATTCGTGATAATTTAAAGTCAATTTGATAGAATTTGGAGCTAAGCTCACCAATCCTAGTTCTACTCAAAATAAATCCGCATTTTCTTACATTGAGCAAAGCTAGGGTGTGATGAACAACTCCAAAAGTATATCGGATCGGCTTCAAACGACGAATCCTAATCGTTGAAATCTATGTACTTCATGAGTGATGCATGTACATGCAAAATTTTAAAAGTTTTGAATTCATTTGCTACAAGGTCAAGCGGTCAAAGAAATAATAAAAATTGAATATATAAAATAACTTATAAAATAAATTATAAAATATTCATTTCTTTGACCGCTTGACCTTATAGCAAATAAACTCGAAACTTTCAAAAAATATGTACATGCATCACTCATGAAGTACATGAATTTCAATAGTTTGAATTCGTTGTTTGAAGTCGATTATATATTTTTAGAATTGTGCTCACCAAACACTCTTGGTGAGCACATCACACCCTAGCTTTGCTCTCTTAGGGCCTATTCGGTTGCCTTTCCAATGAAGGGAATTGATTGGAATGAGTCTTATTTCATTGGAGGCTATTCGGAGGTCACTTTTTCTTAATATGGGTAGGGATTTTTTTTCTCCACTTTTGTTCCCATTCTTCAATAAAAAAATGGGAAAACACAAATGCACTCAAACGTGATGAAATAAATGTGTACATATCAAATTTATAAATTTTAATAACTTTTGATTGATGTTTATATTATTTTAATGTACTTAATTCATTTTTCTCTTTCTTTTATCATTTTATGCGGATATTAAAAATTGAATCATAATGCTAAACTAAGTAATAAGAAGATTTCATTTATTATACTCATAAAATACACCTTATTTATTAATTATATAAAAATAAGATTTGTATTTTATGAAATAATAAAATAATAAGTATTGATATGTTATAATCCACTTTATTTATTTAATTATATGTAATAATTTATTAATTAGAATAATTATATAGAGAGCGGCTAACGTCAAAACATTTGTTCCTGAACTCAGGAACATATAAATTTTAAACCATACGATCTGCTTTAATAAGTGTGTAGATCAGATTGATCTGATTCAAAATTTGTCGCTGGAGAAAGGTTTCAGCACTATCCAGTAACTGGACGGTCCATTTCATTAAACCCCCCAAACCAGCGGCCCCTCTCTCTCTCTCACGCGTAGCAGCCACCAGGCTCTGATCGGAACCAGGCGATTTCTCCCCCGCTCCTCTCCTCTCTCGGCGCCAACTTCTCCAGCGACAAACGCTCCTCTCTCTCGGCGCGTTCTACCTGTATTCCTCTCTCCTCTCTCTCGGCGAAGCTTTCTCCTCAACAGTGACAACCTCTACTCGCGATTTGAAAGCAATTCTCGGTAAACCGTCTTGACCCTTTTTGTTCCTTTGCTCTGTGTTGAGCTACTCTTGATGGTGGGCTGAGCCCCTTGAATTGTGAATTTCTGAGAATTTGTGTGTTTCGTATTGAGTCTACCATTAGTTGATTTTAACTAGCCTGTTAATTGAAAAATTGCTATATTAAGTCTTCATACTTAGACTACCATTAGTAGTTTGTAAATTTGGTAAAATTAGCTATGGGCCAGATTGTCAAAGTTTGGGGAAACTTGATTTCAAAAACTTGAGTGTCCAAGATTGTCAAATTTGATAGGGGGAGTCTTATTCAAGTTCTGCGAGCCTGATCAGAGTCTTATCCAAGTTCTTTCTTTTATGGTACTCCATTTACTCTTTAAGTCCTCCTTGCTACCTTTATTAAGGTGACCACCGAGGTTGTACGAATTGACTCGAGTAGATATATTTATTTATAATTGGTTCCATTTACTCTTTTAAGTCCTCCTTGCTACCTTTAAATTCCTAGTTGTGCCAGTTGGTACCAGCTACACTTCAACTCTTTCAAGTCCATATATTTATTTGTACATATTGATTAAGACTCTCTTTTTACATGGCTTATTTGCAGGAGATGCCAAATCCTATTTGCCGGAGATGTCCATGTGTATTTGCTTCGGTTATTCGAAGAAAAAATGAATATGATGTATAAGAAACTGTAGGATTATTTATAATTGGTTTTATAATTATGTTGTTTTTTAAATAGCTTGTAATGTACTTAAATGGCATGTAATTGTAATGACTTTAGCTAGTTATGATAGTTTTTGATGTAATGACTTTAGCTAGGTTTTCTAAGTTGACACTTTTATTAAATATATGTGCTTATGAAATGTTTGTTTGAAACATTAAAATATTGAGTTCTCTAATTTGCACTTTGATAATTTGCACGCTTCATATCACAGAGAGAATACAAAGCATTTACACCTGAAATTCTGTGATTTCACATGTACCAGTGTACCAATCATGTACTGTACCAGTGTTGAACAATGATGTACCAGTGTACCAATGATATACCAGCCATGTACCAGTGTTGAACAATGAAGAAAAATAAGCAAAACTCCAAACAAGTCATGAAATTTATTTGCAATTCTGAGAGATAAATCTACCACTTCTCATACTATAGAAATTTTCTCATACATTTCATCATCCAAAAAACAAGACCTTGATACTATTTTCAGCAATATGTATACAATTTTCTTTTTATTGATTCAAAGAGCAAAATAAAAGCATCAACCATGGATACATGAATAAAAGCATCATCATTCAAAGAGCAAAATAAAAGAAGCAAAGTAAAATTAAACATTCAATTACAAAGTCATACAACCATGGATATACAAATAACATGCAGCAGCAAAAACTATATTACTAAATGTATTAACAATTAATGACATAAATAAAGAATAACATTATATATTATTTTATTCCATTCTATTATGATTTAAGCATTAGATAATAGATAAGATACACGATATTTTTAACAATTTCATTCAACTCATTAATAAATGCAACAACTAAAAATTCAGTTTATTAAATACATGATTAGATTATATCCAGCTCATTAAGTACAATTTATTTAATTATAAAAATAAATACTTATATTTTATGAAATAATAATTAATAAACTTTATTATGTCATTATTAAATCTACTTTATTTAATTATATTATATTTATTATTATTATTATTAATAATAAGTATAATTGTATAATATTAAGTATTTTGGAAAGAAAAATAGAATTTTCCACAACTAATTCACGGTACAACCGAACACTCATTTCAACATATTCTAATATTAATTCCGTGCATATTTTATACATGGGTTTCCACTTTTTCAAAAGTGGATTCCCATCCTGTCAAATCCCATCCCGTATAAGGAAATGTAGTTGGTGATAAGTACGTGATAAACTAATTAAACACAGTCCACATGCAAAAATTAATTATATATTATACTGAATAGTGCACCAAGCTTACAACTCGAAATAGATCCACCAAGGTTCTGCAGAATAAATAACACATAGCAGGTCTAAAAGCTCAATTTATTAAGGAAAACCAGAATAAAAAAATCGAGAAGGAAAACAATATAGAGATACAGGACTGACCGCAAAATTTTAAGATACAAGTCTAAAAAGAAAGGCCCTGTTGCACAGGACATGGAAATAGTCAATCCGTCTAGGAGGAGTCCATATTCTCTGAGGTAACAAAATATCAGCGTTTAAATCCGGACCTTCCGATAAGAATGGGGGCCAATACAGCCCGAGGTGAAATTCACGGGGCCCCTTTACTATTCGCGCCAAAGATCGAATGGTCCGGATGTAAACTCAAAATTTTTATTACCTCAGGTGATATGAATTTGACTAGGTGGCCCTCTGGAGAAACTAATAATGACAACGTGGTTTGACAAATTAAGACAATCTCACAGTACACATGGTGCTAACGCAAGAAAATAAAGGTCTTTGGAGATGGGTGTACCAAACAAGAGGGAAGAAAATTTCTTTCTTTTTGCCCAAATTTTACTCTAGGAAATAAACAACAGACAACATAAAATGTATAAAAATGTTTGTGAAGAATATAGGCGTAAGAAATATTAGTGCAAACAAACATCAGACCTTGTATATCAATACCTCTAATTCTTATAATTTTGACCTCTAAGGGTCGGTTTAGCTCTCTCCTCCCTCGGCCAGCGTCTCCAAATATCCTGTCGCTTCTCTCCAATCTTGGTATGACCCTCCTATCTCTTGTTTTCTGATTTATTTTTGAATGTTAGAGGGTTTATGTTGTAATTTTTCTTTGTTAGCCTGAATTTGTTGCTTAATTAATTAGTTGCCATTTGTAAAAGAATTTCTCAATTTTAACTCTTGGTCTTTTGGAAACAAGTTTATCTAAGTTTATCTCACTACTGGTATAACATAGGATAAACTTGATTGCCCTTTGGGAATAAAAAATGAATCACTTGATTGCCCTTCGGGAAATAAAATGAATCTTTGAAATTGTGGTGTATACCTGTGACAGGAACTGGGATCGGATTCCTTTTTTTTTTTTTTATGCTTCTGGCAATTGGCAACGGGCTATTTGAAGATAATATTTATGCTTCTGGCAATTGGCAACGGGCTCTTGGTTTTTTTTATGCTTCTGGCAATTGGCAACGGGCTATTGGAACAGCTTCCTGTCTTACAAAAATAAATATTATATTCAATTCCATTTAATGGTCTTACAAAACATTGGCTAACGGTCTTACAAACTTTATTGCAGGTATGCCGAGCAGAAAGGGCAAGGAGAAGGAGGCATCATCCAGTGGATCCAAGTACCCTCTGCGCGGCCGAAATGCATACATTAAGCCGCAGACGTAATCGCAATCGCCCAGTCCCAGACGTCTTCTTGAAGATCCAGGCATCATCCAGTCCCAAACGTCTTCTTCGCAATCGCAATCATATTCTTCGGCGCCGCCTCCTCTCAGGCAAGAAGACATAAATGCGATTTCAAGTCAGGTGTATGTCGTACTTTAGATATTTGATATTTGATATTTATGTAGTATTTTAGATATTTCATGTTTATGTCATTTTGTGAATTGTTTGTTATGTACCAATTCAATTGCTTTTGAATTCCTTTTAAATTGCTTGGTACGTTTTGTACTAATATTTTATATTGTATATTTGAATTGCTTGTGAATTGTTTGGTACGTGTCGTACTAATTTGGGCTGGAGAAAAATAAATGGACAGAATGGGTTCAATGATTTTTATATTTGTTTGGTATGTTTCGTACCAATTGGGGAAAAAAATAACAAAAAAAATATAAAAAAAAAATCATCCTTCTGCGATCGATTCTGGGCCCATCAGCGACCGGCCAATCGGTCTCTGATGGTCTTCCTCCACGTCAGCATATAGCATTAGCAACAGATTTCATCGGTCGCTATAGGGTCATCTGCGACCGGCGTCTTACCCTTTAGCGACCGGTGACGTCAGCGGGATGGTCATCAGCGACGGAGCAACTGCGACCAGGCCTTCTGCGACCGATTTAGGCCATCTGCGACCGAAACTACCCTTCTGCGACCGGCGCAAGAACCTTCTGTAACTGATTTGGCCAGTCGCAGAAGGGTCCTGCTGCTATAGTGTATTATTCTACTAGTATTGTATCCGTGCGTCACAACATGGACATAATATAAGAAAACAAAAAGAATATCATATAAATGACATATTTTCATAAAAAAAAAATTAGTCTAAATGACATATATGTTCTTCTGTTCTTTTTAACATAATTTTATAAAAAAATCTCATACAAAATAACATATTAAATGACAAATAATATTTTGTAAATGATATAAAAAATAAAAAGAAATAAAGACATGACCAATCAAATCAAAAAAAATTTAAATAACATTTCAAATTTGGAAAGAAATCAGGATCAATCAGAAAGATGATACAATTTGCATGTAGTAAGACGTGTGGCGAGTACGTGTCAAAATAAATTTAGACTTTCACACGTAAAAAAAACATAAAAAACATACATAGAATCAGAATCGGAAGGCTGATATTCAATCCAAAATTTCATCTTTTAATCAAAGCCATTGGCGGATTAGGACATCTACGTGCTTAATATAAGAATGGAGATATAAACATTTATGTTTTAAACCTTTTTTACTAGAGTGATACTTATAAATGAACAGTTTACGAGGAGTACTGAGTTCAAATAGAAAGGGTATTTTTATCAATTTAATTTTTAAATAATTATATAAAAATTCAATAAATAAAAACAGAGAATAAAAAAATGTTAACATTTTATAGATATTGAATATTATGGTATTTTTATGAGAAAAATAATTATTTTAAAAGTTTATATGGATATAACGGAAATTTTTTCAAAAAAATAAAGGTCTTTGGAAATTGGTGTACCCAAAAAAATGAGGGATGAAAAGTTCACTCAATTAGTCCTGTATATTTGATATAATCAACACAAGTCTCTTTGAATTCACACATCACAATCACAATCGACGCTTACCATTGGAAGGCTACCAACAGTAGAGGAAAAATCCCCTTATATGACCGCACCAATCAATGGACTTTTCCAATTTAGGTGACTCATGCCAATTAACAAGTAATACACAAGGTTCCGGTCTAAAGCAAACACGATCCAAATCTGCTGACAATCGACGCTTACCATTGGAAGGCCACCAACAGTAGAGGAAAAATCCCTTTATATGACCACACCAATCAATTTAGGAGACTCATGCCAATTAACAAGTAATACACAAGGTTTCGGTCTAAAGCAAACACGATCCAAATCTGCTGACAACGACGCTTACCATTGGAAGGCCACCAACAGTAGAGGAAAAATCCCCTTATATGACCACACCAATCAATGGACTTTTCCAATTTAGGAGACTCATGCCAATTAACAAGTAATACACAAGGTTCCGGTCTAAAGCAAACACGATCCAAATCTGTTGAAATCCGAGATCATTAATAGTAACTTTGAAATTCTTGAAATCTCGAATTCAGCTAATGAATTGTTTTGAGATGCGTACACAGAAAAATAAGCTGTTTCGAGATGCGTGCATAGAAAAAGTTGGACGGCTGGATCTCGGATTTCAGGGATTTCAGGGTACTGTTCATGAATCTCGGATTTCAGCTGATCTCGATTCAAACAAACATTGAAACATTAAAACATTAAAACATTAAATATATAATCGGCAATTATAAAAATATAATCGTCAACAAATAAATATATAACATATAAAACATTAAAACAAATAAATATATACCACATTATAAAACATTAAAACAAATAAATATATAATATTATTGTTATTCTACTATTTAATAGTAGACTCGGGTCGGGTCCCCTTTAAAAAGAAAAGGAAAATAAGCGGACCGCCCCACTGGGGGCGGTTTGGTATGGATAGTGGACCTCCCCATAGTAGGGCGGTCAGGGTATTTTTAATAAAAATTTGAGAATGATGATAGATTTGATATTTTTTTTTTGGGTATTAATAAAAAAAAGCGGTGATTACTTCTTATGTACATTTCATATTTCTTTAGTAAAGTTTGCATTGGTATATATCCACCAGACCACCACGCATTCGATAAATTAAAGTTACTCTTTGACTGTTCTGCCTTCCGCGTTTATCCCCTGCAACATATAGCTATAATTATTTTTTTGCCGGATACTAGCTAATTAATAATTACTATAATACGAGTATTAATGAAATACTAGAAGACCTCTCTATAAATTGATCACCGATATCTCATCTTATGAACCGACTATTAGTGCCACTTACATTTCTCATATAATAATGGAGCTCACTAGTGTTCTAAACCAAAGCCTAACTTATATCAGTAGTTTTGTTCTAAGGTGCGCCGTCGACCTAGACATCGCTGGCCGCATACAAGCATATGGCCGTCCCATGCCATTAAACGAACTCGCTCGTTCCATTCCGATCTCACGCGAGAAGGACATGATGCTTGGCCGCCTCATGGCACTTCTTGTTCATAAAGAAGTCTTCGCACAAGATGAAGCTGGTTATGTGCTCACGCCCTTCTCCAAGTTCATTCTAACTGAGAACTCCAATATGGGTGCCTTTGTGCGTTTTACTACAGAGCTAGCAGTCACTAAACATTTGTGTGTTATGAGTGAATGGTTCAAGAACGGTGATGATGGAAGCAGCGTCTTCATCATGGATAATGATGGGAAGAAGTTTTTTGACATTGCAAGGGAAAAGCCTGAGATTGGTAACTAAAAATTAGAAAGAACACCCTATCACTCTCCCTCTTTTCTTTTTAAAAAATCATCAAAAGACTTCATAATTTATTATCGTGTTGTATTTCTCTACTTGTGATTTTTAATTCATCAAGTAATTTTGATAAGATGAAGAGTACAATATCGATCATAGTAATTACATGTATTTGTGTACAATTAACAATGATGAAACATCTATATATATTGAAAACAATGGAGCATAAATTTGTCAATGGATTTAGTGTCTAACATATTTACATCACGATTTTGAATTTTTGAAACCAGGTAACTTGTTCAACGAGGCAATGGCCAGCCACAGTAAGCAGAAGATTGGAGACTTAGTTACAAGCTATCCACATATATTTGATGGCTTAAATAGTCTGGTGGATGTAGGTGGCGGCACTGGAACTGCAGCAAAAATCATAGCAGATGCCTTTCCATCGTTGAGATGCACAGTGCTTGACCTTCCTCATGTCGTTGAGAAAGCTTTGGAATCCAACTCGATCAATGTGGTTGCAGGAGATATGTTTGAAAAGATACCTTCAGCCGATGCAATTCTTCTTAATGTAATAACTTCTCTGTCTGAAAACTTCCCTTGAGTGTTTCTTTTACTGACCTGATATATTTATTTCCTGTAATTACTAATTAGTGTGAAAAGGTTTAATTTGTACAACAACTAAATTCAATTTATTTGCATCATGTATGTCAGAATGTTCTTCACGATTGGCATGGCGAGGATTGTGTTCGAATACTGAAACGATGCAAAGAAGCAATTGAACCCAGGAAAGATGGTAGCAAGGTTATCGTCGTGGATATTATTCAAGACTTCGAAAATAATAACCCAAAAGCAACTGAGACAGGTTTTTTATTTGATATTCTTATGATGACCAGTCATGGAACGAAGGAACGTACCAAGCAGGAATGGCATGATCTTATTATAGGTGCTGGTTATTCCGGTTACACAATTTATCCTACTCGGTTAGGTATTGACTGTGTTATGGAGCTGTATCCATGAATATTATTCGAAATGTTTGGCTGTTTGGAATTTGGATATGCAGTTGGGTGAAAAGAATACTGTTTTTTTTTTTGTATGCTGGTTTGAAAATAATAATGGACTTGCTCTTCTAGAAGCAACTCAGAGAACGAAATGAGTTTCTAATTTACATAACATTTACTATTACTAACTTTCATATTATTAGTGTCGATTAACTCCAGAACTTTTCATTTTGAAGAATCTGATGTAAGAATTGCACTCACATGCAGAAAAGTTTAAGTTTTCAGCATGAAAGAATGAGGACTTCATAGATAAATATTTGTTGCTTTACATTTTACCCCATAATAATTAACAAATAATTCATGGACTTTTCTGGCAATCTAAAATAAAAATTTGTAGAGGATTTTTTGTCAGAATGGTCAGGAGTTAGGACAGGCTATAGGTATAAAAGAAATTTGGTTGAATGAAGCACTAAACATATTAGTACTGCCGGCATGCATTGCAACACATGAATAAATGAAACCAAACTTGATATCTAAAAGAAATGGAAAGCGTCACGCATTATGTCAACAAATCTACCCTTTATTTGAATATTAGAACAGATCTACATAGTTATACACTTACACTGCAGATAGGTGTATATATATTTTGCTTATATCTTTGGCAACAAGCCAACAACTTAATTCCATCATTATGAGAGTACCATAAACAGAATCAAATAACATGTACTGGGAATGATTCGGGCACAACAGGTCTTGTGAGTTGGATATAGTAGCCCAGTTCTATCCACTCTGAACCACAATATCCCTTTGTCGATCGTCTCAGTAAATCCTAATCTCCTAGGTGGAACAACTGAGGAGGAAGACATACTGTCAAGGAAGGGCTCACAGGGATATGTTATTAGAGCTGCTTGCTGCTGACCCGGGCAATGGAGATATTGACTCTCAATCCCTTCTTACAGTGTCAGACGTGCAACCACTTACCTGACCTTGCTGTGTTCCTTTAAATTGATCAAACTGTTAATTGTATGAAATTAATCAAACTAGAGGTTTCTTACTTTCTTTTCAAATGTTAGGGAGAACGGAAGGTACTAATTTGGTACCGTTAAATTGGTTTATAGGGTGTATATATAAATTGTATGGTCCAGAGAATTTTGCGGTTAGATATTTTAACCTTGGTTTCTATTCTTTAATGAAATTATTAGGTGAAATTAATACTATAACAAAATTAGGTTGGAACTTAACAAAACAATATATAACGAATTTAGAAGCCAAAGCAAATTTAGAATACAGAAGAAAGCCAAAGCAAATATAGAACGAACTTATCAAGAATTAATACTCTATAGTGTTTTTTTGCTTAAAATTTAGTTGTGTAAGATCAGAGTAACACATGAAAGCCTAATTTTTTTTGGGGGGAATTTCACGTATACCCCTCAAAAACTTCAAAATTACGTATTCCCCCCTCTAAATTTTAAAATTACGTATTCCCCCCTCTAAACTTCGAAAACTCACATATTTACCCATTTTATTGTCTTTTATATTAAAACACATTCTAAATTTATAAAATACCCATTTTACCCTTTATTAAAAGTATAAAACGCCCCATCGAACTCAAATTCGAATTTGAAGGGTTCCTGTACCGTCCAATCCGCGCGTAAAACAGAGAGAGGAAGAGCTAATTGAAGAAAGAATCTTTATTTCATTTGATTTCTCTTACTATTACAAGATGGGATTACACCTCTATATAAAGACTAATCTCTAATTACACATTTGCCACTAACTAATCTAACAGATTAGTTATAGTCTTTTACTACTAATTACAGTATTGCCCTTATACTCTATTACTCCCCCCGCAATCCGATGTACACATAGTAAGCTTTGTAGAAAGAAGAGAAAATCGAGGTGAAGCCAATGGCTTGGTAAACACATTAGCTATTTGATCTTTAGAGGAGAGAAACCGAATCACCAGTGATTTGTTGGCTACTCTGTCTCGGACGAAGTGGTAGTCCACTTCCACATGCTTGGTCCGAGCATTGACCATCGGATTGGATGCTAAAAATGAAGCGCCTATATTGTCACACCACAGAACAGGGGCTGAGGGAAGATCAACTTTAAGCTCAGCAAGCAAATACTGTAGCCACATCACTTCCGAACTGGTGACAGCAAGAGCCTTGTACTCAGCCTCTGTGCTGGACCGAGCTGCAGTAGGTTGTTTCTTCGAACCCCAAGAAATGATGTTGGGGCCGAGATATACACAAAATCCAGTCGTGGACTTGCGATCATCAAGAGACCTGGCCCAATCCGCGTCGCTATAAGCATGAAGAGAAAAGTTCGAAACCGGCTTGAGAACAATGCCATGTGAGAGAGTACCCTTAAGATAGCAAAGTATCCTTTTAACCGCAGCCCAATGAGTCGTAGAAGGTGATTGCATGAATTTAGACACCTTGTTGACCGAAAAAGCGATATCGGGATGTGTGAGGATGGCATATTGGAGAGCCCCGACAATAGACCGATAGAGATGCGGATCATCAAAAGGATCACCATCAAAGCGAGAGAGAGTAGTTTTGGGACACATAGGAGATGGGAGTGGATTTGCAAGAGACATATTGGCTCGGGATAGATGCAAGCCACTAGGTAGTCGGTTGACTTCAATGCCAAGGAAGAAGTGTAAATGGCCAAGGTCTTTGAGAGCAAAATCGTGTTGTAGAGAAGTGATAAGAGTACGAATCTGCTCAAGACTAGAGCCGGTCACAACAATATCATCCACATAAATGAGAACAATAAGCATAGTCCCATAAGAAGATAGAACAAAGAGAGAAAGGTCATATCGAGAAGCGCAAAACCCGAGTTTGAGGAGTGCATTGCTTAGAGCATGAAACCACGCACGAGGACTTTGCTTCAAACCATAGATTGCCTTGGAAAGACGGCACACATGATCGGGATGCTCTAAGTCGATAAAACCCGGTAGTTGATGCATGAAAATGGTTTCTTGGAGGTCGCCATGTAGAAAGGCGTTTGAAACATCAAGTTGTCGAATGGGCCAATTATATGAAATAGCAATAGAGAGCACGAGTCGAATGGTGGTAGGGCGAACAACCGGGCTAAAGGTTTCAAAATAATCGACACCTTCTTCTTGATGGAACCCTTTTGCAATGAGACGCGCCTTGTACCGCTCAAGAGTCCCATCCGCATGCCTTTTAATTTTAAAAACCCATTTACAACCAACCACATTTTGATTGGAAGAGGGAGGAACAAGGTCCCAAGTGTGATTGGCAAGAAGGGCATCATGCTCTTTGTTCATAGCCTCGACCCAATGAAATGGTTCTTAGCTTGGTTGTAAGTTTTTGGTTCGGTATCAAGGAAGGTTTCGGCCAATAAAGTAACCTGATTTCGAGCACGACTTCTCGTAGTCATAGGATGTGTAGATGTAGAGAGCTGATGTTGAGAAGAAAATATTTCAGGAGCTGGAGCCGGTGTGGTAAGATGTGCACCAAGTGAATCAGGCCGAGTTACTTCCAGTTGACTGTGAGTAGGCTTGATTGGATCAGATACAGAAGGGGAAGATGTTTGGTTTTGGGGCGCCTCTGATAGGTGAGAAGAGAGGCAGTGGGATCAGCTCCACACTGAGAAGGACTCGAAATAGGCCTTGGACCAATTATAAGAGGCAAAAAGGGAGAGGGAACGGCTCCAAATGTAGAAGCACCCGAAATAGGCATAGAACCAACCATAAGAGAAGGTGAGGGAGAGGGATCAGCTCCAAATGGGGAAGTACCCGAAATTATTTGGGTGGAGCTAGAGGAATTCGGCACAATAGGAGAAGAGAGGACAGGATCAGGTGCGGCATTCCTAGTGTGGCTGTGATGCTGCAACACACCAAGACCAGCAGGTGTAGGTAACAGAGGCAGCTAGGAGTTGAGTTTTGGCAGAGAATTAGAGACCAAGGCAGCGCCAGAAGAGTGTTTCTTGAATGGAAACTGTGTTTCATCAAAGACAACATGTCTAGATACGAATAATTTGTTAGTGTCAATATGAAAACACTTGTAACCTTTTTGAGAGAATGAATAGCCAAGAAACACAAGGTTTAGAACGAGGTTGAAGCTTGTGATCATTATAAGACCTTGTGTAAGGGAAGCACAAACAACCCAAAACCCGTAAAAATAGATAATCGGGTGATTTATGAAAAAGTTTAAAGAAAGGAGAAGTAGAGTCACTTGAAGGAGGTTGGCGGTTGATGAGATACACAACGCTTGCAAAGATATCGTCCCAAAAGCGATCGGGAATAGAAGCATGAGCCATGTTGGCTAGCGCAAGTTCGACCACATGTCGAAGCTTTCTTTCGGAAACGCCATTTTGTTGTGGGGTGTAAGGGCAAGTCTTTTGATGAATGATGGAAGGGAATGAGCGAGCGATTGGCATATATTCGGTTCCACCATCCGTTCTTAGAATTTTAATTGTGTGTTGGAGCAAGTTTTCAACTTGGCTCTTGAAAGAAGAGAACACACGCAAGACCTCATCCTTGGAATGCAAAAAATAAATCCAAGTATAACGAGAAAAATCATCAACAAACACAATATAATAACGAAAACCGTTCCAAGATTTTATTGGTGCGGGACCCCATACATCCGAATATACAATCTCAAGTGGAAAAGAAGAAGTAGAAGAACTAGAAAGAAAGGGTAAACGATGTGCCTTAGCCACTAAACAATCATGACATAATGACAATTTATTTGTAGTACAAGGTAAAGAGTTGGAATCTAAAATTTTGTGTGTAGTAGAGGAGGAGGGATGTCCAAAGCGTGCATGCCAAATGTCGATGGAAGCTCGTTCACCAAACAAGACTTGAGGTTTAATGTGAGGAGACAAGGTGTAGAGGCCATTATCAAGCTTGACTTGAAGAAGAACCTTCATAGTGTGGAGGTCCTTAATGAGACAAACATGAGAGAGAAACTCAATAAGAATAGAATTATCTTGTAAGAGTTTAGATAGGCTCAAGAGGTTTTTAGTAAAGATAGGCACAAAAAGGACATCATGTAATGAGATTGTATAATTCGAAAAATGTAAAGAGGAAGAGCCAATATGGCTAATGTTCATACCCGCACCATTACCAATGTGAAGCTTGTCAAGTCCTTCATAAGGCAAGAAAGAAGAGAGGTTATTCAAGTCATTTGTCACGTGATGAGAGGCGCCCGAGTTAAGATACCACTCGAATCCCGATGAAGAGGAGAGTTTGGGCATTGTTGGCTTGAAATGGCTGAGCCAGATGTGCTTGAAATGCTGGCTGCACAATTTCTGGATAATTGGCCAAGTCGGCCCTGTACCAACAATTGCGGGCTTGATGCCCTTTCTTAAAGCAGATTTGACAAATGGTGTCACGATCTGGATTGGGCCTGGAAGGAGGCCGTGGACCACTGGGCCTGTAAGATGGAGCACCCGAAGGCTGAGAGGAGCGTTGCACGTGACCAAAAGACTGAGAGGAATGCTGGTTCGGGTTGAAGTTCCCTTTTGGGCGAAACCCGCCCTTACCGGATCTTGAATCCAGTTTATTGGTATACATGGCTACAGGATTCACCGAAGAAGGAAGAGAGTCCAGCGATGGCTTTGATTGAGATCGGGTTAGCAAGAGAGCTTCATGGCTATAGAGGAGAGAAGTGAGATCAGCGAACGATCGAGGAGCAAAAGTTTGAATCGCGACCACAAGTGGATCAAACTCTGAACCCAAACCTTGAAGGAGATACATCTGAAGATCTTCATCGCTGATTGGTTCACCGATGAACGCTAGTTCGTCAGCCACCGCCCGAATCCTCTAAACATATTCTAGGCAAGTACTCCCCCCTTTGGAAGAGTTCTGAATTTTGCGGCGAAGCTCCGACAGCCTTGCTCTGGAAGCGGTAGAGAAGGATCGTTGAAGAGAACACCACAGATCAGCGAAAGTCTGAGCAGACACAACTTGAGCAAGAATCTCGCGAGTAAGGGAAGACCTCAACCATCCGAGCAGCATCTGATCCTGCTTGTACCAGGGAAGAAAGACGGGATTGGTCTGAGAAATGCCGGTGGCTGTCGGGATCGTCGGAGAAGGAGGACTTGCTTCAAGAAAGTGAGATAATCCATAAGCGTGAAGAAGAGGGACAATTTGAGATTGCCAGGAAAAATAATTCTCACGATCTAGCTTAGTGGAGATCGGAAGAGATAGCATAACAAGCGGTAGTTCTTGATTGCCATTGGAGATAGAAGAATTTGGGGAGGGATTAGAAATTTGATCGGTATCCATGTCTCTGATACCATAAAACAGAGAGAGGAAGAGCTAATTAAAGAAAGAATCTTTTATTTCATTTGATTTCTCTTATTGTTACAAGATGGGATTACACCTCTATATAAAGACTAATCTCTAATTACACATTTGCCACTAACTAATCTAACAGATTAGTTATAGTCTTTTACTACTAATTACAGTATTGCCTTTATACTCTATTAGCGCGCATCGCAATAAAATTTGTGCGTGTTCGCTTCAAGATTCGTGCTAATCTAGCGATCTTAAAGCAATTTGATCCGTGTGCATTGCATTAAGATTTGTGCACGTTGCTTCAATATCGATCCGTGTTTGCTTTAAGATTTGTGCTGACCTAGCACGCACATATCGTAAAGCAATTCGGACGATAGAGAAACCTTTCAGATTCAAATTGGAGTTAGATGGACGTTTTATGCTCTTTAATAAAAAGGGTAAAATGGGTATTTTATGAATTTAGAATGTGTTTTAATATAAAAAACAATAAAAAATATGTGAGTTTTTTGAAGTTTGGAGGGGGAATACGTAATTAAAATATAGAGGGAAAAATATGTAATTTTTAAGTTTCTGAGGGGTATACGTGAAATTCCCCCTTTTTAATTTTTGATAGCCTGGCAGAAGCTGCCGAGGAAAAAGCCTGAATTTTTTAAAAGACATCATATCATGGTATTTCCAATAAGATATGTACCTATGTTAAGTCGTAAATATATTGGGCTTGGGTTAACTTGGAAGCAGCCCATAAAGGCCCGATCCGAATCATATTTGCACGTGGAACCTCTATCGATCAAGCAAATCATTTCAAGAATGTGATTCCTCTAACTGCAACCTGCTCATCTGACTCTCTTGAATCAGATTTTCAGTATACATCTTCATCATTTTCTATCTGTAAAATAAAAATCTTCATCATTTTCTATCTGTAAAATGAATAATCGGACATGACAACTTATCAATGATACATATAAATTTCATCCTTAGTCGGAAAATGATTGTTTCAAAAATACAATATAAAGAATATCGATATACATACCTGAGAAAAATAAATCCCGGGGAGAAGAGCAGAATACTCGGTTATTATTCTCCTTTTGTCACATGGGTGCATGTCTTGAAAGGAGGGAAAAATTTGGTTGTAGCTTCCTATTTTCTGACAAAAATGAGGCAAACCCTAAATCGGAAGAGGAAATAAATCGGGTGAATAGCGAAATCGGTTTAGAAAAGAAATTGAAGAAGAAAGTACCTCACCGTAGAACAGGAACAATAGTCGGAAAAGAAGGCACCTCAACAGAAAAACAAAACGCGGTTCGTTTGAAGAAGAAACTAAGTGGAGGCAACGGATCAGACGGTCCATATCTGACTGTTCGAATTGGATCCCCTGATCGCCGCTGAAAGGAATGAGAAGAAGAAAGAAAGAGCAGAGTAGAAATTTTTGGAGAAAACGAAGAAACAAAGGTTCAAGAGAGAAGAAAAGAAAGAAAGCAACGGGATTCGTTTCGCTGAAAAAGGGGCCCAACACCAATCTTACCATTTATATTTGCTGTTTGGGACCCGCTTGTCGTAGGCTCTGTAGATATCACTGTTGCAGTATTATAGCTCCGTGACACGGATTATATAGATATAATAGATTAGAGAGGAGACGTGCTCTGAAATGTTGTGCCTGGCCTGAAGAACACAGTAATAGAATTAACGAATTAATATTTATTTATATATTTATTGCCTACATCATCAAAAATAATATCTTTTGACCAATTTAACGTATTATAAGGCCAGCTTAATCAGTAGGTGAGATTTAGGTGATGGCAAATTTTGAACCATGCGAATCTTTTTCTCCATTCCGAATTAGTTCCTTTCAATACTTCAACCGCTTCGCCCCCATTTTTTTATTATGATTTTATAAAAAAAAGGAATTTCATTCCCGTTTATCAGCTTAGAAGGAACACGTATCCTCTGCATTAACTCAAAAGGGGAATCTTTTGAGTTAATGCATCTCGGCCGTCTGATATTTAACGGAGCTAATCCGGTTATCTGATTTTAACATAGAGTTCTTTAATATTAGTGCGGATCTAATTTGTACGGATCTTAAAGTGGATCGGATGGTCCAGATGCATTAACTCAAAAGATTCTCTTTTGAGTTAATGCAGAGGATACGAATTCGCTTAGAAGGGGATTGTCGGACAAAACAGATATCTCTTTCTACCACTGTAGCTGATACTATTCATGTCCGGATCCAAAATTAATATATCAGGTCGCTACATATGGTGGACGGAGATGTTTATTATATGTCCACTGGACAGGAACAAAATTTCCGTCCTTTAAATCGATATTTTTTTTGAAAATATACTTGTTTTTAAAAAACTCACTTTTTTCTATACTACAAAAATCGGTTCACCCTGTGCACTAGAAGAATTAATATCTATTTGATCCACTGATTTTCAACTTCTAGTAAATTAGATACAAATTTTTTTTGAAAACAAAGAAATCTTCACATAGACTGCAAAGTCGTGAAAGGAACTCGAACCTCAACCTTTAAGTAGCTATAATTAAAAAAAAAAAAAATTCTTAACAAACTGTAGTGCCGTCTCATCTTGTCATCCCGTAAATTAGGTACACTCTTTATTGGAAAATGGCTATGTCCATTTCTATTCATGTCAACAAGGTGGGAACAAGTATCCTCTCCAATATATGTAAAAGATTTCTTTCACTTTACGGTTTGAGATTTATTCTTAACCGCTTTGAGATTCGGACGATTCAGGCTAGCACTGGAGATAGTATTATTGGGATTTGATATTCGTGCAAAGTTAAAAAGAACAATCCGATACAGTTATTCTAAAAAATTTCTTTTAGAAGAAGGTGGTAGGTCGCTTTCTACTTTTGACTAGAAGATGACAAGATGTGACTCAGTGAATGGACTAGATGCAGAAGTTAAAATAAATGGGGTGCTTTTCTCAAAAAATAAATAAATGGGGTGCACTGGACATGGAATTCGTATCCTCTGTATTAACTGAACATACGTTAATAGATCTGGACCGTTCGATTGAGATCCACACTAATATTAAAAGGCCGGATTGGCTCCCATCCTGATCAGACGTCCGAGATACATTAAACTCAAAAGATCTCTTTTGAGTTAATGCAGAAGATGCGGACTCCTGGACTTGGAAGTAAATTAGGTGGTCTTCGGGAGAAATTTATTAAATCAATTTGTTCCCCCCACTTCCATCTAGGACCCACCCAGATAACCACTTTCCACATGGCTTGACCACTTGCACCAGTCAATAAATTTTCTCGCTATAATGAACTCATATAGAAGAAATGAATTGGTGAAAGATGTCATTTTCTTAGACTATATATAGCCACTTGCATTCAGCATAAGCACAAAATAGTTGTCTAACCCGAAAGTCCCTGTCAAAATCAGAAACCAATGCCAGAAGGTTTTACCCGGTCAACTGTCTAACGTATGGAATGGAGAACCTGTAAAGATGATTTATCACCTATTTGGTGAAAAGAAAAAAATAAAAATAATTTAGCAACCGACCAGCTGATAGTAACAGAAAAATCATAATTCAATTTCCATTCCACCGAAGTTGTTTTTACCATCTCTAAAAAAAGATTTAATTCTATTTTTGAAAAAGTTCTATTTTTGTCATGATCACAGTTTGAAACTGCTATTCTATTAGCTGGTATCGTAGTTTAAAACTGCCATACCAGCTCTTTTTTTTAAGAACCCATTGGGCTGGCATACCTTTTCTATTTTTACCAAACATGCTTTTAGTGCACCGAATTCGTATCCTCTGTATTAATTCAAAAAAAAATCTTGAATCTGAACCGTTTGATCTGCTTACAACACGCATTCCAAAGAAAACAATGTTTGCTTCTTCAAAAAAAACTAATATCGTTGAATGTGGCGACTGGATGCCTATCTGTTTGACCTCTAGTCGGAAATCTATCTTCCCTAGGTGCCACATTTGCATCACCATCTGATAGTGATCAGAATCCCAATCCCCTTCCCAATCATCACCCGTGTCCATTTCCTTTTCTGGTATGGCATCGATCCCTTCACCATCACTGTCAGTATCATTCCGGATAACAACGGGTAACAGTCTAGGTATTGACACTGGTACAGATGGAAATCTAGCTTGAATTAATTACGGGTTCAGGAAGAGGTAGTGGTGGTGGTAGCTCGGTGGCATAATCATCCATGGTACAACCAGTAGTATAAGCATGTATGTAATTGTCATAAACGGGTGGTGGTACGTACGGTTCATACGGTGGTACATGACCCGAGTTGTCATAACCCGAGTGGTGGTATCCCGGATTGTCATAACCCTAGCTGTGGTACACCGGGTTGTCATAACCTGTATTTTTCCCTAGAAGGTCCAATCCCGGATTGACGCGAAACTCTAATGGAATATAAGTCCATTACCGGAATATTCCTTGACTCAAATTGATTGTAAACACTCCTCCATAACCCCTCATCTGTTATTAGATACCTGGCAATGTAAGGTCTATTACCCCCTGAATGTGTTAATCCGAGTAACTAAGTCTAAGTCATACTAGTTGGGGTTTACACCAATCTTTTCGTATACCATTTGCTTAAGTTCCAGAAATGTGGCATTTTCATTAACCTCGAAACCATATGCTGCATATTTCGTGTATTGTGCTCCCTTCGCACCCCGGATAATCTTCCCGCCCACATACAATACAATTAACATTTTTTCTTTTGAGAACTACATTAGCCAATAAACATTTATCAATGATATATAAATATAAAACAATTAATTAAAAATTTACAAATTTATTAAATGAAAAATTAAAAAAATAACAAAAATAATAGAAATAAAAAAATATAACTAAATAAAAAAAATACCTGAAATCACTAAAAAAATCATCTTTCTGTTCTTCCTCTTCTTCTTTCAGCTAAGTTAGAATTAATTGTGAGTGGACATGAGAGAAAACACATGACTGGTTACCAATATGCTCGACAAAACCTCCCAAGTTTTAATTTTTGTGCATATTTAATTTTTCAAAAAAGTCACAAGTACCAACACACTTAGTTGTCATACTTTGCTCCAATCAATTGGGAAGGAAAATCAAAATTTATATCACTAGAATTCCTATTGATTGGAAGTGATCCGTTTATAATCGAAGGAGAAATTAATACTCTCAAATTTAAGGATATTTGTGAAGTGAATTGTTCGACAATAATCTTTCTAAGGAATTCATAATAAGGTCAATCATGGGGTGAATAAATTGTTCAAGGGATAGGTCATGAATATTTTTGAAGTTCTAAATTTTTAAAGTCATGTCAATTGTACCAAGCCCAAGCTCTAGTTTAATTTAAAGCAAGTCCTTGAGATTGTATGGTTAAACCTAGACCGGACCTTTGACTAGCTAGAATGTCGTTGCTTGAGGACAAACAACAATTTAAATTGGGAGGAGTTCAGAGTCAAAATGATGATAAATTACGTAGGATTTTGGCTTAGGTTTTGCATATTATCTCACACTTATGTTTAATTAATTAGAGAAACATACTACTGTCACCCTTCTTTATGTTTTATTACAGAAAACAGGTTTTGGGACTATTTTACACCGAATGGAGCAAGAATCGGGTCAATCGGATAAGCGACGCTCATCGACTAAGGCTCTGTTACGGCCCGTATTGCCTAATACAGACCTAGCTGGATACGGACCAGGAGATAGCGTAATACGCATTAAACCCTTCAGCGACATGGTCTCAATACGGACCGTACACCTAATACTGTCCGTAACCAAGGCGTCCTTTGGGAATAACTGCTGACAGCTGTATCCAGATCATGTTTCTTGGCCTCCACTCAACTCCAGACGTCCCTCCACTCCTATATAAGCACCCTGGACAGAATAATTTAGTATCTTTGTAATTTGGGTTAGATTTGATTAAGTGAGAAGAGATGAGTGATTGTAGCAATGACGTTCCGCGGCTAAGTTCTTTTCTTAGGGGCTAGGCAGTAAACCTTGTTACTCATTATGCTTTGATATTTTCTGCTGATTATGATTTCTTGTTGTTTAATTGAAATGCTTTTGTGATTTATTTTCCCTTCATCAAAATTCGATGATCTAGTTTAATCCGTTAGGGTAGTGACAGTGTTTTAATGGTAAAAGAAACTATGTTGCACGAAATAGCCTTGTTGGGAGTCATTAGATTCATGTGAATAAAACCTTAGCGGAGAAACCATGAATTGGAACAACTAAACGCGAACCAAGTTCTATCATTTGCGTAAGATAATTTGCAGTGATCTATATAGTAACTTGTGTATTTAGAGATCTGTTATTTGCGTAAGATAACTCGTAATGTCCTATGTAGAATCTTGATGAAAGATCTGTCATTTGCGTAAGATAACTCGTGGTGACCTATGTGGTGTCTTTCATTAAACAACAATAGGAAATCAGACCCGACACAAGTAGAATATCAAAGTGGATTGAGTAGCAATGGTTTGCTGAAACCCTAGGAATTCTCATCTTTATCTTTATTTTAATTACTTTTAATTATTACCAAATTTACATTGATCACAACTTTAACTCTCAAATTTTCAGATTTTGTCTAGCCTTTTGAAAGATTGTGATTTGATTGTGCGCTTGCAGTCCGACCGATAGCACTTCTCAGTTTATAATTTTTAAAAGAAAACATCGCTCTCTTTCGAGTGATCACATCACAAAGAATAAATCTCAGAAATTACCATCAAATCAAACAATCATAATAAAAACTAAGATCCGAGTAAGATAAAATTAGACAAGTTCATGCTAAAAGACCTAAACCCCTACAGAGGAAATCTAGCCACTCATGGGTGCTTTAACATCCACAAGAAAATACAAGATAAACATGGTAAAAACTGAGAAAATACGTAAGAGAAAAGAATACAACCAATCTCCTAGTTCCTGCCCAAGTTCTTCCCTTGTCGCTCAAGCAAAATCTCGACTTCTTCCTTCTCTTCCTTTGAAATTTATTGCAACTTTGATCACCGCCGGAAAGTGGAGCAGAATGACTTCAATTGAGCAATGATGAGCCGTGATTATTTCTCCTGTGGCCTCCTTAGCCTTATATAACATTTTCTGAACTTAGAGACCAAGTTTTTTAGGATGGTGCGGCCATCGGTGCGGTTGCAAAAAATTCTACATTCTGAATTTGAATTTGTTTCCTTCATGAGTTGTAGATCGTTTTGTCATGGTTCTTCCAAGCTTTGATTCACTAAATCAGAGTTCGTATGACCAAGATATGGCCAAAATACGAACTGTATATCGGCAACAAGGGGGTCGGTTTCTCTGAGTGCGTCCGCATTCTGGATCAGTGCGTCTGCATGGAGGTCGGATTCCTCTGTGTTGTGCTCTGAATTTCTCTAAGTACTGAGTGCGGCCGCACTATGTCTCAGTGCGTCCGCATTCGGCTCCCATTTCTTCATTTTCTGCAATTTTAAAGCAAACAAACACAGTAACTAGATTTTAGGTGTATTCTATTCTATTATCTACTAAAATACAAGATATTTAGTGTTATTTCGTGATAAAAACCAGACCGAACATGTATATAATTTAGGTCTATCATATATATATTTGTATATAAATTGTTACACTTATATTTCTGAAAACAAGACCTTAACGTGTATTACAACGTAAACTAATATTATATCTACTTAGATTGTAATATCTCAATTCTAAAGACAAGACCTTAACGGGTACTCACTCAACGGTTAATTATTGATATTGTATGTGCTAGCTCTGATACCAACTTTGTTGTCACACCCCGAGAAAACCCGCCACATATTGCTATGTAAGACGTACACACATCACATACATTATCAATAACATCCATAAATGTCACATTTAATTTCACAAATCGAGTCTTACAATAACAACAAAAGGTAGTCTAATAGTGGTCTCGACATACATGGTTAGAATACGTTAACAACCATGCTTGTTCAAATGTACCAATTTTTCTAGAAAATAAACACATGACATAAAAGCAAACATAAATAGCATTTAATCTAACATGGATCTTTCTGCTTGCTATTACTCACAACCTTCCTCTGGCGCCTTTTCATCATTACCTGGAACCCATAGAAATATGGAACAGGTGAGGATTCGAACATTCTCTCAGTGCGGGATTCCGTTCCAGTCCGGAGTTTGTAAAATCTACTTAATTGTCACAAATATGATATTATAGATAAAATATGATAAAATAAATGCACAAGTATCTCAAATGCAATGCAATCATACATATTTAAACCGTTATTGACTTTCAAGTTTCAGTTAATCCAATTCATTTGTCTCACTAGATGGCGAATTCATATCCCGCTAGATCTTGACTGTGATAGGACCACTTCCGTCTACAATTACGTTCGTGACAGGACTGCTTCTGCCTACAATCACATCCGTGAAAGGACTGCTTTCACCTACAATCACGTCCATGATAGGACCACATCAGCCTACTATCACATTCATGATAGGACCGCATCAGCCTACAATCACATTGACATGACCACTTTCGCCTACAGTCACGTTAACGAGGGATCTAGTCGAACACCGAACCCAATGTATACATCCCGATACGCAAGCATATCGGCCCCTGTTCACTTTAATTATCTGTTCATGGCACGTTCATTCATTTAGCACAGCACGCATGTCGTAGTCCTTTGACCAAACGAATAATCATATCTTAATATTTTCTAACAAAGTCAAATGGTTGTTTGAATTCAACATGCATAATTCAACTATATGAAAAATAAATGCACACAAACCGATAAGTAATAATTTTACAAATTCTAGGAAACCGCACCGTTGTTGTGGGGCAATTCACTCTTGTCTTTATATTTCTCCTTACTTCGGCACTCAGACCTAGACTACGAAACATAATTTCTGAATTAATATTCATGATCACAAAATATTTCGATATGCTACCTTTCGAGAATTTATTAAAATAAATTACATATCCTATTATATGATCTCAGAAGAAAATTAAGTAAAATTAGTATAACATAGTTTCAGATTTTAATAGACCTAAAGAAGTACTTTATTAATGATTTATCTTTTCAGATTATATAATAGAAGGTAGTAATTGTTAATAAGGAAATTTAATTCCAGATTTTGTAACTTAAAAGAAAATACTCATTTATAATATTTACTAATAAACAAAATACTTGCTAATGAAGAAAATTTCCATATTTTAATATACTTAAAGCAATACCTATTGACAATTTATATTTTCAGATTTTAATATACTTATTATTGTCTACTTCTAATTGTCTAGAAATATAACATAATTCTACTACTATCTTGATACATATATTTGATAGTTTATTTAAGGTTTAAAGTCATATATGAAACTTCAAAAGATATATAAAATGAATCGTCTAATGTTTTATATAAATAATAACGCCTGTCACAATTTAATTATGAAACATATGTTAAATTAATACACTTGATTCAAGAGATAAGAAATTAAGTATTAATATAATCAACAATGAAATAATAAACTTATGAAATCATAAGACAGATTTTTCAGATTTTATTATAATCGAAAATAATTTCTACTAAAAATGAAAATAATTAACGCACCAAAAATTAGTTTACTCAACATAGATCTACTTATCGATTCGGTTCATGAATCTATTATATTCTATTTATAAAAATCAACCTATTCTAATTTTTATTATATTCTAATCAATTCAACAAATAACGTAATCTTGAGTACCTTAATCCAGAATTTTCAAACCAAAGAGACAGATTCAATCAGTTTGGCAACGGGTGCGGTTTGGGAGTCTTCTTCTTTGATCGATGGCTGTGAAGAAAAAAAGAGAGAGAGATGCAGGGAAATAAAAGGGGTGAGGGAGCGGGGTTCAAATAGAATAGGGAGTGATTTAAGACAACTTACGGTTATTAAAACTTTGAGAAATTAGGGTTCTATTTATAGAGGTTATATCAAGGGGTGCGGTCACTAGTGGAAAATATGGAATCAGGATCGGTTATATATGCATATTAGTATCGGAATACAACCGATCCTGATGAAGGCGATACTGATACTACAATAATCTGGATCGGTTAAATAACCGATCCTGATAATTACTATCAGGATCGGTTGTTTGAAACAACCGATCCTGATAGTAACTATCAGGATCGTTTGTTTGAAACAACCGACTCTGATAGTTACTATCAGGATCGGTTGTTTGAAAAAACCGATCCTGATACCTTTTTTTTTTTTTTTTTTAATGTTGGTTCTGAAAAAAAAGAAAAAGAATCAGGATCAGTTTTTTTGAAACAACCGATCCTGATGTTATATTGGATCTAAAAAAAATATTTTTTTTTATTTGGCCAGCTTCCATATATATTTGCTGGCCAGCATAAATTTTTTTTTTTTATTTACCATTGATTTATTGGAGCTCAAAACCAATTAAGAACACAAAATAAAATTCATGAAACACAAAAAGAAGTACAATAGTTGAAGAAATTTGGTGCAATAGCAAAATAAAATTCAGCCACATGTATGGCACTCCCTCTTTTATCGTCTCCACCAGTACAAACTTCAAAATCTGAACAAATATTTATATCATTAATTGCTTGCTTGTGCATCTTCGATACATGTATTATTTAAATTGAAAGACAAGGAAAACCTAGCTAGCATACCTCAAAGTGTACCTTTTCACCCCCGATGGAATAATCTCAAAAAACCTTGCTCAAATGAAAAAAGATAAATAAATAAATTGAAAATACAAAAAAAAAATGTGTTTTAAAAGTATAATAATGAGAAAATTAGATAAAGCTAATACCATGATAGTTGATCGGCCGGATGATTAAGTAACTTGAGCGAGATGTCCTCAAGACTGAAAAACAATATACAAACACCATTAATTAATTTTTGAAACAATAAAAAAAATTAAAAATTGACACAATTGAGCCGGAGGTTCGAGAGGCTCGGCTTTGAGAGGGAGAGACGGAGACAGAGAGAGAGAGACACGGAGGAGAGGGAGAGACGGAGATAGAGAGAGGAGAGACACGGAGGTATGAGGATTTGAGAGGGAGAGACGGAGACACAGAGAGAGAGAAAGACGCTAA
This sequence comes from Carex littledalei, assembly GCA_011114355.1. NCBI lineage: Eukaryota > Viridiplantae > Streptophyta > Magnoliopsida > Poales > Cyperaceae > Carex > Carex littledalei. The sequence continues at coordinate 843,144 of CM022084.1, read as the reverse complement.
GTTGAAAATGAGAGGCGCGAAATGAAAATAAAAACTAAGCAGGAGTTATCAGGATCGGTTATTTCGAAATAGCCGATCTTGATTGTTTTTAGAATCGGTTATTTCGAAATAACCGATCCTGATTGTTTTTAGGATCGGTTATTTATTGAACCGATCCTATTAGTATTGAGTCCTAAAATTTTTGTAAGTACAAAGGCGCGAAACAGAATTAGGATCGGTTATTTCAAAACAACCGATCCTGATACCTTTTTTTTTTTTTAATGTTGGTTCTGAAAAAAAAAAAAATCAGGATCGATTATTTCAAAACAACCGATCCTGATACCTTTTTTTTTTTTTTAATGTTGGTTCTGAAAAAAAAAACAATCAGGATTGGTTGTTTTGAAACAACCGATCCTGATACCTTTTTTTTTTTTAATGTTGGTTCTGAGGAAAAAAAAATCAGGATCGGTTGTTTTGAAACAACTGATCCTGATACTTTTTTTTTTGCAGAGCCAACATTAAAAAAAAAGGAATTAGAATCGGTTGTTTGTTAGAAGCGATCCTGATACTATCAGGATCGGTTTTTACAAACAACTGATCCTAATATGTGTTCCATTAGGATCGGTTGTTTGTAAAAACCGATCCTGATAGTATCAGGATCGGTTCTAATAAAAAACCGATCCTAATAGTTCATAAATTAGGATCGGTTAACCATAAAACCCGATCTGAATAGTTTTTAGGATCAGTTTTCTTAAAAAAACCGATCCAGATAGATATTAGAATCGGTTGTTTCATATAGCCGATACTATTAGGCCGATCCTGATTCCAGTTTTTCCACTAGTGGGTGGTTTACAAATTGAGGTGGCAGGGTTTGAACAGGGAGCGGGATTTTAAAATTGGAAGGGTGGCTGTTGGTGGAGTTTATTTAGTTATTTTAGTAGAGAGTGAATATGGATCGCTAAATTCAATTGGGCTGAATCGGGTTCGTTTGATATATAGATCAATTTATTTAAATATGTTGTGACCTACTAATTAAAAAAATGAAATGCAAGTTACGTGGTGTTATAGATTATGTTGTTTATCTTGCAATATATGGAGGCTAACCTCTAACACAGGCATATATAATTAAAAAATATATATAAATAAATCGCCAACGGTCCAAAATAATAACAGATTGCAAACTAGGACATGCCAACGCCAACTCAAACACAACAGATGGTGTAAAACACTTTTGCAATTGGCTAATAACACCGAACAGACGATGACGTTTCTATATTAAATGGCTAATTTAACAACCGAAAAACTATTATTCCCATCTGTCCCTTAATTATTTCCAACCGATGGCATTGGAGCTGAACGCAATCGGTTCTAGCCGATGGCATATGTGTATACATTTTCTATCACGGCGATAGCCATTGATGCAAAATCTGATTGTGGATAGCAATTTCGCCTGATGGCGAAGTGTTTTTTTGTAGTAGTGACGGTTCAGTACTAATAAACCGTGTACAAATATTGGTGACTTTTGTACAAGGTGCGGTAGTAATGGACCGTGTAGGTATGTATAAGTTTTTTTTCGCGCAAGCGCCTCCTCCCATTACACATTGTTAATATGCAATTTTTTCACATGTGTGTATGATATACCGTGTATGGTTGCATTTGATGTGCTAGTGTAGGTGTGTTAAGCAACACATTCTTTTGTCCCCATATATATAATATAATAAATTCAGAGGGGTTCGGATGTAACATTGGAAAATCAGAATAGCGGACCGGCACTTCATTTCAATTTATACGCTTCGTTATCCAAGTTAGTCCGCTGTGAAAAAAGAAAAATCAGATCTTTCCAACTTGGAAATGTCAAAACATAGAAAAAGAAGAAGAAAGGTCTCCAACAAATGAAAAAAAAAAACCTCTCCAACAGAAACAGCAAACCAAAAATTATTAAATTTATAAAAAAAATCACTTTTATTGAACAAAATTCACATCTCCAGACTCCGGTGCAGCAGTGCAAAATTTAAATCAGTTCGATTTTTAAATTAAGATTTGTGCTAAATTGTTAATTTCCCAATCATATTAAATTGTTAAATAATGAAATTTTTTTCTGTTATATTTTTTTATTAAATAAAATAGTGAAAATTATTTTTATCTAACATGTGTTATATGAATTTATTATTATTATTTTTAAATAATATTTACTTAAATTGATAAGTGTTGAGATTAGAGTGATTGTCAGTGAGTGTCTGGATTTAGAGCCTTTTGTTGCTCGGCTACTTCAACCGTGTATGCTCCTTTCTCTGTTTGAGCCGTGTGTGCTCCTTTCTATTCTTTGGACCATTGGAGTGTGATGTCGCAAGTTCCAGCTTGTATTCCTTTCTACATTGTACATTGGGTAAAAGAAAGGTGCGCTAAGTTTCAATTGCATTGCTCCGGAGACGTAGGTCCTTCAGTTAGACAAACTCCGTTATCAACTCATGTGTCACTTTCTTTAACTCTATCTATTTACTTAACTGCACTTGATTTTATTGCACTTTAAATTCATAACACTAGTGGAAAAACACACATCAGGAACGGTTAAAAACACGCATCAGGAACGGACCTAGAGGCGACACTAACCCAGCTGTTACAGATAGTAGAACTAATCAGGAACGGTTAAATAACCGACACTAAATCCCATAATCAAGAACGGTTGTTTGATATAGCCGATACTGATATGGACAATCAGGAACGGTTGTTTGTTATTAGCCGATACTGATTTTGATAATCAGGAACGGCCTTTAAGAACAACTGATACTGATTTTAACAATCAGGAACGGCCTTTTAATAAACAACCGTTACTGTTCATATTTTTTTTTTTTTTTTTTTTTTTTTTTTTTTTTTTTTTTTTTGCAAAATGTGGGTATTCGCATGAGCTAATTCAAATATCACATTTAGATCAATAATTAATATGCCACAATCACAAGCAAAAGACAAGCTAATTGCCATAAAAAAATATCCAAATTTAATTCCATATATCCACAAAACACACAAAAGATACAAAATTATCCAAGTTAATTGTCATAAAAAATCTATTTACTTGACTTAAATTAAAAATGCTTCTCTTTCTTACAACCTATAACTAATATGAAGGATAGTACCACCCGAGAAGAAATGCCATTCAATTGACGAGACCTATTCAACGTAATCAACCTCACATTGCCACTTCACCCACTTCTCTGCCTTCCTCTCTCTTTTCTGTTACTTTAAACAAATAGAAATGTGTACTTAATTGAGTAAAATAGATTAAAAGATGATAGGGTATGGAGATTGATGTGTAATCACATCCCTTAGCAGCTGACAGTTTATCGGTTTCTGGTAAGACTGATTTCATGAGTCATTTCCCAGAGATTGGCTACATCAAATTTGCATTTATTTTTATGAACATGCATGTCAAGGTGTCTATTACATGCTCGAGAAGTTTCAGATCCATTGAAGGTCCAGAGCTATGTCAAATAAGTGATTTTATAAGAGGGTATTTGCTGGTATTTTCTGAGTTTAGCTGCTGTCAGCCAATCTTTAAAAATTCATTCTGGACAATCTACAAAGCCAATTTTTTTGTTCTTTTTATGGAAATGTAAAGGAAAGTCTAAACTACATGCTTGACAAGTTTCAGGATTTTTGTAGTTTTCTAACTATTTTTAACAGATGCTTGAATGCAGGGGCAGATTGGTAAAAGATGCAGAAAACAGCATTTTTTTGCATTTTCAGAAAGCAAACTTTAAAAATAGCTAGTAAATCATAGAAAAATGCTATGAATGTAAAATTTAGGTCTAAAGTGTGTGTTTTTGAGTCCTCTATCTGACTGTTCAAATAAATTTTTGGTTTGGACTTCTGATCAGCCTGCACTGGCTGATCTGTCACAGAAGGTCATTTGGGGTTTTTGAGGTACCAGTAGGGGCTGATCTAGCAAGTGGAATATGTAAACCTTGAGATCTTCCAAATTGACAACCAGCATCATAGGCTGATCTAGCTAGTAACAGAGAATAAGAGTCAAAGTTGAGATCGATGAGTTATTAATTTTACACATACACACACATGCATACATACACAGACCTGTATACCCTTGGAAATACGGTATCACGTATTTTATTTACACAGAAAATACGTGACCTGTATACATACACAGGCAATAATTGGTCTGCAAGATATTCTGATTGAAAATCACATTATTTTCTACGTAGGCAATAATTGGTCTGCAAGATATTCTGTCAATCTTACTATTTTGTGACCATTTTACTTATGACATGGGGAAAAAATGAGACTTTCACTAAGAAAATAAAGTAAGAAAGGAAAAGAATGAGACCTTGATTGTAAGTGTGCCTCTGTCCTTCTTATCTTTGACTTTCAAGGTATCAAGAGAAGATAAAAGATTGAGATTGAATTCATTAAGTGCTTCAGGTTGAAAACTTTTTAAAGGTAAAGCCACTACCCCCAGCTTCTTGTCTTGTTTCAGTTTGTCTTCGTCATATACCTGTTAATTCCAAATTCCTAATTAAAAAGATTGCTAGTGCATAAATTGTAAATATCAGACCCAAGTAAACCAAATAAACTGTAACTCAAATCTGAACTGACTGAAACCATCACCCACTCAACCAGACAAGCAACTGGATCATCCATGAAGAAAATGCCCCAATACCTGAAGCTGTCAAATGCGATGACCAGAACCCATGCTAAGTTAGCTTATAGGGGTGAATACGCATAGCAGGACTGACAATAATGAAACAAAACCAACTTGTTTCAGTTTTTTCATTTTCCCCACTATTATTCTAAAGTTAAAACATGTAAACTAAATGCAATTATAAACGCAAAATCTATGAACTTATCATTTCTCAAACTACAGATTCTGATTACCCAAAAGAAATGAACACATGCAAAGGAATGGGGTTGTCCTATCTAGAATCTGAGAAAATTCCTTTGTCAAGCAAGTCACTGTTATCTGTTGAGGAAACGCCTTTGTTAATAGTTTATTATATGATAGGAGTTTTACTAAGTATATGCATGCATATCATGTGATATAATTTTTGCCAACTAACCGCAATTAACATGTCGACTAATTGTAATTGTAACACAAAATAGAGCTACTTATTCTTTCTCAAACTACAAATTCTGCTTGCCCACAAAAATATGAACAATTCTTAAACTTGTCGTAGACAAAGAGTATTGATGCATAGTTTTATACTCTGGAGACTGAAATTAGAAGATTAAATAATATTGTACCTTGCAATCTCTTGCTTATGAATTGTAATAAAGTTGTTTCAAGTTGTTACTGAGGATTGCAGCTCCTGAAAATGGAGTGATTGAAGAACTTCTGCAGAAAATTGTTGCTTTCTCTTGCTTAGTTGTTGTTGAAGATTGCAGCTCCTGAAAATAGAGTGATTGAAGGACTTTTCCAAGCAAATTCCTTAATTAAATTATTGGTAAGCAACCTAATTGTGTTTATGTCATAAAAAAAAACCTGGCCTATTAGGAGGAAACTACCCAATAATCAATAACACATACAAATCTTAAGAACAATGAGAACCTAATAACCTCATAAACTGCAACCAATAAATTAGAACTTTTTTAATTAAAAAAATTATAGAGAGAGAGGATACCATCTGTGGAGGAGGTTAGTGAAGGTGAACTCAGAAGCGCCAGTGGAGCGGAGACGGAGGTTGGGATCTGCGGAGAGTGGCAGACAGCAGAGAGGGAAGAGAGCACGCTGAGAGAAGAGGTCAGCTTGAAGAGAACGAACGAAGTGGTCGATGGTAGATAAGGCCGACAAAGAGGAGCAGTCGGCGTTGGAGGTCGGAAAGGACGGAACAGTAGCGGTGGTAGGAAGCTTTGCGGGAATCGTACAGTCGGAGTAATCACTGGTAGAGGAAGGGATTCGGATTGAAGGAGAAGAGATGGGGCGAACTGCTCAAGGAGCGGAGCTGGAAGAGAGAAGAAGAGAAGAATTGGGGAATATGTGTTGCAGGATTTTGAAAATGAGAAGTGGAACTTGACAAAATGGGGAGCGGGAATGAAAAATGAATAGCGCTAAAATAATATCAAGAACGATTAAATAAATGGCCGTTCCTAAATCAACCAGGAACGGTTATTTTAAACAACCGATACTAATATAGGACATATCAGTGTCGGTTAAATAAAAGGCCGTTTCTAAAACTATTAGGAACGGTTGTTTTAAAGAGCCGATACTAATTAACACACAATCAGGAACGGTTCTTTGTAAAGAGCCGTTCCTGATTCGGCCAGCACTATCAAGAACGGTCTTTAAAATACAACTGTTCCTGATAAGCACAATCAAGGTCGGCTGTTTAATAAACCCGTTCCTAATATATATCAGTATCGGTTTAATGTTAAATCCGACACTGATGGGCCGATACTAATTGTACTTTTTCCACTAGTGTAAGTTCTTGATTCCGCCAAGAACTACATATACTTGCATACATATCCTAATTGGTCAACCTAATAATTGTCAACCTTTATGGTATGGCCATTACCATATGGACTAGGTTAGCACGCACCAAACTAAGATAGTAATACAAAGAATAAATTGCAGTAGAGATCAAATAAAGCGCACAAGATAAACAAATGAAGTTACTAGATTAAACTCATAAATATTCAAAATTACAAGCCATCACCTTAAAAAGGCATTGCTTAGCCTCTCATGGGCAAATCAACAATAAAGGCAAATACAAGAGAGATAGTACAACAATAAAGGAGAGAGAGAAATGGAAGGAATACACCTAGAGAGTCTCCCTTGGCCTCCAATGCGTCGTCTTATGTCCCTTGGCAGATTTTGCCTTCTTCCTAACCATAACTCTAATGGAGTTTTGTTAACTATTCTAATTGGCTCCCCTAATAAATCCTAGATCTAGTCTATTTATAGTCTACTAAGGTGTATGCTCCTGTAGGAATGAAGAGATGAGTTTTGATTTGTCCATAATGTGTTAGCGGGACTTAGTGGGGTTTGGCTGCCAAAGTTACATCAGAATATGGTTGTAACTGTTGTTCCAGTGGTTATCTATGTAGTTGGGCATCAAATCGCATGCAATTGAATATTCATCCGCATGGGACTCCTGCGCTAATTAATCTTCTCTGTTGCAACGTGTATTCTATGTGTTTGGCGACTCGAAAGTGCATGTGGTTCAATGTTCATCCGCATAGGAAAGACCTGTTGTCCAGAATGCTTCCTTTTACGCCTGTTTTAGCCCTAAAAACATTAGAAAATGTGCAATTCTACAAAATCAAGTGAAAATGACAATATTAATCTAAAAGAACCAAAATTAGATATTTGTAACTCTACATTTGATAATATTTTAGGTCAAATGATAGGGAAAAATACTACATGTCTAGCCCTATCAGGCCCCCGGAACTACAGGACTCCACTACCACCAACAGACAGAGAAGAGAGAAATCAATCGTGAGTTGATCTATTTGACCAAAAGTGGAAGCATAGGAATGAATTGTGTTTTAAATTATCAAATGTGAAAACTACAAGTTCATTAATTTTGTTAATCCCTTCTTTAATTGCTTATTAGATAGGTTCTACCAGGAAAAAGGCAAAAGAGGCAGCTGATGGTGTACCAGGCAGCATGGGGGATTGACAAGATGCTTATGAGTCTTTCTATGTTTGGTCTTCATCTTTGATTTGTAGGCCAGTCCGAATGCAAGGTAGGAGGTCAAAACGAAGCGAAGAAAAACTAAAACGATAAACTACCCTTAGTCTCTCCTCCTCCAGTTTCTAAGAGGCTAATCTTTTAATTTTTGTTAATATTTTAAGTTTCACTTTATCTTGAGTTTGACATGTGTTAGTCACTCAAATCCATGTTAAGTCTTTTAAGGCTGTTACGTAAAGTTATTGAGTTTGACATGTGTGTTTTGACAGAAGAGCTTATAACGAGTGTGCGTAGAGGAGTGTGTTGAGAAATAGAGGATTGTCTCAGAAAATCATCATTGGCATTTTAAGGAACAAAATCAAGCTAGCATCATACAATAACTGTCAAGCTAAATATAGTACCTAGCAAGATTTGAGTATTTTCTGTATATTCAAAAATTGTAATTTAAGCAACTAGGCAACAACTAGAAATTATAATTTAGGCAACGGCTACAAGACCTCTCCTCAATTATAAAGAGGTATAATATGAATTGTAAGATCAGAACAATTTCATAATACAATTATTCATCATTTCAAAATTCCAGATGGTATCAGAGCCACTCCTATACCAGTAATCGGTACAGCGCAACAACCCACCACAACACAAACACACAAACTGGTACTTAATTACCAGAGCAACAATGGCAAAAAAACTTCAGATCGATGCCAATACCTCTCTAAAATTAACCCCCATGTTACTCAATGGAAAAAATTACCAGTTGTGGTCCAAATCAGCAATAATTTCACTCAAGGGCAAAGGCAAGTATGGGTACGTCACATGCGACAAGAAGAAACCTGGTGCAACCTCAGGAGAATGGGAAATCCATGACAATCTGATAATGTCATGGCTCCTAAACTCCATGCAACCAGAAATCAGCGAACTTTTCATACATGGTACCAAAACCTTAGCCAAAATGTGGACCGCAATCAACAAGATGTTCGGTAAGCAAAACAATTTTGCTCACATCTTCCAAATCAAACACGACATTGCCCAAATCAAACAAAACCAGAAATCCATCACACAGTATTTTGGGGCAATGAAAGCAAAATGGGATGAGTTAGACATCCACCAACCCGATACCACAGATCTAGAAAAAATCACAGAACGAAAAAATCAAGATCGAACATTTCAGTTCTTAGCAAACCTGGACTAGAGTTATGAACAAGTTTGGCAACAAATCCTCTTCGGGGCCAACCTTCCCTCCCTCGATTCCATCGTCGCCCTACTAGAACAGGAGGAATCAAGGCAAGATGCCATGAATACCAACACCCAGACCACCGATAATCTAGAAAACCAAGCCTTTCTCTCATACAACAAATTCCATAACCCTACCTCCCAAAAGAATAAAGCATCAAACAGTTCGGTCAGGTGTGAGTGCTGCAAGAAGACAGGCCACACAAAGGAGCGATGTTGGTTTCTCCACCCGCATCTCAGGCCAAAGAAGTGGAAAGGGGGAGGCGGCGATTAGGATGGAGAGAACCGAAAGGGGGAGAATGAAAAGAGGGGCTACACAGCCCAGGGGTCTCTCTTCTCTTCTGGTGCAACAGAAAGACCCAGTCCAGGTGAACCAAGTGAAGCTGGAGAGGATCCTATTCGGCAACTGATGGCGCAGCTATCTGTGATGCTTGCTAGACAGAACACCAATTCATGCGGTATCGCTTTAAATTCAATTAAATTTTTACCTAACAGTCAATTAATAATAGACACGGGTGCTACTGACCATATGATATGCAATAGAGAGTTATTTAAGACCCTAGAAATGTGCAAAAATAACCAATACATTTTAGTTGCCAATGGAACCAAGGTACCCGTTACTGGTATAGGCACCATTGATCTCTTCTCCAAAGAAATTAAAAATGTTCTATACATAAATTCATTTACAACAAATCTAATTTCTGTAAGTAAAATTACGCAAGAATTTAATTGTGATGTATTGTTTTAAAAAACAAATGTTAAATTTCAGGACCAAACAACAGGGATGATGATTGGTGAGGGATTCTATGACAAGGGACTTTATATTTTGAATTATCAGAAATTTAATTTATGTGCAACCAAGCAATCTAGTGAAAACGAACTATGGCACAAGAGGCTTGGACATCCTTCTGATAGAATTTTAAATTTCTTTTTAAATTTTGCTTTAAATAATTGTGTTAATTGCGATGTATGCAAATTAGCTAAACAAACTAGACTTCCATTTTCATTATAGCAAGAGTAAAGCACCGTTTGAATTAATACATTATGATGTATGGGGACCCGCTCCTACTACTTCGTATAATCAATTTAGATATTTTGTTTTATTTATTGATGATTTTTCTCGTGCTACTTGGTTATATTTACTCAAATCAAAAAATGAAGTTTTTTTATGCTTTCAAGAATTTGCAACTTTGTAGAAAACCAATTTAATACAAAAATTAAAATATTTAGGTCTGATAATGGCACAAAATTTGCTAATAATAATTTTACTCAATATTTTAAAAATAAAGGAATTTTACATCAAACGACTTGTATAAATACACCCGAACAAAATGGAGTTTCCGAAAGAAAAAATAGACATTTGTTAGAAATGACAAGAGCACTTGTGTTTCAAATGAATGTCGTTTCAAATGAATGTCCCAAGGCAATACTCACAGCCACATATTTAATTAATAGACTTCCTAGTGTTAAGTTAGAAAATAAAAGTCCTTTAGAAATTCTTTACCAAAGAAAAATTAATATTGACCATCTAAGGATTTTTGGTTGTGTGTGCTTTGTTCATAAAAAAATAAAAGATAAATTTGACTCAACATCAACAAAAGCTATTTTCTTAGAATATTCAACACACAAAAAGGGATACAAGTGTTATGATCCAATTAATAAAAAAATGTTCATTTCAAGGGATGTTATTTTTAATGAAAATGAAACTTATTATTTAAAGGAAGATATTAGTGAGCCTATTACCAATAGTCAAAATATAGTATTGTTACCAACCAACCATACTCTGGATGTGATACCTTTGACCGAAAATGAAAATAGAGATGAAAATAATATAAGTGAGCAAGAAAATGAAATTGAAGAAAGCAATAACCCTACTAATGACAATCATGAGAATGATGAAGAAATTAGTGTAAGAAGGTCTTCAAGGAGAATTCAACCATCCTCCAGACTTCGAGACTTTGTGACTTACAAGGTAACATATCCTATTCAAGATTTTATTTCTTATGAAAAAATTTCAACAAATTACAAAGCCTTCTTGACTTCTCTCTCTAAACAAGAAGAACCAAAAACTTCCAAGAAGCCTTAAGTCAATCGGTATGGTGTGAAGCCATGAAAGAAGAACTTAGGGCATTAGAAAAAAATAATACTTGGGTTATTATGCCTTTACCAAAAGTCAAAAAATCAGTTGGATGCAAATGGGTCTACAAAACAAAATATAATAGTGATGGTACCATAGAAAGATATAAAGCTAGATTGGTGGCCAAATGATATACACAAACTTATGGTATTGACTATCATGAAACATTTGCTCCAGTTGCAAAAATGAACACTGTTAGAATTTTATTCTCAGTAGCAACAAATAATGGTTGTAACCTTTACCAAATGGATGTGAAAAATATTTTTCTTCAAGGAACATTTGAAGAAGAAGTTTATATGAACCTACCACCTGGTCATGAGAGAAAAAGATTCTAATCTTGTTTGTAGGTTAAAAAAAACCATATATAGTCTGAAGCAATCTCCAAGGGCATGGTATGAAAAACTAAGTTTTTTTCTTAAATCATGTGGTTTTACAATTAGTAGTGCTGATAATTCTCTTTTCACCAAACAAAGTAATGACAATATTGTTATTGTATTAGTTTATGTAGATGACATAATTGTTACAGGAAATAATCAAACAGAAATTAACATGATTAAATGTCAGTTGAAGAAATTTTTTGATATAAAAGATCTAGGAATATTGAAATATTTTCTAGGCATTGAAGTAGCTCATTCAATCAAAGGTTTATTTATCTCTCAAAGAAAATATGCACTAGACCTTCTTAAAGAAACAGGTAAAATAGGATCAAAACCTGCCTCAACACCCATTGAATATAGATGCAAATTAAATACCGAGGATGGAGAACCATTAAAAGATATAAATCAATTTCAAAGACTTGTAGGAAAATTGATATATTTAACAGTAACAAGACCTGATATCTCATTTGCTGTTAGTCAAATTAGTAAATTTATGCATGCACCAAGAACACCTCATTTAGAAGCAATTAAAAGAATTTTCAGATATTTAAAAGGATCACCTGGAAAGGGAATATGGATGAAAAATAATAATTCTAATGAAGTGTGTGGTTATTCCGATGCAGATTGGGCAGGAAGCTTCGATAGAAAATCAACTACTGGCTTCTGCACATTTGTAGGTGAGAATCTAGTCACATGGAAGAGCAAGAAGCAAAATGTTGTAGCAAGATCAAGTGCGGAAGCAGAATATCGAGCTATGACATCAACCGCTAGTGAACTAACTTGGGTTAGACAAGTGTTAACCGATTTGAATATTACAAATCATGAACCTATAAAAATATTTTGTGATAATCAAGCGGCTAGACATATTGCATCCAATTCAGTTTTTCACGAAAGAACCAAGAACATTGAAGTCGATTGTCATTTTGTACGAGAAAAAATTCAAGCAAAAGAAATCGAAACACCATATGTGAAGAGTCAAGACCAACTTGCTGATATCTTCACAAAAGGGCTAGAACCAGGACCATTTTATAAAATTACAACAAGTTAGGATTGATCGACATTTACAATCTTAACTTGAGGGGAAGTGTTGAGAAATAGAGGATTTGCCTCAGAAAATCATCATTGGCATTTTAAGGAACAAAACCAAGCTAGCCTCATACAATAGCTGTCAAGCTAAATATAGTACCTAGCAAGATTTGAGTATTTTCTGTATATTCATAAATTATAATTTAGGCAACTAGGCAACAGCTTGAAATTGTAATTTAGACAACTAGACAACAGCTACAAGACCTCTCCTCAATTATAAAGAGGTCTAATATGAATTGTAAGATCAGAACAATTTCATAATACAATTATTCATCATTTCAAAATTCCAGAGAGTGAACTTGTTAGAGGAGCTTATATTAGGTTCACACAATGAACTATATACAAATGGTATATTAGGAATATTCGCGAGCTTACCAACGATCAGTTAAATAGCAAGCAATTTCTGAATTAAGTCTTGCTAAATCATGAACTATATCATGCAACTTAAACTTTGAATCCTCATATCTGCCTTTTCTTTCAAATAAGGACCTCTGGCACATCTGTCGTACGTGCATCTTCAAAACCAATCTTTTATGCAGTCTTATTTTCTTTAGACTCAATAAAACCTAGGTACATCCATAATTTCACCAAATATCCTACATCGTAGCGGTAATATTTAGGAAATATGGAACAATATAAAAAACAGGACTTTACACATTTGGGAATGCGTGTATAGCTTATTTGAAGAAGTGGAAATATCTCATTGCTAGTATGAGACTCCCATAGCTTCTAAAATATCTCTCCAACTCTCTTCTTCCACCTAATGCCTCAAAAGCATAAAAGGAAAAATCAGAATCGGAATCGGGATCGGGATCGGCACCATCCGATTCCGATCCAGATCAGAAAAATCAGTCGGAATCGGCCGAATCGGATCGGCAAATCAGACTTTTTTGTCAGAAGCTTGTTTTACACTAAAAAGTAGGAACAAATTGATAAAAAAAATTAGAAAAATTATTACAATCAAATAATCCGCTAATACAATATAATACAAGCATTACAACTAAAAACACACTCTTTCACTCTTAGAAACAATGTCGTGCTGGCTGGATCACTTCATCATCGTATGTATTATGATAGAAATGAGGGTATTGTTGCCCCGAACAAAAAAAAAAAGACATTGTAGACCCAAATGAAGGATTGTTAACATCTTCATATCCATATGCATATGGTATGGATATAGTACAAATTATAATTCTCATATATAAATGAGTTATATTTTCTAACTACAAAGGTTGTATGGTGCGGTGGTAGTTGACTTTGGTTGCTTAGCTAGAGGGCATAGGTTCGATTCACGCATAGCTCAAAAAAGTTTTGGAGTTTGTTTAATTCGCGTTTCGGCTGAACTTTAACTGGAATCGGCCGTTTCAGTGGAATCGGTCTATTTCGGTCGAAATTTGACTGGAATCGGTCTATTTCGGTCGAAATTTGACTGGAATCTGTCTATTTCGGTCCAGAACGTCTGAAATTTGATGGAATCAGTGGAATCGGTCTATTTCGTTCTATTTCGGTCCAGAACGGATGAAATTTGACTGAAATCAGGCTGGAACGTCCGAAATTTGACAAAATCTACACTAACTGCGTAACTCGGCCTGAAATCGGATCGGTACCGTCTGATCTCGCTCCGGAACGGCCGATTTTTCCTTCTATGCTCAAAAGGCTAGCAACTGACTTCACAGCTAGGGGCAAAATTTCACACTTGTTCATGATTTGCTTCCCAATTTGTACCAACTTTGGATCCTTATTCCGTTCTACTCCACCGAATGCATAATATTCGAACGATCGCCTACATTGTTCAGCTGACAAAGTCACAAAGACCCAAGGTTGGATGTTGACTCTGTTTGCATGATTCGTGCGACATGATCGTTCGTTGTAGTTACTAGGCTTTTTGCACATGCTGCTAAAATAAAAGGAGTCTGAAATCAATCCCAAAGACTCTTCTCATTTCAGACATCATCAAGGACCAAAAGTACCCTTTTCCCACTTATCTCCCTCCATATTTTTCTTGCAAAACACTCAAAATTAGTAAGACCATATTCATTTCCTATAATAGACTCCATTGATTCTTTCGTGACCCTTTCAACATTGAAATCTTCTGATACACATATCCACCCAAATTTGTCAAATCTTTGTCGGACTATTTGAATAAAGTTTTTTTTTTTTTCTTTTTGATGATTTTCAGTAGAGAACGTAATTTCTATGAAATACCTATGCGGTACCATCAAGTCAATGGTTAACCTAATAATTTCATCCCCTCCGGATTAACAAATTACTTTTGCCGTAGACAGATGATACAATTTTTTTTAATACATGAGTCAAAGTTGTTAAATCAAATGAGTCATAATTAAGAAAAAGTATCCGCCCAAGGCTGGTTGAGGAATTAAATACAACTTGATTACTTACCATGTATGGTTACTGAACATAAATAAATTTATTTAATAAATGAAAGTAGCAATGAAGTTTAAACTTTACACTACTTTGCAAACTTCCATTGTTGGATCAGATGCACTGAATAAGATCTCTCTTTTTGCAAATAACAAATTACTCGTATTATTCACTTATTTTCCTCATAATATCATTTATTGTCACTCAGGCATTTGCGGCTGTAATGTACATCTTATTCTTTGAGGTTTTCATCAAAGTCTTGTTTGAGGTTGAGATTGGAGATGTAGTCGTCGAAGCATTCGTCGATTGTGCGCAAGGCCATGTCAGGGTAGAGGTCGCCGATCTCAATTTCATCTTGGCCATCAATATTGAAGTTTGTCTGGCACCCGTTTATGAATATGTCGTGTGTTAGCGAAGCCACGATACTTCCAGGATATATATTCTCTGTTAATTTTGTCAACCAGAAACTCTTTTGTGAGTCTAACTGTCCAGAAACTCACTCAAAATTTCGGGTGTTATGGAATATGTATACCATCAGTATAAATGTATATCCCTTTGTAAAGCAGTATAAAGTTTTGCCTAGGACATCCAATTTCTTTCCCTTTTTGGTTTTTTCACTTACCCAAGAGAAAAATGGAAGGGCTTTAGCAATCTTTTTGTTATCAAAAATGAAAATAAAGTTCACACTCATTACATATCCCCATAATTTTCATTCTTGTATTGATGTATGCATCTTTGTTCTGTAGTGTTTTTGAGAGTTACCTGCAGCAATGGAGAGCAAATCTTCCTCGGTGAGGGTAGTTCGTGGTAGCTTTCGGCCGATCTTACTTTCCCAGAGGGAGGCCATTTCATTCAAGCTGAGGAGGTTGGATGCGGGACGGAAATGGACGGTCTTGTTCGATGTGCGCAGATCATACGCTGCTTTGATTGTCAACTTTCCAATGTCATTACCCGCCACGTAAAATGCTGGTCATGAGAAAAGAAAAGTTAATTATTTGTTTTTCTTAATTAATTTCAGCATCTATTTTACTTAGACGTTTATGATTGATATTGAAATTGTGTCCTTAATATAAAGATGAAATTTGTCCCACCTATGATACATTTATGATGTTACTTATCAAAACTATAAACGATGAAATGGGATATCTTTAATTGAGGAACATTAGTTGAGTAGCGTGTGCATAGGTGATATGTGTTTGGTTGTCTTTTAAAGGATGTAGCTTGAGAAATAAAATGGTTACCACATTTGGAATTGGACATCAACATGGCAATAATATGATTACAACTTAGTGAGATAGGAAAATTCGAAAATGGGTACTTCATAAAGGGTCAAATGATTTTTTTAATAAAGGGGTAAATGGGTACTTCATCAATTTAAAATGTTTTTATATAGAAAAAATAATAAATGGATAAATTTGTGAGTTCTTGAAATTTAGAAGGATAAACATGATAATACAAATTTTAGAGGGGGAAATATGTAATTTAAAATTTTTTGAGGGGTATTCATGAAATCACCCTAATTATTATTATTTTCTTCATTTATTAAGAATGAATTTTCTCTATGAAATTAAGAATTAATTCAACATGCAGTTGTGATACCTGCATTAGTTAGTTCGTCCCCATATATATTAAAACTCAACAGTACTAGCCACAATAAATTTTCCCACAAACTGGGCAATGTCAGATTTGGTTAGATATATACCTCATGATCCGTATAGGTATACATATTGACCGAACTTAGTTATGTATGATTTGTGTATATATATATATATAATCAGAACAATATATGTTGACCGAGGTGCTTTTCTAAACACTGAACCAAAATTGTAAAAAAAAAAAAAGGTACCTCTGCCATTGCCATCACCATAGATCTGGAAACGGTCGAGCGGTGGCGTCACCTCCGATGGATGTTTATTGTCGAAGTATGGCCAACCTGCAATCGAGTTACAACAAATGTACGTGTACGGGATACCTGCTGCCTCTATGGCACGTCGAACCCGCCTCTTCTCATTGTAGAGAGTCAGACCGGGCTCGACGGGATTTGCTTTGTCTATGTCATGCCCGAACTCTGATGGCAAAAATCTCTATGAATAGGGATAGAAATAAATTTCGGAAGGAAGGTTCCAATTACACTTAAAAGTTACTGCAGCAGGTACATATAAAACCAGTTCCGTGAGAAATAAAATAAAGGATTTCTCACTATTCTGTTCTAATCAATATCATTGGTTGGGCACCATTGATCTTCCATTCAAGGAAGCCTCTCTTTCGTTTTAAATAATAACCAAGTGTATCTGCTTTTATTACATTAATGGTCTGAAACAATATAGCATTGTAATTGTATGCCTTTGAATAGCAGATATTCTGTTTTGGTAATATTTAACACATTATCTAACAGGAGAAAAAAAGGAAACAGAGAAAAACTGATCCTATAGCAAGACTTCAAAGAATTACAAATGTGAAAAGGAAAAATGGAGGTAACTGATAGTCCCATTTCCCTACCCCTTAATTGGACAAATACAACAGAACCCAAAAAAAGAAGGAAAAATAAAACAGAGATGCTCATGTAAGAGTGTTAAATTACGCGCGCACACACATATCCATGCATACATACATACCTTGACTGTACCAACTGCTTTCACGGCTTCTATGAGTGTTAACTGATCAAGTATGTTGGTCCCACCTACTGAAGATATCACCACCTCTATTCCATATTCTTTCAACTTCTGTTCTATAAACTCCTTCTCATTAATGCGCCCCTGCTTTACAAATGTTTTTCTATATATAAGTGTCAACAATGAATACTCAAAAAAGGAAGTTTAATAATATCATATTTCTTACACATCACATTGAAAGGACAAGATAAATGTCGGATCTCCGTACTTGTGAAGTTAATTACCTCTATAATTATGGCGCCTTTCTCACGGAGTGCCTCGATAGATGCCGCACGTATTGGGGATTTCCCTCCTGCGGTTACAAGCACATAGGTGGTATGGCCACTGTCTAAACATGCGTCAGCCACAAACCGGCCAATGAACCCAGTGGCACCGATCACCAGTGCTGGACCATTAATACTCTCTTGAGCAACTGCCATGGTACTTTGGGTTTCTAGGTTAGGATTGCTTATGTGTGTGGAATTGACTCGCAAACTACGAAGGAAAGAGCCTTTATCTTGCCTCCACCTTGTTAGATGTAAGAGGGACAATATTATATATATAGATGGTGGGAGACTTTATTTTCTATTTAGAAATTATTATTAATATAATAGGGAAATTGATTAAGTACGAGGGATTTCAATGGCCTAGAAGGTGCCGAGTTAGTGGTTTGGATCCAAACTTTAGAGCCGAGTTAGTGGTCTGATTCCAAACTTTAGAGCCGAATTAGTGATCCGAATACAAACTAAGGCCACATCAAATCCCACCTACGCACTTCTTTATCTCTCTCCTCTCTCCCTTCTTACCTTCTCCCATCCAAAAACTACTTTTTCTGGATCCAAAGTGTAGAATTACCAAGCGGTTTTGTTTGTTGTTTGTGAAAAAATAAACTTTGGAGCCGGACAACTAACTCGGCTTTAAGCTTTGGATCCGAGTTACTCACTCCGCCCCTCTAGGCCATCGAAAATCCTATGTACTTAATATTTTTCCAAGTATTACTTAATAATAATTTTTAAAATAAAAAATTCACAACAGGGCGAGACACTACTACAAACGCGCTAATCGTATACTGTATATCATACATGTTTTCTCAAAATTTCCATTAAATATGTGTCCAAAGCACGAAAGAGCGCTCCAACATTCATAAACAGTTTTTTTAATAAAGAATTGTCTATAAATGTGCTACAACATTCGTACATTGTTCTTGATTAAAAAAAATCATGTACGTTTAATTGAAACAATTGTACATGGTTGTATTAACTAACCTTGTATGAATGTTGGAGCAAATTTATACACGGTTCTTTATTAAAAACTGTGTGTATGAATATTCAATCATACGCGGTTTTATTGTATTATCTGTGTGTGATGAGAGAAACACAAAATTTTCAACGTCATCGATTCATGCCTTTCCTGTTATAATGCATCTTTATCTATCTTTTCAAAGTCATTTCTTTCATTTATGAAGATCTCTTCTTCGTCCATGTATTTTTCTAAGACACCTCTTCTAAACAGGCAAGGATAGGGCGAGGGGTAAGGCAAAGGAGGCGATATCTTCACCGAGAAGGCAATCGGAAACAAAGAAACTTCAAATGGGTGTAACTCTTCGTATTTTAGTGTACGACCCCAATTTGGAAAGCTTGCGAGGAGATCTACAATCGCATTTTTCCTGCCCAAAAAACAAATGAAAAGTCACAATACTTGAGTTGAAGTTTACGATTAAGTATTTCCTTTCTAATTTTCAATTTTGTAGTCCTTTGCCATACTTTTCCTTTTCCATACTCCATTGCCATACTTTTTCTCAGATGTAGTGTCTTTTGTTGCATTTTGATTTTATTTTAGTTTGAATGTTGTTCATGTAACAATTTGTGTAATGTAATTGTAAATGATAAATTTATTGTTTTTTGGTATGTGTTTTGTTTAAATTTAGTTTAGTGCTTTTGGTATATTGGTAAATGTAGAGATTAATTTGAATTCAGATATAGGGTTTTGTTGGTACTTTTTTTTTGAAAAAATATGAATTATACACAGTTTTTAATTGAAACCATATATGATTGGTGTTTTCAATCACGAATTTTACTTAAAAAGTCATGTATGAATGTTTTGGTGAAAAAATCAGAGATGTTTAAAAATGTTGAAGAAGATGACCATATAGATTATCTAAGAATTATAATCGAGATATTTTGTATAAATTAAATGAATTTAATCATTTTTTTTATCTTTTTCTCTATCAAATTTGCAGACCAAAATTTTAAAAAATACCACAGTTTATTCATTTGCAGCTTATGCCGTTGTCCCCTTATGCAAATAGTTGGAAAACAGCACCCTTCTTTTTTTAGAAGACCATAAAATATTGGTTTTTTGTCGTATGGCAAGCTGCTCTCTTTTTGGGGTCCGACTTTGGATGCTTAATGGTAATACTGTGGTTGAATGAACCGTGAATTAAAAAGAGATGAGCGTAGGGCGTTAGCGAAATATCTTTCATATATAACTTATATTTACTTCTTTTGACTATTCTTCGAGACAAATTATGTAAAAATATCTATCATAACTTATGCTTTGACTATTCTTCGAGACAGATAGAAGTAGAAAATGATATGTAGAAAAACACATGGAAGAGATTAGGTTAGGACTCCCTTCTTCATACGACACAATCATTGACCTAAACATATAGAATTTAGATCCAACATCACAATCAATGACCTAAACATATAGAATTTAGATCGAAGAAATTAGAATAATATAATGTAGATACAAGAAAAACACTTCTCCATCTGTTCAAATCTAAAATCTCCATATGTTTCTGAACCGACGGCTATCGCCTTGATACCAAAAGTGTTCACCTCTGCCATCGGCTCGCTTTCGGGTAGAGGTAACGAACCGATGATGTTTCTACCAAACGGTGTTTCAAATTAACGTCGCAACGCATTCAATGGCATCTCTTGAATTTTTTTAAGCCATAGCAAAGGTTCTTAACACCGACTTTTGGATCTGTTTGCCGATGCTGCACATGCACCATCATTTTTGTTTGCGTTGGCGTTTGTAATTTTAGCTCTGTCATATGTTATTAATTTTGAGCTATTTGTGATATATATATATATATATATATATATATATATAATTATAAGAGGAGGGATCAAGTTACAACAAAGTTACAACAACCATTTTTTTCATTTTCAAAGTCCAAATCGTCGATCCAAACCGTTCAACATGATCTCCACAATAAAATGTGTTTACAGATCAAATTTTACATTTTTTTGAATTTTTTTACTATTTATTAAGTATTTTACAAAAAATAGTCATATGTAGACCATTGAATTTTGTACTCATCTTAATAAATAGTAAAAAATTCAAAAAAATGTAAAATTTGATCTGCAAGCACATTTTATTTAGATAATCATGTTGAACGGTTTGGATAGACGATTTGGACTTTGAAAATGAAAAAAATGCTTGTTGTAACTTTGTTGTAACTCAAATTTGTTGTAACTTGATCCCTCCTCTATTTATAATTATGTTTCTATGAGGAGCTAGCCTCCATATATTTGTTAGCTATTTTTTAAACCCAGCAAAGCAACAATCACTAGTACATAAAACTCGACCACACATGGCACAACATACATGGATGAGAAAAAATTACACATTAACAGTGTGTAATAGGAGGAGACATTTGAGAAAAAAAAGCTCACACATACCCACACGGTCATTTAAAATCCAACCGTGTACTAAAACCAATATTTGTACATATATAGTTGGTTAATACTGAACCGCGTACGAGTTGAGGCTCTATATACGGTTAATAGTTTAGAAGCCGTGTATGTTATGTACAAATATCTGAACATGAATTTCTCTCAATATCCATGTAAGATTCATTCGCGCCATGATCAACTGAACTAGTTCAATTGCATTCATGAATTTGTATATATCAATGTTTTGAGTTCAATTGCATTCTAATTTTATAAATGCATGTTATCAGATTAATTAATTTATTGTTAGAAATTAACATGGAAGCTTGTCATAACATTAATTATATGAAAAAAAAATATATACATAGATTAAATAACACAGATACAAGTCAATATCATACATATACATGCATGAGTATATGTCCAAAAAAAAGAAAAATAACACTAGAAATTGACCTTAAAAAATAAATACATTCGAAATTAAACAAAGCAGTTAAATAATTCAGTACTAAATAGAATTATCTTTTTTTTCCTTTCAACCTTTAGCTGCGGCTTGGCTTAGTTGGTGGATGTGATCTCGAGCTCCGACGTGGCGGAGGTAATGGTGGCCATGGCCTCTCGAGCTGTGGCGTGGGAGCGGGTGTATGACTGCTTGATCACAAGAGGTTTCGCCAGTTTTCCTCCTTAATCTATATTTATTTTATTATCTTGGAGGGAATGCATTAGGACATCTCGCCACTCTCCCATCTGGCAATGTGACCAACATCCAAATCCAATCTATCTCAACAGGTTCTTCTTTTGGTTGTTGAGTTTGATCAGGCTGCTGATTAGAAGACATTATAATTGATCTTGATTTGTTTGTTTTGCTGAGAATTAGAAATATAAAATGACAAATTGAAAAAAGGTTGTAATACATGAAATATATCCACTACTACACAAAAAGAGATTGCACACGGACATTAATGGAAGAGCTACACGGATTTCCTGCCGTGTTTAAAGCAAGGGTGTATGAATAGGTCAGAAACTACACACGGATATTTAACCGTGTGTGATTATAATGATTTCTACACGGATTACTTTGTAAACCGCCGTGTACAAAGACCTGCCGGTGTCGCTCTCCAAGTTACCGAGCTACACGGATATTACCTAAACAACCGTGTACGATTACTCTTTCTACACGGTTTTGTATTAAAAGTCTGTGTAGCTCTCTTAGCTATCATACACGGACGTTTGGTAAATATCCGTGTATAAATAGCTAATATTTTTTTGTATATTTTGTTTTTGGCCTCCAGCATTGCTATCATACACGGACATTTTAGAAATAATCCGTGTATGATTACTCTTTCTACACGGATTTATATTAAATGTCCGTGTAGCTCTCTTAGCTATCATACACGGACATTTGTTAAATATCTGTGTTAAATAGCTAATTTTTTTTTGTTTTTTCTATCATACACGGACATTTGTTAAATATCCGTGTATAAAAAGCTAATCTCTTTTTTTTTGTATATTTTGTTTTTGGGCTAGCCTCCAGCTTTGCTAGCCAGTTTTTTGCGACAGAATTATACAAAATTCATACAGCAATAAATTCATTCGAAACAGATTAATTAGCAAGCAAGAAATTCATATACTAAATTATACAATATTTTATACAAATCTATGCAAATCCATATCGAGGATTACAAAATTCCATGGTAAACCACCTTGCCCACATGCACCGCACATCGTCGATCTGATCCTCGGTGTAATGCGGTTGCTTTGTCACATTCTACAATTATAATTTGATAATAGTTAGTATTTCAGAAAATGTAGATATCAATTGCTTATTATATAGGAACAACTAATATGAAGTACATACCGCTTTTGGGAATTGGAATTGTATTCTTTCGACAAAGTCAAACATGAATATCATCGTGTAATAAGCGCATTCCCAACTCTCCAACTGTTGCGGGCTCTGAAATTTACATTTAGCGGCATTTGTTAGAATGACAATAATTTTTTGAACAAGATATGAAATTACTAACTCATAAAGTGTGCTCACCAACATCCACTTCCAATTCAATTTATTTTTCTTGCGCGTGCCCGTGCTATGCAATCCTCCCTCTTTAATATATTTCGCAAAAGCCCTTACAAAATTGAGTGAATGTAATTAGCAATTTTATAATTTGATATGAATGAAAGAAATTCAAATCTAATGAATTATTATTGCTTACTTATTCACAAAAGGAAAGATAACTTTGCACTTGTCAAGCGCGATCCTTCTTTTGGGCTTACAAGAATCAACAATTATGCCCACATTTAGGTACGACACAATGATAATCGAACACCAATGTTTGCTGTGGGATCGAGGAGAAGAATTATAGTACTTGAGCATATAATAGTGACACAAGTGTTTGCTATGGTTGATGGTGTGATTTCATTTTTTTATGTTTAACTTTTATTTCCTTTATACAATTCTTTAATTAAAATATAAACAATACATAAGTTAAGATTAGAACTAACCTCTGGTGGTATGGCACGAGAATGAATTTCTTCTCCTCCGCCTTAGCACGATGCATCGCAGAACACATGTACTCGATAGCCATATTCGAATAACATGTCACTGCCGTAGAACTCACTTTCTCAGGGTCCAGAAATATGCACAAGTTCTTCTTTTCAACCATCTCATCACAGTTTCGGATTAGCTTCCTGAAATCTCATCATATTGTAATTAGAATATATATTTGCGTTCTATACAATAATGAAAATAATTTTTGATCACTAACATGAGGAAAATGGTGATGAATGACACATCGAGCCATTTGTCGGATGACGAGTGGTGGAAGAGGTCCTTGAAGTCCTTGAAGTCTTATGAACAAGTATTGATTACCTTGAGATTATCCAAATCGTCTAAGGCCCACGTGCCGGATGCTTGACTACTTCGCCGAATTCCCGGCGAAATGGGAGGTGGTTGCTCAGATGGCTGCGTAGTTGCTGATCTAATTTGGCTCAACAACCTTGATTCCATCTCAGCAAACCTTGCGTCGTACTCTTTGCTCACCTCCGCGCGTATCTGCGCAACTATCTCGTCTTTGTTTACCTTGGCACGAGATTTTCTTCGAGGTTTTTGTCCCTCCACTCGGAACACCTCCTTCCAGCCCCTGTAGCCCCCTACACCCCTTACTCGACCCGTGTGTTCTGGATTCTCGAGCACTGCGAACGAGGAATCATTTTGTCTTTCGACACTTCGGGCACCCGAGTTGACCTCCTCCTCCACCTCCAACTGTTCAGGTAGAAGAATTAGTTATAGCAAAAGATCAAGTGATGTACCTTCGGAGTTAAAATTTTGTACATGAATGTCACAAAGTAATAACAAAAGACTCTTACCATTCTTTGAGCCACGGGTTGCAAATCTTTTGGGAGTACTATCCTCCCGTCAGCGGTTACCTCGGATCTACCCATGAACCAATCTTGGCCCCTAGGATTCTGGATCCTAACCACGGGTGAGTCAGAATCCTTGTTTTGCTCCAGTATTTTCCTCCATTCTACCGACTTACCCTCGTAACCAGCTGACCCTAGATGGTGTGGATACTTGTTGAAGGCAACGATCCTCCTGCCTTCATCACTTTTTGCCTTCACAGAAACAAGGCAACGATCAGTTAGTTTTAGAAAGATAAGTACATATCGAGAAAGAATAAGCATAAATTTGGCACGAGTTAGATACCCGGAACTCTTTGGTGGACTTCAAATCTTTCTACACGGACATTTTGTTAAAAGTCCGTGTGCATATCTATTTCTACACGGACTTTTAACTAAATGTCCGTGTAGCTCTCTTCAATTTCTACACGGTTGTATGTAACAATCTGTGTACGATGACTGTTTAGACACGTATTATTAGCTAATAGTCCGTGTACGAAAAGTTCAAAAAAATTAAATTGGCTTTTTTATATTTCTAAAGTAATAACCCCTTAACTTAAATTGTATATTGCATCTAATATTTAAAAACTTTTACCGATATTTGAAATAAATATTAAAATCTAATACTGATATTTGATATTTTATTTTTATTATTAAATGTTTTAACTAATATTTTGAAAACTAATACTAATATTTGGACTAATATTTGAAAATTTTGAAAACTAATACTATTACCTCTAAAAAAATTTGATATCCGTCTTGAACTAGAGGAACCTAATATTTGATATTTTTCTTACAAAAATTTTTTATTTAAATTTTTAATACTTTAATATTTAAATGAAATATTATAAGCTACACGGTTTTAAACAAAATAAATATTGTACATTGTCTTTTTTTTTTCCTTTTTCTCTTTTTTTTCTCTCTTTTTTTCCTTTTTTATTTGATATATTATAAGCTAAAGTTGTAATATTAAAAGCTACACGGGTTTAAACAAAATAAATATTATACATAAACCTTTTTTTTTCCTTTTTCTCTTTTTTTCCACTATTTGAACAGTACCCTCGGCCCATAATCCTTCGTTGTGGTCAGATTGCATGTAGTCAGCTTCGTCTACCCCTTCAAGTGTTGCTACCTCAGTTTGCACATCGGTACAAAATTGATGTACCTTCGTCGAACTGGTCGTACTCTTCTTCATCGACGACATTTTCTACCCCGACAATCCTTTTTTTTCCGGATAGGACGACGCTCAACCTATCATCACTCGGGTCAATGGCATAAAAGACTTGGGTGGCTTGCTTGGCGAGTATAAATGGATCATCAACATGCCCAACCCTGTTAAAATCAACGAGTGTGAACCCATCGTTATCAACTTTAACACCTTGGTCTTCGACCCATTGACACCGAAACACGGGAATGCTCAGGTGAGGACTGTAAATGAGCTCCCAAATTTTTTCAATAACACCATAATATGACTTTGATGCTATTACAACCCGGCCATCTCCGGATCTACTGAATTCTTGAGAGGTCGCCACCAACGTCACCCCACTGTTTTGCATCGTGCTCTTATACTCTGGGATTTAGTGTAAAATGTATATCCGTTAATCTCGTATCCTTGGAATGTTCTAACAACAATTTGGGGTCCTTCGCCAAGCAGTTTAACAATTTCAGGTACGGGGTGTGACTTCACTCTTTCTTTCAGCCATCCTATAAAAGAACGATTATGCTCGTTAGTAAGCCACTTCTGACTTCTCGTGTAGTTTTGTTGTTGAAGGATTGTCATGTGCTCATCTATATAGGGAGCAACATCTGTCATGTGCTGTAGTACAATAAAATGTGCCTTTTGTAGTTCATTTAGATCAGCAACTACGGCTCTCAACCCAATTGTCCCGACTCCTTGGAGCCTTTCCTCGTATCGAGATTTTGGAACGCCAATAGGATCCACACCGGTCAAGTAGTTGGTGCAAAAATCAATCACCTCCTCCGTGGAATATCCTTCTATAATGCTACCTTCGGGTCGATGTCGGTTCCTTACGTATTTTTTAAGATGCCCATGTATCTCTCGAATGGATACATATACCGAAGGAACACGGGACCACAAATCTTAATTTCTCTCATAAGATGAACAACAAGGTGAACCATAACATTGAAAAAAGATGGCGGAAAATACATCTCAAGTTGACAAAGAGTAACGACGACCTCCTTTTGCAAAGAGTCCAATTTTAGAGGATCTATCACTTTGGAATTTATTGCATTGAAGAAAGAACAAAGCTTCGTAATGGTTTGACGAACGTGCTTTGGTAAAATTCCCCGAATTGCAACGGGAATTATATGTGTCATTAAAACATAACAGTCGTGGGATTTCATACCAAGCAACTTCAGGTCCTTCATCGACACCAGCTTCTTAATATTCGAAGAATACCCTGATGGGACTTTTATACCATTGATGCATTCACAGAAGCTTGTTTTCTCTTTCTTTGACATTGTGCACAGTGCGGGGGGTAGGTATGTGCGCTTCCCTTTCTCCTGCGGTGCGAGCTCGTGTCGTATTCCCATCTCTACCATGTCTTTTCTCACTTTAATACCATCTTTAGTCTTCCCCAGAATGTTCAATAATAAACCAATTAAACTGTCGCAGACATTTTTTTCAACATGCATGACATCTAGGCAATGCTTCACTTCTAAATATTTCCAGTACGTTAGCTCCCAAAATATGGACCTCTTTTTCCAAATATTCTTCGGTGGTGCTTTGACGTATTTTCCAAAAACAACATCAATGTTTTTTACCCGTTTGAAGACACTCTCCCCGTCTAATGGATGACGAGCCACTCCAAGCTCAATTTTCCCGTTGAATGCCATCTTCTTCTTACGATATGGGTGATTAATAGGAAGAAACCTACGATGCCCCATGAATACATTCTTTTAACAATTTTTCAACCTCAGCACCTGCGTGTCATCTTCACAGATCGGGCACGCTTTTGCTCCTTTGCAAGTGTAACCCGACAAATTCCCGTACGCGGGGAAATCATTTACGGTGCAAAACACCATGGCCCACAATTGAAAGACCTCTTTGCAGTACGCATCCCAGACCGGGACGCCATCACGCCACAATTTTTGGAGGTCCTCGATTAATGGTGCGAGATATACATCTATGTCATTTCTGGGTTGTCTGGGTCCTTGGATTAGTAATGACATCATTATATATTTGCGTTTCATGCACAACCAAGGAGGAAGATTGTAGATGCATAAAAGAACTGGCCAAGTACTGTGCTGACTGCTCATGCTTCCAAACGAACTCATTCCATCTGAGCTCACCACAATCCTAAGGTTCCTCATTTCAGAACCAAATTCTTTGAAATGTCTGTCAATGTTTCTCCATTGAGGAGAATCAGCCGGGTGCCTTAGTTTACCGTCATTTTTGCACTCTTCTTCGTGCTAGTGCAATAATTTTGCATCTTTGAGATTCGCAAACAACCGTTTGAATCTCGATATTATCGGCAAATACCACAACACCTTAGCCGGAGGCCGGCCATTTGTGTCCTCGTTACAATCATCAGTGTCCTGGTCCTTACGTTTATACTGTGAAACACCGCATTTAGGACAGACATGCATGGCCTCGTACTCGTTACGATACAATACACAGTCATTCGGACATGCATGTATTCTTTCAATCTTCAACCCCATTGGACATATCAACTTCTTTGCCTGATATATTGTACCGGGTAACTCGTTGTTATCTGAGAGCATTTCTCGTAAAAGCTGTAATAAGGACGTGAAACTCTTATCGCTCCAACCATTGTCTGCTTTTAAGTTTAATAATTTCAACACAGCTGACAGTTTTGTAAATTTGGTACACCCGGGATACAACGGCTTCTTGGATTCATTAGACAAATTTTGAAATTTATCATAATTTTTATCACTAATTTCATCTTCCACATCACGTAACATTTCCTTCAAATTTTCAGTAAACTCGTGTTCTACATTTTCATCAAAATTCATCTCCATCTCATCATCGTCGTTTCCGGGTTTGACGTTATCAGAATCTTCGACACTCTCATAATCCTCGTTCCAATCAAGTTCAAAATTATCAGAAATTCTAACATTCTCATCATTCAATTCACGATTACAATCTTTATTGGCACTACTACTTTCCCCAAATTTCTCACCATGCATGAACCAACATGTATATCTCTTCTTAAATCCCCGACAAATCAAATGAGCTCTAATTTCTTCGATGTCCAAAAATCTTAATAAATTTTTACAATCTTTACAAGGACACAAAATGTCTTCTTCTTTTTTCTTCACTCTATAACTCTCAGCAAATTTTATAAACTCATCAACGCGAACCAAATATTCTTCACTGTCACGTCGCATTTCATACATCCAACTTCGATCCATCTGTAAATTAAATTAAAAAAATGATTTGATCAATTAATCATGCATGGTCAACATTCTCCATTGTAACAAAATTTTGGGCTTACAAAGGGCCGGTTTACAATCCTAGCCCACTCTTTGAATATTATGTCTCATATGTGAACACATATTAGCGAGATTTAATTAGTATTTGAGAAAAATTCGGCAGCATTTCCCCTTAACTCCCCAAGTATGCGTACGAACCACATACTCGTAGGAGCAATAAGGGAAAATACTGTCGAACTTTCCTCAAATACTAATTAAATCCCGCTAATATGTGTTCACATCCTAAATGAGACATAATATTCAAAGAGCAGTCCCAAAAAGGGGACTATCCAAAATTAATCCCTATTGGATTAATTTTGAACGGGCATGGATCTAAAAGCATCTATAGGTCGGTTATTGGACCACAATACACTAATTAATTACATCTAAAATTAAGAAATCAAGCATGCATGAAATGACCTAAATAAGCATAAATAACAGAAAATTAGAGGAAGAAAATGATTTAAATACATATTACTAACCTTAGAAAGATGGAGAGGAGAAAATACAAACTTCAATGATCTCAGATCTCAGATCTCAACTGCTGGCCTCAATTCGCAGAAATCTGATAGGAAAAAGCTCAGTTCAGAGAGATGTACAGAGGTGCATATATAAAAGACTTGATCAAAACGGCGCTGGAAGGAGAAGACATTAAAACCCTACACTTTTATACACGGATATTTACTTATTAATCCGTGTAGCTCTCCAACTAACCATACATGGCTATTTACTTATTAATCCGTGTACATTTCTACTATTTCTACACGGATATATTATAAAAAATCCGTGTATATATTCCTACACGGATATTTAACAACAATCCGTGTAGCTCTCTCAATTATTTGCACACGGACCTCTTTACACACGGATTGGTGGTTTCTAATAAACCGTGTAGCTCTCTCTAATAATTCTACACTGATTATTAACTAATTAGCCGTGTAGAAATCGTGCAGATCTTTTGGGCAAGTAAAAAATCATATTTGGTACACTGTTTTTAATAAAATTGCCAAATCCGTGTACAATGTGCAGTGTACAATGACTATTTTTGTAGTAGTGATCTAAAGAGACCTTTCGAATTCTACTTTTGACAAAATTTAATGTGATAAAAATTTAATAAAAAATATAAATACTAAAGTCAAACACGGTTAAAACAAATAAACCGTGTATAATTCGAAAAGGATGCTTGGTTTACCACGGTTGTTGGCTTAACCAAGAAATGTCTCTTCCACTTATGTATACTTTATACACGGTTTTCTCTTAAACCCGTGTAAAATGTTATTAATCATACGCGGTCTGTTGTGACAAACCGTGTAGGTTCTAACCTTAGGGTTTTTTTAATTTTTCGTGCCTCTTCCTGACTTTAATATTTCCACTACTCTCACCGTCTCACGTCTAATCAAATAACTCTTTCGATCTCTTTCTCCTTCTTTATAGTTTACCGATTCCTCTTCTCTTCATGATGCCTCTCTCTCTCTTAGAGTTTCGGCGCTGCTCACTATTTATATTAGTTTTACAAATCACTTTCCTTCCTGTTTGGATCCACTTATGATAAACCACTTTCAGTCACCCGCTTGGATCAGGTGTTGGGCTGAGTTGCTGTGGAATCTGAGGTTGTCTTTCCTTGTATGGGTTTTTCGGCATACGACACTGCATGAATGAACCCCGAACATATTAATTACATTTATAAGAATTTAATATGAAAACATGCATGGTGGAAACAAGTGATTGACAAACCTTTAGAAAATAACGTGAAAAACATTTGATGATCTCCTCCATGTTCTTCATTACAAAATACCCACATCCCAGTCATTGACTTGTGTTGGGCACTGAAATGTATATTGTTAAAAAAAATATTATTAGTAGTGCAAATAGAATTTAAAATAAGTTAGAATGAAAAACTCAATTAAAATATTTTCCTACTGTATAGTTTTTTAACTGCAGGTTCCTTCTCCCCTTCCTGTGCTTTGCCCCTTGTCTATGTATGACCGATAATCCCTAGAATTAATAAAGATCAGTATGGTACCCAGAAGTATGTCAGATTACTGTTTTGTGTTTTAAGTTATATGTATTTTGCTTACTTATGAAGGTGTGGAATAATTAATAAATGCCAGTCCTCATATAGTAACTAGTCCAGCACATGGATGGCATTCAAACTTGGCTGAATAACGAGAAGCACCTAATGCCGTCTATAATTTATGTAATAAAATAATAAATCGATACAAACTTGCTAAAAATAGACAATAAACATGAGTAGAGTTAACAACTTACCCTTGGTAACATGGTGCGAATACAAGTCTCTTATCCTAAAACTTTAACAAGGTATCAGCCAAGTACGTCAGGGAAAATTCAATGGAGTGTTCAACTGATGTGGCACTTATCATATTTGGGTGCAGGAAAAGAAAGTCAGCATTGTTTTTCTCACTTGGAGGAATTATTGTCATGCAATACCTGAAAATAATAAGTGTCAAAATACAAGAAATAAGTTAATTGTTAAAAGAATAAATATACTTAAAATAATAAAGACTCATATTGTCCAAACATCGATAATGGAGACATCAAGCTCATTGTACGTCATCAGGTCCCGGTGATAACGCCAAAACATATGCGAAAATCACTATCTTTTTTTCTAAAAAATGGCGAAAAGCGAATGCAAAGTAGCCATTTTCTCGATTTATTTACCGCAAACGTGTTTTTAGGTCATTTTGGCAGGTTTTGGAGAAAGTTACATTTTAAGGAAAAAATTAGAGCAAAAATGTCATATTTAGGCGATTTCCGAATAGGGCGTCAAAATGGGACATTACATGGAGCATGCAACACTTCACACGAAGTGCACAACATGCGAAATGGTGAAAATATAAGAAAATCTGCTAAGTTTGGAGACCCTGTGACCTCCTCTATGCCGCATGCGACATCCCCTAAGGCCGCACGATCCGTGGACTGTCATAAAATTAGGCTTTTCTGATGCTTCTAGAAGAATGATCGAGCTCAAATTGATAGTGAATTATGTACGGTTTTGGCTTAAGTTTTGCCTTATTTTCTCATCCTTATGTTTAATTAATCCTTGAAAAAGGTTATCGTTGCTCTACTTTATGTTTTAGTGCAGGAAACATGTTTTGGTGCTATTTTACATCAATTGGAGCAAGAATTAGGTCAATTGGAAAAGCGTAGCCTATTGGCTAAGGCTTTGGTACTGGTCGTATTCACCAATATAGACCAGAGCCTCAGTACGGACCAAAGATGGTCGAAAATGCATAAACTCCCTCAGCGACACAGGGGGAGTACGGTCCGTATTAGCCAATACAGACCATACCACAGGCGCCTTTGGTGAATAACTGTGCCAGCTGTATCCAGATCAGATAACTTGGACTCCTCTCATCTCTAGGTGCCCTTTCCACTCATATATAAGCCCTCTGGACTGAAGAGGAATACATCTTTGCATCTTTGGTGTAGTTTATTTCTTTAAGTAAGAAGAGAGGAGTGTGTAGAGACTAAGTAGGAGGGTACTTCGTGTGTGGTTGTATCTTTCTGTTATCTCTTTGTAAACATGCCGTTCCTCGGCTAAATTTAGATTCTTAGGGTTGGCAGTAAACCTTGTTACTCATGTGCTTTGATATATATATTTTTATTTGATCATTCTTTAGTCTTTTGTTGTTCGATTGCTTTTGCGCTTTATCGTCTATCTTACTTGATTTTGTTTATTGGCCTAGACCGTCATGTGGTGGCCACGCATGAGAGATCATCGTTTAATAGGCTAATCGAATTGTTATAAGGGAGAATAAAAATACTAGACTAGTGTGTGAAAACCTTAACGGGGGATACCATTGGTTGGAACTACAAAGAGTATACATGGGAGTCTCGATATTCGCAGACGAATGTCGCATTATCGTGCCTTACCATGGGGACTCCCAAAAAGACCAGATGAGGAACCTTGGCAAGTGAAGGCTGAGACCTTTGGGCTATTCACAGATCTCCTTGCACTAGTCAAGACAAGCCTTAACGAGATTTCTTGATTAGTAGGGTGGTTATACGCGAAAGTGGTAATCACTAAATTGGATTATAAACCCTCATACAACAACTGAAAACCAACATCAAATAAGGTATAAATCAAAGCGGTTTGAAGTAACAACGGTGTGCCAAAATCCTAGGAATTCACATTTCTATCTTTATTTTACTTACTTTTAATTTTCGCCAAATACATTGATCACAACAACTACTCTTTGATTTCAGATTTTGTCTAGCCTTTTGAAAGATTCTGGTTTAATTGCTCAAGACCTTAGACCTTATTCCCTGTGGATCGACACTCATTTATACTACTCGATAGGATTAAGCACTTGTAATCTGACCCGATAGTAAACTGAGTTTATAAATTTAAAAGAGACATCACGCATTTTGCGTGATCAAAGAACACACTTTTCTGAAGTGCTACGCTATTTTTAGACAATCTTGCTAATTATGGGTGGACCCTACGTCCCCCACTACTTCCACCACTTTCACTACTCCACTACTTATTTAGGAAGACTATAAATACCCCTTTCGTAATAGGATTTAGTGTGCGTGTATAATTGTGTCAAGTCTAGAATTGTAGACTAGCAATCCTCATTGTTAGGTTAGGTTAGATTGTTACTTAGAGAGAAAAGGGTAGCCATTAGAAGCCAAGCAAGAGAAGAAGACACAATCTAAGGAGGCACAGGTTATTTCCTCTCCAATTGGGTTGTAATTTATGTTATTTTTATTTTATTTTGCCATAGACATGAGAAGCTAAACTTCTCATCTCTAGAGTGAGGGTTTGTACTTGAATTCTTAATTATATTTTAATATATGTTTATGTTTTGTTTATGTTAAGGTATGACTTTTCTTTTGCACTTTAAATTCCTTTTTATGATATCCTAGCATACATAATTCTGTCTACTATATGCCAATGATCTCCATATGCCAATAGTTGTTTAGTCATTGCATCCTTGTGTGAGAAGGATAATGCATGCAAGTACTATAAACACTTCGACTAACAAGACTTGGCAGCGATTCAAAGACTAATGTTAGAACCCAGTGGGTCCCTTGGCAGGATAATGTAAATCGTACTTTAAATAATATTAGAAAACACTTACATTAAGTAGCGTCTTTGAGACATTTTAACTATGGGGTAGTTTAGAGAAATAATATAATTGCGTACCTAAAATACTTTAGTCTAGGTAGCCCAAAAGCCGATAGCAAAATTGGAAAACCTTTCAAATTGCATAAAGAAACACCTAGCACGCCCTGCGTGTAGTGACAGTGCCGCATGCGGGATAGCCGTGGCGCAATCTATGCCACATGTGACAGTGATAGTGCCACATGCAACATAGGAAAACGTTGAAACTTGTATTTTACATAATTAAGATGGACAATAAACCTGAAACCCTAGAGGCTCTCTATCAACTGTTTAACTTTTACTTGCTATAATACCTTGATTGCATTTATCACCACCACCTCAATTTTAAAAATCCAATAACCTAGACTAGTAAAAATTGTTTAAAAATCTAATACACTATCCCTTTGGATCGACACCCCAATCATACTACATGGCAGGATCATACGCTTGTGATCTGAACATAAGTGGAAATTAGGGTTTACAAATATTTAAAAGTAGTAGAACCATTTTGGTCCATCACCCAGATATCTGCAAGCACATTTTAATATATCCATCATATTGAACGGTTTGTTTAGACTTTGAAAACTTTGAAAACTTTGAAAATGCACGACTGTTTAGACTTTGAAAACATTGAAAATATATCCATCACACGACTGTTTAGACTTTGAAAACTTTGAAAATGCACGATGTCATCCGATGTCACCAAAAAAGGGTGTCATCCGATCCCTCCTCAATCAAATTTTACATTTTTCTTATTCTTTTATTATTTATTAAGTATTTTACGAAAGTATTGTTTTTTAGCTGTTCACAATTGTCTAAAAATTGCAGTTTTGTAAAATACTTAATAAATGGTAAAAAAATTCTAGAAAAAGTAAAATTTGATCTCCAGGTACATTTTAATATAGATCATGTTGAATGGTTTTGATCGACTGTTTGGATTTTGAAAATTACAAAACCGAGTTGTTGTAAGATGTCACAACTTACAAATGTTGTAAGTGGGTTTGTCTTCTTATTTTAAATTTTCTGAAATATATGCAATTCTCCAAGTAGTTAGTGGTCCCGACAGATAATTGGTGGTCCCTCAGGTAGTTAATGCTTGGGGGGACGTTTAGGGAATTTTTGTGTGGGACTGTTAGTCGCTCCCAAAAAATAATAAATAAATATTTACCTAGGATGTATTCGTATTCTAAGTTAAAATATGTTACAATGCCGCATATACTGTTCCACAATCCGTTTATGTGCAGCATATATTATTTTCGCATGTGCCGTACGTAGAATGGTCATGCCTTTTGTAGAGATAAATGTTTAAATGGCCCAATTAGAATTGTCATTCTCAGCAAAAACCTAACCATTCTCCGGGATTTTTATATTAACATAAATTACAAAATTCAAATTTATATAACAACATTAAGAATATTAAATTATCAAATTAAAATATTATTTTAGAACATTAAGAATGCATGCGTTCATAATGAACTATTATAAATACATACATTCATATTTAAATATGAACATGTCGTCAGTTCTACGTTCATTCAACTTGTTTATGAGCTTAATTTTTTTTTTAATTAAATTTCTTTTGCCGTCTGAATTTTTGAGTTCAATAAAAAAACTAATAAACGCACACATTTAATAAATAGTTATAGTATTCGAATTTTTTAACTTAGAAATAGTTATACATTATATTTTGAATTCACACCACAATCAACGGTTACAATTGGAAGGCCGCCATCTATAGAAGAAAAATACCCCCTTAGAGCATCTGCATCCCTAAAACTTTTAAGAGTTTCTAAGTAACTATTAACTAATTTTCAGAAATTATAGGCTATGGAGTTTCCAAGGGTTCACATCCCTAAAACTAATTTAAGAGTTTCTAAAATACCACATCAGCAATAAAATAAAATAAAGAAAAAAATTAAGCGAACACCGGCCAATCATTTTGCCAACTCACAGTTTATAAACGATTTCTTATTAAAAAATTCTTGAGCACAGTTGCTAAATAAGAAACTGGTCTAGAAACTGCCACATCAGATTAGAAACTCTGATAGTTTCAGGGATGTAGATGCTCTTATATGACATCACCAATCTATGCACTTCTATGTTAACATGTAAGAGTGAGGCTATGGTGCTATGCATAGCACGGATGGCTAGTGTACTACGGCTTAATATGGTACTTTTTAAAATCCTACCGGTCGATCCGAACCGTTCAATGTGATAACCATATGAATATGTACTTGCAAACTAAATTTTATATTTTTTCGAATTTTTTTACTATTTCTTTAGATAGGTAGAATTTGATGGTCCAGAATTTTCCGAAAACACTGATTTTTCTACCTATCTAAAAAAATAGTAAAAAAATTCGAAAAAATATAAAATTTAGTTTGCAAGTACATATTCATATGGATATCACATTGAACGGTTCGGATCGACCGTTAGGATTTTAAAAAGTACCATATTGAGCCGTAGTACACTAGCCATTGGTGCTATGCATAGCACCATAGCCTCACTCAACATGTAATACAAGGTTCCGGTCTAAAGCAAACATTGAAACATCTATATAACAGGTAATATAGAAGGTTCCGGTATAAATCGAACATTGAAGTGCACAGTTTACCATACATTGTTCAATTAGATCTTCCAAGTTGGGCTTATTTTCCAAATTGGCAGTCTCCAGTATGGATTAGTAGTTTCTATCATATATAACTTATATTTACTTCTTTTGACTATTCTTCGAGACAAATTATATAGAAATATCTATCATAACTTATGCTTTGACTATTCTTCGAGACAGATACAAGTAGAAAATGATATGTAGAAAAACACACGGAAGAGATTAGTTAGGACTCCCTTCTTCATACGACATAATCATTGACCTAGACATATAGAATTTGGATCCAACATCACAATCAATGACCTAAACATATAGAATTTAGATCGAAGAAATTAGATTAATATAATGCGGATGCAAGAAAAACACTTCTCCATCTGTTCAAATCTAAAATCTCCATCTCTTTCTGAACCGACGGCTATCGCCCTGTGACACAAAACGGTCCCGTTACGATCTTGCTCGTTAAGCTCACGTACCGGTTAATTAGTAATAGAGATGAGTAAAGAGTCACAAATAGATCAAAACAACAAAATCACAAACTTTTCTATTCAAACTTCGCTGCCTGCACAGAGGTTTTGATACATATTTAAAGTAAAACAAATAAAAGCTCTCCTTGGAAATAAAAAGTATTATAAAAACTTCGGCTAAAATCCGATATTCATGAACAGTACCCTGAAATTCCTGAAATCCGAGATCCAGCCATCAAACTTTTTCTGTGCACGCATCTCAAAACAGCTTATTTTTCTGTGTACGCATCTCGAAACTATTCAATAGCTGGATTCGAGATTTCAGGGATTTCAAAGTTACTGTTGATGATCACGGATTTCAACAGATTTGAATCGTGTTTGCTTTAGACCGGAACCTTGTGTATTACTTGTTAATTGGCATGAGTCTCCTAAATTGGAAAAGCCCATTG
This sequence comes from Carex littledalei, assembly GCA_011114355.1. Classification (NCBI taxonomy): domain Eukaryota; kingdom Viridiplantae; phylum Streptophyta; class Magnoliopsida; order Poales; family Cyperaceae; genus Carex; species Carex littledalei. The sequence continues at coordinate 805,479 of CM022084.1, read as the reverse complement.
ATTGCTGCGGTCATATAAGGGGATTTTTCCTCTACTGTTGGTGGCCTTCCAATGGTAAGCGTCGTTGTCAGCATATTTGGATCGTGTTTGCTTTAGACCGGAACCTTGTGTATTACTTGTTAATTGGCATGAATCTCCTAAATTGGAAAAGTCCATTGATTGGTGCGGTCATATAAGGGGATTTTTCCTGTACTGTTGGTGGCCTTCCAATGGTAAGTGTCGATTGTCAGCAAATTTGGATCGTGTTTGCTTTAGACCGGAACCTTGTGTATTACTTGTTAATTGGCATGAGTCTCCTAAATTGGAAAAGTCCATTGATTGGTGCGGTCATATAAGGGGATTTTTCCTCTACTGTTGGTGGCCTTCCAATGGTAAGCGTCGTTGTCAGCAGATTTGGATCGTGTTTGCTTTAGACCGGAACCTTGTGTATTACTTGTTAATTGGCATGAGTCTCTAAATTGGAAAAGTCCATTGATTGGTGCGGTCATATAAGGGGATTTTTCCTGTACTGTTGGTGGCCTTCCAATGGTAAGTGTCGATTGTCAGCAAATTTGGATCGTGTTTGCTTTAGACCGGAACCTTGTGTATTACTTGTTAATTGGCATGAGTCTCCTAAATTGGAAAAGCCCATTGATTGATGCGGTCATATAAGGGGATTTTTCCTCTACTGTTGGTGGCCTTCCAATGGTAAGCGTCGTTGTCAGCATATTTGGATCGTGTTTGCTTTAGACCGGAACCTTGTGTATTACTTGTTAATTGGCATGAGTCTCCTAAATTGGAAAAGTCCATTGATTGGTGCGGTCATATAAGGGGATTTTTCCTGTACTGTTGGTGGCCTTCCAATGGTAAGTAGTGTCGATTGTCAGCAAATTTGGATCGTGTTTGCTTTAGACCGGAACCTTGTGTATTACTTGTTAATTGGCATGAGTCTCCTAAATTGGAAAAGCCCATTGATTGCTGCGGTCATATAAGGGGATTTTTCCTCTACTGTTGGTGGCCTTCCAATGGTAAGCGTCGTTGTCAGCATATTTGGATCGTGTTTGCTTTAGACCGGAACCTTGTGTATTACTTGTTAATTGGCATGAGTCTCCTAAATTGGAAAAGTCCATTGATTGGTGCGGTCATACAAGGGGATTTTTCCTCTACTGTTGGTGGCCTTCCAATGGTAAGCGTCGTTGTCAGCAGATTTGGATCGTGTTTGCTTTAGACCGGAACCTTGTGTATAACTTGTTAATTGGCATGAGTCTCCTAAATTGGAAAAGTCCATTGATTGGTGCGGTCATATAAGGGGATTTTTCCTCTACTGTTGGTGTCCTTTCAATGGTAAGCGTCAATTGTGATTGTGATGTGTGAATTCAGAGAGACTTGTGTTGATTATATCAAATATATAGGACTAATTGAGTGAACTTTTCATCCCTCATTTTTTTGGGTACACCAATTTCCAAAGACCTTTATTTTATATTTTTTTGGAAAAATTTCCGATATATCCATATAAACTTTTAAAATAATTATTTTTCTCATAAAAATACCATAATATTCAATATCTCTATAAAAAAATTAACATTTTTTATTCTCTTTTTTTATTTATTAAATTTTTATATAATTATTTTAAAAATCAAATTGACAAAAATGCCCTTTCTATTTCAACTCAGTACTCCTCGTAAACTGTTCATTTATAAGTATCACTCTAGTAAAAAAGGTTTAAAACATAAATGTTTATATTCCATTCTTATATTAAGCACGTAGATGTCCTAATCCTCCAACGACTTTGATTAAAAGATGAAATTTTGGATTGAATATCAGCCTTCCGATTAAGAGGAGGGGAAGAGAGAGGGTCCTATGAGTCAGCAGGGTAGAGGGTGGTTTTCGTCATGAGAAGGTTTTTCGTCATGAGAAAGTCTCTTTTTTTAACATTAGACATGAAGAATTGTCATTTCAAATTGATTTCGGAGCATCCAGAGGATGCAGATGTTGATGTGTTTTCAACAACTAATTTTCTATATGGAATGAATGTTCTCTCTCAGCCTCTCTGGTCAAACAAAATGAGAAAGTCGCTTTTTTGAACATTCGACACGAAGAATTGTCATTTCAAATTGATTTCGGAGCATCTAGAAGATGCAGATGTTGATGTGTTGCCAACAACTAATTTTCTAGAGTGAGGCTATGGTACTATGCATAGCACGGTTGGGTCTGTGCTACGGCTCAATATTTGAGTTTTCAAAATTCTAACGGTCGATCCGAACCATTCAACATGATTATAAAATGAATATGTACTTGCAAACCAAATTTTACATTTTTCGAATTTTTTTACTATTTTTTTAGATAGGTAGAATATCACTTGATCTGAAAATTCTGGACCATCCAAAAACAGTGATTTTCTACTTATTCTAAAAAAATAGTAAAAAAAAATTAAAAAAATGTAAAATTTGGTTTGCAAGTACATATTCATTTTATAATCATGTTGAATGGTTTGGATCGACCGTTAGAATTTCGAAAACTCAAATATTGAACAGTAGCACAAACCCAAATCCGTGCTATGCATATAGTACCGTAGCCTCACTCAATTTTCTATATGGAATGATCTCTCTCAGCCTCTCTGGTCAAACAAAATGGCTTGCCTCTCTGGTCAAACAAGATGGCTTACTATATGCATAATGCATTTATAAAATGGGGCTTCTAGAACGTCTCTTCATTGGAGTTTGATAGATATTTTTCTTATTAATTTTATTTTTATTTCTTTCATATGATTATTATGTGACGCAAAGTTATGTAGTCTGGATATATTATTTGATGGAATCAATTGGAATAACAAAAGAAAATGAACGTAGGAGCAATATACAACACTATAATACTATGCTAAATTAAATTAAGTGGAACTCTATAAATGCTCCCTCCTAATTCGAATCTATAATCAAACACACACACACACACACACACACACATATATATACACAAACTCATACCTTAAACCACTTACTAAGCTAGCTAGCCTAAAAGCATAAACCATGGCCATTTTCGTTTACCAAAGCATTCTCCTCTCCCTTGCTGTTCTTCTCTTCATCAAACTGCTTCTTTCTCGTACTAAAGATAACAAGAACAAAAAGCTCCCACCGAGCCCACCGGCACTTCCAATAATCGGTCACCTCCATCTCTTCAAGAAACCCCTCCACCAAACCCTGGCTTCCATATCTGAACAATACGGCCCTGCAATGTTTCTCAAATTCGGTTCCCGCCCCGTCCTTGTCATCTCCTCTCACTCCTTGGCCGAGCAGTGTTTCACTACCCATGACATAGCTTTCGCCAACCGAGTACATCTTCCCTCTATCAAACAAGTCACCTTCGACTACAATGACATCGGTACAGCTAACTATGGACCACATTGGCGCAATGTTCGCCAGATTGCAGCTACAGAGCTTCTCTCTGCACAGAGACTGCACGCATCCTCAGATGTCAGAGTCGGGGAGGTTCATGCCATGGCTCGCCGACTCTTTCTTTCCTGGAATGCTTGTGCTGGTTCAAAGGGTTTGAGTTATTTTGAGAAAGTTGACCTCAAGGAGAAGATCTTTGAGCTGTCGCTTAATGTGATGATGGCAATGATTGCCGGCAAAAAGTTCTACGGAGACAACATTGAGGATTTGGAAGAGACAAAAAGGTTCAGAGAGGTAGTGGTGGAGTTCTTTTCCTTGGCTGGCTCTTCGAATACAGAGGACTACCTGCCGATTCTCAAGTTTCTCGGCATGGCAAAAGCGGCAAAGAAGCTGAATCATTTGGCTGAGTTGAACAAAGAAATGACGCAGAAGCTCATCGATGAGCATCGGAAACCAGGAGCCCATAAGAAAGGGACCATGATCGCAAATATGCTCGAGCTGCAGAAGGAGAACCCAGAAAAATACAACGATACAACTATCCAGATAATTGCAGTGGTGAGTAATAATGGATTGTTGTTCTCACTATTATATATAGTTAGAAGTTAGAACTTCAAATTTAAAAATGTTAAATTCCTGCAACATAAATATGATTTATTCTGATTTTTTTGTTATTGTTTGCTAAATGACTTAACCACTTCTTTTACAGAGCTTATTGCAAGCAGGAACTGATACCTCATCCAATACAGTAGAATGGGCAATCACTCTTCTATTAAACAATCCTGACGTACTAAAAAAGGCATCAGCTGAAATTGATGCACATGTCGGTACCAAGCGGCTCGTTCAAGAATCTGATATGCCCAACCTGCCATATCTTCATTGCATCCTCAATGAAGTGCTCCGCCTCTATCCTGGTGCCCCGCTTCTCGTACCACATGAATCTCGTGAAAATGTTTCTATCGGAGGGTACGAAATTCCACAAGGTACAATGCTTTTGGTCAACGCTTATCACATTCACAGAGATCCAAGTCTGTGGGACGAGCCGACCAAGTTCATGCCTGAGAGATTTGAAAGCGATAATGCAGAAGCCAAGAAGATGATACCGTTTGGAATGGGGAGGAGGAGGTGCTCGGGTGAAGGCCTAGCGATACGCGAAGTCGGACTTATATTAGGGACCTTCATTCAGTGCTTTGATTGGCAAAGGATTGGAGATGAACTGATAGACATGGGGGAAGGTTCGGGTTTGACTCTTCCAAAGGCTGTTCCACTGGAAGCCATGTATCGTCCGCGCCAAGTCATGATGGATGTGCTCTCCGCCTTATAAAATGTGGCATTTAAAGTCGATCTACCTTTAGTTGGTTTATTCCGTTTTTTGTTTGCTCATCTTTATTGTAAGGATTGTGTGTTGTAATATGTTTAAGTGTTAGGTTACTTTATATTTGTTATGTTTGTGTGCAATAACCAGGTCAATCTAGCTACTTACGTTGTTTTGATCTGAGAGATCGTTTGATGTAGAATGCATTGCATATTTGTAGTTTGTTGGTATTTAAATATTATAATGTAAATTTTATTAGTAAACTCGATCGATATTTGATGAGCCTAACTACATTATAATTTATTTAACATTGTCAATTGATCCAAATCTGAATCGATATACAGAAATCACTGTATGCTTTAATATACCTTATTAATTTCTTTATTCTTAATCTTAGTATCATATCGAACACATGCTCTTAAAAAAGAATTAAATTTTTAATCCTTCAAATTTTAAGAAGGTGAGCTGTCCAACAATGCAATCTCCTAAGAATTTAGGTTTAGGGTTAAGCACGTATATTGTTATATCTCATTAAAAACAAGGAAAGGAAAAGGTCGTATAAATCCAACCATGTGTTCTGCTTACGTTAGTTAACTAGTGACTAGTGACTAGTGAGCCTGTTAATTAATTCTTGAGAGTATAGGAGCAAATGATGACTGTACATTGCTTGAAGAGTCGCAAAGCTAAATTTCCTAGATAGTACGTAGTAGGCTCTCTACATCTATTGTCACTGTTGAAGATATCAAATCCAATCAAGATCAAACCCAATCCAATTAGGATTCCTGACAGCTCTCAACCTTGCACAAGTGACCCAAAATATTAGGAAATTGTAATTAAGCAATATTTAGTATTGTTAACGTCTATTTGTATATTAGGAAATGGTCACTACAGCAAAATAAGGTATCTGCGACCGGTAACAGCGACCGGTGCTGTCGCCGGTCGCTGAAAGTATTTTTTTTTCCAAAAAAAAAATAAAATCATTCCCTTTCGGAGACCAATATTATCAGCGACTGTTCAGCGAATTTTCAGCGACCGCTGGAGCACCGGTCGCTGAAAGTATTGGTAAAAAAAAAATCGCGATTTGGGCGCCAGATCGAAAACCCTCCTGCGTCATAATCAAAACCCTCTCTCCGCCTAAATTTCAATTTCGCATAAAGTCTAGGTTTTCAGTTTTTGCTCCATTTCTCCGCCGCTCAGCACAAATTTCAATTTCTGGTGCCTAGCGGAGCCCTTCTCTGTGATTTTGGTGCCTAGCGATTTTGGTGAATCTGGTGCCTAGCGATTTTTGGTGATTCTGGTGCCTAGCGATTGTGATTCTGGTGCCTAGCGGAGCCCTTCTCTGTGATTGCCTGCTGGTTTCGATTTTCGAAGTTGGAAGCAAGGCGATCGCCTTGGAACCGGCCTATCTTGCCTCTTTGAGATTCTTGCTTTCGGGTAAATACTCATGCACACCCTTTTTATTTGATCGTGCAATTTTTGGATGATTACGAAGATGGATTGATGTCTCTCGCGGGTTGTTGCTTTTCCCGGTTTGACAATTTTGAATTGGGGGTTTGCTTTGCGGGTTGGCTTTGCTGCCCTACTGGTACCGTTACCAGTACCGGCTTCTTGTGTTCTTGCTGGGTTTCGGGTCTTTCGGGTCTGATCTTACCAGTACCTCCCTTTTTCTGTATCATAGTACAACCATTTGCAATTGTTAGAATTAATTATAGCAAGCATGAAAAAATTGAATAGTTTACACAAGCAGCTACAGTTCTAGGTGTATTGGCTCATAATATACTGAAATATTTAATTGCAGAGCGTATGATAGAGCTACAGTTCGTATGAGGAACATATGAAACAGGTACAATTGAGATTGCATATACTCATAATTAATGAAAATGTTTCAATTAATGTTTCTCATAGTGAATCAATCAGGTACAAGTAGATTGATATGAAGTTCAAAATTTGTGTTTAATAGATGAAGAATCTGTCAAAGGAAGAGTTTGTGCACGCGTTACGCCCGCAGAGCACAGAGGTAGCTCAAAGTACAGAGGAGTAAGGAGTTACACTCCACAAGTGTGGCCGCTGGGAGGCTCGTATGGGTCAATTTCTCGGCAAAAAGTGCGTATGCTTTTCCATTTCAAAATTTCTCAATTTCTCAATTTCTCAATTTGTTAATCTAGTTGTAATGTTTGAAAATTGAGAAGGAAAGCTAAGAGTTGAAATGTTTGTTTACTTAATTGGTTTCGAAAGGCCTTACTATTTTGTATATTTGAAATCTTCCAATGAAGGTATCCTTTCTGTCGGAGATTCCTTTTGATGATTTCTCTAAACTGTTTTAAAATGTTTGTTTACTTAATTGGTTTCGAAATGTTTGTTTACTTAATTGATTCATTTTGATCATTTGAGATCTTCCAATGAAGGCCTTACTATTTTGTATATTACGAAGATGGATTGACGTCTCTCGCTGGTTGTTGCTTTTCAGGACGATGACCCCTCACAATTGGCTAACCATGCATGGAATATTTCATCTCCCACATTTTTGTCAACTAATGAGGTAATATATTTTTTTAAAACTGTTTCATTTCTAGATAACAATATGTACGAGAATTCAATTATATGAGTAATTTACAGTTTGTGCTACATTTATTTCTCAATATAGAATAGCAATGCTGTATGTGTAATGTCTCTGCTTTTATGTTTAATATGGCCCTGAGATTGACATTTGCTCTTAAAGATCTTTAATTTAACTTAATTCCATCTTTACTAAAGCTAATTTTTGCTTGACTCCTAGATTGAAAATCATTTTTCAAAATTAAATGAAAATATGTTTTTTGTAACAGTGACCTGCATTGGAGCATAAGTGATGAATTGAAAAAGAATGCGTCAACTGCTAATTTGAAGCATAAAGGCTTTAATTTAGATTGCCATGTTTTAGATTTGCATTCCACTATAATAGTTGTATTTGGTGAATTATTTGGAATTGTTCCTTGGTTTGAAATTTTAGATGAATATTGCTTAGATTTTTGGATGAATATATATGATCATGTTTTGAGATAATTTAAAATTTGCAATATGATAGTTTGTTGCTTGTGTTGCATATGAATGATAGTTTGTTATATTTGTTTGGTACATTTCGTACCAATCTTGTCGTACCAATTATTAAATGGTGGAAATTTAAATAATAAAAAAAAATCCAAAAACATGACAGAACACTTTCTGCGACCGGTTTTAAGTATCAGCGACCGTTTTGTTGGTCGCAGATACCTTTTTTGACATCAGAAAAAATAACAGCGACCAAAAAAGAGTGGTCGCAAAAAAATTATCAGCGACCGGATGACGTCATTCAGCGACCGGTGACGTCATCAGAAGAGTATCTGCGACAACGCTTACAGCGACCGGGATTTCAGCGACCGGAATTGACTTTCTGTGACCGGGATTATTATCAGCGACCGGCGCCTTGACTTTCTGCGACCGGAAAACCGGTCGCAGAAAGTCTTTTCTGCTGTAGTGGGTAACGGCTAGTTAGCCTTTATAAGCACCTGTAATTTGTGTAAATGATACAACTCAATCAATACAAAAAAACATACTTTTATTCACTGTTATTTGAAATATGGTATCAGAGCAATAAGAATTCTAGCAATACCAGAATCGCTCGGAGAGAAGTCAATCGTCACGATGAGTGAAAACGAAACCACGATCGTTGGCGAGGCGACATCTGAGATGTCTGGCAACACAGGGGCAGTAGTCCGAAACCTCATCAGTAAGCCCAATGTCAATCAAGCAACCTCTAATGGCGGCCCGAGTGCTGGCAGCAGGGGGAGAGAAATAGTTGGAGCAAATTCTGGTGTTAGGTGCGATCACTGCCACTGAAAGGGACATGCTAAAAAGACCAGCTGGTTCTTGTACCCCCACCTGCGGCCAGAGAAGAAAGAGAAGACGGGAGGCATTCCGCACGCAGCGACTGCGCAAGCGAGCGGCTCGGGACAAGAGGCATCCAGTGCTCTTATTCTCCAATAGATCGGACAGCTGATTCAGGCGTTTCATGCAAATTCAAGTGTGGGACAGGAGGTGAGCGGTGAGCATCCTTCAGCAGGTGAGTATTTTTGTTCGGACCTCAATTTGGGAAGAAAGGATAGGGAATATTCTAATTCAAACCTTGGAAATAAACAAAATAACATATCTTGGCCAATTAGCGCTACTCAAAATGATTTCTAAAACAGACCCTGAAAATGAATTGAATATCAATGCACTACCTAAACCCAATAAAATTTGGAGTCCGAACCCTGTATTTATCCAGAATATTGATGGTCAGACAAATTCTAGGAAATTTTATAACTTAAACCCTGATAATGTCCAAAATTGTGTTCCAGAACCAGAATTGAAAAATTGTTGCACATATTTAGCTACAAATAAAAATAAATGGTTAATAGATTATGGAGCGACAGATCATAGGTCTGGAAATATTGGAAATATTAAAAATCTAGTTAAAAATGAAACATCACCACATGTTTGTGTTGCAAATGGACATGAGGTACAAATTAAAGGTATAGGAGAAACCACATTATTTTCAAAAAATATCTCAAATGTGTTGTACATGCCTACATTCACCTCAAATTTACTTTATGTTAGTAAAATAACTAATGAATTAAATTGCAATGTGACATTTACACCAAATAATGTGATATTTCAAGACTGGTTAACTGGAAAAAAGATTGGTGAAGGACAATTAGAAAATGGACTTTATGTTTTCGAGTCAACCAACCATGATTTTCTTAGTAGCAACAATAATGAATTATGGCATCATAGATTAGGCCATCCTTCTGATGTAACTTTAAAGAAACTTATGCCATCTTTGAATTTAAATTCTAATAATTGTGACACGTGTCGATATGCTAAACAAATTAGAAAACCATTTAGTACTTCAACTAGCAAAACTGTTGAACCTTTTGAAATTATTCATTAAACCTCACTATCTCAGATGCATCACATATTGAGCTATATATTGTCTCATCTACTAAATTTATGATGCTTCCTTCTTGCCACAGCTGCCATGCCTAGAAAGATGTAAGATGATACATAAATTGGTGCCCGGTTTGTCATGATGAACATGATGAGTTAATAAAGGGTGATTGTAATGTATGACACTCAAGTGTACAGTAGTACTAATTAATGTGGAAACTGTCAAGAGAATTAAATCCTTAAGTGTATACTAATGCAATGTGTTTTTCACATATGGTCTACTCATGTGGAGTATGGCGTGGGTTTTCAACTAAAGTTAATAGTGAAGAGTACTAAAAGGTTTATTTTATTTACTTACATATATTTATGCCTAAATAACTTTTTCAGGACAATTTGGTAAAAATTGTTGGGCTTGCAAATTTTAATATCTTTTTTAGCGTTTAAACTTAAATTTTGCTATTTCTTGTTGGAAAACATTTGTTATATTTGTGTGCCACCGGATTACATCCAACATTTTCAAAGTCCAAACAGTTGATCCAAACCGTTCAACACGATTGATATATTAAAATGTGCTTGCAGATCAAATTTTACATTTTTTTTGAATTTTTTTACTATTTATTAAGATGGATACAAAAATTCAATAGTCTGAAAATAATAATTTTGTAAAATACTTAATAAATAGTAAAAAAATTTTAAAAAAATGTAAAATTTTATCTGCAAGCACATTTTAATGTATCAATCATGTTGAACGATTTGGATCGATGTTTGGACTTTGAAAACTTTGAAAATGTAAGATGTAATCGGAGGTCACAAAAAACGGTGTAAGTGGATCCCTCCTCTCTCTATATATATTTATATATATCTGTGACTTCGGTGTCCAACCTTTTCTGTTTTACGTTAGGTGTAAGGCTGATTTTTTATCCATAAACTCGAGGGTTAATTTAGTAAAGTTCCTATATATTCATTATAATAAATCTGCTCTTCATGGTTTCCAATAAGCCCACAATTCATCACTTTCCTGTTCAATGCACTGATGATGAAAAAAAATACATAGGAGAAGAAAGGAAAACAGAGGTAAAAAAAAAAGGCAAAAAAAATAAATGAGAGAAACTAGTGGCACAATATAACAGAGGAACTGTGAAGATTAATGGCCATGCTTACATGTGATTGGGAAGTTTGTTACTACTTCTCCATATGAGAATTAATGGCATATTTGTCTATAGTAATGCATGCTTATAATCTAATCACACTAAAACTAAATGAGTTTTGGTGAAGTATTTATATTTATTTATATATATTTTCAAATTGCGGTAATTTCTAAAACAGAACCCTGATTTTTCTGGCATGCCTCGAAGCTCAATGGCTTCGCAGCTCTTTCAGAGGGATAGAATGTTATATTATATATGATGATGAATTTCTTTTGTAACCAGCGGTAAGTAACATTATCAATAAAATGTACTCACATATGCAAGAAGGTTGTGATTTCCTTGGTTCCTTTTTCCAGATATTATCTCAAGCAGTAAAACTCCAAAGCTGTAGACGTCTGATTTCACTGAAATTTTTCCTTCCATAGCATACTCAGGAGACATGTACCCACTATGAGAAAGAAAAAAACAGAGCAAAATTTATGAATATAAAATAATAAAAGCAAAGAGCTAACCATCCTATCAGAAAACGAAGAAATATATGCATCATGCAGCACAAAAAAAAAAAAAAAAGTAAAGGTCTCTACCGCGTGCCTACAACTCTTTCGGTATTCATCTCGTTTTGCTCTTGTTTGAACAAGCGTGCAATGCCGAAATCTGAAATTTTAGGGGTCATTTCTCCATCCAAAAGAATATTTTCAGCTTTTAAATCCCTGTGAATTATATTAAATCTGGAGTCCTGGTGAAGATAAAGAATCCCTCTTGAAATTCCGGTGACTATCTCCATCCTTGTTCTCCAACTTAGCAATTCTCGGTTCACTTTATCTGTTTCCAAGCAGGTTTAACTAATTAAGCATTTATCGCATGATTATACAAATTAGAACTCCTAATTGTAATTTAAGAATGAAATCATCACTTGGTGTTGAAGAATAATCTCAGATTTTAAATTCATCATAAATTAGGGATATATATGCAAAAGTGTAAATAGGGACAGCTGTACCAAATAGGAAGGTACCAACGATAAAAATTGGAAGAGAGTCCAGACCAAGCACCTGCGAACAAAGAAAGATATCAAAGGTTGGTGGGGAAACTTATATATCTATCACACACTAGACCGGACATTGCTTATGCAGTAAGCCTGGTAAGTCAGTTTATGCATAACCCGAGCGAAGAACACATGGAGGCTGTCATAAGAATAATAAGGTATTTAAAGGGAGCTCCAGGGAAAGGAATACAATTCCTAAAGAATGGACATTTAGATGTTATGGGATATACAGATGCTGACTAGGCTGGGAATGTTACAGACAGGAGATCAACATCTGGCTACTTTACATTCGTAGGAGGAAACTTGGTTACATGGAGAAGCAAGAAGCAAAAGACTGTTGCCTTATCCAGTGCTGAGTCCGAATTAAAAGGTGTGGTTAACGGAATTTGTGAGCTAATGTGGCTCAAGAAACTGATGACAGAACTTGGCTTCCCACCTACAAAAGAAATGGACTTGTGCTGTGACAACAAAGCAGCAATAGATATCTCTCATAACCCAGTTCAACATGATCGGACCAAGCATGTTGGGGTTAACAGACATTATATTCGTGAGAATATTGAAGCAAAGATAATCCGGCTAATACAGGTGAAGTCGGAAGAACAGCTTGCTGACATTCTCACTAAGGCAACCTCGAGCAAGACATTCTATGGCATACTGAGCAAGTTGGGTATGACAGATCCATACATACCAACTTGAGGGGGAGTGTTGAAGCGCCACAGAAGATCATTCTCACAAAGAAGGAAGGTGGTGCCAAAGATGGAAGGTGGTGCTGGAGATGGTGCGCAATATCCAGAATGAGCTGGAGATTATTTGTTGCATTATAATATCATGTAAATATAGAATTAGTAAAGCTAAGTTTGGAAAGTAGAATAAAGGCAGATTGTTGCCTTCTCACGAATAGCTATTCTATATATTGATATATCTCCTCCTGTTGGAATTGTACAAACAATTGATGATTTTCCATTAAATAAAAATAGGGAGGGAAGGGAGCTTCCATGGGAGTGCTGTGTTCTTTATTTCTATCTTATTAATTTGACAGTTTGCTGGAGAATTGAGGCTCACTGGAGAGAGGGAGATGGCTAAATGGACTAGATTTGCTTGAAATAGAAGGTTACTGGAGGGAGAGGGCTTTCTTAGACTGACAAAATTTGATTCTGCGGAAAGGATTTGCAACAGAATGTTTACCAGAAAGTGGGGTTTCTCATAAACGTGGTATTGATGGAGGTGTGCATTTTGAATGAATTATTTGAACCTGAGAGATGGTTGAACCTGAGGCACGGTTGTTTGCAGGGATTCTCTTGATTGACTTTTCACTGCGATTTCTTAGCCACAAGACAATTGACCCTGACATGTTTTGTGGGGGCCTTTTGATTTTAATAGCACAAGGACTGGAAGATGCTTTTTAAAAAGTTGAATAACAGATAGTTTGTTTGCAGTATTATTGTTTTCCTTTATTATTTTTTTCTTAATTGTTTTTCAAATTATTACTTTTAACAATGTGAGCCTAATACAAATAGCAAGGAGTACCTTGTAGACGATGCCAAATCCACCTTCTCCTAATTTTTTTGTACTTGAAAAGTTATCTGTCACTTGTAAAATCAAATCCATGTCAAAGACCGGGAGATCTGTTCCTTTTAACGATTCATTTAGCACTGAATACTTCAGGTTTTTATCTGTTTAGAAGATATGGATGCATGAATCACAAAGATATCTAAAAGAAGAACATTTTATTTGGATCTGCAATCTCTGTTATAAACGGGTCAGGTAGGTTAAGTTTCATTGAGATTGTTAATCGTCCAATTTTCTATAGTCGGATTACACAATTTTCAGTGGGTTTCAGGTTAGATATAAATAATTCAATCCTGGGTTTTTGTGAGTTCAGTGGGTTTCATCTAAAAAAATATAAGAACCGATAAGTTATAATTGGAAAAAATACTAATAAGAATGTAATATATATACTCTAACTAACAATATAGTAGAGAAAGTTTTATTTTGAAAAATTAAAATTAACAATATCCACATAATTTCTATAATAATATTACTATTTTAGTTATGTATAATAAAGTTTTCTTAAGAAAAATATTGGACTGTCACTACTACAGAAAAAGAGATTGCAGACGGACATTACCGGAGGAGCTACAAGGATTTCCTGCCGTGTACGAGTTGAGGGTGTATAATAGGTACCCTCTATCGACACAGATATTTACCCGTATAAATCTAACGCTTTCTACACGGATTACCAAATAAACAGCCGTGCACATACACCTGCCTGTGTGATGAGTATTTTAGGTATGGTGTTTTTATACTCTTTTAACTTTTAATATTTATAAACCTTCGTACCCAATGAATAGGTTAGTTGCAAGCGCACAACCTATCGATTGTAGTATTTAGGTATCGATCCGCAGGGAGACAGGGAAATACCAATTTTTAATTAAAGAAAACTACTTTTAAACTAAACAATAAAAGTAAAGAGGGGGGGTTTTGTTCTAAAATCCTAAGTTTGGGTTCAATACCCGGAAGAGAGGAGTTTCAAACAATAAATGTAAATAAAATAAAGGAAAGAAAGATTGGTTTGTTTTCAAGTTTGAGGAGATCTAGGGGCATTCGGTCTACAATTCCTTGCTAATTCTACTTATTCGGTTTGTTTGAATTCATGTTTGATTTGATGAGGTTTCTAACCTAAAATGTTATCCAGGGTCACATCCGTGATTAAATAACGTGCCTAGATCACCTAGACCATGAAGCTTGATGTTAGCCTATCCTATCCTCAAATATTGGTACTTCACGATTAAGTCATTCATACCAATATGCAATTCAATTCAAGGCCTAGGGGTCCTAACTAGGGGTTTTCCTTCACGATTAAGTCCTTCACCAAACCCTAATCTTAATTCCTATAGTTCCAGTTTGGATATCAAAGTACGGTCGCTTCTAATCCAAAACCTATGATATTTATGCTCATAATTTGGTACTCTCCTATTCCATCCTAACTACTTTGGTTCTTTCGAATCCAAAGCGGGACTTGTCCAATTCAAGTACTAAACTATGTAATTAGCACAAATGATAAATCACAGAAATTAACAATCAAATCCGATAAAACAATCATAATAAAAACAAATATCCGAATAAGATAGAATTAAACAAGTTCATGCATTGACCTAAACCCCTAGAAAGAGAACTACTCTCTCATGGAGAGATCCATAACAAAGATTAGCAAAAACAATAAGAAATGAAATAAAGAAATGATTACACCCTTTCTTAGATTCAAAACCTCGATCCTGCCGACTCCTTGCTTGAATCTTCTTCTTCTCCTTCCTTGAAAAGCCCTTGGAACTTCGAGAATTTCTGCATAATCTCTCTCTCTCAATTTGTGGAAAATGGATATATGAAATAATCGATGATCAGAGAGATGAAATTCTTCTTCTTTTATAGCCAAATGTCTTGCCCAATTTAGAGGATAGAAGTGGAGTTAGTGGGTGCACTCCTCAGACTGCCATGTCTATTTTTGGCCTTCTAAAACGTGTTCCTTGGAAGCCAAGAATAGGGAACCTCTTGAAAATGCTAATTTCTGGCTGTCTGCGAGTCCAGTGCGTCCGCACTGGTGGTGAGTGCGTGTGGTCTGGGTCGCACTGGCTCCAAATCTCCTTTGGTTTCAAGTTTCCTTTTCTGGATTTTCTGCAAATTTTCCTCAGTGCGTCCGCACTGTATATGAGTGCGTCCGCACTGGCCATGAATCTTCTGTTTTTCTGGAAATTCTGAAAGTTGCAAAAATCGGCTAAGTAGCGAGTGCGGATGACCCCACTCGCACTGAAGGCGAGTGCGTCCGCACTACGCTCGGACTTTTCATCTGTGAGGTCTGCGACGCTGGAAAATTGGCCAAGTACTGAGTGCGTCCGCACTGGCTGTGAATGCGTCCGCACTGAGCAATTTTTCTTCATTTTGCACTGTTTCCTGCATTGAAATACCTAGCGAACGTAGTAACTTGTTTCTTGGTGTATTCTATTCACTTTATATTCAAAATACAAGATATTTGGTGTTATTTTATGATAAAAACTAGATCGACGGTGTATATAATTTACACCTATCAAATACCCCCAAGCTTGAACTTTGCTTGTCCCCAAGCAACATTTAAACTTTGAAATATAATTCGATCTACAATTCAACCCTATATCAAGTATATATTTCTCAAAATGAAAAACTTGTATGATCTTGTCAAAATTTAAAAGTCTCCATGCATATTTTTCAAATTCCAAGTTCAACCCTCTAATAATTATGAATCAACCCATAAATTGATTACTCTAACTTTTATTTCCTTAAAAGGTTTGAATTTGTGAACTTCGTATACCCAAATTTAAAAGATATGCCATTTAAAATGTAGAATTTTCAAAATACCCCCAAGCTTGAATCAAACTTGGGTAAGAATAATTACGGACTTCGTGTGTTGATACATGCATATTCCTTTTGTTTTTGTTGCTTTTGATTTTCTCACTTTGAACACTTATTCATGATTTTAGCACTATTTTCCCTATCCTCATTTAAGCACCGGTTAGTTACAAGTAGTTAACCGTACCCAACCGTTCTAATTCAAGGGTGCTTTGCATGCTCTTAGTCTAACCCTTCCACTAACACGAATGTCAATTTTATCGGGAGACTAGCGGAGCAAGAGTGCTAAGGACTCATAACCATAAGTACGTCATGAAGCCGTAACATAGGTCATTGGAGTCATCTTTTATTTTCACAATTTTCAATTTTATCTAATTTCTCAACATTTATGCACATATCATGAATACACACATCCTAAGTATTCTTTCATACTCACGGATATCCTAATTTTTCTAAAAGATTTCCAAATCTAAATGGCTTCTCTAATAAATTTAAATTCCTAATGTCTCAATTTCAAACACCTTTATTTCCACAAAGTTTTTCGCCAAATTATGTCGTCATTTCAAAATTATTTTAAGGGTTTTACCAAAAATTCGCAAAAATCGTGCAAGAATACTTTTAAATTTTGTCAATCACTCAAGTTTATCAAAATTTTTATTTTTGCCAACTTTTAACACAAAAATTTAAACATGATTTTATACTTTATGCATTTTTAGACAATTAAGTCCAATTATGCAAGACTCTATTTTTCATAACCTCGTAAAACGTCTTGACAAATTCGTAATCTCAAGCAATTAAGTTCAAAATCACAAATCCTATTCATGGTCAAGTAAAAAGCAAGGTTATAAATCCTAAAAAGTTTCGAAAAACTGAAAATAAACATGCGTGCAGATACAATTTCTTCCCATCCCCCAAGCTTAAATAAAGCAGTGTCCTCAGTGCTAAAAATAAACTAAAAAGAGAGAAGAAACATGAACTACTGTACTAGCGTAAGGTGGTGGTGGTGCTGCGCGGGATCAATCCTCGTCGCGATCCATGTCTTCGGCATCCTCATCTCCATCATCTCCTTCTTCATTGCCTTGAGCTGCTGCTGCAGCTTCTTGTGCAAGCCTTGCCGCCTCACGCTGTTGTGCCATCTCGTACTCTCTCCTTTGAGCGGCCCGTCTTTGGTATGGTGGTGTCGGTGGATCATCCTCAAAATGCGGGTTTGAGTGCATGCATCCTCGGCGGGAGTAGTAGGTCGCCCTGGCAGCCTCGGCCTCGACCTCATCAAAACGGCGGTCAAAGGTATCCATGCGGCCATCCATGCGATCCATGCGACCACCAACGTTGATGCTCAAGTTATTGATGGAGGTGTTCATGGTTTGCATGAAGTCCCAGATTTGCTGGTTGGTCGGGCCTCCTTGTGGTTGTGCGGCATCGGGTGCTTCGGGTTGAGGTGGTGGCGGTGGTGGTGGTAGCGGTGGATCGATTGGCTCGTCGACTATTTTCCAAGTATCGGTGTTCAATGGGTCGATTGGAGTTTGAAGAGGCAACCGGTGTCGGATGTTATCCTTTGGCCCCAAATTTATCCACGCATCTTCAACATCTTCCCATCGGATTAACCTCGCCCGGACTAAACCATCGAGATCAACAAGCGTGTAATCGGGCACCACATCATCACCGGTCGGTATTAGCAAGTGCCGAGCAATCTTTGTGATGATACCTCCAATTCTAACCGTTCCGCCCGATTGCCTGTTGTGCGACACACTTTGCATGTGTTTGGCCAAGTTGTACCCAATGTGCGGCATGTATATCATCTCGCCATTGTTACGTCGGAGCATACTGCACACATACACCATATCTCCGAGGTTGAAGACCGATGCGGTCTCCCCTCGGGCAAAGAGAGTGTAAGAAAGTACCCGCTGGAGATATCGGATTGCCGGATGGAGGACATTCTTTACCCTTTGCTGTCCGAGGATCCCGTCTTGGCACGTGAAAACTCAGAACTGAGCCTCACTCATGTCATGAAAGAAGTCGAGAACGGTGCGCATCTGATCGACATTGACGGTGGATAAGTCCAATGCTTGCATGAGTTCGGTGGTGTGTAACTGATGAGAAAAACCCCCAAGGTTGAATGTCAGTACCCGTGAAGCCCGGTCAAATTCATATGAGGAGAGAAATTCGATTGTGATGGCTTCGTAGGTGTCGACCTCTTCACGAAGAAAGTCCCACAACCCAAGACGCTCGGTGAGCATTTGCACCGAATCGAGGAGTCCGAGCGTGTAGAGTGTGTCTCGGCATATCCATCGTGATGGCTCGAGAGTTCGGTGGCGCTGCAGAAGGTTACGCCGTATTTCTTGATCTTCATTAAGCGGCACGGCGGGTGGATAAGGAGGTGGTTGGCGACTTCCTTGGCCTTTCTCAAGCCTCTGCTTCTTGGCGGATGATTTCTTCGGCATTCTTACTGAAATTAAAATATGGAAAGAATTAAAAATTTAAAATTTTTGATTAAATTTGGGCTGAGTGCGGACGCACTGGCTGGCAGTGCGGACGCACTGTGCATAAGCAGTTCAATTTTGGTTCAATTCAGGTCATTTTTGATTTTTCCCGAGCCTAGTGCGGACGCACTGGCTCTCAGTGCGGATGGTCCTGGCCGCATTGGGTACTTAACCAAAAATCTGGACATTTCGGAGTCGCACTGCGGACGCACTGGCTCTCAGTACGGACGCAGTTGGTACTTAACCTAAAAATTTGATATTTTCGGGGCTGGTTTGGATTTTCCCGAGCCTAGTGCGGACGCACTGGCTCTCAGTGCGACTGGTCCTGGTCGCACTGGGTACTTAGCCAAAAATCGAAAAATTAGGTCTGGTTAGGTTTTCCCCCAAGCTTAGTGCGGACGCACTGGCTAGCAGTGCGGGTGGGGCACTCGCACTGGGGGTACGAATTTGAACCGTTTTCACCCATTTTGGTCGATTTTTTCGATTTTGGTACCAATTTCACAGATCTAAGTAGTAATTCAAAAAATTAGAGTAAGGAGAGATCAAACCTTGTTGTAGATCGTAAGAATTTCGAGAAAATGCGAAGAAATCCAAGTTTTTAGCGAAACGGCGCTTGAGATTGCTTGAGAGAAGTGGGTTTTCAGTTTTGAAGAGAAAAAGAGAGAGAGAAGAAGAGGAAAGTGGTAGAGAAGAGAGAGGAGAGGGAGATTGTGAAAGAAAAATAGAGTTTTCGGGTCTTGGGAGAGAAAAATCGAGTTTTTGGGGTTTAAAATCGAAAAGGCGCGAAGGAAAATGAAGAGAGGGGTTGGTTTAAGAAGGAGAAGATGGCTGAGTGCGGACGCACTGGCCCTCAGTGCGGGTGGTCATCCGCACTCACCCAAAAAAAATCGAATTTTCGGATTTTCCGAAAAAATTGAAAATTAAAAGTAACGTACCTCGGGTGCGGACGCACTGCTCTCAGGTAGAACTTTCAGGCTGCGCAGACTTTCAGTCTCTTATCGGTGCGGACGCACTGGTGGTCAGTGCGGACGCACTCAGGTCGTTTTGTATGTTTTTTCGTCCTGAAAGTCTAGCAAAGTTAGGGAATCTAAAATTTTGAAAATTTAAAATTAAACTAAGTGCAGAAAAATAAAGAAAAGCAATAAAAAGCTTGGGTTGCCTCCCAAGAAGCGCTCAATTTTACGTCGTGAGCTCGACATGATTTGGGCTCACTATTGAGTGTGTGGGTCGGCTAGGTAAGCTTCTTCCGTCTCGCCTACTGAATCATCATGGTTGTAATGTTTAAGGCGCTGTCCATTCACTTTAAAGGGGCCCGTTCGTTCGCTCCAAATCTCGATTGCTCCATGATTGAACACCTTCCGGATTTGGTATGGACCATTCCATCTTGACCTCAACTTACCGGGAAAGAGGCGGAGTCGTGAGTTGTATAGCAAGACCACATCTCCTTCGTGAAATTCTCGCCTTATTATGTGTTTGTCATGCCACTTCTTTGTCTTCTCTTTGTATAGTTTGGCATTTTCGTATGCATTGAGGCGCAGTTCATCCAATTCATGTAAGTCGAGAATTCTTTTTGCACCAGCGGTTTTCAAGTCAAAATTTAGTGCCTTAATTGCCCAATATGCTTTATGCTCCATCTCAACCGGTAAATGACACGGTTTTCCATAAATCAATTTGAAAGGAGTCATACCTATTGGAGTTTTGTAAGCGGTTCGATATGCCCACAGTGTTTCATCGAGTTTTAGTGACCAATCTTTTCTTGATATGTTCATCACTTTTTATAGGATGCTCTTTATTTCGCGATTGGATACCTCCACTTGCCCACTTGTTTGAGGGTGGTATGGCGTGGCTACTTTATGTTTGACTCCATATTTGAATAGGAGTTTGTCGAATTGGCGGTTGATAAAATGAGAGCCACCATCGCTAATCACCACTCGAGGTACTCCAAACCTAGGAAAAATAATTTTCTGAAAAAGCTTTCTTACCACGGCGGAGTCGGCGGTTGGGCTTGCCACGGCTTCTACCCATTTTGAGACATAGTCCACTGCTACAAGAATGTACTTGTTGTTGCATGAACTCGGGAAGGGACCCATGAAGTCAATTCCCCATACATCAAAGAGTTCAACTTCTAGGATCCCGTTGAGAGGCATCTCATGTCTTCGGGATATGTTACCGGTTCGTTGACACTTCTCACACCTTAGCACATACTCCCTTGCATCTTTGAAAAGCGTGGGCCAATAGAATCCGGCTTGGAGAACTTTTGCCGCAGTTTTGTTAGTAGAGGTGTGTCCTCCATAGGCGGATGAATGGCAGCATTGGAGAATTTGGTTGACCTCTTCTTGAGGCACGCATCTTCTATGGATCCCATCTACCCCCAATTTGAACAGCAATGGCTCATCCCAAAAATATTGTTTTACATCCGAAAGGAATTTCTTCCGTTGTTGAGAGGTTAGATCCGGGCGTATGAAACCGCATGCATGGTAGTTGACGAAATCCGCATACCATGGTACCTCTTGGTGGTTGATTGCGTAGAGTTGTTCGTCTATGAATGAGTCGTCTATGGGCATGCCATCTTCTTTTGGTTCATGGGTAATGCGTGATAGGTGGTCCGCCACGGAATTTTCGGTACCTTTCTTGTCTTTAATTTCTAGGTCGAACTCTTGGAGTAGGAGGATCCACCGGATTAAGCGTGGTTTGGCATCCTTCTTGTTGAGGAGGTATCAAATTGCCGCGTGATCGGTGTACACAATCACCTTGGATCCAACCAAGTAGGATCGGAATTTGTTGATAGAGAATATAACGGCTAAGAACTCCTTTTCGGTGGTTGTGTAGTTCATTTGCGCCTCATCTTGGACTTTGCTTGCGTAATAGATCACATATGGCTTGTTGTCGATCCTTTGCCCTAGAACGGCTCCAACGGCGAAGTCGCTCGCATCACACATGATTTCAAAGGGCACATCCCAATTAGGAGGTCGGAGAATTGGGGCTGAGATTAACGCCTTTTTGATCCTATTAAAAGCAATAATACAAGGTTCATCAAATATAAATTCTGCATCTTTCATAGTTAAATTAGTAAGTGGTTTGCAGATTTTTGAAAAATCCTTGATGAAACGTCGATAGAATCCCGCATGTCCCAAGAAACTCCTCACATCCTTCACACAAGTCGGATATGGCAACTTCTCGATCACCTCCACTTTTGCTTTATCGACTTCTAAGCCTTTGGAGGACACCACATGGCCTAGAACCACCCCCGTTTGCACCATGAAGTGGCATTTCTCCCAGTTTAGCACTAGATTGACCTGCTCACAACGTTTTAAAACTTTGATTAAATTAGATAAGCAATCATCAAAAGAAGTGCCAAAAACTGAAAAGTCATCCATGAAAACTTCCACAGAATTTTGTAATAAATCGGAAAAAATAGCCATCATGGCTCTTTGAAATGTAGCTGGGGCATTGCATAAACCAAACGGCATCCTTCGGTACGCGAATGTACCATAAGGACAAGTAAAATTTGTTTTTTCTTGGTCATCCGGGTGAATAGGGATTTGAAAGAATCCACTATACCCATCTAAGTAGCAAAAATGTGAGTGATTAGCTAGCCTTTCTAGCATTTGATCCACGAATGGTAGAGGGAAGTGATCCTTCCTTGTTGCATTGTTAAGTTTTCGGTAATCGATGCACATCCTCCATCCGGTGATCACCCTTGTGGATATCATTTTGTCGCCTTCGCCCTTCACCACCGTTGTGCCTCCCTTCTTTGGTACTACATGGACCGGGCTTACCCATTTGAAATCGGAGATTGGGTAGATGATGCCGGCATCAAGTAGCTTGAGGATTTCCTTCTTCACCACTTCTTTTAGATTCGAATTGAGCCTTCGTTGAGCTTCAATGGTGGGTTTGTGGTCGTCCTCCATCAAAATTCTATGCATGCAAAGGGATGGGCTGATTCCGGTTAGGTCGTCGATTGTGTAGCCGATCGCTTTCCGATGAAGCCTTAGCTCGTGTAAAAGTTTCTCGGTTTGGTCTTTGTTGAGCTCGGAATTGACAATCACCGGATATGTCTCGTCCTCCCCCAGGTATTCATAGCGAAGGGTAGGTGGCAAAGGCTTGAGTTCAACCTTTGGTGGTGCGGGATTGGTCGAAATTCCCTCGATTTGGGCTATTTCAGCCTGAGTGCGGACGCACTGGGGGTCAGTGCGGACGCACTGGGCTTGATCTTCTGAAATCTGGAATGCATCCTGGTCGGAATTGTGCTGAGTGCGGACGCACTGGTGGTCGGTGCGGACGCACTGGGCTCGGACATTTTCCTCCTTGGCTCCAATATGGGGCTCAACTGGTGAGTGCGAGTGGGGCACCCGCACTGAGAATTCAGTGCGGACGCACTGCGCTCGGATGTCTGAATCTTCGGTTTCACCATGCTGAGTGCGAACGCACTGGGTGGCAGTGCGGACGCACTGAGGGTCATTTGCACCCATTGTGTCGTTTTCGAAGCCGGTTTCTTCCAGGATTCGGTCCAGCTGTTCATTTACCATCTCCTTCTCCATATGGGCAGCTATAATGGAATCTAAAACATCCACTCTACATATAGAATCATTATCATTTGAAGAAAATTTGACGGCATTAAACATGTGAAAGTTTACCTTTTCACCTCCGATGTCAAAGGATATATTTTCCTCTTTGACATCAATGTTTGCACCTGCTGTGGTAAGGAAGTCACGCCCCAATAGGAGAGGGGTATGAGTATCCTCTTCCATCTCAACAACTACGAAATCCACCGGAACAAAGTACTTACCAATTATGACAATCACGTCTTCCGCAATTCCTTCGGGATACCTTACCGTCTTATCGGCTAGTTGTAATGACATCCTAGTGGCTTTCAAGTCAACAAGATTTAGCCTTTGATAAACGGTTTTTGGCATGAGGCTCACACTTGCGCCTAAATCACATAGGCACCTCTTGAATTCGGTATTACCAATCACACATGGAATCACAAAGCTTCCGGGATCCTTTAATTTTGGAGGTAGCTTGTTTAAGAAGAGAGCGCTACACTCCTCATTAAGGGATACCGTGCCCACTTCCTCAATTGTTCTTTTATTGGATAAAATTTCTTTCAAAAATTTCGCATAAGTGGGCATATGAGTAATTGCCTCGGTAAAAGGGATGGTGATATTCAACTTCTTGAGGTGTTCTACAAATTTGGCATATTGTTGGTCAAGTTTGCTCTTTACTAACCTTTGAGGAAATGGCAAAAACCTATGTGGTGGGCATACTTAGGAGTTTCATTTGGTTTTACCTTGGCCGGGTTTGATTTACCCGGTTCTTGAGATTTTTCTGATGCCGGTGCGTTAGGAATGGTTGCGTCCGCGCTGAGAGGAGTTTGAGATGGTTGTGTCTCATTCGGTGGTTGTGCGAACTCATCTCCGCTGGGCATCTTTGGTCCTTCGTATTTCGTGCCGCTCCTCAAGGTTATGGCTTTTGCTTGCTCCCTTGGATTGATGTCGGGTTTTCCCGGAAGTGTGCCTTGTTGGCGAGAGAATGCGGATGCTTGTTGTGCAATTTGTGTTTCTAGCATCTTGGATTGGGTAGCTAGGAGTTCTACCTTGTTGTTCAAATTTCTCAAAGAGTCCGAAACATCGATATTGGTTGTCTTTTGGTTGTTCATGAACTCGGTTTGAGAGAATACTAGACCTTCTATCATTTTTTCTAGTTTGGTGATTGGAGATGGCCCTTGGTATTGATTTGAACGGTTTTGGTATTGGTTCACACTACCTTGGTTAGAATTTTCGTTATCGGTCCTCCACTTAAAATTCGGATGGTTCCACCTCGTGTTAGGGTTGTAGGCATTTGAATTGAAATTCTCGTTTGGCCTACCTTTGTTGTAGATTGGATCGTTCCGTTTGTCACCTTGGTTGTAGAACATGCTATTGACTTGCTCCACTTGTTCCTCGCCTTCCAAGAGGATTTGGCAATTGGCGGTAATATGGCCTAGATCTCCACAAATGTTGCAAGGAGCCTTCTTAGTTGCGGATTGGGCTTGTTGCATTTGCGTGATTTGGTGTTGCATGGCTTCCATCTTGGCTTGCAAAGCGGTGACTTCGTTGGTTTTCAAGACCCCTGTGTGGTTTGGGTTCGTCCACATCTCTCGGCCGTCCACTCTCTTTGGTTGATCGCCATATCTTCAATCATTAGCATGGCTTGCTCGGGATCCATCTTTGACATGTTTCCCCTTGCGGCTGAATTCAAGTGAGTCTTGGTGGTTATTGTGCAACCTGCAAAGAAGAATTGAAAAAGCAACCACATGTCAAGGCCATGGTTAGGGCACAAGCGCTGGAGCTCGGCCCATCTATCCCATGCCTCGGTCAAGGACTCCCCTTCGGCTTGCTTGAACGTCGTGATCTTTGTTCGGAAGTGCTGGATTTTAGATGGAGGGAAGTATTTTCCTAAGAATAACTTCTCCATGTCGTCCCATGTCCTTATGTGGTCACGATTCACGGTTCTTAGCCATGTTCTTGCATTATCACGGAGGGATAAGTGGAAGCATTTGAGCTTGAGATTGTCAAGCTCTTCTCCCTCTCGAGCGAAAGTGCCACATGATTCTTCAAAAACCGCCAAGTGGGCATGTGGATCTTCGTTTAGGGCTCTCCCAAACTGACTTTGGCCAAGCAAGTGGATGAGAGATGGCTTGATTTCGCGTGGATCTCGACCTTGTGGAATGAAACCGAAGCGGTGGCCTTGTTGGCGATTACGGCCATTTCCGTTGTTGTTTGGATTGACACCGAAGAGAGGATTATTATTGAGAATGGGTGGATCATTGTTGTTGTGTGGATGTGGTGGCGGTGGGTTGTTGTTTGGAGGAAGAGGAGGTGGCGGGTTGTTATCGTGAAAGCCTTGATTGAGAAGGCCTTCCGGATAGTCTTCCACTTCCACCTCAAAGCTGCGAGGCATGCCTAGTTCGGGATCTAAGCCTGCCATTGGTTGAGAAAGAGAGGATTCGCCGGCTTTGATCTTTGCGGTTTGGCTCCTTGTGACTGGTGCCAGCGCTCAAATCTATGAGAGAAGAAAAGAGATGAGATGTGAAAGAGAGAGAATAGAAATAGAGAATAGTAAATTGCAGAAAATTAAATAAGGAAAGTAAATATTTTTGGATTTTTCTAAATAAGGAAGGTAAATTCAGAAATTGTAAAAAAGGAAATAAACTATTTTTGGATTTTTTAATTTTCTGAAAAGTAAATAAGGAAACTAAGAATTAAAAGTACTTTCCTAAAATAAAAACTAGTATCTATCCTATTCTCCCCGGCAACGGCGCCAAAAAGCTTGTTGAGTATTTTAGGTATGGTGTTTTTATACTCTTTTAACTTTTAATATTTATAAACCTTCGTACCCAATGAATAGGTTAGTTGCAAGCGCACAACCTATCGATTGTAGTATTTAGGTATCGATCCGCAGGGAGATAGGGAAATACCAATTTTTAATTAAAGAAAACTACTTTTAAACTAAACAATAAAAGTAAAGAGGGGGGGGTTTTGTTCTAAAATCCTAAGTTTGGGTTCAATACCCGGAAGAGAGGAGTTTCAAACAATAAATGTAAATAAAATAAAGGAAAGAAAGATTGGTTTGTTTTCAAGTTTGAGGAGATCTAGGGGCATTCGGTCTACAATTCCTTGCTAATTCTACTTATTCGGTTTGTTTGAATTCATGTTTGATTTGATGAGGTTTCTAACCTAAAATGTTATCCAGGGTCACATCCGTGATTAAATAACGTGCCTAGATCACCTAGACCATGAAGCTTGATGTTAGCCTATCCTATCCTCAAATATTGGTACTTCACGATTAAGTCCTTCATACCAATATGCAATTCAATTCAAGGGGTCCTAACTAGGGGTTTGCCTTCACGATTAAGTCCTTCACCAAACCCTAATCTTAATTCCTATAGTTCCAGTTTGGATATCAAAGTACGGTCGCTTCTAATCCAAAACCTATGATATTTATGCTCATAATTTGGTACCCTCCTATTCCATCCTAACTACTTTGGTTCTTTCGAATCCAAAGCGGGACTTGTCCAATTCAAGTACTAAACTATGTAATTAGCACAAATGATAAATCACAGAAATTAACAATCAAATCCGATAAAACAATCATAATAAAAACAAATATCCGAATAAGATAGAATTAAACAAGTTCATGCATTGACCTAAACCCCTAGAAAGAGAACTACTCTCTCTTGGAGAGATCCATAACAAAGTTTGGCAAAAACAATAAGAAATGAAATAAAGAAATGATTACACCCTTTCTTAGATTCAAAACCTCGATCTTGTCGACTCCTTGCTTGAATCTTCTTCTTCTCCTTCCTTGAAAAGCCCTTGGAACTTCGAGAATTTATGCAGAATCTCTCTCTCTCAATTTGTGGAAAATGGATATATGAAATAATCGATGATCAGAGAGATGAAATTCTTCTTCTTTTATAGCCAAATGTCTTGCCCAATTTAGAGGATAGAAGTGGAGTTAGTGGGTGCACTCCTCAGACTGCCATGTCTATTTTTGGCCTTCTAAAACGTGTTCCTTGGAAGCCAAGAATAGGGAACCTCTTGAAAATGCTAATTTCTGGCTGTCTGCGAGTCCAGTGCGTCCGCACTGGTGGTGAGTGCATGTGGTCTGGGTCGCACTGGCTCCAAATCTCCTTTGGTTTCAAGTTTCCTTTTCTGGATTTTCTGCAAATTTTCCTCAGTGCGTCCGCACTGGCCCTGAATCTTCTGTTTTTCTGGAAATTCTGAAAGTTGCAAAAATCAGCTAAGTAGCGAGTGCGGATGACCCCACTCGCACTGAAGGCGAGTGCGTCCGCACTACGCTCGGACTTTTCATCTGTGAGGTCTGCGACGCTGGAAAATTGGCCAAGTACTGAGTGCGTCCGCACTGGCTGTGAATGCGTCCGCACTGAGCGATTTTTCTTCATTTTGCACTGTTTCCTGCATTGAAATACCTAGCGAACGCAGTAACTTGTTTCTTGGTGTATTCTATTCACTTTATATTCAAAATACAAGATATTTGGTGTTATTTTATGATAAAAACTAGATCGACGGTGTATATAATTTACACCTATCACTGTGGCGCTCTCCATATAACCGAGCAACACGTATATTACGTAAACAACCGTGTACGACTACCCTTTATACACGGACATTGTAACTAAACGTCCGTGTAGGTTACTTTAGCTACACGGATGTTTAGTTGCATATCCTTGTCGCTCTCTTAACAAATCAATAAAAAATAAAATAATCCTTGTATCTCCAAACTCGTTCTACACGGACTTTGGTCAAAACAACCGTGTCGAATTACTCTCTCTACACAGACGTTTAATTTCATATCCGTGTGCTGTCTTAACTATCGTACACGGACAAATCTAAAATAATCCGTGTAGCTCTCTGAAAACGATCTACACGGGTTTTGGTTAAACAACCGTGTCAAATTACTGTTTTCTACACGGACATTTAATTTCATATCCGTGAAGGTTTCTTAACTATCATACATGGACTGTATAAAAGAATCCGTGTAGCTCTCTGTACTCGTTCTACACGGACGTTTGTGTAACAACCGCGTAGAATTACTTTTTTCTACACGGACATTTAGTTTCATATCCGAGAAGATCTCTTAACTAACATACACGGACTATATAAAAGCATCCGTGTAGCTCTCTGTACTCATCTACACGGACTTTTGTTTAACGTCCGTGTAGAAGTTTGCTTTTCACACGGACTTCTAATTTCATATCCGTGTAGGTATCGTAACTATCATACACGGACAAATATAAAATAATCTATGCTCACTGAACTCTTTCTACACGGGCTTTTGTTAAATATCCATGTAGAATTGTCCCATTTTTTTTTCTTGATTTTTTTCATTTTTGGGCTAGCCTCCCGTTTAATTTGCTAGCCAGTTTTCCTACAAAATTCATATACCATTATGTTTTGCTAGCTAGTTTTCCAGATAATTTGACATTAAATTATGCTTGCTAAATTCATATATACACTAAATTGTTATACAAATCCATGTTCAGCATTACAAAATTCAGATAGAAACCACCTTGCCCACATACTTCTTACTTCGTCGATCTGCTCCTTGGAGTAGTCATCTTGCTTTGATGGTTGCTACAATTATAATTTGGTATTAGTTAGTAACAAGAAAAGGTAGATGCAAGACAGTCGCAAATATCAATTGCTAATTTAATGAAATGAGAATTATAAGTAAGCATAATATGAAAATATCAATTGCTATTATATAGGCACAATTAATATGAATTACATACCACGTATGGAAATTGGAATTGCATTCTTTCGACAAAGTCAAACATGGAAATCATCATGTAATATCCGCATTCCCAAGTCTCCACCTGTTGCGGGCCCTACAATTTACATTTAGCGGCCTATGTTAGAATGACAATAATTTTTTGAATAAAATATGAAATTATAGAATTGTGTTGTGCTCACCTGCCACCACCTCCAAATCAACTTATCTTTTAATTTCTTGTCCGTGCTGTGCAATCCTCCTTTTTTAACGTATGTAGCAAAAGCCCTTACAAAATGGAGTGACTCTAATTAGCAATTCCACAATTTGTTATAATTGGGAAAAAATCAAACCAAGTGAATTATTATTGCTTACCTTTTCACATACTCGTAGATTTCTTTGCACTTGGCAAATGCGATCTTTTCTTTGGGCTGTGAAGAATCCACGACGTAAACCGCATTCATGCAAGGCACAATGATGAGCAAACACCAGTGTGCACTGTGGGAGGAGAAGAATTATAGGATCTTAGCATACAATACCCAGATATTTTGGCATATATAATAGTGACACACGTGTTTGCTTGACTTGATGGTGTGATTTCAATTATTTATATATTTAATCACAAGGTTAGAAGTAACCTCTGGTGGTATGGCAAGAGATTAAATCTCTTCTTCTCCTTAGTAGCTTGGAGCATCGCGGCACATAGGTACTGCATACACTCCTTCGGAGCATTTTTCACGCTTGTCGCATTAAGTCTGCTGGGGTCCAGAAAAGCACACAAGTTCTTCTATTTGCCCTTGCATTGACAGTTTCGGATTAGCCTCCTGAAAAATTATCATATTACATTAGAATATATTCTTCAGTGCTATACACATGATATAAACAATTTTTGGTCACTAACATGAGGAAAATGGTGATGTGCCCCACATCGAGCCATTTATTGGACCCCGAGGCATGTAGAAAGTCCTTGAAGTCGACAAACGACAGCACGTAGAAACATCCCTGGAGGGACAGTGATGAAGATATCCGTCATGCCCTCGGGTGCTGCCATCAAGCGGTCGTGGAGATCCCGCAAATCCTTTGCTGGAAGGAGCTTGTATTCTTCCTCGGTGAGCAGACGAGGTGGAGGTCCTGCTGGTTGGGCAGGAGGGTCAGGTCCTGATGGTCCGGCAGGAGGGTCAGGTTCTGCTAGTTGGGCAGTAGGGCCAGTAAATGCTGGTTGGGCATCAGGGTGAGGTTCTGCTATTTAGGAAGGTCCTTCTGCTTCGTCCCTCCATACTGGTGACATCACGCCCTCCGTGCGACTACCATCATCTCCTCGTGTCTGTATCAAATTTTTTACCTTTTTCAAGTATTTGAAAAGGAAGTGCTTTGAATGTAACAAAAGAACTTGATTATTTAGAGATTACCTGATCCAAAATAATCTGACTCTTGGGCCATTGGACAAATGACAGCCGGGCTTCATCGAGCACCAGCATGGTCCCCTCAATTGGGACAGGAAGAGGTACGCGCTCCCATCCCTTCAAGACGTTGTCAATCTGTACGGTGGCATGGCCAGGAATTAGCTGCTCATTGTGCACTCTATCGGCTGCTGGATGTACCATGCCCTTAGCAACGATCAGAGGCTTATTCCCGAGCCACAGGACGAGTTCGCATGCTGTGGCGTCCTGCAATTTCGTGCAAGTAGTTATTTTTAAAATGAAATATTGTCCAACAAGGTTATGAACAAGTAGTAATTGCCTTTAGATTACGAACAAGTAGTGATTACCTTTAGATTATCCAAATCGTGTCCGAACGTCCCGGATGCTTGACTACTTCGCCGAACTCCCGTCGGGGTGGGAGGTGCTTGCTCGGATTGCGTCAAAGATGTAATTTGGACACGCAATCTTGATTCCATCTCCAAAAACTTTGCGTCGTACTCGGCGCTCACCTCCTTGTGCAATTGCACAATTATCTCGTCTTTGTTCACTTTCGCACGAGATTTCCTTCGAGGTTTTGGTCCATTAAATACGTCCTTCCAGCCCCTGTAGGCACCTACGCCCCTTACTTGACCAGGGTGTTCTGGATTCCTAAGCGCTATGGACAAGGAGTCATCTTACCTTTCGACCGTCCAGGCACCGGAATTGACCTCCTCCTCCACCTCCAACTATGAATAGAAAAATTAGTTATAGCAAAAGAATTAGTGATGTACACAAAGTTTTTAACACGCTTGAATTACACATAGTTTTAACGAAAGACTCTTACCATTCTCTGAGCCACGGGGAGGGCTGTGGGATGTAGTACTATCCTCCCGTCAGTAGTTAACTCGGACCTTGCCAACATCCAATCTTGGGCCCTAGGATTTCTGATCCTAACCACGGGTGAGTCAGAGTCTTTATTCAACTCCAGTATTTTCGCCCATTTTTCCGACTTACCCTGGTAACCACCCGACCCCAACTTGTGCGGATACTTGTTCATTGCCACGATCCTCCTGCCCTCCTCCCTTTTTTTCTTCACACATCAAAGTAAATAAATTAGCCTACTATTTTCCATTTATTAAAAAGTAAACAAACCAATTAAAAAGCAAACAAAAAAATTACAAGTTATGATTGGAACACCATTTCAACTTTATATTAATTCAGTTATTCAAAATAAACACCATTTCAACTTTATATATGATTGGAACAACAAAAGCAACCGAGTGTCTATTTCGGACATCATTTACGAACATAATTCAAATCGATAAAGGAAAAAAAGTAATTTTGCTGAATTTACATACCTTGAACTCGTCCGTGCTCTTCATCTCCACAAACTTCTCCCACTGCTCTTGAGTCACCCAAGGATAGTATCCTACCGGGTTTTTACCTTTATCCATGTAATCCGTACTCAGCGTGCTTTTGAATTGCTTCCAACCTTCATTCATTATCCTCAAAGTCTTATCCTTTACCACCTCCGGGATGTTCCACTAAGCCTGATAGACACCCAAATTACTGCATTTAAGTTCATGTACAATTAAAAAAAACCCGATTAATTAGTTAGGTACTTCACCTTCACAATTTTCCACCAGTCGTTCTTTAGGTCTTTCGAAAACTGATCCCATCTTTCTACCAAGATGTCTGCCTTTTGCTTCGCCAAATTGCTCACCCAATTTGAGTACACAGACCGTCTTTTACCCTTCGCACACCCGTTTGGCCTGAACTCGATGTCCAGTTGCTTTGCCTCGGACGTGGACGTGCACATTGTCGGACCTCTTTTCCTTTTTGCCGAACCTGATGGGCAGCAGCTTGGGGCTCGCCTTCTTCCATCATATCTACGTGCTCACCCTCAATCGACATGGTTCTATAAAAATAAAATAGAACTTTTTCAGTAAATACCAAAGTAAATACAGTAAATACCAAAACTTTTATACCAAAATTTCTTCGCAATGGAGGTGTTGAGCGTTTACCCGAGAAAGAAGAGGTAGGTTGTCGGACCGGAGAGGTGGTTAGACAGGAGAGGCGACGAAATTGAGGTGAGGTGGGGAAGAAGGACTCGAAGCGGTGCGATCTAAGTTTCCAAAAATTTGGAAAAGAAGGCGCGAGCTTTATGAAAAATTTGGAAGAGCAGGCGCGTAATATGTATTGTAACCCTAGTTCTACATGGACAATTCACTTAATTCATTCGTGTTGGAACACCTTTATACACAGACGTTTAATTTAAAATCCGTGTAGAGAGGAAGGAGAAGAGCTACACGAACTTTTCGTTAAATATCCGTGTAGAAAGACCCTTTTCGACACGGACTTTAATTTTAACATCCGTGTCTTTTACCCTTTCTACACGGACATTTAACCCTACACCCGTGCACGAATACCTTTCTACACGGAAGTTTAATTAAACGTCTGTGTAGCTCTCTTTACAATTATACACGGACGTATAATTAAACGTCCGTATATAAAAGGTATAAAAATCAGAATATTTATTTAAGTTTTATTTAATTTGAACAGTTTCACAACGGAATTCGAAAAGTTGCCTTGTTATTATTTCTAAGGAGAAGACGAAACGACTCTTCAAAATTCTATATAATCTGAGAAACTCTCCCGATTGAGATTTGGAAGAAGAAATGGCCGTGCCACCGCCCCCCTCAAATGTGCCATGGCCATGGCCTCAACCCGGGTCAAATGTGCCATGGCCATGGCCCCCCCTCAAACCCTCCCGAAGTCCCTCATGTCGATTTCCAATTCCCTCCCGAAGTCCCTGCCGAAGTCCATCCCAAAGTCTATCCCGGCTTCGAAATGCCTCCTCCTAACTTGAAGAGGACATGGCCATGGCCCCCCTCAAATGTGCCACGGCGAAGTCCAAGGGGGCACCCACCACCAAAGCCCTACATAAGTAGGGGCAATCCAGCCAGACCAACACGCCCCTGGTTTAGAAGGCCAAGGTAGCCATCACCATCTAACAAGTTTAATTAAGTTATTTTTTTTTGTTTACTTTGTAGTTATTTTGTAGTTTTTCTTTAAATTTGTGGTATATGTATGAGGATCCTTTCTTTTGGTATGATGTATTAGGATCCGTTTTTATGTAATATATTTTGTTCTTTAATCAACATTTTGTTTTCTATAAATTTTTCTTTTTTGTTAAATACTTCATGCTATCTAAATAAATACTTTTATAGATATAAATTAGCAGTACAAAACAACAACAAATAACAATATATAATCACTACAAAGTATATTACTTAAAAAAAAAAATTAAATTTTTCTTCTAAGTAAAATACTTAATGCTGTCTAAATAATCTGATTTGAAAACATAAATTAACACTTTACTTGATATGAAGAATAATTTCTGGGTTTACAAAATAATTATAAAAGCTTTAACATAGAATAATTTCTGGGATTTCCAAATTAAATACCTTTCTACACGGATGTTTAATTAAAAGTTCGTGTACGAATACCTTTCTACACGGACGTTTAATTAAATGTTCGTGTAGCTCGCTTTGCATTTCTACACGGATGTTTAATTAAAATGTGCCTCTTTATTTTTTATATTTTTAAATAAAACTTAAATAAATAATCTGATTTTAACCAAAACGGTGCCGGGAGGAGAATGCATTTTATACCAAAAATATTAAGTGGCTTAACTTGTTATTGTTTATATTATTTAAACTGATAATAAATAAGTACACGTATTATTTGAACTAATATTTGATATTTGAACTCGAAATGTTTGAAATAGAAATATTTTTTTACTGAAATTTAATATTTCAACTAATATTTAAATCCTAATAGAAATATTTTAACTGGAAATATTATTTTACTAATATTTAATATTTGAACTAATATGTAAAAACTATTATGTTGTTTTGATATAGAAATATTTTAACTAGAATATTATTTAAAAGTTGTTTCCAAACAAGATAATTAAAAAGTTATTTCTAAACAAAATAAATATTATACATTGGCTTTTTTTTTCTTTTTCTTTTTTTCACTAATTTCACATTACATTCGGCCCATATTCCTTCATTGTGGTCGGATCGCATGTAGTTTGCTTCGTCTTGTTCTTCAATTGAGGCTACCTCAGTTTGCACGTTGGTACAAAATGGAGGTATTTCGTCGAACTGGTCATACTCTTCTTCGTCGACGACGTTTTCTACCCCAACAATCCTTCTTTTCCCAGATAAGACGACGCTCCACCTATTATCACTCGGTTCAGTGGCATAAAAGACTTGGGTTGCTTGCTTGGCGAGTATAAACGGATCATCAACATACCTAACTTTATTAAAATCAACGAGTGTGAACCCGTCGTTATCAACTTTAACACCCCGGTCTTCGACCCATTGACACCAAAACAAGGGAATGCTAAGGTGAGGACTGTAAGCGAGCTCCCAAATTTCTTCGATAACGCCATAATACGACTTTGATGCTATTACGGGCCGGGAATCTCCGGATCTACTGAATTCTTGAGACGTCGACACCAACGTCACCCCACTATTTTGCATCGTGCTCTTATCACTTTGGGATTTAGTGTAAAATGTATATCCGTTAATTTCGTATCCTTGGAATGTTCTAACAACAATTCGGGATCCTTCACCCACCAGTCGAACAATTTCATTTACGGGCCTCCTATCGGGGTGTGACTGCACTCTTTCTCTCAGCCATCCTATAAATGAACGATTATGCTCGTTGGTAAGCCACTTCTGACTTCTTGTGTAGTACTATTGTTGAAGGATTGTCATGTGCTCATCTATATAGGGAGCAACATCTGTCATGTGTTGTAGTACCAAAAAATGCGTCTTCTATAGTTCATCTCTTTCAGCAACTATGACTTTCAACCCAATTGTCCCGACTCCTTGGAGCCTTCCCTCATATCGAGACTTTGGAACGCCAATAGGACAGACATCGGTCATGTAGTTGGTGCAAAAATCAATCACCTCTTCCATGAAATATCCTTCTACAATGCTACCTTCGGGTCAATGTCGGTTCCTTACGTATTTTTTCAAAATTCCCATGTATCTCTCGAATGGATACATATACCGCAGGAACACAGGACCACAGATCTTGATTTCTCTCACAAGATGAACAACAAGGTGAACCATAACATCAAAAAAAGATGGCGGAAAATACATCTCAAGTTGGCAAAGAGTAGCGACGACTTTCACCTCCAAAGAGTCTAGTATTAGAGGGTCTATCACTTTGGAATTTATTGTATTGAAGAAAAAACAAAGCTTCGTAATGGTTTGACGAACGGGCTTTGGTAAAACCCCCCGAATTGCAACAGGAATCATATGTGTCAATAAAACATGACAGTCGTGAGATTTCAGACCGACCAGTTTCAGGTCCTTCATCGACACCAGCTTCTTAATATTCGAAAAATATCCTGATGGGACCTTAATACTACGGAGGCATTCCCAGAAGCTTGTTTTCTCTTTCTTCGACATTGTGCACATTGCGGGGGGTAGGTATGTGCGCTTCCCTTTCTCCTGCGGTGCAAGCTCGGGTCGTATTCCCATTTCTACCATGTCTTTTCGAACTTTGATACCATCTTTAGTCTTCCCCGAAATGTTCAATAATAAACCAGTCAAACTGTCGCAGATGTTTTTATCAACATGCATGACATCTATGCAATGTCTCACTTCTAAATATTCCCAGTAAAGTAGGTTCCAAAATATGGACCTCTTTTTCCAAATATTCTTCGGCCTTTCTGTGGCACACTTTCCAAACACAACATCAAGGTTTTTAACACGCTCGAAGACACCCTTCCCATCTAATGGACGACGGGCCACTCCAATCTCAACTTTCCTGTTGAATGCCTTCTTCTTCTTACGATATGGGTGATTAATTGGAAGAAACCTACGGTACCCCATAAATACATTCTTTTGACAATTCTTCAACCTCAGCACCTGCGTATCATCTTCACAAATAGGGCATGCTTTTGCTCCTTTACAAGTGTAACCCGATAAATTTCCGTAGGCGGGAAAATCATTTACGGTGCAAAACACCATGGCCCGCAAGTTAAAGGTCTCTTTGCTGTACGCATCCCACACCGGAACGCCATCACGCCACAATTTTTGGAGGTCCTCAATTAATGGTGCGAGATATACATCTATGTCATTTCCGGGTTGTCTGGGTCCTTGGATTAGTAATGACATCATTATATACCTGTGCCGACTGCTCATGCGTCCAAACGGACTCATTCCATCTGTGCTCACCACAATCTTGAGGTTTCTCATCTCGGAACCAAAATCTTTGAAATGCCTATCAAAATTTCTCCACTGAGGAGAATCAGCCGGTTGTCTTAGTTTACCGTCATTTTTGCACCCTTCTTCATGCCAACACAATAACTTAGCATCTTTGGGATTTGCAAATAACCATTTGAATCTCGGTATTATCGGCAAATACCACAACAGCTTAGCCGGAGGCCGGCCCTTTTTGCCGTCGTCACAATCAGTAGTGCCCTGGTCCTTATGTTTATACCGGGAAACACCGCACTTAGGACAAACATGCATGGCCTCGTACTCATTACGATACAATACACAGTCATTCGGACATGCATGTATTCTTTCGATCTTCAAACCCACTGGACATATCAACTTCTTCGCCTGATATATTGTACGGGGTAACTCGTTGTTATCTGGGAGCATTTCTCCTAAAAGCTTTAATAAGGACGTGAAACTCTTATCGCTACAACCATTGTTTGCTTTCAAGTTAAATAATTTCAACACATCTGACAGTTTCGTAAATTTGGTACACCCGGGATACAACGACTTTTTGGATTCATTAGACAAATACTAAAATTTATCATAATTTTTATCACTAATTTCATCTTCCACATCATGTAACATGTCCTCCAGATTATCAATATACTAGTGTACTACATTTTCATCGATATCCGTCTCCAGCTCATCATCGTCGTTGCGATCAAGTTCAACATTATCAAAATTTTCGACATTCACATCATCATCGCTGAAATCAAGTTCAAAATTATCTAAAATTTCTGCATTCTCATCACTCTCTTCACAATGGTTAGAATTCTTATTGGTACAACTACTTTCCCCAAATTTCTCACCATGCATGAACCAACATGTATATCTTTTCTTAAATCCACAACAAATCAAATGAGCTCTAATTTCTTCGAAGTCCCCAAATCTTAAAAAAAATTTACAATCCCTACAAGGACACAAAATGTCGGCTTCCTTCATCTTCACTCTATACCTCCCAGCGAATTTTATGAACTCATCAACGCGACCCAAATATTCTTCACTATCACGTCGCAATTCATACATCCAACTTCGATCCATCTGTAAATTAAATTAAAAAAATAATTTCAATTAATCATGGTCAATATGTAAATTGGTACCAAATTCTAGGCTTACAAAGGGCTGGTTTACAATCCTAACTCATTCTTTGAATATTAGGTCCCATATGTGAACACAAATTAGCGATATTTAATTAGTATTTGAGAAAAATTCAGCAGCATTTCCCCTTAACTCCCCAAGTATGCGTACAAACCATATACTCGTAGGAGCAATAAGGGAAAATACTGTCGAACTTTCCTCAATTACTAATTAAATCCCGCTAATTTGTGTTCACATCCTAAATGAGACCCAATATTCAAAGAGCAGTCCCAAAACGGGGACTATCCAAAATTAATCCATATTGGATTAATTTTGAACGGGCAAGGACCTAAATAAGTAATAATAAGTAACATAAATTAGAGGAAGAAAAGGAAAATATATATATATACACTAACCTTAGAAAGATAGAGAGGAGAAAATACAAACTTCAAAGATCTCAGATAATCCCAGCGGCTGGCCTTTGCAGAAATCGAATCAGCATTCAATACAGAGAGAGAGAGACAGTATTAATTACTTGATAAAAAAAAACAGCGCTGGAAGGAGAAGGCCTTTTATACCAAAACCCTACATAGACTTTTCTACACGGATCTTTCGTTAAGAAATCCGTGTAGCTCTCTAACAAATCATACACGGCTATTTGTACTTAAGAACCGTGTATAATGCTAGTCTTTTCTAGGATTTATAAAAAAAATCCGTGTAGCTAATCTACATGGATATTCAACAAACATCCGTGTACAATTACTATGTACACGGTTTTTAGTTAAATGTCCGTGTAGATTGTCCTATGTATTTTTTGGGTTATTTTTTTTTCTGGGCTAGCCTCCAGTCTTGCTAAAGCTGCAATTCAAGCCAAACTTAATTAATGTCGGCAATAACTTCAAGCCAAAGCTGAAAGGGCACCATGATTTGTTCATACAGGGAAAATGCTTCAGATGCTTAAAAAAGGGGCATAAGAGCATGAATTAAGTTTGGCAAATTCGGGCAGCAAATCCCATTGTTTAGGGATGCTAAAAATTATTATGAAAATTTATAGTTCATTGATGAATAGAATTAAAGTTTTCGTGTCCTATATATTTTTTGGGATTTTTTTATTTCTGGGCTGGTCTTTTCTACACGGATTTATAAAAAAAATATGTGTATCAATTTCGTACACGGATATTCAACAAATATCCGTGTACAATTACTATTTGTACACGGTTTTTAGTTAAATATCCGTGTATGTTATCCTATATATTTTTTTATTAACAATTTTTTTCTGGGCTAGCCTCCAGTTTTGCTACAAAATTCAGTATTGAGTTTACCCCCAGTTTTTCAGATAATTTGACATCCAGTTTTCCAATTACAGCACAAAAATTATACTTTGCATTACAAAATTCATATTTAGCATGTACACTAAATTATACAAAATTATATAAATCCATATTGAGTATTACAAAATTTAAATTGAAACATTATACAAATCCATATTGAGCATTACAAATCCTTATTGAGCATTATACAAATCCATACTGGGTAGACATATCCTTCTTCCTGAGCCTCGATCCCATAATGATTTCAAATATAAACTTAAGGTTTACATTTGGTGCCAGTAGCTAGGGTTTACAGAGGATAATATGAAGATACATTTTAATAAAGAAAGAGTTGAGTAAAAAGTTGGATGAAGGACCTTCAAAAAAAAGGGAAGAGGTGGATGAAGGACCTTCAGAGCCGGATGAAGAGTCGAATGAAGAGTCGGACACAATCTCGTCAGACTGAAGAAGGTTGCATGGTTCTATGTATGTATGTAACTCATGTCAGAATCTTCCTTGTTAGCTGAAGCTGGTGTAACTCAGAGTCGAAAGAAGGTTATGTCCGACTCATCATTTGGCTCTTCATCCGACTCTGAAGGTCCTTCATTCACCTCTTTCCTTTTTTTTGAATGTCCTTCATCCAACTTTTTACTCAACTCTTTCTTTATTAAAACATGTATATCTTCATATTACCCTCTGTAAACCCTAGCTACTGGCACCAAAAGCGAAGAGCCATCGTTGCTCACCTGAATGTGACATGGTTATACAAAAAACAACATTATTAGAAACAAGCACAATTATACATGCATTAGTAAAATAATCACTAAAATAACAATTATACATGCAGCACTGTATTATACATGCATTAGTTGATTATACATGCATTACTCTATTATTAGAAACAAGCACAATTATACATGCATCACTCTATTATACATGCATTACTAAACAGGCACAATTATCAAGCTAATCATCACTAAAATAACAATTATACATGCATTACTCTATTATTAGAAACAAGAACAATTATACATGCATCACTCTATTTAATATACTAATTATTTACATTACCTTAACAAATCAAGCATGCATGCATTAATTACTAATTGACCTAAATAAGCAATAATAAGTAATAGAAAATTAGAGGAAGAAAAGAGAAATATATACACGACTAACCTTAGCAAGATAGAGAGGAGAAATACAAATTAACTTCAAAGATCTCAGATCCGGCCTCCTTGTGCGCAGAAATCAGACCAATTCGTATACAGAGAGAGAGAGTATTAATTGATCAAAATGGCACTGGAAGGATAAGGCCTTTTATATAATCAAAACCCTACAATAACCTTTTTACACGGATTATTATGTAAACAGCCGTGTAGCTCTCTCAATGCTTTCTACACTGTTATTTAAACAATGTGCAGTGTACAATTCCTACCTTTCTACACGGAAAATAACATGCCAGAGATGAAGGAGACATACATGCTAGAAATGAAGCAATTCACATGTGAAGTCGAGATGTAGGTTATCAATTATATCACATCGCTCGTCTTGATAGATGAGCTCCAAAGATAGCGACTTATCTTGATAGATAAGCGATGTGACATAATTGATAAACCTAAATCAAAATTTCAATTATTAACCGTGAAATGATTGTCAAAGTTGATCATAAGCGATATGTAAATCAACCGGTCTTTCTCTCTTCCTAAGGTTATACAGGAGAACCTTGATTTAACCTATGAATTGCAAACACTAACCTTTCCGTTTGTTGAATTACTTGATCAAAACGGCGCTGGAAGGAGAAGGACTTTTATACGGCGCGGGAAGGAGAAGGCCTTTTATACCAAAACCCTACATTTTTCTACACGGATTTATACTTAACAATCCGTGTAGCTCTCTAACAAAGGATACACGGATATTTATGCTTAAGAACCGTGTACAATGGTAATCTTTCTACACGGATTTATTATCAAAAATCCGTGTATCTATTCCTACACGGATATTTGTTAAATATCCGTGTAGCTCTCTAATAAATCATACACGGCCTTTTTTCCAAACAATTCTACACTGATTCTTTAATAAATATCAGTGTATGATTCCAGCGGTCTTTTTGGGCTTTCAGAAAAATCTTCGAGCTACACGGTTTTCATATAAAATTGGCAAAACCGTGTACAATGTGCAGTGTAGAATTACCATTTCTGTAGTAGTGTGTGGTCAGGTTCACTAGTGGAAAAACACACATCAGGAACGGTTAAAAACACGCATCAGGAGCGGACCTAGAGGCGACACTGACCCAGCTGTTACAGATAGTAGAACTAATCAAGAACGGTTAAATAACCGACACTAAATCTCATAATCAGGAATGGTTGTTTGTATAGCCGATACTGATATGGACAATCAGGAACGGTTGTTTATTATTAGGCGATACTGATGTTGATAATCAGGAACGGCCTTTAAGAACAACCGATACTGATTTTAACAATCAGGAACGGCCTTTTAATAAACAACCGTTACTGTTCATATATATATATATATAGAGATTGGCTAATGTAATAACGTTAGAACTTCGGCCCGAAGTTCTAACGGGTCGTTTTTGCAATTTCAAAATCCAAACAACCCATCCGGACCGTTCAACATGTTCTCTATATTGAAATGTGCTTGGAGACCAAATTTTACATTTTTTGGAATTTTTTTGCTATTTATTAAGCCACTTTGAAAATTCTGATCCGGTGGTCCAGAAAATTTGGCTGTTTTTTACTGTTCACCGTTGGATCAGAAACTTTCAAAATGGCTTAATAAATAGCAGAAAAATTCCAAAAAATGTAAAATTTGGTCTCCAAGCACATTTCAATATAGAGAACATGTTGAACGGTTCGGATGGGTTGTTTGGATTTTGAAATTGCAAAAACGACCCGTTAGAACTTCGGCCGAAGTTCTAACGTTATTACATTAGCCAATCTCTATATATATATATATATATATTTTTTTTTTTGCAAAATGTGGGTATTCGCATGAGCTAATTCAAATATCACATTTAGATCAATAATTAATATGCCACAATCACAAACAAAAGACATCAAACAAGTTAATTGCCATAAAAAAATATCCAAATTTAATTCCATATATCCACAA
The DNA here is from genome assembly GCA_011114355.1 of Carex littledalei. NCBI lineage: Eukaryota > Viridiplantae > Streptophyta > Magnoliopsida > Poales > Cyperaceae > Carex > Carex littledalei. Next base: position 763,303 of record CM022084.1, on the reverse strand, counting down.
AACACACAAAAGACACAAAATTATCCAAGTTAATTGTCATATATTCGTCAAAGTACTTAATTTGAGGCTTAAATATCAACGCCGGTCCAAAAAATGGAAAATAACAACGCCGGTCCAAATTTACCAGAACTCACTTCCGAAATCACAGATCTTGACTTGATGAGTGAGAGGATCCACCTGTGAATACCCAATTTAGGTATAAATTTCAGTTTCATTTGGAATCTCACAGAAATAAAAAGGAGAACAAGTTCGTATCAATCGAATGAGGAGTAATTACAAAGGCCTACCTTGAAAGCATAACCTAATAATTATACTATTCAATTCCCCTCTTTTCTGTAATGTAACAAATGAAATTTCCATACCTTTGAATTAATTCATTAATAAAACAAAAGAGAAGTAATTAATTCAATTGCAACACATGAACAAAATAAGGTTATAATACTCAAGCAAGGCAAGACCTAAAACAAACACTATAACCTTGCTATTAACTACTAAATTCCAACTTGAAAGAACTCAAAGGTAGGATACCAGAGTTACCTGCGATTTGTAGAATTCTAGAGAGACGGGGCAAACCGAGTCTCGAGACAGTCGTGAGTGTTCCCACCAGAAAGAAGCTGATGGCTGTGACTCTACCAGAAAGCATTCCAGTTCACTTCCCATCAGCCTAAAAGGTGGAAGTGAGACTTTGAACCATCTCCAGTTAATCAGGAAAATCAATTTTCCTGGGAGACAATGTAGTAAAAGAGTTAATGGTTCAATAATTACCTTGCTCTGCTTCATTCTGGAGTTCTCTTAGCAATTGTTGGACCTGCAAATTTGCGGTGTTCGATTGCTGCGCTGTAGGGTTTACCATTTTTGCCCTAACTAAAAGCTCCTCAAATTTTCTACGCATTTCTTGAATCCTTGCCTGATTCCAACACCATGCGGTGACATAGGATATAATTTCACCAATTGCTACAGTGAACGCCATATCTAGTATCTTCTCCACAATTTTTTCACACAAGTACTTCATGTTTTGATTCTCCTGTAATCTCTTACCAAACTTCCAACAAAAGGTTCAAAAGAAAAGAAGCATATCAAAATAAATTTATATCAGATAGAGCAATTTTGAAGCAGATAACAGCTCACAACTTCGAACGAACATGGATTGAATGGGTTCTTAGAAAGGACACAACTGGAGATCTCCAGCACGAAGAGAACCGGCTGCTGGTAATGAAAAAAGGCCAATCGAGGGAGTGAGAGAAAGCGAGAGAGAGAGAGACTCACCAATTACCTCGAGAAACTTGAGCTCAAAAAGGCGGATCTTCTCCTCCGACGATGCCGATCGCTTCTCCTCAGTCGCCACTGGTAGGTACAATGCAAGTTTTACCCGGTGCTATATAGTTAGGCTGTGCTCCAGAAACCTCTGCGTAGAGGGAACAAACGGAAGGGAAAGGGAGGATCAGCGCTAATTTCACTCCGCTCCGCTCTTCTCCGCAAACTCAACTTCTCTCTCAGTGAGGTTTCAAAATGAGTCCGAGAGAGATTTCAAAATGAGATATGAACCTAGCTTGACGCGGTATATACCCTAGCTTGGCCCATTAGCATCGGCTATTAAAATAACAGTTCCTAATACCTATCAGGAACGCATCTAATTCAACCGATACAAAATACTACTAATCAGTAACGCCTCTTTATAAAAGTGATCCTGTTAAGACACAATCAGGAACGCTTCTAATACAACCGATACAAATACTACTAATCAGTAACACCTCTTTATAAAAGCGATCCTGTTAAGACACAATCAGGAACGCCTCTTATACAACCGATACAAATACTACTAATCAGTAACACCTCTTTATAAAAGCGATCCTGTTAAGACACAATCAGGAACGCCTCTTTATAAAGGACCGTTCCTGATTTGGCCAGCACTATCAAGAACGGATTTTTAAATACAACCGTTCCTGATAAGTGAAATCAGGGTCGGCTTTGTAATGTACCCGTTGCTGATAGGTATTCGTATCGGTTGTGGATTAAATCCAACACTGATGGGGCGACACTAATTGTACTTTTTCCACTAGTGGTTGGGTTTACTCAACTGTTTTACAAGATATATATCCAAAGTTTATTTGCCGCATTTATCAAAATACAATCCATATCTAAGCAACCAAGTTCTATAATAGTAATTTTTCAGGTCATTGGTTGGGTTAGTCAGAATAGTCGGATTAATCAGCTGTGACTTGAATCACTACAGTTACCTTGTTTTGTATATCTCATCTTTTTCCTCCATAGACAAACAATTGAAGATAGTAGGAGCATTAATATTATGCTACTTGATATTATTCCAATAGTTACTGCCCTCCGTATTCTATGATTTATACCTACATTGAAAGACAGTACTTTCTTAAATTCTAAATTGGAATGTGATTTTCTTTTTTTCTGATATTAAAGAAAAATGCATCAAAACATATCTTCTGAAACTCTTATTTATTGTAACTTACTATAAACATAGTTGTTATTGCTAAAACAGAACTGTGATTCCTTCACAAGAAAAAGAAATGCTTAAAAGAATCCCTACAAGTTACGAATCTATAAGGAAAATGAAAATAAAGGGGAAACTCACCAAGCTCAGACTTTGAAACCTTCACATAAAGAACTTGTCCGCCACCAGTGTACTTCGTATCAGTAAGCACAATTTGCCACATAACACAGCCGCTCCCTTGTCCCATGATATCCAAGGGGGCATATGCTATACACGAGCAATTCATCAAGTATCTGCTCCTGCACTCCTTAACACTGATGCTCGCATCCACAATTGCATTATGCGAATATGGTACCTCTACTCCTTCAATTACATAAAACCCATCACTATTAGCACTACAACCTAAAGGTACCATGCGTTTGCACCCACCTGAAGTGTTTTTCATGTACCACTCCATTAGTGACAGTGGCTCAAATCCTCTCAGACAATTACAGGCTTGCATATCATCTCGCTGGCAAATACTGAAAGGTCCACACCTTGCGAATTGGCTGCACTCATCTTTTGTTTTCGACCAGAACAAGTTCCAGGTCTGATGAGGTTGATCCCAGACAAAACGTTGAATTATACCAGTTTCGTTCAGCACTACTCGGCCCAAGGTCGAGGTTGACTTGGCTACAAATCCATATGACACCTCATATTGATCCCACACAAATAAGAAATTAAACATGTCTTGATAAGATAACATCTGGGGTCCCCCGCTAAAATATTCTCCATTCCAAATACCAGAACGGGTAAATATCTGCGAACGGTCCCATGTAATAATCTCAGGAGCACCTACATTGTCCATCTCAAACCTGTAGTTACCTTCTGATGTGTCATTGCTGCTTTTCCAGGAAGAGAGTGATGTCTCAAAGCCAGTCTTCAAGTTTTTGCCAACTTTCATGCCGGAAAGCAATGTATTAGTTGGGTGATCAAAACTTTGCCATATGATACTATTCCTCGTTTGATCATAGAAGGAAAAATCGGTATCGGAATCGGGATCGGCACCGAGCGATCCCGATCCGGATCGGAAAAATCGGTCGGGATCGGCCGAATCGAATTGGAAAATCGGACTTTTTTGGCAAAAGCTTGTTTTACACTAAAAAAATAGAAAAAAATTGATAAAAAAATTTAGAAAATTTATTACAATCAAATAATCTACTAATACAATATAATACAAGTAGTACAACTAAATGGATATATAGAAATGGGTTGAAATGGATATATAGAAATGGGTTGAAATGGATATATAGAAATGAGTTTAAATGAACATATAGAAATGGATATATACAAATGAGTTATAGTTTTAACCAAGAAACACTGTGTGGTGTGGTGGAGTTGTGTTTGGTTGCATCGCTGAAGGCTCAAGTTCGAATCCCAGAGACGGCAAAAATTTTTTTTTGAGTTTGGTTGAATAGCGTTTCGGCCGTTTCGGTGGAATCGGCCTATTTCGGTCCGAAACGGACAAAATTGATCTGAAATGAGGCCGGAACGGCCGAAATTTGACCGGAATGGCCGAAATTTGACCGGAATGATGCCGGAACAGCCGAAATTTGACGAAATCTTTAATAACCGCGTAAATCGGCCTAAAATCGGATCGGTACCGTCCGATCCCGATCCGGAACGGCCGATTCCGCTCCGGAACGGCCGATTTTGCCTTCTATGCGTTTGATCTTTCAGTATAAGATTTCCAGAATCATTCAGCTCCAATATTGGACTGAAATTATTGGCATCACTTGAGGAGTTAGAGCTAGATGACCGTACTGTCCTTCCTGTTGAATCATATAGCATTATTGACCCTTTCTTAGTTAAGGTTAGTGTGCCAGAGGTGTTGTTCAAGGGACAATCTCTGTTTGTGACCCATACGACAGTGTCTGGTGAGACTGAACCATACACCCATGAAACGATTTCTAGATGAACCAGGGCTGAAGAACCCAAGCTCAAATACGGATTTTGGTGAGACAAGAGTCTCTCCATCTGTAAGGTTTTGAGCACTTAGTAAGGTATAAGGTGAGAAAGAAAGGAGAAAGAGAGTAATTTTGAATAATTTAGAAATCATCTCTTTGTTCATCTCTTCTAGTACCAAAATCAAGGATAATTAAATTGGAGTATTAAGGCAATGGGCACACTGTCGATCCGGATATATAATGCAGGAAATAAATACAAACCTTGAGAAGGAGCAGGAAAAGGAATACAATCCTTTCAAGTGCTTGGTTCTAGGCAGTGTTGTAAATAATGGTATGCGTTCATTGGACGGACGATAACTCTAATCAATTAATCGTTATGCAACTGATTAATTGGAATTTTGCGGATAATTTTGTGTTTTCATTAAAGTTATATGCATATACTCATAATTTATTAAAAATGATTAATTTAATTTATTGAACTTATCAAATAACTTATTTTAACTTAGTTTCCTTGTCAATTAATAAAGTTTCATAAAATTATTATTTAGTTAGATCCATATAAAACAATACAAAGTATAGTGCATATAACGAATAAATACAGAAAAAAAAATGACCGACTAATTGGCTGTAAAAACAGAAAACGGACGATTAATCAGGCAAATCGGCCAATTAGTCGGTTTCATCTGCAAACAACGTTCCGACAAGTCTGTTTGTGTCGGTTTGATCACTGCCAAAGATTAATCGACCATTTTATACAACACTAGTTAGTCAGGTAAAACGGCTTTTTTTTACAACACTGGTTCCAGGATAATCTACACCATGTTTGCTTATTGGAGGTAAATGTTGAGCTTCATTAAAGAAAAGTAATATAATGGAATGGACTGAAATTTTTTTTTTACCATCTCTTATAAAAAATATTTAATCCGATTTCTACAGAAATTTTATTTTTAACGGAATTGCAGTTTAAAACTGCGGTTCTATTAGGTAAGATCATACTAACTTTTTTTTTATTTCCTTGAAAGTACTGTCAGAGCTGCGATATTTGAACCATTACATATATTTTGTAATGGAACAAAATTGATTAAAATAACAATGAATACAAACCGCAATACAAGATGGGACCCACGTAAAGGTGAGTTCATGAAGGTGAGACTATGTGCCAAAACACAGTATCCACCGTTTATTTCCAAGATCAAACTAAGATGGGACCCACATAACAGCAAAACACTGCAAATGGAGCACCGCTCCCGAAATTTTTATCAATACCCTAAAAAAAACAGCAAATCTGTCCTGCACCGAAACATTTTTTAAAATACCCTGACCGCTCCATGATTGGACAGTATGCTTTCTGTACCAAACTGCCTCATGATTGGACGATCTGCTATAAAGATATCTATAAAAGTCAATTTTCTCTCTCCTGTCCACTCACAATTCATTCTAACTTAGCTGAAAGAGAAAGAGGAAGAAGAGAAAGATGATTTTTTTAGCGATTTCAGGTATTTTTTTATTTAGTTATATTTTTTATATTTTTTTATTTTTTTATTTTTAATTTAATAAATTTGTAAGTTTTTAATTAATTGTTTTAAATTTATATATCATTGATAAATGTTTATTGGCTAATGTAGTTCTCAAAAGAAAAAATGTTAATTGTATTGTATGTGGGCGGGAAGATTATCCGGGGTGCGAAGGGAGCACAATACACGAAAGATGCAGCATATGGCTTCGAGGTTAATGAAAATGCCACATTTCTGGAACTTAAGCAAATGGTATACGAAAAGATTGGTGTAAACCCCAACCAGTATGACTTAGACTTAGTTACTCGGATTAACACATTCAGGGGGTAATAGACCTTACATTGTCAGGTATCTAATAACAGATGAGGGGTTGTGGAGAAGTGTTTACAATCAATTTGAGTCAAGGAATATTCCGGTAATGGACTTATATTCCATTAGAGTTTCGCGTCAATCCGGGATTGAACCTTCTAAGGAAAAATACAGGTTATGACAACCCGGTGTACCACAGCTCGGGTTATGACAACCCGGGGTACCACCACTCGGGTTATGACAACTCGGGTCATGTACCACCGTATGAACCGTACATACCACCACCCGTTTATGACAATTACATACATGCTTATACCACTGGTTGTACCATGGATGATTATACCACCGAGCTACCATCACCACTACCTCTTCCTGAACCCGTAATTAATCCAAGCTAGATTTCCATCTGTACCAGAGTCAATACCTAGACTATTACCCATTGTTATCCGGAATGATATTGACATTGATGGTGAAGGGATCGATGCCATACCAGAAAAGGAAATAGACACGGGTGATGATTGGGAAGGAGATTGGGATTCTAATCACTTATCAGATGGTGATGCAAATGTAGCACCCAGGGAGGATAGATTTCCGACTAGAGGTCAGACAGATAGGCATCCAGTCGCCACATTCAACGATATTAGTTTTTTTGAAGAAGCAAACATTGATTTCTTTGGAAGGCGTGTTGTAAGCAGATCAAACGGTTCAGATTCATTAACTCAAGAGATTTTTTTTTGAATTAATACAGAGGATACGAATTCGGTGCACTAAAAGCATGTTTGGTAAAAATAGAAAAGCTATGCCAGCCCAATGGGTTCTTAAAAAAAAAGAGCTGGTATGGCAGTTTTAAACTACGATACCAGCTAATAGAATAGCAGTTTCAAACTGTGATCATGACAAAAATAGAACTTTTTCAGAAATAGAATTAAATCTTTTTTTAGAGATGGTAAAAACAATTTCGGTGGAATGGAAATTGAATTATGATTTTTCTGTTACTATCAGGTGATAAATCATCTTTACAGGTTCTCCATTCCATACGTTAGACAGTTGACCGGGTAAAACCTTCTGGCATTGGTTTCTGATTTTGACCGGGACTTTCGGGTTAGACAACTATTTTGTGCTTATGCTGAATGCAAGTGGCAATATATAGTCTAAGAAAATGACATCTCTGACCAATTCATTTCTTCTATATGAGTCCATTATAGCGAGAAAATTTATTGACTGGTGCAAGTGGTCAAGCCATGTGGCAAGTGGTTATCTGGGTGGGTCCTAGATGGAAGTGGGGGGGAACAAATTGATTTAACAAATTTCTACCGAAGACCACCTAATTTACTTCCAAGTCCAGCAGTCCGCATCTTCTGCATTAACTCAAAAGAGATCTTTTGAGTTTAATGTATCTCGGACGTCAGATCAGGATGGGAGCCAATCCGGCCGTTTAATATTAGTGCGGATATATCTCAATGGGACGGCCAAGATCTATTAACGTATGTTCAGTTAATGCAGAGGATACGAATTCCAAGTCCAGTGCACCCCATTTATTTATTTTTTGAGAAAAGCACCCCATTTATTTTAGGGTCCGCCTAGCTCTCCCCCGTGAACAATCACCCGTTTCATTCCCGTCAGTTGCATTAATTAAGGTAGTTAGTTAGTTAGAATTTATAACTGTCAGTGTATTTTAGGAATTTGCAGAAGTATTCATATGTAGCACAACTAGTATTCATCCATCTATATGAAAGTATTCACGTTTGCAATAGAAACATATTTGGATATATTACAACAAGAAAGTAGGGGACAAACAACATGTGTGGGGGACCGCACAACTGTCAGAGCATTAATTAAGTGGGGGACCGCATAATCGTCAGCGCATTAATTAAGTGGGGGACTTCTAACTACCTTCAGCTCATTTTAGAAATTTGCAAAAAAAGTATTCATCTGTAACACAACTAGCATTCATCCATCTATATAAATGTATTCATCTTTGCAATAGAAGCATATTTGGACACATCAATCACTCATCTTTTACACGTTTTTAGAGATGGGTTTTTTTTTCTCCGTTCATTCTAACCAATATTTCTGACGATCTGTGAGGAATTTTGCAAATCTAAAACCACGAATGTCTTCTACACAATTTTCTCTTTCAAATGAGATCCATGATGACATACTTTCGAGTTGTCCGTTGCACAAGTATTCACACCTCGTCATGCAAGTATTCATCCCGCATTAAGCAAGTATTCATCCTCATTGTGTAAGTGTAAATAGTTAATGTACCAAGAGTATTACACGTTTTTAGAGATGGGTTTTTTTTTCTCCGTTCAATCTAACCAATATTTCTGACGATCTGTGAGGAATTTTGCAAATCTAAAACCACGAATGTCTTCTACACAATTTTCTCTTTCAAATGAGATCCATGATGACATACTTTCGAGTTATCCGTTGCACAAGTATTCACACATCGTCATGCAAGTATTCATCCCGCATTAAGCAAGTATTCATCCTCATCGTGTAAGTGTAAATAGTTAATGTACCAAGAGTATTACAAACATATGTGCATACCAATTCCCTTAAAAAGTATTCATCCATAAGATATCAAGTATTCATACATATAAGTTAAAGTATTTATGCCTAAGATATTAAGTATTCATCCATAAACGTTGAAGTATTCATCTCTAAAACATTAAGTATTCATCCATATGTACTTAGTACGCACTGTTCTAATTCACCATTAATGAAGCTTTGTTCTTTGCAAATAACTCGGATCTGACCCGGCGGAGGCAGATCTGACCCGGCGGTCGACAGTGATGGATCTACTCCGGTGGAGGCGGAGGTGGGAGAGAGAGGAGGCGGAGGTGGGAGGTGGGAGACGGAGGTGGAGGTGGGAGAGGGAGGCCGAGAGGGAGAGGTGGGAGAGGCGGGCGGAGGCGCAGAGGGAGAGGTGGGAGAGGCGGGCGGAGGTGGAGGCGGAGGTGGAGAGGGAGAGGTGGGAGAGGTGGGAGAGGGAGGGAGAAAGAGAAAAGAAATAAATGGAGAAAATTGGGTAATTAATTTGTAGGGCCATTAGGTAGTTAGAATTTTGACTTATAGTTAGAAAATGTAGTTAGTTAGTTGGGGGATGAAATGGGGGATGGATAGATGGGAGAAGATATAATTACCCTTTATTTTAACTATGTAGATCTGTTCTAATATTCAAATAAAGGGTAGATTTGTTGACATAATGCGTGACGCTTTCCATTTCTTTTAGATATCAAGTTTGGTTACATTTATTCATGTGTTGCAATGCATGGCGGCAGTACTATTATGTTCAGTGCTTCATTCAACCAAATTTATTTTATACCTATAGCCTGTCCTAACTCCTGACCATTCTGACAAAAAAAATCCTCTACAAATTTTTATTTTAGATTGCCAGAAAAGTCCATGAATTATTTGTTAATTATTATGGGGTAAAATGTAAAGCAACAAATATTTATCTATGAAGTCCTCATTCTTTCATGCTGAAAACTTAACTTTTCTGCTTGTGAGTGCAATTCTTACGTCAGATTCTTCAAAATGAAAAGTTCTGGAGTTAATCGACACTAATAATATGAAAGTTAGTAATAGTAAATGTTATGTAAATTAGAAACTCATTTCGTTCTCTAAGTTGCTTCTAGGAGAGCAAGTCCATTATTATTTTCAAACCAGCATACAAAAAAAAAAAAACAGTATTCTTTTCACCCAACTGCATATCCAAACTCCAAACAGCCAAACATTTCGAATAATATTCATGGATACAGCTCCATAACACAGTCACTACCTAACCGAGTAGGATAAATTGTGTAACCAGAATAACCGGCACCTATAATAAGATCATGCCATTCCTGCTTGGTACGTTCCTTCGTTCCATGACTGGTCATCATAAGAATATCAAATAAAAAACCTGTCTCAGTTGCTTTTGGGTTATTATTTTCGAAGTCTTGAATAATATCCACGACGATAACCTTGCTACCATCTTTCCTGGGTTCTATTGCGTCTTTGCATCTTTTCAGAATTCGAACACAATCCTCGCCATGCCAATCGTGAAGAACATTCTGACATACATGATGCAAATAAGTTGAATTTAGTTGTTGTACAAATTAAACCTTTTCACACTAATTAGTAATTACAGGAAATTTATATATCAGGTCAGTAAAAGAAACACTCAAAGGGAAGTTTTCAGAGAGAGAAGTTATTACATTAAGAAGAATTGCATCGGCTGAAGGTATCTTTTCAAACATATCTCCTGCAACCACATTGATCGAGTTGGATTCCGAAGCTTTCTCAACGACATGAGGAAGGTCAAGCACTGTGCATCTCAACGATGGAAAGGCATCTGCTATGATTTTTGCTGCAGTTCCAGTGCCGCCGCCTACATCCACCAGACTATTTAAGCCATCAAATATATGTGGATAGCTTGTAACTAAGTCTCCGATCTTCTGCTTACTGTGGCTGGCCATTGCCTCATTGAACAAGTTACCTGTTTCAAAAATTCAAAATCGTGATGTAAATATGTTAGACACTAAATCCATTGACAAATTTATGCTCCATTGTTTTCAATATAGATGTTTCATCATTGTTATTGTACACAAATACATGTAATTACTATGATCGATATTGTACTCTTCATCTTATCAAAATTACTTGATGAATTAAAAATCACAAGTAGAGAAATACAACACGATAATAAATTATGAAGTCTTTTGATGATTTTGTAAAAAGAAAAGAGGGAGAGTGATAGGGTATTCTTTCTAATTTTTAGTTACCAATCTCAGGCTTTTCCCTTGCAATGTCAAAAAACTTCTTCCCATCATTATCCATGATGTAGACGCTGCTTCCATCATCACCGTTCTTGAACCATTCACTCATAACACACAAGTGTTTAGTGACTGCTAGCGCTGTACTAAAACGCACAAAGGCACCCATATTGGAGTTCTCAGTTAGAATGAGCTTGGAGAAGGGCGTGAGCACATAACCAGCTTCATCTTGTGCGAAGACTTCTTTATGAACAAGAAGTGCCATGAGGCGGCCAAGCATCATGTCCTTCTCGGGTGAGATCGGAATGGAACGAGCGAGTTCGTTTAATGGCATGGGACGGCCATATGCTTGTATGCGGCCAGCGATGTCTAGGTCGACGACGCACCTTAGAACAAAACTACTGATATAAGTTAGGCTTTGGTTTAGAACACTAGTGAGCTCCATTATTATATGAGAAATGTAAGTGGCACTAATAGTCGGTTCATAAGATGAGATATCGGTGATCAATTTATAGAGAGGTCTTCTAGTATTTCATTAATACTCGTATTATAGTAATTATTAATTAGCTAGTATCCGGGAAAAAAAATAATTATAGCTATATGTTGCAGGGGATAAACGCGGAAGGCAGAACAGTCAAAGAAGTAATTTAATTTATAGCTATATGTTGCAGGGTATTTTATTTTATCGAATGCGTGGTGGATATATACCAATGCAAACTTTACTAAAGAAATATGAAATGTACATAAGAAGTAATCACCGCTTTTTTTATTAATACCCAAAAAAAAAAAATATCAAATCTGTCCTCATTCTCAAATTTTTATTAAAAATACCCTGACCGCCTCATTGTGTAGTGGTTCACTATCCATACCAGACCGCCCTCCAGTGGAGCGGTCCGCTTATTTTCCTTTTTTTCTAAAAGGGGACCTGACCCCTCCACGTCATCCCGTCATCCCGAAAAAATCTTCTCCGCAATGTCAATTATCTGAATATGAGCCGTTTTGAACCGAGAAGGACCGATACAAATATAAGATATATATTTAGAGAAAAGGTTTGAATTCTCACACTTTCATTCTCCAATTTGTACCTCGAGTTAAAAAAAGAAAATATTAATTTCACCCACCCTTATTATTTTTCCTCTGATCAATATCATAAATTTTTCTGATGATTTGTGAATTTTTTTGCGAAACTAAAACTACGAACATCTTCTACTTGATTTTATCTTTCAAATGGGATTCATGATGAAGTAATTTTGAATTATATTTGTGTCGTTTTTTTATTTTTCTGTATATGCTAGGTTTAACGACTCGCATGCCTCAACTAACGCCAGTTGTAAATGCACAAACGACTTTCTAGAAGGTGATCATGGTCAAGGATAATTAGAATTAGAAAATTTGATCGGAATTGAATATGGAAAGCATTTATCGGGTTCCTATATTTTAATCATATTTATATGTGTAATTTATTGGTAACCTATTTATATATCTAACAATACATTTATAAATTTATTTAAATTGATATGAAAAATATTATTAAAAGTTTTTTGAGAAACAAAATATTATTAAAGTTGTATCAAAATAAGTAATGGTAAAAAATAATCATTTCTCTTAAATAAAATAACTAATAGATGTAACCTCGTAATCCAGATTGCATGCATGACTAACTACAAATGAGTATTACAATATGCACTCAACAGTACTTACCAATAGGCAATAGTTAAAATAATCAAGTAGAAAAAGGGTGTTTTTAAGCTCATCAAGTCTTTTAACTCTAATATTGATCAGAAATTGAATTCAAACGACAAATTTAAATTGTTGAAACTGATCCTACTTCACGAGTGATTCCTTTACATACAATGTTTTTAAATTTTCGAATAAATTTAGTATAAAGTTAGCTAGTCAAAACAAAGAAGGTTTATAAGTTATTTTAATACAATAACGAATTAATTTGAAAATTTAAACATTTGGTGTGTAAACACTTTGCTTGTGAAGTAGATCAGTTTCAACAATTTTAATTCGTCGTTTGAATTCAATTTGATAGATATTAGATCTTACTAAGAGGTATGGAAAGCTTAAGAACACTCTAATTCTTTCTCTAAATAATCTTCCTTTACATGTACTTAACTACTCTAATATGTAATTTGGTCTTTGTTCCTAAAGGAATATGTTAAGAAGTTATGTGGAATCAAGTAAAACAATTCAAAATTTTGTTTATTAAACATAACATAATTATGGTATACATGCATGTATCATGCATCATATATTATATTTAAACTATTATCCAAATTAGTCTAATGGTCTGAAACTGGATATGACCCGATCGAACCCGGACTATCTAAACCGGAGTAATGTAAATACAAGAACACAAAATTCGTACAAGATTGACCTGAAGTAATCCAAATCTAAACTTAAGTGGTTAATCCGAAAAAATCATAAATATTGGCTCACATAATTATTAGTAACCCACTATGATCCGAACCAAAACATAATAATTAGTAGGTCTGATCATTCAACCCGTAAACCCAAATTGGTCCAGAACCCAATAAATTCTGAACCCGAATGATCTAAGTGATATAGCCATTCAAATCCGAATTACTCGAGGTTAAATCCGAAAATTAATGATCCGAATCCAAATCTATATATCTGACCCAAATGCAATCTAACGTGTCCGATTCACCAGGTCGCAGCACACCTAATTAAAATGTCCAAACCCGCTATGTATGTACATCGGAGATTATTTGCTTTCAACGAATCAACATGCGCCTAATTAACAAGTTCGTGCCCACTGTAATTTGATATTTTATAAAAACATGCATTTTGTTTTTTAGTAAAGTTGGATCAGACTATCTAACTAAATTAATATTTACAAAAATTTATTATTATACAGAGAATATTGTCTTAGTCACTAGACCGATGATTAATTCTCAATTTTATAAAAGCTTTTAATCAAACTTGAATGTGAAACCTAAAATCCAACCAAAGGAAGAAGCAGCGTGTGTCGATGGTGAGTAAAGGTGTCAATAGGTGTGGTACGGGTCGAGTAAGCTAATGGTGACTGGTGAGTCTCGTCTTATCAAATACCATACGGGTTAAATAAATAAAAGGATACCATTAACAAACCTAATAAACCTAATATGCTCGATCTGCAGGCCGAGACAAAATTTAGTTACACCAAGGTCTTTTATTTCAAACTCATTTCTCAACAATTTTGCAGTATTCTCAATCTCTTCAGGAGATCCAATAATGTTTAAATCATCAACATACACTACAATGATTGTACAACCTAGATTTGATCTTTTAATGAAAACACACGGACTGATTATATTATTTTTATATCCTTCTTTTAGAAGGTACTCACTCAGTCGATTGTACCACATTCGGCCTGATTGTTTTAGTCCGTATAAAGATCTTCTTAATTTTATTGAGTACATTTCTCTAGGTATTGATTTATATGCTTCAAGCATTTTCAATACTTCGAGGATTTTCATGTATATGTCACTATCAAGTGAACCATATAAATATGTTGTTACGACATTCATAAGTTGCATTTTTAGATTTTCTATAACTGTGAGACTTATTTGAAACCTGAGAGTTATCAGGTATTTGTGCCTTATGCCACTAGCCTTGCTTTATATCTCACAATCTCATTTTTCTCATTTCTTTTTATAACAAATACACATTTGTAACCTACATGGTTAACATCTTTGGGCATTTGGACTACAGATCCAAATACTTGCCGTTTTTCTAATGAACTTAACTCAGCTTGTACGGCATCTTTCCATTTAGGCCAATCATTTCTATATCTACACTTTTCTAGAGTTTTTGGCACATTTTCTTCTTTGTTTATAACATCGCTTGCTATAGTGAATGCAAAGATTTCATTAATATATGTTCCTTCTGGAACTTGATCAACCTCTTCTAGGGTTTTATCAACTTCTTCAGGAGTTTTACCATTAATCTCTTCTAGAATTTTATCTACTTCTTTAGGAGTTCTACTACCAACCTCTTCTAGGGTTTTATTAACTTTTTCAGGATTTTTACCATCAATCTCTTCTGGGGTTGGACCAACTGCTTTATTCTGCTCTTTCCTTTTACGTGGATTTACATCCTTAGAACCAAGTGGTCTTCCACATTTTCTACGCACATTAGATTCATTAGATATTTTTGTAATGTCAATTCGAGCAGGTGCGTTTATAGCTGGAATATGCGATTTAGTAACTATATTTGTATTTGTAAATGCATCAGGCAATTCATTTGCAATTCTTTGCAAATTTATAATCTTTTGAACTTCGAGTTCACATTGACCACTTCGGGGGTCAAGATAAGATAACGATGAATTCTAAATTACTTGTTTATCCAGCTTTGGTTTTTCTTCCCCTAAGTTTGGGAATATTGATTCATTAAAATGACAATCAGCAAATCTTGCTATAAAAACATCTCCTGTTAATGGTTCTAAAAATTTAATAATAGAAGGAGAGTTAAAACCAATATAAATTCCCAATCTTCTTTGAGGTCCCATTTTTGTGCGTTGTGGAGGAGAAATTGGAACATATACTGCACAACCAAATACCTTTAGATGGGACAAATTTGGTTCTCTTCCGGAGACCAATTGTAACGGGGAATACTTATGATCTGCAGTTGGCCTTAACTTAATTAGTGCAGCAGCATGTAATATGGCATGTCCCCATGCAGAAGACGGTAAACTAGATTTCATAAGTAAAGGTCTAGCAATTAATTGCAACCTTTTAATCAACGATTATGCTAGACCGTTTTGTGTATGAACGTGGGCCACTGGATGTTCTACCATAATTCAAATAGACATGCAATAATCATTAAAAGTTTGAGAAGTAAACTCTCCTGCATTATCAAGCCGGATTCTTTTAATTTGATAATCCGGAAAATTAGCTCTCAATTGGATAATTTGTGCTAATAGTCTAGCAAACGCAACATTTCTTGTTGCTAACAAATTCACATATGACCAGCGTGTTGATGCATCAATTAACACCATAAAATATCTAAATGGTCCACATGGAGGTGTAATAGGCTCACATATATCTCCTTGAATTCTTTCTAAAAATGAAGGAGCTTCAGGTCCAATTTTATTTGGAGATGGCCTAGTAATTAGTTTTCCAAGAGAGAATGATTGGCATGTCAATTCTTTTGATAATAGGATCTTCAGGTCCTTTAGGGGATGCCCATTTGCACTTTCAATTATTCTCCTCATCATTATATTTCCTGGATGACCCAATCTGTCATGCCACAAAGTAAATAACTTTCGATCAACTAACTTCTAGTTAGAAATCATATTTGATTCTATTGTACTTATATATATAAGTACCATATAGTCCAGAAGACAATGCTTGCATCTTTTCTATTATAATTTTCTGGCCATTTTTAATAGATGTGATATGAAGATATTCGCAATTTCTCTCATTCATAGTTTCAATATGATAACAATTCTTTTGAATATCTTTAAAACTTAGTAGATTTCTTCTGGATCTACTTGAATATAATGCATCATCTATTATTAATTTTGTTCATTCAGGTAACAAAATACAAGCTCTTCCGGAGCCTTCAATTAAATTAGTTGTGCCAGATATAGTGTGGATATTAGTCTCACCAAGATGCAATTGTGAAAAATATTTCTTACTTTTTAATATGGTATTTATTGTTACGCTGTCTACTAGATATGGATCTTCTTTACTTACCATTGCGTCAGTCATTTTCCTTTAAAATAAAAGAATGCAAGAATAAATTAAAATAAACTACCTTTATTCATTAATTTTATTTGCATACAATATAAAAATTAGAATATAAACTAAACTTTTATAAACATAAACATAAACTTCTACATTTTATTTTCTCCCTTAGTAAAGGTGTCTTTTTCTTTATCCACATTATGGAAGAAATCTGATACATCAAGAATGTGTATCTATATGACATTCATTTTTGGGATCACTTTCAGTAAAGTTATTTTCCACATTTTCCCCCTTTTCTTGAGTGAGGCTTGATAAAGCTCCACTAGGTGCTTGGGCGTACGATAGGTACGTGACCAATGATTTGTCATCCCACATCTGTAACAAACATCTTCAGGATGTTTTCCTTTCTCATTTTTCATTAATACGTATTTATAACAAAATACAACTTCAGGTTACTATACCATAACTTCGAGTTATGATAAATGAAAAAGGAGATAAATTCAAGCTTTCTGAGATTTGTCATATGTACTACAAAATAGATACATATTAATAATTTCAGATTATTAATGTCATAACATCAGGTTATTAATGCCATAACTTCAGGTTATTAATGCCATAACTTCAGGTTATTAATGCCATAACTTCAGGTTATTAATATCATAACTTCAGGTTGTGAAAAGGGAGATGAATAAATATAAATAAAAGAATATGTGAATTGCATAAATAAATAAATAAATTTAAAGGTATTAATAACTTCAGGTTAGTATTATATAACTTCTGGTTATTAAATTGCTTGACTGCGCTATGTAAAATTTAATTTGAAATAACTTCGAGCTATTTTCATCCAATAACCTATAATAACTTCTGGTTATTATATTGATTTTATATGAAAATTCCTAATAAAACTTCAGGTTTTTAATTGAGAATAACTGCAGGTTATTATTCATCCAGTGGCCAATAATAACTGCTGGTTATTATATTAATTTTATATTAAAATTTCAAATAGAACTTCAGGTTCTGAACAATTATAATAATAACTTCAGGTTATTATTCTTTTATTCTCTTCGGGTAGAACTTCGAATTCTTGATAACGTTTATTTTTGAATAATAACTTCAGGTTATTATTCTATCATTCACTTCAAGGAATGATTCTTATAAACTAAAACAAATATAATAAAAAATTCAAATGAAATTTAAATTAATGAAAGATATAATAACCAATCATATAAATTACTTACAGAATAACTTTGCAACTTCTTCCGAGCAACTCGTGCTGATAACGTGTTTTAAAATTAAAATGAAGTTGCAACAAAAATAAAGTAAATGACAAGAGAGATAGAGAGAGCAATAGTAGAATTTTATTCTCTTCTAATTGTATGTCCAATCTTGCTTTTACAAAGCCTCTATTTATAGGCTACAAAGAGATGTTATAATAATAAAGAAGAAAATTAATGTCCACAGTAGTGGAGTAGTGAATTGAACATCCACATAAATCATATTAAATTTGATTTACAACAGGTATGACATATTTCCAATTCTGGACAATTGTGACTCCACCACTATGTTCAAAGATTATTTATTTATAAAAAAAAGAATAATTGTTTAAATTGTAGTGGAGAGATTAGTTCTCCCGCATTTGGTCAAACAGTTGGCTTTCGGACGCGGCATCTATATAATTATGTTGAATGTTATTCGGAGGAAAGAGGAAATTAACTAAATATGGAGAGAACGAGGAAACTTTTCCAACAAAGAATATAAGTTGGAGGAACTACCAATCCGCAACAAGAGACTGCAAATTTGGAAAATAAAACCATGCACGTTGCAAGATTTGATCGGGAAAATGTATGGTTAGCTGTGCACAGTGCACTATTGTTTCAATGTTTGTTTGAATCGAGATCAGCTGAAATCCGAGATTCATGAACAGTACCCTGAAATTCTTGAAATCCGAGATCCAGCCGTCCAACTTTTTCTGTGCACGCATCTCAAAACAGCTTATTTTTCTGTGTACGCATCTCGAAACTATTCAATAGCTGGATTCGAGATTTCAGGGATTTCAAAGTTACTGTTGATGATCTCGGATTTCAACAGATTTGGATAGTGTTTGCTTTAGACCGGAACCTTGTGTATTACTTGTTAATTGGCATGAGTCTCCTAAATTGGAAAAGCCCATTGATTGGTGCGGTCATATCAGGGGATTTTTCCTCTACTGTTGGTGGCCTTCCAATGGTAAGCATCGTTGTCAGCAGATTTGGATCGTGTTTGCTTTAGACCGGAACCTTGTGTATTACTTGTTAATTGGCATGAGTCTCCTAAATTGGTAAAGTCCATTGATTGGTGTGGTCATATAAGGGGATTTTCCCTGTGCTGTTGGTGGTCTTCCAATGGTAAGCGTCGTTGTCAGCAGATTTGGATCGTGTTTGCTTTAGACCGGAACCTTGTGTATTACTTGTTAATTGGCATGAGTCTCCTAAATTGGAAAAGTCCATTGATTGGTGTGGTCATATAAGGGGATTTTTCCTCTACTGTTGGTGGCCTTCCAATGGTAAGCTAGCGTCGATTGTCAGCAGATTTGGATCGTGTTTGCTTTAGACCGGAACCTTGTGTATTACTTGTTAATTGGCATGAGTCTCCTAAATTGGAAAAGTCCATTGATTGGTGCGGTCATATAAGGGGATTTGTCCTCTACTGTTGGTGGTCTTCCAATGGTAAGCGTCGATTGTGATTGTGATGTGTGAATTCAAAGAGACTTGTGTTGATTATATGAAATATATAGGACTAATTGAGTGAACTTTTCATCCCTCATTTTTTTGGGTACACCAATTTCCAAAGACCTTTATTTTATATTTTTTTGGAAAAATTTCAGATATATCCATATGAACTTTTAAAATAATTATTTTTCTCATAAAAATACCATAATATTCAATATCTCTATAAAAAATTCACATTTTTTATTCTCTTTTTTTATTTATCAAATTTTTATATAATTATTTTAAAAATAAAATTGACAAAAATGCCCTTTCTATTTGAACTCAGTACTCTTCGTAAACTGTTCATTTATAAGTATCACTCTAGTAAAAAAGGTTTAAAACATAAATGTTTATATTCCATTCTTATATTAAGCACGTAGATGTCCTAATCCGCCAACGGCTTTATTAAAAGATGAAATTTTGGATTGAATATCAGCCTTCCGATTCTGATTCGATGTATGTTTTTTATGTTTTTTTTACGTGTGAAAGTCTAAATTTATTTTGACACGTACTCGCCACACGTCTTACTACATGCAAATTGTATCATCTTTCTCATTGATCCTGATTTCTATCCAAATTTGAAATGTTATTTAAGATTTTTTTTTTATTTGATTGGTCATGTCTTTATTTCTTTTCATTTTTTATATCATTTACAAAATATTATTTGTCATTTAATATGTTATTTTGTATGAGATTTTTTTTATAAAATTATGTTAAAAAGAACAAAAGAACATATATGTCATTTAGACTATTTTTTTTTTTTATGAAAATGTGTCATTTATATGATATTCTTTTTGTTTTCTTATATTATGTCCATGTTGTGACGCACGGATACAATACTAGTAGAATAATACACTACAGCAGCAGGACCCTTCTGCGACCGGCCAAATCGGTCACAGAAAGTTCTTGCGCCGATCGCAGAAGGGTAGTTTCGGTTGCAGATGGTCTAAATCGGTCGTAGAAGGCCCGGTCACAGTTGCTCCATCATTGATGACCATCCCACTGATGTCACCTGTCGCTAAAGGGTAAGGCGCCGGTCGCAGATGACCATATAGCGACCGATGAAATCTGTTGCTGATGTTATATGCTGACGTGGAGGAAGACCATCAGAGACCAATTGGCCAGTCACTGATGGGCCCAGAATCGGTCGCAGAAGGATGATTTTTTTTTTTGATATTTTTTTGTTATTTTTCTTTTCCCCAATTGGTACGAAACGTACCAAACAAATATAAAAACCATTGAACCCATTATGTTCATTTATTTTTCTCCAGCCCCAATTAGTACGACACGTACCAAACAATTCACAAGCAATTCAAATATACAATATAAAATATTGGTACGAACATACCAAGCACCAAGCAATTTAAAAGGAATTCAAAAGCAATTTAATTGGTACATAACAAACAATTCACAAAACGACATAAACATGAAATATCTAAAATACTACATAAATATCAAATATCAAATATCTAAATTACGACATACACCTGACTTGAAATCGCATTTATGTCTTCTTGCCTGAAAGGAGGTGGCGCCGAAGAATATGATTGCGATTGCGATTGCGAAGAAGACGTCTGGGACTAGATGATGCCTGGATCTTCAAGAAGACGTCTGGGATTGGACGATTGTGATTGCGATTACGTCTACGGCTTAATGTATGCATTTCGACTGCGCGGAGGGTGCTTGAATCCACTGAATGATGCCTCCTTCTCCTTACCATTTCTGCTCGGCATACCTGCAATAAAGTTTGTAAAATTATTATCTATTTTTGTTATTGCTATGTTAGTTCTTGCATAAACTTCTTTTTTAAAAATTGGAAAATACTGTATGGTTTAAATTGGGAAATTCTTTTACAAATGGGAACTAATTGGGATAAAGATAGGATAAGACTTGTTTCTAATGTCAAGCATCTTTGATAAACTTAGATGAACCTAGAGATAAGATAGGATAAGACTTGTTTCGAAATAGAAGTTTATCTCACTACTGGTATAACATCCAAGTTATCTTCAAAAATCTGAGTTGGAACCGTAGATGTGATAAAATAAACATGTCACTTGAAAACACAAAAATAAATATTATAATCAATTCCATTTAATGGCCTTACAATACTCATAAATCAATTTTCTCATCACTGTCATAGATTTTAGAAGCATATGCGTTACATACGTTCCATCCATTCCTTTCAATCGTTTTCAGAAGAAAAAAATCAACAGGAAGCTGTTCCAATAGCCCGTTGCCAATTGCCAGAAGCTTAAAAAAAAAAAGGAATCCGATCCCAGTTCCTGTCACAGGTAAACACCACAATTTCAAAGATTCCTTTTATTTCCCGAAGGGCAATCAAGTGATTCCTTTTTTATTCCCAAAGGGCACTCAAGTTTATCCTATGTTATACCAGTAGTGAGATAAACTTAGATAAACTTGTTTCCAAAAGACCAAGAGTTAAAATTGAGAAATTCTTTTACAAATGGCAACTAATTAAGCAACAAATTCAGGCTAACAAAGGAAAATTACAACATAAACCCTCTAACATTCAAAAATAAATCAGAAAACAAGAGATAGGAGGGTCATACCGAGATTGGAGAGAAGCGACAGGATATTTGGAGACGCTGGCCGAGGGTCAGCTAGAGGCGCTGGCCGAGGGAGGAGAGAGCTAAACCAACCCTTAGAGGTCAGTGAAGAGGGTTGTGGAGGCTCTGGTCAGGGAGGAGAGGGCAGGGTCGCCGTTTGATGAGAAATGGGGGGAAGCGGGGAAGTCTAGAGAGAGAGGAGAGGTCGGGGTGGCCGGGAAAGAGACAGAGAGAGAGCTTCTGAGGGGAGAGGTCGGGCGGCAGCGGCGCTTCGAGTTTTTTTTTTTCATTTTTTTTCGCTAACCTAAAAAGAGGGAAGAGACAGAGAGAAGAAGGAATTTGACGGATTTTTTTAGCGATACCTGTCACACCCCGAGACAACCCGCCACGTACTTACACGTAAGGCGTGTGCACATTACATACATTATCAATAATAAATACTCATGCAAACCACAAATAGTTCAAGTACATAACTTACATTCAACATGAGATCAAGATAAACATGGCAAACAAACCGATAATTGCCATGTTAGTCAATGTATCCACTTTCAAAGAGAGAATTAAAATTTAACTAAAAAAAATAAAAAGATACTTGAGCCGTCTGCTCATTGACTTCCTGATCCACATCCCTCCTATTCGTGCTCCTCGTCGGTTTCATCATTTCCTCCAACCCACATAAAAGTGGAACGGGTGAGAGATCGAACAGTCTCTTAGTACGGGATTTAGTTCCAGTCCCAGAGTTTGTCAAATTGACTTATTAACACAAACATGATATTATATACTCACATGAAATCTTACTAATGCATATTTAAATCACACACGCACACACACACTTAGTTATTTTTTAAGTTTTCCGTTAAACCATTTATTTGTCAATCCAATGGGAAATCCATCCAACATTGGAAGACCGCCAACCCGCTGGGAAATCCAACCAACAACGAGAGACTTTCTCACTAGACGGGAAATCCACCCTACGCTAGATATTGGCTGTCGCACTAGACGGGGAATCCACCCTACACTAGATCTTGACCCGTGACGGGAAATCCAACCAACGCCACGTTAACGAGGGGTCTAGTCGAACCCAGACCCAATGTATACATTCCAACGTACGTTCAACGCACGTTGGCTCCTTTCTTTTAACTTATCCGTTACCTTCCATGTTTATTTCATTTAACACTACACAATGTCATGCTCAACACATCCTACTTACAAGTCTCATGATCGATATGAATAATCCTATTGTATTTCTAAACAAGCCAAAGGGATCGTTCGATTCAACATGCACAATTCCAAAAATAAATAAATAAAATGCACACAAATGGTAAGTAACAATTTGACAATGTCCAGGAAATCCATACCTGTTGTCATGGGGTAGTTCACTCCTGCCTCTACTTTACTTCTTACTTCAAAACTCGGACCTAGACCATGTTACACGGTTTCTAAATTAATATTTATACATATTTTTATTTAAACAAGTCTGTTGTTGAACTAATTTTTATTAAGTATAAAAATCCAAATATCATTCATAAGATTTAAACCGAATTATATTCGTTAATGATCAGACAAATATAATGGAAATCGTTTTACACTAGAAGCATGATTAAATTATTGATAGGTTTTTAGAATATACTTATTTGTAATAAAAGTAACTTTAGGGTTATCGGTGAATAAATTCCTAGAGTTATCGGTGAAAATTTACCATTTAATTAAAATAACATAATTAGAATCACTATTGACCTGAGACTATAGTACAGGCCAATTTAATTTGAGACGTTTGAAAATATCTACATACATGAAGATACAATGGTTTTGTTAATATATAGTACGATGTATATGATTTCATATACTGGAGACTTATAAACAGAATAAATTAGTTTCAAGTCGGCAAGGTTGTAAGGGAAATTCAAAATGTTAATATTAACTATAATTAAAGTAAGATAGATATATTGAAATATTGATTTAGTGACGAGAACAGACGAATAAGAATTTATATAAAATAAATATGATTAAACTAGTATGACACTTTGATCGGATATATACGTATATATATTAGGAAAGTTAGTAATATTCTAGAAAACATCAATTATCACTACAACAAAACGATGCTTCAGCGACCGGCATCAGCGACCGGCTATGACGCCGGTCGCAGAAGATCCAAAAAAATAGATTAAAACAATAAAAATGAAATGCTTTGGCGACGAACCTTTCAGCGACCGGCGCCCACAGTCTTCAGAGACCGATTTGGCCCGGTCGCTGAAGGTATCCCTAAAAAATCCCCAAATCCATGCCTCCCCGCCAAAGCCTCTCCCGCGTTTTAGGTTTAGAAAAGAAAAAAAGAGCCCCGCTGCCTCTCTCTCTCTCTCTCTTTGTCTCTCTTTGTCTCTTTTTCTTAGTTCACACTTTTTCCTCTCTCTTCGCAAGTCGCAACCATGGTTCAAAAAATCGGCCGATTCCGAGTCAAATCGGCCGATTCAACTCGGAATCGGACGGGACCGGGCCGAGTTTTACCCGATTCTGGCGCCTGTGCGAGTTTCTCAGAAAAACTCGGATGAACAGTGCCGAATCGGCCGAGTTTCCGATTTTTCCCGCCGAGTCAGCCGAGTCAAGCCGATTTGAGCCGATTTCATTTCAAAAAATTCCGATTTCTAACTAACCTGGGCTGTGCTCTGCCGTTTCTTGCGCGAACGGGAGAGAAGGGAAAAAGAGAAGGGAAAAAGAGAAGGAAGAGAAGGGACTGAGCGAACGGGAGAGAAGGGACTGTGCTTCCTGTTTCTTGCGCGAACGGGAGAGAAGGGACCGAGCTTCCTGTTTCTTGCGCGAACGGGAGAGAAGGGACCGAGCTTCACTGCTTCCTGTTTCTTGCGCGAACGGGAGAGAAGGGAAAAAGAGAAGGAAGAGAAGGAAGAGAGGTGCGTGGGGTCCACGGGAAGAGAAAATGATATTTTTCAACATGTTTTGAGCTTTGAGATTCGTGCAGAACTTATTTGAACTGTTTTGATTTTTCAAACCTAAGTCATGCAAAATATGAGATATCTCATAGGATTCGGTGCCGGACCCAAAATTCGTATAGAAGAGGAACCTTATATATGTTTGTTAATTGTACTCCAGTACTTCAAATACTGGACATGTCCAGTGCATCTATTCAAAGAAAATTTAACTCTGTTGAAAACATTTAATTTTTTGAGTCAACTAAGATTTTAGAAAAAAACTTCGAAACATGAATTATGTAGACTAATATAGAAGAAACTTTTGCTCATAATTTTTTTAACTAATTTTCCTGAGAATTTATAATTTCATTTAAAACCTTAACTTTTAATTCCTTCTTTATTCACTTAAATAACATAGTTTTTTTGTAAATTATTTTTATCAATTTTTTCCTACTTTTTGGCTACAAAACAAGGCTTCTGCCAAAAAAACCCGAGTTACCGATCCGATTCTTCCGATTCCGGCCGATTCATCCGATTCAGATTCCACGGTCAAAAATCCGATTCCGATTCCGATTCCGATTTTTTGAACCATGGTCGCAACGATGGATAGTTTTCAGATCCATTTCTTCGTCTCCCTCGTGATCTCCGTTCTGATTGCCATCAGATCGGTACAGCGCAAATCCGTCGATTTCTCAGCGGTTTTTGTTGGTATACCAGTTTTTATCGCGCATATGATCGCCGGATACAGGTTTTTCTTACTGTTTTTTCTTGCTTTCATTTGGATTTCTAGTGGTTTCTCTTTTTCATGAGCGTGATTTTATTGTGTATAATGTGAGGTTTGCTATTCTGGTGCTAGTGTTTTTCTTTACCTCATCCAAGGTTACTAGAGTAGGAGAGGAGAAGAAGAGGAGCATAGAAGCAGACTTCAAGAAAGGTGGACAGCGCAACTGGTGAGTTTTTCTCCTTTATTTCTTTATAATTAAGGTCATTTTCAGTGGGGTCGATAGTATCTAGTTCAGGGGTGTTGGTTTACTAATTTCATATAGTTCCAAGGCAATTTTGTTGTGGGGTCAATTAATCAACAAATTCCACTCTATCGGTGGCTCCACCATAACCCTTTTGAACAAAAATTGGGGCAAAGAAGCTAATTTCTTATTTTCCCGAGGGATTTTGGTGAACTGGATTTTTTTTTGTCTCGAAACTACAATGCTTCTGTAATACTCTTTTCGGTAATTTTCTGAATAAAAAAGAAAGAATATAATATATCTGTTGAATCCATTTTGTATGGATTACTTCTACAGAATTTAATGCATAGATAAAAAAAAAATACTGACAGGAAACAGGTATTAGCAAATAATCTATTCAAAAATAAAGAGGAATCACTTTGATTTTCCCGGCCGATTACCACCCCTCTGTGCGATTCGGATATAATCGGCCGGTCGTTGTAGTTGCTTGTTTTGCTGGATTTTTGGTTGTTTGCGGTGCCAGTACCGGCCTTGAAGCGATTTTTCGTGTTGGCTGTGCTGCCTTTTCTTTTCTTTCTTGTTTCTGGTCTTGGCTGGTGATCTCGGTGCCTTGGGCCTTTGTTGGTATACGTTTTAGATTGAATTAATTATTAAATGGTGCAAATTTAAAAAATAAACAAATAAAAAAAATAAAAAAAAGACTTTCTGCGACCGGTTTTAAGTATCAGCGACCGTTTCTTTGGTCGCAGATACCTTCTTCTGACGTCAGAAAAAAACGACCGGGTGACGTATTATCAGCGACCGGGTGACGTATTATCAGCGACCGGTGACGTCATCAGAAGAGTATCAGCGACAAGGCTTACAGCGACCGGGCTTTCAACGACCAAATTTGACTTTCAGCGACTGAAATGAGTATCAGCGACCGGCGCATATATTATCAGCGACCGGAAAACCGGTCGCTGATGCCCTTTTCTGCTGTAGTGTATATATATAGGTAGTACGAAATAATATTTGATTATTGTTTAACAAACTGATTTATGCAATTTCATAAGTTTCTAACAATCGAAATCCTTCTTAAATTCCACCGATGATATGATCTCGAGATTTTATCAAATAATAAATATAATGAACCTTATTAAATAAATAATCTTCAGATATTACATCATTTTCAGAATCTTTATCAAATAAACAAATATAACCTAGAAATTATGGCAAATAACAAGTATAAGAAATCCTATCAAATGGATAACTATTACATAAGAGATTGTTTAATCTATTTACTAATTAACCAAATAATTGAATGTAAGATTGAATATCTTATTTTCTTGATTTGGATTTCCAACAGGAGTTACGAAGGAAGAGAAATAATTATGTAGAGGAACCGTTTTCCTTAATTTTCTGTGAAGAAAGCGGAGAGAGAGAGAGAGTACTACAGATGAGTTATTAATTTAATTATAGGAGCAGTTGCTACTTAAGGGGAAAAGACGCTAATTGCAAGGTAGTTATTTTATCTTATTTTCTTTTTCTTTTTAAACGGGAGGATTGCTATTTACAGGGAAGAGGCGCTATTTGATTGTGGCGGTTATGCTAATTACAGGTTGTTGTATTTGAGAGTTATTATTTTAATTTAAGTAATTATTATTAGTATGATTTTTGACTGCCGAATCATATGCTTAATCGGTCATTTTATAAATACATACTAACCTATATATTGTTATAGTATACGGATGTCGGTCAGTAATTTTATACTTATATACTAATATATATATATATGTTGTATATATATTATACGGATATTAGTTGGAATTAAGAAAAAGTATCCGCCCAAGGCTGGTTGAGGAATTAAATACAACTTGATTACTTACCATGTATGGTTACTGAACATAAATAAATTTATTTAATAAATGAAAGTAGCAATGAAGTTTAAACTTTACACTACTTTGCAAACTTCCATTGTTGGATCAGATGCACTGAATAAGATCTCTCTTTCTGCAAATAACAAATTACTCGTATTACTCACTTATTTTCCTCATAATATCATTTATTGTCACTCAGGCATTTGCGGCTGTAATGTACATCTTATTCTTTGAGGTTTTCATCAAGGTCTTGTTTGAGGTTGAGATTGGAGATGTAGTCGTCGAAGCATTCGTCGATTGTGCGCAAGGCCATGTCAGGGTAGAGGTCGCCAATCTCAATTTCATCTTGGCCATCAATATTGAAGTTTGTCTGGCACCCGTTTATGAATATGTCGTGTGTTAGCGAAGCCACGATACTTCCAGGATATATATTCTCTGTTAATTTTGTCAACCAGAAACTCTTTTGTGAGTCTAACTGTCCAGAAACTCACTCAAAATTTCGGGTGTTATGGAATATGTATATCATCAGTATAAATGTATATCCCTTTGTAAAGCAGTATAAATTTTTGCCTAGGACATCCAATTTCTTTCCTTTTTGGTTTTTTCACTTACCCAAGATAAAAATGGAAGGGCTTTAGCAATCTTTTTGTTTTCAAAAATGAAAATAAAGTTCACACTCATTACATATCCCCATAATTTTCATTCTTGTATTGATGTATGCATCTTTGTTCTGTAGTGTTTTTGAGAGTTACCTGCAGCAATGGAGAGCAAATCTTCCTCGGTGAGGGTAGTTCGTGGTAGCTTTCGGCCGATCTTACTTTCCCAGAGGGAGGCCATTTCATTCAAGCTGAGGAGGTTGGATGCGGGACGGAAATGGACAGTCTTGTTCGATGTGCGCAGATCATACGCTGCTTTGATTGTCAACTTTCCAATGTCATTACCCGCCACGTAAAATGCTGGTCATGAGAAAAGAAAAGTTAATTATTTGTTTTTCTTAATTAATTTCAGCATCTATTTTACTTAGACGTTTATGATTGATATTGAAATTGTGTCCTTAATATAAAGATGAAATTTGTCCCACCTATGATACATTTATGATGTTACTTATCAAAACTATAAACGATGAAATGGGATATCTTTAATTGAGGAACATTAGTTGAGTAGCGTGTGCATAGGTGATATGTGTTTGGTTGTCTTTTAAAGGATGTAGCTTGAGAAATAAAATGGTTACCACATTTGGAATTGGACATCAACATGGCAATAATATGATTACAACTTAGTGAGATAGGAAAATTCGAAAATGGGTACTTCATAAAGGGTCAAATGATTTTTTTAATAAAGGGGTAAATGGGTACTTCATCAATTTAAAATGTTTTTATATAGAAAAAATAATAAATGGATAAATTTGTGAGTTCTTGAAATTTAGAACGATAAACATGATAATACAAATTTTAGAGGGGGAAATATGTAATTTAAATTTTTTGAGGGGTATTCATGAAATCACCCTAATTATTATTATTTTCTTCATTTATTAAGAATGAATTTTCTCTATGAAATTAAGAATTAATTCAACATGCAGTTGTGATACCTGCATTAGTTAGTTCGTCCCCATATATATTAAAACTCAACAGTACTAGCCACAATAAATTTTCCCACAAACTGGGCAATGTCAGATTTGGTTAGATATATACCTCATGATCCGTATAGGTATACATATTGACCGAACTTAGTTATGTATGATTTGTGTGTGTGTGTGTATATATATATATATAATCAGAACAATATATGTTGACCGAGGTCTTTTCTAAACACTGAACCAAAATTGTAAAAAAAAAAAAAAGGTACCTCTGCCATTGCCATCACCATACATCTGGAAACGGTCGAGCGGTGGCGTCACCTCCGATGGATGTATATTGTCGAAGTATGGCCAACCTGCAATCGCGTTACAACAAATGTACGTGTACGGGATACCTGCTGCCTCTAAGGCACGTCGAACCCTTCTCTTCCCATTGTAGAAAGTCAGACCGGGCTCGACGGGATTTGCTTTGTCTATGTCATGCCCGAACTCCGATGGCAAAAATCTCTATGAATAGGGATAGAAGTAAATTTTGGAAGGAAGGTTCCAATTTACACTTAAAAGTTACTGCAGCAGGTACATATAAAACCAGTTCCGCGAGAAATAAAATAAAGGATTTCTCACTATTCTGTTCTAATCAATATCATTGGTTGGGCACCATTGATCTTCCATTCAAGGAAGCCTCTCTTTCGTTGTAAATAATAACCAAGTGTATCTGCTTTTATTACATTAATGGTCTGAAACAATATAGCATTGTAATTGTATGCCTTTGAATAGCAGATATTCTGTTTTGGTAATATTTAACACATTATCTAACAGGAGAAAAAAAGGAAACAGAGAAAAACTGATCCTATAGCAAGACTTCAAAGAATTACAAATGTGAAAAGGAAAAATGGAGGTAACTGATAGTCCCATTTCCCTACCCCTTAATTGGACAAATACAACAGAACCCAAAAAAAGAAGGAAAAATAAAACAGAGATGCTCATGTAAGAGTGTTAAATTACGCGCGCACACACATATCCATGCATACATACATACCTTGACTGTACCAACTGCTTTCACGGCTTCTATGAGTGTTAACTGATCAAGTATGTTGGTCCCACCTACTGAAGATATCACCACCTCTATTCCATATTCTTTCAACTTCTGTTCTATAAACTCCTTCTCATTAATGCGCCCCTGCTTTACAAATGTTTTTCTATATATAAGTGTCAACAATGAATACTCAAAAAAGGAAGTTTAATAATATCATATTTCTTACACATCACATTGAAAGGACAAGATAAATGTCGGATCTCCGTACTTGTGAAGTTAATTACCTCTATAATTATGGCGCCTTTCTCACGGAGTGCCTCGATAGATGCCGCACGTATTGGGGATTTCCCTCCTGCGGTTACAAGCACATAGGTGGTATGGCCACTGTCTAAACATGCGTCAGCCACAAACCGGCCAATGAACCCAGTGGCACCGATCACCAGTGCTGGACCATTAATACTCTCTTGAGCAACTGCCATGGTACTTTGGGTTTCTAGGTTAGGATTGCTTATGTGTGTGGAATTGACTCGCAAACTACGAAGGAAAGAGCCTTTATCTTGCCTCCACCTTGTTAGATGTAAGAGGGACAATATTATATATATAGATGGTGGGAGACTTTATTTTCTATTTAGAAATTATTATTAATATAATAGGGAAATTGATTAAGTACGAGGGATTTTCAATGGCCTAGAAGGTGCCGAGTTAGTGGTTTGGATCCAAACTTTAGAGCCGAGTTAGTGGTCTGATTCCAAACTTTAGAGCCGAATTAGTGATCCGAATACAAACTAAGGCCACATCAAATCCCACCTACGCACTTCTTTATCTCTCTCCTCTCTCCCTTCTTACCTTCTCCCATCCAAAAACTACTTTTTCTGGATCCAAAGTGTAGAATTACCAAGCGGTTTTGTTTGTTGTTTGTGAAAAAATAAACTTTGGAGCCGGACAACTAACTCGGCTTTAAGCTTTGGATCCGAGTTACTCACTCCGCCCCTCTAGGCCATCGAAAATCCTATGTACTTAATATTTTTCCAAGTATTACTTAATAATAATTTTTAAAATAAAAAATTCACAACAGGTCGAGACACTACTACAAACGCGCTAATCGTATACTGTATATCATACATGTTTTCTCAAAATTTCCATTAAATATGTGTCCAAAGCACGAAAGAGCGCTCCAACATTCATAAACAGTTTTTTTAATAAAGAATTGTCTATAAATGTGCTACAACATTCGTACATTGTTCTTGATTAAAAAAATCATGTACGTTTAATTGAAACAATTGTACATGGTTGTATTAACTAACCTTGTATGAATGTTGGAGCAAATTTATACACGGTTCTTTATTAAAAACTGTGTGTATGAATATTCAATCATACGCGGTTTTATTGTATTATCTGTGTGTGATGAGAGAAACACAAAATTTTCAACGTCATCGATTCATGCCTTTCCTGTTATAATGCATCTTTATCTATCTTTTCAAAGTCATTTCTTTCATTTATGAAGATCTCTTCTTCGTCCATGTATTTTTCTAAGACACCTCTTCTAAACAGGCAAGGATAGGGCGAGGGGTAGTAAGGCAAAGGAGGCGATATCTTCACCGAGAAGGCAATTGGAAACAAAGAAACTTCAAATGGGTGTAACTCTTCGCATTTTAGTGTACGACCCCAATTTGGAAAGCTTGCGAGGAGATCTACAATCGCATTTTTCCTGCCCAAAAAACAAATGAAAAGTCACAATACTTGAGTTGAAGTTTACGATTAAGTATTTCCTTTCTAATTTTCAATTTTGTAGTCCTTTGCCATACTTTTCCTTTTCCATACTCCATTGCCATACTTTTTCTCAGATGTAGTGTCTTTTGTTGCATTTTGATTTTATTTTAGTTTGAATGTTGTTCATGTAACAATTTGTGTAATGTAATTGTAAATGATAAATTTATTGTTTTTTGGTATGTGTTTTGTTTAAATTTAGTTTAGTGCTTTTGGTATATTGGTAAATGTAGAGATTAATTTGAATTCAGATATAGGGTTGTTGGTACTTTTTTTTTGAAAAAATATGAATTATACACAGTTTTTAATTGAAACCATATATGATTGGTGTTTTCAATGACGAATTTTACTTAAAAAGTCATTTATGAATGTTTTGGTGAAAAAATCAGAGATGTTTAAAAATGTTGAAGAAGATGACCATATAGATTATCTAGGAATTATAATCGAGATATTTTGTATAAATTAAATGAATTTAATCATTTTTTTTATCTTTTTCTCTATCAAATTTGCAGACCAAAATTTTAAAAAATACCACAGTTTATTCATTTGCAGCTTATGCCGTTGTCCCCTTATGCAAATAGTTGGAAAACAGCACCCTTCTTTTTTTAGAAGACCATAAAATATTGGTTTTTTGTCGTATGGCAAGCTGCTCTCTTTTTGGGGTCCG
The DNA here is from genome assembly GCA_011114355.1 of Carex littledalei. NCBI lineage: Eukaryota > Viridiplantae > Streptophyta > Magnoliopsida > Poales > Cyperaceae > Carex > Carex littledalei. The sequence continues at coordinate 730,506 of CM022084.1, read as the reverse complement.
ACTTTGGATGCTTAATGGTAATACTGTGGTTGAATGAACCGTGAATTAAAAAGAGATGAGCGTAGGGCGTTAGCGAAATATCTTTCATATATAACTTATATTTACTAATTTTGACTATTCTTCGAGACAAATTATGTAGAAATATCTATCATAACTTATGCTTTGACTATTCTTCGAGACAGATAGAAGTAGAAAATGATATGTAGAAAAACACATGGAAGAGATTAGGTTAGGACTCCCTTCTTCATACAACACAATCATTGTCCTAAACATATAGAATTTAGATCCAACATCACAATCAATGACCTAAACATATAGAATTTAGATCGAAGAAATTAGAATAATATAATGTAGATACAAGAAAAACACTTCTCCATCTGTTCAAATCTAAAATCTCCATATGTTTCTGAACCGACGGCTATCGCCTTGATACCAAAAGTGTTCACCTCTGCCATCGGCTCGAATCCGATGGCATTGCGCACCTACGCTTTCGGGTAGAGGTAACGAACCGATGATGTTTCTACCAAACGGTGTTTCAAATTAACGTCGCAACGCATTCAATGGCATCTCTTGCATTTTTTTAAGCCATAGCAAAGGTTCTTAACACCGACTTTTGGATCTGTTTGCCGATGCTGCACATGCACCATCATTTTTGTTTGCGTTGGCGTTTGTAATTTTAGCTCGGTCATATGTTATTAATTTTGAGCTATTTGTGATTTATATATATATATATTTATAAGAGGAGGGATCAAGTTACAACAACCATTTTTTTCATTTTCAAAGTCCAAATCGTCGATCCAAACCGTTCAACATGATCTCCACAATAAAATGTGTTTACAGATCAAATTTTACATTTTTTTGAATTTTTTTACTATTTATTAAGTATTTTACAAAAAATAGTCATATGTAGACCATTGAATTTTGTACTCATCTTAATAAAAAGTAAAAAATTCAAAAAAATGTAAAATTTGATCTGCAAGCACATTTTATTTAGATAATCATGTTGAACGGTTTGGATCGACGATTTGGACTTTGAAAATGAAAAAAATAGTTGTTGTAACTTTGTTGTAACTTGATCCCTCCTCTATTTATAATTATGTTTCTATGAGGAGCTAGCCTCCATATATTTGTTAGCTATTTTTTAAATCCAGCAAAGCAACAATCACTAGTACATAAAACTCGACCACACATGGCACAACATACATGGATGAGAAAAAATTACACATTTACAGTTTGTAATAGGAGGAGACATTTGAGAAAAAAAAGCTCACACATACCCACACGGTCATTTAAAATCCAACCGTGTACTAAAACCAATATTTGTACATAGTTGGTTAATACTGAACCGCGTACGAGTTGAGGCTCTATATACGGTTAATAGTTTAGAAGCCGTGTATGTTATGTACAAATATCTGAACACGAATTTCTCTCAATATCCATGTAAGATTCATTCGCGCTATGATCAACTGAACTAGTTCAATTGCATTCATGAATTTGTATATATCAATGTTTTGAGTTCAATTGCATTCTAATTTTATAAATGCATGTTATCAGATTAATTAATTTATTGTTAGAAATTAACATGGAAGCTTGTCATAACATTAATTATATGAAAAAAAAATATATACATAGATTAAATAACACAGATACAAGTCAATATCATACATATACATGCATGAGTATCTGTCCAAAAAAAAGAAAAATAACACTAGAAATTGACCTTAAAAAATAAATACATTCGAAATTAAACAAAGCAGTTAAATAATTAAGTACTAAATAGAATTATCTTTTTTTTCCCTTCAACCTTTAGCTGCGGCGTGGCTTAGTTGGTGGATGTGATCTCGGGCTCCGGCGTGGCGGAGGTAATGGTGGCCATGGCCTCTCGAGCTGTGGCGTGGGAGCGGGTGTGACTGCTTGATCACAAGAGGTTTCGCCAGTTTTCCTCCTTAATCTATATTTATTTTATTATCTTGGAGGGAATGCATTAGGACATCTCGCCACTCTCCCATCTGGCAATGTGACCAACATCCAAATCCAATCTATCTCAACAGGTTCTTCTTTTGGTTGTTGAGTTTGATCAGGCTGCTGATTAGAAGACATTAGAATTGATCTTGATTTGTTTGTTTTGCTGAGAATTAGAAATATAAAATGACAAATTGAAAAAAGGTTGTAATACATGAAATATATCTAAGGAGACCTTTCGAATTCTACTTTTGACAAAATTTAATGTGATAAAAATTTAATAAAAAATATAAATACTAAAGTCAAACACGGTTAAAACAAATAAACCGTGTATAATTCGAAAAGGATGCTTGGTTTACCACGGTTGTTGGCTTAACCAAGAAATGTCTCTTTGACTTATGTATACTTTATACACGGTTTTCTCTTAAACCCGTGTAAAATGTTATTAATCATACGCGGTCTGTTGTGACAAACCGTGTAGGTTCTAACCTTAGGGTTTTTTTAATTTTTCGTGCCTCTTCCTGACTTTAATATTTCCACTACTCTCACCGTCTCACGTCTAATCAAATAACTCTTTCGATCTCTTTCTCCTTCTTTATAGTTTACCGATTCCTCTTCTCTTCATGATGCCTCTCTCTCTCTTAGGGTTTCGGCGCTGCTCACTATTTATATTAGTTTTACAAATCACTTTCCTTCCTGTTTGGATCCACTTATGATAAACCACTTTCTGTCACCCGTTTGGATCAGCTGTTGGGCTGAGTTGCTGTGGAATCTGAGGTTGTCTTTCCTTGTATGGGTTTTTCGGCATACGACACTGCATGAATGAACCCCGAACATATTAATTACATTTATAAGAAGTTAATATGAAAACATGCATGGTGGAAACAAGTGATTGACAAACCTTTAGAAAATAACGTGAAAAACATTTGATGATCTCCTCCATGTTCTTCATTACAAAATACCCACATCCCAGTCATTGACTTGTGTTGGGCACTGAAATGTATATTGTTAAAAAAAAATATTATTAGTAGTGCAAATAGAATTTAAAATAAGTTAGAATGAAAAACTCAATTAAAATATTTTCCTACTGTATAGTTTTTTAACTGCAGGTTCCTTCTCCCCTTCTTGTGCTTTGCCCCTTGTCTATGTATGACCGATAATCCCTAGAATTAATAAAGATCAGTATGGTACCCAGAAGTATGTCAGATTACTGTTTTGTGTTTTAAGTTATATGTATTTTGCTTACTTATGAAGGTGTGGAATAATTAATAAATGTCAGTCCTCATATAGTAACTAGTCCAGCACATGGATGGCATTCAAACTTGGCTGAATAACGAGAAGCACCCAATGCCGTCTATAATTTATGTAATAAAATAATAAATCGATACAAACTTGCTAAAAATAGACAATAAACATGAGTAGAGTTAACAACTTACCCTTGGTAACATGGTGCGAATACAAGTCTCTTATCCTAAAACTTTAACAAGGTATCAGCCAAGTACGTCAGGGAAAATTCAATGGAGTGTTCAACTGATGTGGCACTTATCATATTTGGGTGCAGGAAAAGAAAGTCAGCATTGTTTTTCTCACTTGGAGGAATTATTGTCATGCAATACCTGAAAATAATAAGTGTCAAAATACAAGAAATAAGTTAATTGTTAAAAGAATAAATATACTTAAAATAATAAAGACTCATATTGTCCAAACATCGATAATGGAGACATCAAGCTCATTGTACGTCATCAGGTCCCGGTGATAACGCCAAAACATATGCGAAAATCACTATCTTTTTTTCTAAAAAATGGCGAAAAGCGAATGCAAAGTAGCCATTTTCTCGATTTATTTACCGCAAACGTGTTTTTAGGTCATTTGGCAGGTTTTGGAGAAAGTTACATTTTAAGGGCAAAATCAGAGCAAAAATGTCATATTTAGGCGATTTCCGAATAGGGCGTCAAAATGGGACATTACATGGAGCATGCAACACTTCACACGAAGTGCACAACATGCGAAATGGTGAAAATATAAGAAAATCTGCTAAGTTTGGAGACCCTGTGACCTCCTCTATGCCGCATGCGACATCCCCTAAGGCCGCACGATCCGTGGACTGTCCTAAAATTAGGCTTTTCTGATGCTTCTAGAAGAATGATCGAGCTCAAATTGATAGTGAATTATGTACGGTTTTGGCTTAAGTTTTGCCTTATTTTCTCATCCTTATGTTTAATTAATCCTTGAAAAAGGTTATCGTTGCTCTACTTTATGTTTTAGTGCAGGAAACATGTTTTGGTGCTATTTTACATCAATTGGAGCAAGAATTAGGTCAATTGGAAAAGCGTAGCCTATTGGCTAAGGCTCTGGTACTGGCCGTATTCACCAATATAGACCAGAGCCTCAGTACGGACCAAAGATGGTCGAAAATGCATAAACTCCCTCAGCGACACAGGGGGAGTACGGTCCGTATTAGCCAATACAGACCGTACCACAGGCGCCCTTTGGTGAATAATTGTGCTAGCTGTATCCAGATCAGATAACTTGGACTCCTCTCATCTCTAGGTGCCCTTTCCACTCCTATATAAGCCCTCTGGACTGAAGAGGAAGACATCTTTGCATCTTTGGTGTAGTTTATTTATTTAAGTAAGAAGAGAGGAGTGTGTAGAGACTAAGTAGGAGGGTACTTCGTGTATGGTTGTATCTTTCTGTTATCTCTTTGTAAACATGCCGTTCCTCGGCTAAATTTAGATTCTTAGAGTTGGCAGTAAACCTTGTTACTCATGTGCTTTGATATATATATTTTTATTTGATCATTCTTTAGTCTTTTGTTGTTCGATTACTTTTGCGCTTTATCGTCTATCTTACTTGATTTTGTTTATTGGCCTAGACCGTCATGTGGTGGCCACGCATGAGAGATCATCGTTTAATAGGCTAATCGAATTGTTATAAGGGAGAATAAAAATACTAGACTAGTGTGTGAAAACCTTAACGGGGGATACCATTGGTTGGAACTACAAAGAGTATACATGGGAGTCTCGACATTCGCAGACGAATGTCGCATTATCGTGCCTTACCATGGGGACTCCCAAAATGACCAGATGAGGAACCTTGGCAAGTGAAGGCTGAGACCTTTGGGCTATTCACAGATCTCCTTGCACTAGTCAAGACAAGCCTTAACGAGATTTCTTGATTAGTAGGGTGGTTATACGCGAAAGTGGTAATCACTAAATTGGATTATAAACCCTCATACAACAACTGAAAACCAACATCAAATAAGGTATAAATCAAAGCGGTTTGAAGTAACAACGGTGTGCCAAAACCCTAGGAATTCACATTTCTATCTTTATTTTACTTACTTTTAATTTTCGCCAAATACATTGATCACAACAACTACTCTTTGATTTCAGATTTTGTCTAGCCTTTTGAAAGATTCTGGTTTAATTGCTCAAGACCTTAGACCTTATTCCCTGTGGATCGACACTCGTTTACACTACTCGATAGGATTAAGCACTTGTAATCTGACCCGATAGCAAACTGAGTTTATAAATTTAAAAGAGACATCACACATTTTGCGTGATCAAAGAACACACTTTTCTGAAGTGCTACGCTATTTTTAGACAATCCTGCTAATTATGGGTGGACCCCACGTCCCCCACTACTTCCACCACTTTCACTACTCCACTACTTATTTAGGAAGACTATAAATACCCCTTTTGTAATAGGATTTAGTGTGCGTGTATAATTGTGTCAAGTCTAGAATTGTAGACTAGCAATCCTCATTGTTAGGTTAGGTTAGATTGTTACTTAGAGAGAAAAGGGTAGCCATTAGAAGCCAAGCAAGAGAAGAAGACGCAATCTAAGGAGGCACAGGTTATTTCCTCTCCAATTGGGTTGTAATTTATGTCATTTTTATTTTATTTATTTTATTTTGCCATAGACATGAGAAGCTAAACTTCTCATCTCTAGAGTGAGGGTTTGTACTTGAATTCTTAATTATATTTTAATATATGTTTATGTTTTGTTTATGTTAAGGTATGACTTTTCTTTTGCACTTTAAATTCCTTTTTATGATATCCTAGCATACATAATTCTGTCTACTATATGCCAATGATCTCCATATGCCAATAGGTGTTTAGTCATTGCATCCTTGTGTGAGAAGGATAATGCATGCAAGTACTATAAACACTTCGACTAACGAGACTTGGCAGCGATTCAAAGACTAATGTTAGAACCCAGTGGGCCCCTTGGCAGGATAATGTAAATCGTACTTTAAACAATATTAGAAAACACTTACATTAAGTAGGGTCTTTGAGACATTTTAACTATGGGGTAGTTTAGAGAAATAATATAATTGCGTACCTAAAATACTTTAGTCTAGGTAGCCCAAAAGCCGATAGCAAAATTGGAAAACCTTTCAAATTGCATAAAGAAACACCTAGCACGCCCTGCGTGTAGTGACAGTGCCGCATGCGGGATAGCCGTGGCGCAATCTATGCCACATGTGACAGTGATAGTGCCACATGCAACATAGGAAAACGTTGAAACTTGTATTTTACATAATTAAGATGGACAAGAAACCTGAAACCCTAGTGGCTCTCTATCAACTGTTTAACTTTTACTTGCTATAATACCTTGGTTGCATTTATCATCACCACCTCAATTTTAAAAATCCAATAACCTAAATTGTTTAAAAATCTAATACACTATCCCTTTGGATCGACACCCCAATCATACTACATGGCAGGATCATACGCTTGTGATCTGAACATAAGTGGAAATTAGGGTTTACAAATATTTAAAAGTAGTAGAACCATTTTGGTCCATCACCCAGATATCTGCAAGCACATTTTAATATATCCATCATATTGAACGGTTTGTTTAGACTTTGAAAACTTTGAAAATGCACGACTGTTTAGACTTTGAAAACATTGAAAATATATCCATCACACGACTGTTTAGACTTTGAAAACTTTGAAAATGCACGATGTCATCCGATGTCACCAAAAAAGGGTGTCATCCGATCCCTCCTCGATCAAATTTTACATTTTTCTTATTCTTTTATTATTTATTAAGTATTTTACAAAAGTATTGTTTTTCAGCTGTTCACAATTGTCTAAAAATTGCAGTTTTGTAAAATACTTAATAAATGGTAAAAAAATTCTAGAAAAAGTAAAATTTGATCTCCAGGTACATTTTAATATAGATCATGTTGAATGGTTTTGATCGACTGTTTGGATTTTGAAAATTACAAAACCGAGTTGTTGTAAGATGTCACAACTTACAAATGTTGTAAATGGGTCTGTCATCTTATTTTAAATTTTCTGAAATATATGCAATTCTCCAAGTAGTTAGTGGTCCCGACAGATAATTGGTGGTCCCTCAGGTAGTTAATGCTTGGGGGGGATGTTTAGGGAATTTTTGTGGGGGACTGTTAGTCGCTCCCAAAAAATAATAAATAAATATATACCTAGGATGTATTCGTATTCTAAGTTAAAATATTTTACAATGCCGCATATACAGTTCCACAATCCGTTTATGTGCAGCATATATTATTTTCGCATGTGCCGTACGTAGAATGGTCGTGCCTTTTGTAGAGATAAATGTTTAAATGGCCCAATTAGAATTGTCATTCTCAGCAAAAACCCAACCAATCTCCGGGATTTTTATATTAACATAAATTACAAAATTCAAATTTATATAACAACATTAAGAATATTAAATTATCAAATTAAAATATTATTTTAGAACATTAAGAATGCATGCGTTCATAATGAACTATTATAAATACATACATTCATATTTAAATATGAACATGTCGTCAGTTCTACGTTCATTCAACTTGTTTATGAGCTTAATTTTTTTTTTAATTAAATTTCTTTTGCCGTCTGAATTTTTGAGTTCAATAAAAAAACTAATAAACGCACACATTTAATAAATAGTTATAGTATTCGAATTTTTTAACTTAGAAATAGTTATACATTATATTTTGAATTCACACCACAATCAACGGTTACAATTGGAAGGCCGCTATCTATAGAAGAAAAATATCCCCTTATATGACATCACCAATCTATGCACTTCTATGTTAACATGTAATAGAAGGTTCCGGTCTAAAGCAAACATTGAAACATCTATATAACAGGTAATATAGAAGGTTCCGGTATAAATCGAACATTGAAGCTAAGTGCACAGTTTACCATACATTGTTCAATTAGATCTTCCAAGTTGGGCTTATTTTCCAAATTGGCAGTCTCCAGTATGGATTAGTAGTTTCTATCATATATAACTTATATTTAATTCTTTTGACTATTCTTCGAGACAAATTATGTAGAAATATCGATCATAACTTATGCTTTGACTATTCTTCGAGACAGATACAAGTAGAAAATGATATGTAGAAAACACACGGAAGAGATTAGTTAGGACTCCCTTCTTCATACGACATAATCATTGACCTAGACATATAGAATTTGGATCCAACATCACAATCAATGACCTAAACATATAGAATTTAGATCGAAGAAATTAGATTAATATAATGCGGATGCAAGAAAAACACTTCTCCATCTGTTCAAATCTAAAATCTCCATCTCTTTCTGAACCGACGGCTATCGCCCTGTGACACAAAACGGTCCCGTTACGATCTTGCCCGTTAAGCTCATGTACCGGTTAATTAGTAATAGAGATGAGTAAAGAGTCACAAATAGATCAAAACAACAAAATCCCAAACTTTTCTATTCAAACTTCGCTGCCTGCACAGAGGTTTTGATACATATTTAAAGTAAAACAAATAAAAGCTCTCCTTGGAAATAAAAAGTATTATAAAAACTTCGGCTAAAATCCGATATTCATGAACAGTACCCTGAAATTCCTGAAATCCGAGATCCAGCCGTCAAACTTTTTCTGTGCACGCATCTCAAAACAGCTTATTTTTCTGTGTACGCATCTCGAAACTATTCAATAGCTGGATTCGAGATTTCAGGGATTTAAAAGTTACTGTTGATGATCACGGATTTCAACAGATTTTAATCGTGTTTGCTTTAGGCCGGAACCTTGTGTATTACTTGTTAATTGGCATGAGTCTCCTAAATTGGAAAAGCCCATTGATTGTTGCGGTCATATAAGGGGATTTTTCCTCTACTGTTGGTGGCCTTCCAATGGTAAGCGTCGTTGTCAGCTTATTTGGATCGTGTTTGCTTTAGACCGGAACCTTGTGTATTACTTGTTAATTGGCATGAGTCTCCTAAATTGGAAAAGTCCATTGATTGGTGCGGTCATATAAGGGGATTTTTCCTCTACTGTTGGTGTCCTTTCAATGGTAAGCGTCAATTGTGATTGTGATGTGTGAATTCAGAGAGACTTGTGTTGATTATATCAAATATATAGGACTAATTGAGTGAACTTTTCATCCCTCATTTTTTTGGGTACACCAATTTCCAAAGACCTTTATTTTATATTTTTTTGGAAAAATTTCCGATATATCCATATAAACTTTTAAAATAATTATTTTTCTCATAAAAATACCATAATATTCAATATCTCTATAAAAAAATTAACATTTTTTATTCTCTTTTTTTATTTATTAAATTTTTATATAATTATTTTAAAAATCAAATTGACAAAAATGCCCTTTCTATTTCAACTCAGTACTCCTCGTAAACTGTTCATTTATAAGTATCACTCTAGTAAAAAAGGTTTAAAACATAAATGTTTATATTCCATTCTTATATTAAGCACGTAGATGTCCTAATCCTCCAACGGCTTTGATTAAAAGATGAAATTTTGGATTGAATATCAGCCTTCCGATTAAGGGGAGGGGAAGAGAGAGGGTCCTAAGAGTCAGCAGGGTAGAGGGTGGTTTTCGTCATGAGAAGGTTTTTGGTCATGAGAAAGTCTCTTTTTTTAACATTAGACATGAAGAATTGTCATTTCAAATTGATTTCGGAGCATCCAGAGGATGCAGATGTTGATGTGTTGCCAACAACTAATTTTCTATATGGAATGAATGTTCTCTCTCAGCCTCTCTGGTCAAACAAAATGAGAAAGTCGCTTTTTTGAACATTCGACACGAAGAATTGTCATTTCAAATTGATTTCGGAGCATCTAGAAGATGCAGATGTTGATGTGTTGCCAACAACTAATTTTCTAGAGTGAGGCTATGGTACTATGCATAGCACGATTGGGTCCGTGCTACGGCTCAATATTTGAGTTTTCAAAATTCTAACGGTCGATCCGAACCGTTCAACATGATTATAAAATGAATATGTACTTGCAAACCAAATTTTACATTTTTCGAATTTTTTTACTATTTTTTTAGATAGGTAGAATATCACTTGATCTGAAAATTCTGGACCATCCAAAAACAGTGATTTTCTACTTATCTAAAAAAATAGTAAAAAAAATCAAAAAAATGTAAAATTTGGTTTGCAAGTACATATTCATTTTATAATCATGTTGAATGGTTTGGATCGACCGTTAGAATTTCGAAAACTCAAATATTGAACCGTAGCACAGACCCAAATCCGTGCTATGCATAGTACCGTAGCCTCACTCAATTTTCTATATGGAATGATCTCTCTCAGCCTCTCTGGTCAAACAAAATGGCTTGCCTCTCTGGTCAAACAAGATGGCTTACTATATGCATAATGCATTTATAAAATGGGGCTTCTAGAACGTCTCTTCATTGGAGTTTGATAGATATTTTTCTTATTAATTTTATTTTTATTTCTTTCATATGATTATTATGTGACGCAAAGTTATGTAGTCTGGATATATTATTTGATGGAATCAATTGGAATAACAAAAGAAAATGAACGTAGGAGCAATATACAACACTATAATACTATGCTAAATTAAATTAAGTGGAACTCTCAGCTTCAGTCAAGCTTGACCTTTACATTGAAGGTGTTCATCAATGCATGCAGTATCATCAATCAGTATTCAATTCTTACGGCACATCTATTTAAAAATAATTTTAAAATTACAAAAGAAAATTGTAGATATATTCGTAATTATTTAAATATGTCGTGTATCAAATTTTAATCAATTAATTTAACGACATTATTAGTCTTCCATCAAATAAGAGTTTTAATGAATTTATGTTGAATAACTAATTAATTTAATTGATTCAAATTTTGTTACACTATTTATCTAATAATTAAGAAAATACTTATCATTTTATAATATTTTTTTAAATATATGTATTGTAAGAGTTAGATGTACGTGAAAATTACTCTTTTTTCAAAACTATTGATTTTACAACAATATGCATATTTTGCAAAAGAAAAATCAGAATATTAATTATTGAATTTCAAGCACAAATGGAATTACTGTAACTAAACCCTTCTTTTAGACCGGTGGCTAGAGAAAAAGCGAACCATTTATCTGTGATCAAGTTGATTACTTTTTATGTCCTTGTCTCATCTACACCATTGACTTAAAGCGGAAATTTGTGTGACCAATGCAAAGACGTCCTCTTTTATTCAGGTTTTTGGGATGGGGCCTTTTGTTAGAGATAGTTAGGGAAAAATGACATGGCGGAGCTA